>CM053784.1:403986078-404629166 GCA_028749045.1 Cupressus sempervirens | reverse complement strand
TCTCCTTCCCTATATTCCTCATCATAACACATGTCTTTCATATATTTACAAAATCAGACTCCTTTCTTCCATGCCTAATGAATCCCCTTTGTATAGTCTTCCATTTGTAGGATTTGAAGATCTTGTACATCTTGAACATTTAGTCTTGCACCATGCATTTTGTTGACCATTATTCTAAAACACTCTACAATGACTCTTCCCAATCTATCCAAATAGGTTTCATCATTTCTATCTGATTCAATAGAATTATCTTGAAGTAATGGGCTACAAGTAGTTAGTTCAGATTCACTTTCATCAACATCCATTTTATTTTTTTCTGATATGTATAAAATTATGGAACACATCAAATTTTTTAGCTAAAAAAAAAAAGTTAACTTACATAGAAATTAAATTAATTTTTATTTATTTAATTTATACATATGGAAATTAATATAAATAGAAATAAAAAAAGGTACAAATATAATTTTAATAATCAATAGAAGAATGAAATTAAATAACCAAGAGAAAAGTTTTATTTACTATTTAAATATATAAAACAAAATTGAAGTTAAATACATTATTTAACAAGTAGTTGAGTGGATTTCAAACATACTTGATCTCAATAGAAAAGGAAATAGTGAGTGATTCAGGAATACTTCAAATAGTAGTATTCAATTCAAAGATAAAAAGAACTCAAAATTATCTATCAAGTAGTTAATCTCAATACAAAAATATAGTGAGATGTTCAATATGATTGTGCTACAATCCATCGACCTACAACCCATTCTTGTGCTAATCATAATTGGGAGTGTAAAAATGGTAGTAGAGTATGACTATCAGGGAAATATATTGCATATAACCCTTTCATGCTAAGAGATGACTCAAATGTATCAAGAATCACTCCCCTCCACCAACAATCATTTTCTAGTACTTCCACATGAAGGTCAACTTCTATAATTGAAGGCAATGGTAGTTGAGGTGGAATTGGACACATATATTTAGGAAAGACCTTTTCCACAAGGGGCTTTGGAACCACTTCATCAGTTATGAAATGCTCATATCTAACATAATATTTGATTTCTATAGTATTATCAACACGTCCTATGACAATTGCTTCAAACCAAGCACCCTCAAAACCATTCTCATCAGATGAGACTTCAACTTTCATCCCTATATGCACATCCATGTCTTATACCTTTTGCATAGTCAAAAAATAGAAACATTTCATTTTTTAATCTTAAGATAAATATAAATATTAATAGTAAACACACTTTATTATCTATATTAGGGAAAAGAAATAAGTGTATAGGTAAAAAAAGTAACAGAAAGATAGAAAGTGATGGATGATAATTGCAAAGGATGAGACTTTTCATATAGTTGAAGCAAAAAAAATAGGGCAAATGGAAAGATAGTAAATTTACAAGTGATTTGAAAAGACAAGGTTTTCGCTGCATGTTCTGTGATAGATAATTAAAGTGATCAATGAAACCAAGACTTTTTGTCAATGATTGTGACCACAATTTAAATTAGGGAACTTTCAATTCAATTTGCAAAGGAAATGAAAACTGAGAGCAGTAGACAATAAAGCTCAGCAGACTTTATATTCGTCTTAATAGCCATACAAGCATAAAAATCCACTTGGCAATAGATTTGTGTACGTACCTTTCAAATATACTAATAAGAAAAGGAATACACTCATATTTATATATGTGGAAAAGGAAAGGAATACAATATTTATATAAGTGGAAATGAATACCAAAATCAAAAGTAAAAGGTTTTCGATCTGCCAGATTTCTAAGAGATTTTGAATCCCACTACAGTCCTCCACTCTACGGAACTAAGATCAACATCTGCTCAGTATTTAAAATGAGCCCATTGATAGCTAATATCTATAAGGGCATGCCTTTTTCATTGTGTTCTTGATCAAAAATTATTTCCCACTCTCCAGATCTTGCATGGTAACTGATAAAATTTAATAGCAGCCATATTCTTTGCCAAGATTTCAATATGTTTGTAGTCCCAAGGTCGACAGTTAGTTTCCAAAGTCTACAATTAAAGTTATCAAATTTTATAGAAAATATCTTCATTGGAAAGTGCATACCCATTTTTAAGGGAAGGTATCTAAGAACATGCACTCATTTGAAAATTAAAAGAATCCTTATTTATAAATAGGTAGGAGTTAGAAACTTTAGAATCTAATCTTAACTGGATATATATATAATATTAAGGTTTTCTTTCTTTCTAATGAGTTTCATTAAAATTGAAATCAACTTTTTAATTTTATTACTAAACAGGTACAATATAGTAGTTGATATGTTCAACAATACATACTAGATCTATACACAAAGGTAACACTCAATTATATAGAAATGTTCTTCAATAATGTATGCCACACTTTAGCCATCTTAAGATCATTATTTTGAATATGGATGAGCTGATTTTTGAGAATCATATGGTATTTTTGTGTGGGTCATAATAGAAATATCTAAAAAATAGTAGAAATATTTTCACCCACATATAGATTAAAAACAAAGTTCATATATCACAATATACAAAATTGATAAGAATGGAACAAAAAGTAACAACAGAGAAATATGAATGATGGAAAAACAATTCCAAAAGGAATTCAAAAATGCCTTGAGTAACACCCGATTATTCAATGAGATGAATTGAAACCAAAATTTATCTGTAGCACATAAGTTCAAGTTTCAAAAAGATTGAGTAATTTAGGAAATAAAAAAGGGTGCCAGATTGCACAATTTCTGTAGCAATTGAAACATCCAGGTAGAATTCAACAAATAGTCAACCAAATTTGATCCAAATTTGGCTGGAATTTGTAAGTTCTCTAGCCTAAAGAGTTTAAATAAGCCTTCATGCATTTCACTGAATAGACTAATTGCTCACTCTTAAATGAAATGGATAAATCAAATAAGAACAACACAATATTTTACAACATGAGTCAATAAAGATAGAACTTCCAACCTTAATATCAAATGGTAGTAAGAACTATCTAATTGGGACTATTAGAAAGCCATTACATTTGAGAAGGCATGCAACAAATATTGTAAAAACTCTGGTAATATCATTACAATCATGATCACAATGCACCTGATGGGTTTTACTATGCTAAAACAAAATATGTGACTTTCTTGCAGATAACAAGTTGATTGACTACAAACCTGCACAAATATTCAAATGAAAAATTCATTGATAAGAAAAATCTACAATTTCTAAAGTACAATGCAATAGAAAATGAAAAAATGGAAACCTGTTGTAAACCTTGAAAAACTCTTCTACAAAGAAGAGATATCCTTGTTTCCAAATCAATGAGCAAAATCCTTTAGATAGAAGTTGCAGTAATTCATTTGAAGACGACTTAGATGAATTGGCAGCCATCTTTGTAATGCAACATGCAAATTTTAAATCTTGGTAAGGGGCAACGAATGGTCTAGTAGCCTCTTCCATTGTTTCATTGATCCATTTGTCTATAGGTATAGTTGGCCCAGCCTGGCATATGCATCCCTCTCCCTTCACTCAAAATGTGAATGTAGTCTTCTCATTATTATTGAATGTGGCAATTTTTTCTCAGTTTCTACAAATTAAATTAGCTTCATTCTTAAAAGTATGGTTCAACGAAAATCCAGTCTTTAGTGGAATGTAAAGCTAAAATTGGAATTTTTAACAACTTCCCAAACTAAAGATGCAATTTTTAACAACTTCATTGATAACTTTCAAAGGTTAGCAAAGCTAACACTTTCTGCTTCCATTTTATATTATTGTAAAATATTCAATAGTAAGTGGGACACTCATGTTTAAAGTGTTGAATAATCATACATACAACAAAATTTCTATCTTTTCTGACATTATTGTGGATTTCTAATTATTAGTTTGGGGAAAAGCCAAAGAGAGGAAGTTTATTCACTTAAAATCATTGGGGGAGCTTAAAATAATTTAATAATAATTAATAGGTTTATATTGGTAACTATCACTTTGTGAGAGCTTAAAATCATTTAATTAAATAGATTGAAACTCATAATTATCAATATGAGAGCTTAAAATAATATAATTAATAGGTTTATATTGGTAACTATCATTATAAGAGCCTAAGATAATTTATTCGATAGGTTGAAATTGGTAATTCCCTTTATGCCAATGGTTTTAGTCATCGTACTGTTAATTTAACATATTAAAGAGTTGGGTCTCTATATAGTCCAATTTCACATGCACATTAACAACTATTTCCTATAATAAGCAATTATTTTTGGACTACTATTTTATTTTTATTTATTTTTTATTCAGTTGTGTTGAATAGAAAAACATTATCTTTGAACAGGTTTTGTCCTATTCTTAGAGATTCCTTTCTATTGTTATTCCAATATTTTAAAGCACAGATCTTCATAAAAAAATTGTGTTATTTTAATAAAAATGTTAGAATCGCATACGACTATAAATCATATCGGATTCTTCCCTTTAATTTTATTTTTTAATAATCATTGATTTTGATTCAATACGGCAAGGGGCAATAGGCTAAAAACATTGAAGCAACTGTCGAATATTTTTTTTAAAGTGTTGAATGTTTACATTGATGTAAGCTCCCACTATATAAAGCCTCTTAGCTTAATTAATAAAATACAATTCTACAATTCTAAATGTGTTACTGTGACAATTTGTTCAAAAAGGCGCATATCCCACCAAAGTAACAAGTGTCTAATGCGACAGATTCAGGGATTTTTTTAGTGGTGATTATTCGCCAATTGGCGAATATGTCTCAATCGGGCTATAGAAATTGGCAAAAAAAACATCCTATACTAGTTGACTAGTTCACCCAAATTTTATAAAATACTCATATAGTAGTCAAAATGTATGCCACTATTATTACGTAATTTCAGTTTGGTAGTCCAATTCTTTGCCCATATTTCTCTTTAATGTTTACTCTTATTCGCCACGAAATTAATTGTCTCTTTCGACAATCATCATTCACTAAATTCCCATTTTCCTATGTGAAATTTTTATTTGTCCTAGGACCCAATTTGCTATGCATCACACATAATGGGGTCCCAAATTCTTGCCCTATTCGCCCACTCGATTACTTGAAATTACACAAGATTTGCCAAATATTAGTTCTTATCATATGTAACGGTCAGCCCATTCACCAAAATGAAAACGGTTTATTTGTAGTTGTCTATTTAAGATATATGAGTTTCATAATTGAAACATGCTGAAAGAAGGAGCCTTCTTCATAGTATTGCGATCAGTAGAGAATAGGAACGACTACAACTATGAGTCCATAATATTTTATTGCAGCCTTAATTTGATGGAGATATCATAGTCAAATTTAAATAGGAAGAGGAGTAGGACTAATGAAGGTGGAGATGTCCAAGAGAGGCCAACGAAATGCAAAAATATATCTAAACTAAACTAAACTGCATTGGTATTGGTAACTATTGATAAAAATTTGTTAGAAATTGGTTGTACAATTTGGGAACTGGTGTGTAGTTAGTGGTAGCATACTAGCAAGAGAATGTCGCTATCACTGACATGGCATTTAATTATTTTTGGGTATACTGTACTCCGCAGACAACTTACCTTGATACATGTCAACATTCCGATGACTACCTCGATAATTCTTCTTCCTTCAAGCAATGTTGGCCAAAATTAAACCTCTGCCATTAATCTTGGATTATCAGATGGTCTAAGTTCTCAAATAATACATTTAACATAATTATAGTGGTAGTGGCAAAGATTATGTTTCCATAATGTACGATCAAACAACCACGTCTTTAAACCATCACTTGCCACTTGCCACTTGCCACTTGCCACTTGCCAATAATTTATGTAAGTTGGTATGTTAGGTTAGGCTACTTATTTCCCATGTTTTGAAAATAGCCATACCAACTATAACTTTTTGAAAACCATTTTCCATAACAAATAAATTAATTCAATTATTTGGAAAATAATTTTTCCATTTTTATATAAAAAAGGTATTGGTTATTAAAATATTCGCCAACCAATATCCATATTTCAAAACATAATTCGCCATCAATATTAATAATTTTATTAAAAATAAAAATTATAATCACCATTATTTTATAAAAATTGTCTAAACTATTAAAAAATTTGCCACCAAATATCCATCCATTGACACATAATTCGCCAACACTATTAATTTTGTTTTCACCCAAATGACATGTGATTCGCCACAATTTTATAAATTTTGGGAGGGGGGGTTCCTTAAAGTTATCCCTGGATAGATTCATTACAGGATGACAAGTATGGTTCTCCCCTATGTGATCTGTAAACTTCACTTATTTCTACATTATTATCTAAAATCTATTTTCTATTTCTGTGTGTTAGGTTTAGATGGTATTTTTCAATTTCTAGAAGTCTTGAGGAAGGAGATGCCTACATTTTTGAGTGGGTAAATGATAGCAATATGTGACAATGGATTTGATGGTGTGTTCTAAATCTTGTTTCACTAAAACTATGAAATAATTCCAGAGCAACTACAATATTAGATATCAATGACTCATTCAGTGGTGGATATCAATATAAAGTTCTATAAAAGGATCACATTTATTCCATTGCTCTTTTGAAAGCTACATGTTTTTAGAACAAAAGGATGAGCAATATATATCTATGTCATTGGATTCAAGAAAAAGGTTGAATTGATACCTATACTTTTCTATAGTTAGCTTATTTATTGTAAATTTTACTTGGAGAACAATTGATATTATTTTAGGACATAAAAAGCCATTTACAAAGATGCATTAAATTATTAACACTTTAGAAAATTTAAATTTGACATCGTATTACAGGTTTTGTTAATTGAGAATAACATGAATAAAAGACCATTTTATGAACAAGTTTTAGGTTGTTTTCTGCCCTTATCATGGACATTACAACCAGAAGAGCTTTGTAATCCTAAAAGAGAGGACCTATGTCACCTTAGAGTTTTTAATGTGGATCCACCTAGTCAATGTGTCACTACCTTTGGAAATCTCTAGAATAGAGACTAATTTCCAAATATTCATACTACAAGAGACTTCTTACGGTAAAAACTGTATTGGATGTCTAGGTCACATACCCTTTATCAAATATTTATTTCCTTTTTATAACTCAAATGTTGAAGATCATCTTCAATATGCCATCACTTCCTCTAAACACTTAGATATCAAAATCAATTTGAAAGTTTGATCAAAAGTTTAATGAATTAATTTTAAATGTCTATTTGAGATATGATATCTTTCTATGTATCTCACTCATCATTTGGCATAGAGTAACCTTAAGTATTGATTCATTCTTCTAGATATCTTTCAATCTATATCAGAAATATAGAATAATTATGTGGTAATGGAGATGATCTCTTTTTCGATGTGACTTCTAAATATGTGAAGTTTGTGTATGTTCTTTACCACAGATGGTTGATTAATTATTTCTTGATATTGTAGCTTATTATCTATCCACCTTCCATTGATTATTCAATTCAGTATGAATAGTCAACATAGAAATTATTATTTTATATTATATGTTCATTCCTTGGCATGTAAAGTTGATTGATTATGCTTCTATGTAACTCTACACATTTTTACGTGCAATAGTTCTATAAACCATTCTCAGCAATATTGACTTCCAATCGATGATAAATATTTATGATACTATATATTTTGTCCCTTGTATAAATATATAAGTTCAACTTCATATTATTCTAGAGGAAATATTGTGTTAATTCTCCTAATGTTTTTCCAAAATACCAAACTAGCTTAACAAATTTTTATTATTCTTTCCTTGTTGTAATACTCCTTGGTTTCTTTGCAACGAAGTTGTATATGTTGATTATTGGCTACTATAAAATGTTAATTCTTGACTTGTTCACAACTTCACTACTTCCCTGAATGGATGTCATTAAGCACTAACATGGGGGATTAATTGATGGGCCTCAAATGCATCTTTAATGCAATAATATTGTCTCTACATTTGTCCATGTGCTCTATCCTATCTCTTCTTGATAACTATATGCCTTTAGGAATATACAAATTGGACTGCTATGTTCTTTCTTATATTTTGTTGAACTTCTTTTTATGCCCACTATCCTTATTCTACTTCATTCCTTATGCCAATTGTTTGCTTTGAATAGGATTTCCAATATCCTCAACTTCTTTGTCCTATTTATAACAGAAAAGTTTGAGATTAAAACTTGAGATTCTTAACATGTGATGGATGGAACTAGTGGCTACCACCTCACTATTATGTTTCTCCTTAGTTCTTGGTAATCATAAATATCAATATGAAGTCTATTGGTATTATAAAAATTATGATTTTTCTATGAGGATAAAACTGTGTGATTTTTGAGTCAAACTCATTGACTCATGTTTCATGATTAGTGATTCAACATGAATTCATCTCTCATGAGAATAAATGGAACACTTGGCACTCATTGGATCTAGGTGATGCTCACAGGGGTGTAGCACCGTGGACTTCCTGGGAGGTCATCCATCCCAGTACTACTCCAGCCTAAGTGCACTTAACTATGGAGTTTCCTCCATGGTTAAACCCAAAGCTTGCAACCCCATTATGCAAACTACTCTTCATCTACACACTTTAATTCACTATTTGAAGAAGATACTATATTAAAGAAGAGTGAGATTATAGGTAATACTAATATATCACTGTATTTAGGTATGGATGCATCTACCACATAATAGAGCCACAAAATTGTATGAAAGAGGATTATGATCTATGGGCCTAAATCAAATGTACTTTCCTTGAGTCAAGTTTCTTTTAGTTATATAATCAAAGAAATTACATACCTCTCCTATGTAGAAATAACTACACACATTTCAGTTTAGCTAGCTGCACTAGTTATATTCCACAATAAAGGCCCCTCTTTCATTATGCTTTGATGAATGCCCATATACTCATATAGAAAAATTCTATCTTGGCACTAGAAGAGAGAATGATATCTCAAGTGATGGATTCTGTCTTCTTGAATTTTTCTCTAACATTTGAAATAATTTCATTTTAAGAATTGCATTAAAACATTGACAAATGACACTACTCTAGTTTATTTTAGAGATCAATAACACTACCCTATTCTATTATAGACATTTTGTCAAACAATTTGCATGCCTTGTATGCTCTTTTATATTTTTCAAAGATGCATCTGAGAACATTTCCAATTGTGTATATATTGTATGGGAATAAATGTGTTTTATATATAGAGCATAGTCTACAAGTAGACAGGATGGTCTATTTATTATTAGACACCAAAAGCTATAGCTTTCTACTCTCACATATGTCTCAATTATCCTTGCCTTCTAACAAATATGAATCATGAGATGGACTAACAATAGATCTAACAAAAAACACTCAAAGCTTTTTAAATTGTCACTCTACAAATTGCCACTCAACTTTGAATTTGAATTTTGAAGCTATGGCAGGCCCTAAGCCTCTAGATTTGCCTCCATGCTCAGACCTGCAAATGGTGCTTGCATTATGCAAAGACTTCGAGGACATAAGGGATGGTTGTGGGATGACTTCTACTGATACTATTACCTTGGGCAGTGGTGGTCCTATTGGTTTTCCTCTAGAGGGTGGTTAGAAGATGGCAGATAGGACCCTAACAGGTTGGAAGAATGCACTTGTGGATTCTTTGGTGGCTAATGTCCTTTTGGAAGATCCCAATATTTCTCGTGGTTTAGAAGGTTTGGTAATCTCCCTCCCTGATAGCTTGGTGGATAGTGTGACCTCTAGCCTCAAACATTGTGTTGTTGCTAGATTTTTTGCTTTTGGACCCACAATCGAGATGGTTCACAAATGGGTGAGTCAGAAATGGAAAGTTAGAGGTAGTGTGGTTGTTTCTACAATGCCTAGTGGCCTCTTTTCTTTTAAATTTATGTTAGAGGAGGATATTAATCTTATCTTCTTAGGTACCTGCTATTATGGAAAATATTGTCTTGCCTTGACAAAGTGGCATCCAAGTTTTGATGCTAGTGTAGAGTTAAATAAATTGGTCCCAGTCTGGGTTAGATTACCAAGACTGGCCCTCAAATTTTTGGATGAAAAGATCCTAAGATGAGTGGGGAATTCTTTTGGTCATTTTGTCACTATGGACAAGGTAACTATGCAAAAATCATGCCTGGTTTATGCTAGGTTATGTGTGAATGTAACTTTGAATCAAGCACTCCCAACTATGATGACACTTAAGATCAAATGGGGAGAGAAAGTCTAGCCCATTGAATATGGGAATGTGAGATTGTTCTACCAGAAATGTGGCCAATTTCGGCACCTTATTATGGAATGCAAGGCCCAAATGTGAAAGGACAAATAGAAGGAGGGTATTCTAGGGATTGTTATGGAAACCATGGGGGAACCTTCAAAGGCCCCAAGATAGGAGGTGGAGACTATTGATATATGAACTATGGAGGTTCTCTCCATACTGTCCACCCTAGGCAAAGAGCATAATGCTCTTGGGGATGGGGAAGCTTTGGAGGACAAGGAGAAATTGGTGAAATATGCCTTTAGAAGGGAATTAGAGAAACTATTGAGTTCACCCATGGGGGGACTTAAGGAAGGAGATTTGTTGGAGGAAGGTGAAATAGAGGTTTGCTACCCCCTTCCTAGGTCCCCAGCAAATCTAGGAGGCAATAGGCTATAGGATCTTATGGCCACAGAATGTGATACTCAAGCAAGAGTTTGTACCCCCTTAAAGATGGTCAAAGCCTCCCCAACAGAGATTGCAGCTAAAGTAATGGCAAGCATTGATAAGGCTGAAAAGGAGAGTAGCCCTACCTCACCATAGGAGGGGGAAAATGGGGAATGGGAGGTTCAAAAAAAGAAAAAAAGGGGGGGGGGGGTAAAAAACCAGATGTGGGAGCTTGTGGGACTACTAGAAGACTATATAGAAAAGCAACTAGGACAAAACAAGTAGCAAGGGATGTGGCTAGTGGTAAGAAACTTACATTGGAGACCATTACTAGAGGTAAGAAATGAAATTCCTCTCTTGGAATTTAAGGGGGTTGAATAACCCCAGAAGCAATACACTCTGAAACAATGTATTTTTTAGGAAAAAGTAGACTGTGTTTTAATACAAGAAAATAAAATGTCTAGTGCTAATTTTGATAGAATTTTTAGTCATGCTTGGTCTGGTGTTGATTACATGTATATGGATGCTTATAGAGCATCAGGGGGTATTGCTACTATGTGGAACTTGAACTCTAAGATGGGAGTTGAGGTTTGGAAGGATAGAAATTTCATAATAACTAATTTCCAATCTAGTATTCAATGTTGGGGGCTGATTAATATCTATGCTTCTAATAGCAAGCTAGGAAGGAATGAAATGTATGATAAATTGGTTAGTATTATAGAAACAATGAAGGATAAACAATTGATGTGTATGGGAGACTTTAATACTCCCCTATATCACTCAAAGAAATTGGGTGGTAACAGGGACTATCTAGAAAGCTAGCAAGATCTTGATGATTTTATGATCCGAATGGACTTTATTGATGTGGAATTGAGAGGGAACCCATATAATTGGACTAATAATAGAAAGGGGAAGGACCTTATCCAGGTTAGACTAGACATGTTATTGGTGATAGGGAACTAGAATTGACTTGGTAATTCCTGTAAGGAAACTCAAGTGTGGAAATAGCTTCCTGCACTAATCTCATAAGGAAAGTATGATGCAAATCCTATTAAAATCTTCTACACTTATAGATTCAATATCATGTAAACAACAATATTGCAGCCAAACATGCATACAGAAAATAGACAGAGAAAGGAACACATAACACAAGGATTTGCCGGTGGGGAAAAGCCTTTTGGTAAAACAACCCCACCCCTTAAGAACCTACACAATGTATTATCTTCAACACAAGGTTACAATAAACTTGCAATGCATTCAACATCAACAACAGAAGACTCTAGTAGCTACTCATAGTACCAACAATACACCTTTTTCACATTGCATCTCTTCGCAACCCTAAAAATGCTTATAACATGCACTTCACTTTAGGGCTACTCCCAAAGGTAAACCATATTAGGGTTTTACCATTCTCTGAGAAAATAGGAACCCCAAAAAAATTTTCCACTATTAGGGTAGAGTGTACAGTACTCAAATATCTTAGTTGCAATATGTCTTCACCTGTCATTGAATCTTCCTAACATAGCTCTTACGTGTCATAGGAATCCGTCATAACCGTTTTAGTCATGATCTCCTTACACACAATTCAAGATGTCGACACATCAATAAGAAATACATTTTACAAAATAAATAATAAGAATAGGAATTATACAAGGTTGAGACACCTTATTCCTAACATTCTCCCACTTGTTGAACACCTTGTAAGAGCAACAGGAACATAACAGGAACTAACCGCTATAGGTCGAAAGGCCCATAGACTTCGAACACCATCTGAACTTCTCGGTGCCCACTAGTTTCATTTATGCATCTGCAACATTCTTCACAGTATCTACCTTTTCCAAATTTACCTTTCCATCTTCCACCATATCTCTCACAAAGTGATACTGCACATCAATGTGCTTCGTTCTCGCATGGAAAGTTGGATTCTTTGCAAGGGAAATAGCACTTTGACTGTCACACCAAATAGTAATCTGTTCTGCATCAACACCAACATCAAAACACAATCTCTTAAGCCAAATGGCTTCCTTACAAGCATGAGTAGCAGCCATGTACCCAGCTTCTGTAGTGGACAAAGCAACCATAGGCTATCGCTTGCTCATCCAACTGATGGCACCACCAAACATAGTGAACACATAAGCACTGGTGGATCTCCTACGATCAATATCACCTGCCCAATCTGAATCCACAAACCCATGAATACAAATTGAATGCAAAGATCCAGAAGAGTTACAATGATAACATATGGAGTAATCTGATGTACACCCCTCAAATATCTGAATACTCACTTAACTGCATCCCAATGTATCCATCTAGGATTAGCCATAAATTGACTCAAGACTCCCACTGCTTGGGCAATGTCTGGTCTAGTATAGACCATAGCATACATAAGACTACCAACTGAACTAGCATAAGGTACTCTACTCATGTCCTCCACCTCACTAGGAGATTTTGGACAATCATCTACAGATAACTTTGCTCCCATAGGAATAGGAACACATAGTGGTCTACATTCTGCCATGTTGAACCCGTCCAACACAGACTTCACATACTTACTCTGACTCAACCAATGTTTTCTGTTAGACCTGTCTCTACTGATTCCCATACCCAAGATGTACCTAGCTGCCCCAAGATCTTTCATCTCAAACTGTGCTGACAACTGAGATTTAAAATCAGAAATCATACCCTTACCCTTCCCAAACAGCAACATATCATCAACATATAATGCAACAATAAGAAGGTGATCATTTTCAATTCTGAAATAAACACAATGATCTGATTTTGATCTTACAAATCCAATTGACAACACAAAGGAATCAAAATTAAGGTACCACATCCTAGGAGATTGCTTCAAACCATATAGAGATTTCTTTAATTTGCAAACTAAGGATTCTTTACCTTTAACAATGTAGTGCTCAAGCTATGACATATAAATCTCTTCCTCCAAATCACCATGAAGGAAAGTTGTCTTCACATCCATCTGTTCTATCTCTAAATCATATGATGCAGCAAGAGATAACAAAAATATAATGGATGTCAACTTTGCAACAGGAGAGAATATTTCACCATAATCTATTCCCTCTACCTGTGAATACCCCTTTGCAACCAATCTAGCTTTGTACAACAGTGCCATCTGCACAGAATTTCTTCTTGAACACCCATTTATAGCCAACAAATTTTCTCCCTTTAAGAAAAGGTACAAGGTCCCATGTTTTTTTTTTCTCTAATGAAGCCATCTCATCATCCATAGCCTCAATCTAGGAACCTGCATCTTACATGCCCAAAGCCCCTTTCACAGATCTAGGGTCATCAGTGTTAGTAATCAAAGCAAAAGCACAACTGGAATCTAACATAAAATAACCAAACCTTTTTGGTTGTGTTCTTTCTCTCATGGATCTCCTCAAGGGTTGAGGTTGAGGTTGTTCTTCCTCTTCTTCTAAACTATCAGAGCTACAAGAGCTCTCCTCATCATTAGACCCAACATGATCTATCTGTTCAGTCTTCTTAGGGGTAGGAGGCAACTGAACAACATCTTTTTCCTTTTCTTTTTCATCTGGTTGTAGCACAATAGGAGAAGATGTTAGCTCTCTAAAAATAACATTTCTACTATACAACACCTTACTAGTCACAAGATCCCAAAGCTTGTATCCTTTCACACTAGCACTATACCTAATGAAAATACATTTAACAACTTTGTTTTCCAACTTAGATCTTTTCTCCTTTGGAACATGTGCATAAGCTTCACAACCAAAAACATGAAGATGTCTAACTTAAGGCTTCTTACCAGACCACACCTCCATGGGTGTCTTACCAACAAGAGCTAATGTAGGAGATCTATTAACCAGATAGCAAGCAGTGCCCACAGCTTCAGCCCAAAACCTTTGTTCTAAACTAGCTCCACTAAGCATATTCCTAGCCTTCTCCATTAGTGTCCTATTCATTCTCTCTACAACTCCATTTTTCTATGGGGTATAAGAAGTTGTCTTATGCCTCTTGATACCTTGTTCTTTACATAACTGTTCAAAATTTGCTGAGAAAAACTCACCACCATTGTCAGTTCTCACACACTTAATCTTCTTACTAGTCTAATTCTCTACAAGGGCTTTAAATTCCTTGAATTGACTAAAGAATTGTGTCTTACTTTTAAGGAAATAAATCCATGTCCTTCTACTGTAATCATCTATGAAAGATACAAAAAATACAGACTTGGAGATTGAAGGAACTTTTATAGGACCAAATACATCAGAATGAATAAGATCCAAAACATCAAAAGATTTGTGAGAACCAGAGTAAAACTGAACATGATTTTGTTTACCATATACACAGTGTTCACAGAAGTCAAACTCGAGATTGCAATCATTTAAACCCTCAACGAGATTTTTATTTTTTAGGGTTCTGAGACCCTTCTCACCAATGTGGCCAAATCTCATATGCCACAACATTGTCTTTTCTATAGGAAAGCTTACCTTCCAAAGTGTTTGCATTGCCATCAAAACCAATAACCACAGTCTTCTTTACTGCTTATTTAGATGGTGGGGATGAAGTGATAGTTGCTCTCTTCTTTGAAACAGAAGAACTATTACACTGAGAAATGTATGCATCAAGCGGAAACAAAGTACCTCTCCTAGTACCCTTAGCAAGCACCATAGCTCCTCTCATCATCTTACATCCATCTTTAGAAAAAATAACTTGCACACCTACATCATTCAACATACTTACAGATAATAGGTTTCATGACAAACCTAGAATGTGCATAACTCCATTAATTCCCTTTACTTGTCCATCAGGAAATTTGATAGTGTCCCTTCTGCGTCCAACTATCTTTAGGTGAGAATCATCACCCAAGTACACCTTTCCACCATCAAACTCTTCATATCTTGAGAAACAATTTCGATGAGAGGTCATGTGAGAAGATGCACCTGAGTCAATTAACCACACATCATTAGATGCGTGGGCTGCCAAAGCTACGATGAATGCATCGCCATCTTCTTGAGATTTTTTAGAACCAGAATCTGAGGCTTTCTTCTTCTTCTTAGGCTCTTTACAGTCTTTACAGAAGTTCCCAGTCTTATCACAATTCCAACATTTTTCCTTGGACTTATTGGAAGTATTTGACTTTCCATGGGATTTGGATCTACCCTTATTGTCAGACTTATTGTCATTTTTCTTTCCTCTTCGAATAGCAAGGGCTTCTTTTTTCAAAATGGAAGCCTTTCTCTGCATCTCCTCTGATAGCAGCAAAGACACCACATCATCCATTTTGAAGGTGACTAATGTGCTTCTGAGAGCCATCACAAGATGGTCCCATGTATCTGGTAAAGAACACAAAAGTGTGTAGCAACGATCCTCCTCCTCTAACTTGACACCAGCTGATGTCAACTATGTAGCCATCAGATTAAATGCATTTAAATGATCCGTTAAGGATCCACCTTCTTCCATTTGTAGAGAATACAACTTATTCCTCAGGAACAACTTGTTCACCAAAGATTTGGCTTGATACATGGCCCCAAGTCTCTCCCACAAACTATATGTAGTTTTCTCATCTAGAACATTCAGAAGGACTGCATCGATTAAACAGAGTCTTATGAGACCCTTAGCTTTACAGTCTTTGATATCCCAATCTGCTTGAGCTATAGTTGCTGGTCTTGTAGCCCTTTTAGTCACTTCCCATAGGTCACGATCTTCTAACATGTCTTCCATCTTGAATTTCCACAACTCAAAATTAGTGCCATTAAATTTCTCCACCTCCATTCTTCCATATCATGAACTCGTCATCTCAATCTACAAATAAGATTTAGGATGCTCTGCACAAGACTCCCACTCAACTTGAGATTAGCTCAAAAAACCCTACCCAACAACTAGGATCAAAAGTTGATCAAGCTCTGATACCACTTGTAAGGAAACTTAGGTGTGGAAACAGCTTCCTACACTAATCTCATAAGGAAAGTATGATGCAAATCCTATTAAAATATTCTACACTTATAGATTCAATATCATGTAAACAACAATATTGCAGCCAAACATGCATAGAGAAAATAGATAGAGAAAGGAACACATAACACAAGGATTTGCCAGTGGGGAAAAACCTTTCAATAAAACAACCTCACCCCTTCAGAACCTGCACAATGTATTATCTTCAACACAAGGTTACAATACACTTGCAATGCAAGTTCAACATCAACAACAGAAGACTCCAGTAGCTACTCGCAGTACCAACAATACACCTTTTTCGCATTGCATCTCTTCGCAACCCTAAAAACACTTATAACATGTGCTTCATTTTAGGGCTACCCCCAAAGGTAAACTGTATTAGGGTTTTACCATTCTTTGAGAAAATAGGAACCCCAAAAAAATTTCCCACTATTGGGTTAAAGTGTACAGTAATCAAATATCTTAGTTTCCACATGTCTTCACCTGTCATTGAATCTTCCTAACATAGCTCTTACATGTCATAGGAATCCATCATAACCATTTTAGTCATGATCTCCTGACACACAATTCAAGATGTCGACACATCAACATTATTTGCAAGAAATACATTTTAAAAAAAAAATAATAAGAATAGGAATTATACAAGGTTGAGACACCTTATTCCTAACAATTCCCATCTGGAGAATCTCACTAGAACTACTTCATATCATTCCCCCCTAATCTTTCAATGGAAGGATGCTGTTAAAAGTAGGCCAAAACCTTTTAGATATGAATTAATGTGGTAGTCTCACCCAAAATTCAAAGAGAGAGTTCAAGCATGGTGGAATATAAGGATAGAAGGTACTGTAATGTACAAACTGACCCAAAAACTTGATAACATAAGGAGAAATGTTAAGGGCTAGGCTAAGGACTCATTTGGAGATTTTTTCAAAATCAAAGGTGAGGTGGAAGAAAAACATAAAAAAATCCAAGGGGAAATTGCTAAAGGTATTAACTTAGAAAGTGCAATTAAAGAGGAAGAGATATATAGAAAAAAATGGAAGGATATTCTTTTGAGGGAGCAAATTTTTTGGAAACAAAGATCAAGAGAACAATGGCTTATGGATGGGAATAAAAACCCTACTTTCTTTCATAGTTCTACCTCTAACCATAAAAGAAGAAATACAATCAATAGGTTGGATGGTGAAGGGGGAAGGATTTATAAGGATCAGGAAGAAATGGGAAGACATGTGGTGGAATAATTTTGCAAGGCTTATGTTAAGGACAATAAAGTTGGAAATTCAGTGATTAGAAGAAGCTTCATTAATATGATACCACAAGTGCTAGGTATGGAGGAAAAGAATCACATTCTAGGAAAGATCACAAAGGAGGAGGTGAAATGTGTTGTGTTTTCTATGAAAGCTTATAAAGCTCCAGGTCCAGATGGGTTCCCCCTTGTATTTTTTCAGCATTTCTAGGAGGTAGTTAAATCTAAACTAGTATGGGCTACTAGAGATTTTTTCAGAACTAGGAAGATGCTAAAGAGGATCAATAAAACTTTTATTGCTCTAGTTCCTAAAACTCCCACACCGCTGAGCCTACTAGATGTTAGGCCTTTTTTGAAAAGAATAATTGGTAGTCCATAGAAAGGATTTGTCCTAGGGTGACAAATTCTAAATATAGTGATAACTACACATGAGGTTATTCACTCAATGGAGAGAAAAAAATGGCCGAGTATGGCCTTCAAATTGGATATCTCCAAAGCCTATGATAAGCTCAAGTGGAATTTTCTCTATGATGTGCTTGATAGAGTGGGGTTTAATAATAGGGTTATAAATCTGATCAAGATGATGGTAGGCTTAGTTCAATATTCTGATCTTCTAAATGGTTCTCCTTGGGGCAATTTTGGAGTAGAGAAAGGTCTACAATAGGGTGGCCCACTTTCTCCTTACCTCTTCATCATGGTTGTGGAAGTCTTAGGGAGGTCATTCTCTAAACTAGTGAATATTGGTTGTGTTAAAGGGTTCAAGCCTGCTACTACTGCTGAAATTGAGGTTCTACAGCAATTTGTAGATGATACATTCCTATTTGGAGAACCCTTGGTTATGGAGGCTAAAGCTTGGAAGACTATTTTACACAATTATGAAGAAAGTTTAAGGTAGTAAGTGAACGACCACAAGAGCAAGATTTATTTCTTTAATACTAATGCCCCATTACAAAGGAGGATAAGGAACATTTTGGGTTGTTAGTCTACAAACCTCTCAGATACTTATCTTGGATTACCATTAACCACTAAAGAAGTGACTAATGAATTCCAAAATACGATAGTGGATATAATTCAGAGGAAACTAGTGGGATGGAAAGGGAAGATCTTAAGCAATGCTGGAAATTTGCAATTTCTCTTAGTAGATTTCCAAGGCATTCCCATTTACTTCTTGTCCCTTTTCAAAATTAATCAAAATATGGCGGATAGGATTGAGAGAATACAAAGGAATTTCCTTTGGTCAGGAACAGAAGAGAAAAAAAAGTTGAGTTTGGTTAGTTGGGAAGAGGTGTGCAAGAAAAATGAGAGGGGGGGGGGGTGAGGAGTAAGAAGACTTCATGACCTTAACAAGGCTCTTCTTATGAAGATTGGCTAGAGATTGGGAGAAAAGAACACTGGTTAGGGTAATATAATGAAAGCTAAATATTTGTCAAATTCCCCCTTCAATTGGAATTTATTCAACAATGACCTCCCAGGAGTCTCTAAAATCTAGATGAATATTGTTAGGAGTAGAGGATTATTGAGGGAGGGGACAAGGTGGATAGTGGGGAATGGTCATAGCATCAGATATTGGGAAGACAATTGGATGGGAGGGAAACTGCTACTCTTTAGTAGATTTAAAAGATTAATGGACTTACTTAAAGAAGACATGGGAAGGAAGGTAGAAGACTCTATTGATCAAGGGAGGAAGTGGAAGAAACTTTATAATGATACTTACTCCTAGGAGGATATTCAACTACTAAAGGAGCTAGAAGAGTTGTTAGGAGCACAAAGACCCCCAATTATTATCCAGGAGGACATTACAGTCTGGGACTTAACTTCAAGTGGTAGCTTCATAGTCAAATTGACTTACAAATACCTTTTTAGCAAGGACCCATATCCACCATCATGGAGTGTGGTTTGGATTTGTAACCTTCTTCCTAAAATCAACTTTTTTTGGTGGACAGTTCAGCATGGAAAAATTTTAACCTTAGACAATCTGAAAAGAAGGGGCTTTTATATAATATACCATTGTTATCTTTGCAAGGAGAAGGAAGAGATAATTTCTCACCTATTCCTTGAATGCCAGTATGCGTTATGGATATTAACTAGGGTCTAGGAGAGATTTGATCTGGACTGGGTTATGAAAGACAATTTAGGTCAATTCATGGAGAACTAGTGTTGTCCTTTCTATCACCCAAGATTAATCTTCCTATGGAAAATTGTTCCACCATATATTTGTTGGCATGTATGGAAAGAAAGAAATAACATAATATTTAGGGAGGGGGAAAAACTAGTGGAGGTGGTTTTTGAAATAATGGAGAAATTTCTTAAGGAAAATATAAGTGTTGCCAAATGTAAAAAGTGGAAGGAAGAACCAAGTAGGCAAGAAGGACAAATTGTAGAAAAATGGGTTGTCATGAGGATTTTTACCTTTTTGACAACTCAAAAATGTTGAGGAGACAAAAAATGAGATGGAAACCACCCACCCTTACACAATTTAAGCTAAATTTTGATGGTGCTGCTAGAGGAGGTATTGGAGTGGTGGGTAGAGTGTTGTGGGATAGGAATGGTGATGCGCTATTAGTCTATGCTGGCAAGGTAGGAAATGGAAGTAATAATATAGCTAAGGAAATGGCTTTGTTTTGGGGGCTTCAATTGATTAGTGAAATGCAACATAAGGAAATAATAATAGAAGGGGACTCCAAATTAATCATTGATCTAGTTGATGGGGTGTCCCAACCAAGATGGAATATCTGAACTATCATTATGAATATTAGGCATATTTTAGAAGGAATGGAAAGAGTCTAAATGTAGCACATCTATAGCAAAAGAAATAAGGTGGCTGAAATGGTGGCTGCCATGGGGTTTAAATCTATGACAGTCATGTGCTGGAGGAATATGGAAAATCTTAACAAAGATATTAAGTCCTTGATAAGAAAGGAAAGAGGAGGGAGTATTATTTAATAATGTCTATAAAATTTAATGTTGGGGCCGAATTTGGCAAGTTTGTGTTGAAGTGTGCTAAATTTAAGAAAGTTTTTAGGAAAATGAGGAGAAGACATGGCTGTACAAATGGAAATATGAGTGAATGTAAATTAAGAGGAATGTCATTTCATACTTATGGTAACCCATCATGGAATTAAAATTTCTTCCCATTTAAAAGTATGAATGATATCATTTATCAAATTGTCAGAGCTTTTCAAAGCATTAAAATTATGATACTATACTATCACAATTTGCATAATGAATTTGCATGGGATTTTGAAGCTTATCAAGCATGTGACTATAAAACCTTTTTGCTCATTGTTGAAAGACTCAAGGTTGATAGTAGGTGCAGTGCTTTCACAGACAAGGAGGTTCAGATTCACATCACTAAACTGGGGGAATGGGAAATTAGCAAGATAGATATGGGTGGGGATTTGAATAGGCTAGAGCCCATGAAAATGGAAAACTTCAAGGATAGGATGGCCACCTAGTGTCTATTAAAGAAGGGCGCATTTTTTCCCTACATGTAGTTGATGGTGGGGTATGACGAGAATTGTGCCCTTCAGTTTGTCAATGGGTGGAATGACCACAAGGTCACCATTAGTGGAATCACCTTTCAAGTGAATGAGGAAGTGATTTCCATGGCTATTGGTCTTTTAATGAGAGGGAAAAAATGGAAAAAGGTCACTAAAACTGCGGACGAGGCTAGTATGAGCAATTTTTTTGTGGACAGTGAGGAACCAGTGTGCTATAGAGGAGGATTTAAGAGGGACAAGCTGCCAACTCCATGGGATGATGTGTGCCTAGTACTCATGAAATATCTAACACTAGAGGGCAAGTTCGGTGTTTACTACTACTACCATTTTCCTCTGTTGAATCATTTTAGGATTAGGGATTTCATTTCTATTCCATTTTTCTACTACATTCACTTGAAGATATGGTCAGTGATGTTAGGGAGAAGAGAAATAAAGGGAAAAACTTTACCGTTATCCACCAAGGCCTTATCTTTCACTTGTACCAATTCCATCATGTCCTTTACCCCCTAGAGTGGTGGTGGTTGACAACTAGCACCACCATCAGAATTCACCCCTAAGCACTAGTACTGGAACTAAAATTCATACCCCATGACCCTCCCCTAGCCATTAGAATAAGGAAAAGAAAAAACTTGATACAGATGAGGAACAAAAGGGTAGTAAAAAGGTTAAAATGGAAAAACTTGTGGAGGTGGAAGAGGAGGACTCAGAGGAGGAGGCCAAGGGAAAGGCTAGGAGAAGATCTGGGAGAATTGCCCAATCCTAGGCAAGGTACAAAAAAAAATCCAATAGAATCAAGGTTGAGGAGGCTGAAGAAGACAGTGTAGAAAATAATGAAGAAGAAGGGAAGGAGGATTTCAAAAGAGAATAAGGAAATGAGGAGGTAGAAAAAAGTGTTAACTCGGTGGACAATTCTATTGACAATGCTTAGTTGTATGCTAATAATAATCAGATGTCAGCTGGAAATGTTGCTACCACGAAGACTACCCATGTTTCCACCAGCTTCACCCTTTAGCCCATCACCTTCTATAAGGATAGCAGCAAAGTGGACACTTCCCCCATCACTATCTCCTCCTCGACCAAGGAAAAATTTAAGGTTTTTACTAACCCAAGAGTTATGCAGGATGATAACTAGGTGCAGAATGCTAAGGAGGAAGCTAAAAAGGTGGAAATGGATAAGAAGGAAGAGATCAAGGAGAAACTAGAGGTGTATGCCAAATTTGAAAAGAGGGTTAAAATCTTAGAAGCAGGGTGCTTCCCCTTCTCTAAATTTTCCCTAAAGGTCACCCACACTACTACCACCACCCTCCAACTACTTGCATAGGAGAAGGAAGATACTGGAATGGATATGGAGGATCATAAGCTCCTCTTTAAATTCCTTTCTAATGATTGGGCTCATATTCTACTGGCTATGAAGGGAAAGGTAAAAATTGAGAATTAAGTTTTTTATTTTAAGGGAATCCTCGGATTCAAGTTTTTTTATGTTAATATGGTGTTTCTAGACTTTCTAGTTTCCAACTATTGCTCAAACTTGGGTTAGCCTGGTTATGCCAATAGTTTTTATGATGAAATTTCATAGTGTGATAGACATAATAGACTTCTACTATAGTTTAGATGGTTTTGTTCATAGTATTATGCTAGTTAGTAACATGCATAAGTATTACTGTGGTTAAGTGGAACTTTTAGTTTTTTTTCATTAGTGTCCTCTATTGGTCTCTACTGGTAATGTGTTGTTACCAGCTTCTTGGTTGTAAGGGCTAACCCCCTTATTTTTGGTGGCTTTTTATTTCAAAAACAATAGAGCTAACTTTAATGCTCAAGAAAACCCACCATCTAGGAAGCATAAAAAATCATAACCAAAGGTCTTCAGGGAGCTCTGTTGAGAAAGATTTTTCCTATTCAGCATTTGACAACATTTTTGTACTTGGAAGTTATGTCCTATTATACTCTTTGTAAGAAAAGATTATTGGTGTAAAGGCTAGGGCTCTTGAATTTTCCTTAGGCATGCATAAACATATTTGAAGTGAGAGAATTTTTTTTTAATAGGAGATTCCTCCTCACCCTTATGCTAATATATACCCTACCATAGATATAGTGAAGAATCAAATGTATAGTGACCATAAGAAAACCTTTACTCTGAAAAATAATTTCTTAAAACATCAATGAATTATAGTAGTATTTAAAGGATAAACATTTGAAAAGTACACTACAATTTGTTTTTACAAACCATTATGTACTTTCATTCTAATTCAATAGGAATTACAAGTGTCTAGAAATCAAAATCATTAAGGTTCTATTTGGTTGTAGGAATTGTTGAATGCAACACTCATCAGCACTGGAATAAACTCTCTTGTGGACTTTATGCATTCTTAAAATAACTTCTAGAATATCATTTGAAAATGTTTTCTTGTCCCAGAAGAGGAGTTGGAAGACGTATATTCTATGTTTGGTTGCAACAAATGAAATAGGAATTGGAATAAGTTTTTGGTTGCAACAATTAAGAACATGCATCACAAAAAGTGACACAAAATAGAGGTGGATGAGGATTCCTCCCCCACACATAAAAAAGAAAGGAAAAAATTACTAAAACATGTCCTAAAAGCACAAACATGTGTCACCCTTTTGTAAAGGAAATGGCTAACAAAAGTATAACTGTTCACCTTCAATATCATAAAATTGGTATTATTATTTTGAATTTGGAAATGAAGTAAACTAATGAAATGTGTAGAAATGGATGAATTTTAGGATTATCATTTTTAATAATTATTTGGAATAAGAATTGATACACTTTCCTAATTTTTATACATAATTTTTTAGCTACTGAAAAGTGTTAAAAATTAGGCGTCTAGTTCACACAACAAAAATATATGGAAATAAAATTATTTAACTTTGATTTTAGATTATGTTATAGCTAACATACATAGCTAGAACAATAAAAAAAATTAAAATGGCTTTAGACCTATATTTTCTCTTTTATAATGATTCAAATTTCATCTCACCTCAAATCGATAGTTTTCATCTCCCACCACATTTTTCAAAACAAATCTATTCTAATTAGGACCAAAATTATATATTCTAGAAGAGGACTCTCTCCTCTAGAATGCCATATAATTTTAAATTTTTTTATATGATTTATTTTTTTCTTTCTCAAAACTGACATCTTTCAGAGTGTTAAATTACACACTTGAAGAATGTTTTAATTATAGTATACTAGATCTAATTAAGCACTATAAAAGCCATATGAGAATGTTCTTGACTCTGAGCTCTATAAAATGGTGTTTATATGTTATTAAAAAAATTTATAAAAATAGTAAGAGTTATTAAAATTCCACTTTTCTAAAATAATTTTATTATTTTACTAATTGGATACAAACTAGTATAAAACATGCATTTAATAGTCATTTCCACTTGGAAAAGAGTGAGACCATATATAACTTAGCTAGAATGATTTTATCTTGATCATATGTTTTAAGAAAATTTCCTTTTAGATACAAATAATAAAATTCCATCATTCTAATAAGTTAGCCTAAAAGGTGACACAACTTTTTACTTTTACATAGAATGATTGGTATCTTAACGACAACCAATGCCCAAAGAAGAACCAAACCATTGATGTCTCATGAATCTACTAACTCTATGAGCCCTAGTTGAGAGACTATAATTTAGCTATTTCAAAAGTCCAAATGGGCAACTTCTATTTGCCTCTACATAATTTTCTCATATTCTATATCGAAACGCACAACTGCAATGGGATTCACTAAATTTAAGGTGAAACAACGGAGTTATCGAGTCATTGTTACCATTGGGAGAGGAATATATGTCCCTCTATAGCCCTATTTTTATTCTCTTCCCTACATTCAATTCCACCTATTCTCTCACCATCTAATACAACAGTTTGCCAAATTTATTGAGATCTCACAATATCTAAGAGTCAGAAAATGGTGATTGTTAGGGTGTTCTACAACTATCGCAATAGGAAAGTCTAATATCATTAGTGAAACATGTTTTGGTGAACTTAAAAAACAAACAAGTATCCCCAAAAATAGAAACACAATTCACACAATTTCTACAAGCCTTCACCATGAGTGAAAATTAATAAAATTACATTAATATATATCTCACCCTGCATAGTCAATAAAACAAGAATGAGTACAAGACTAAAAGAAAGAATGGACCTAACCAAATATTAAATTTTTTTTAGAAAAGAGTGGAATAGAAATAGGTTATTCCTATTCCACCTATTTAGTGGGAAGTCCACCATGCCCATTTTGGGCTAAAAATAGAATAAATACATTCCTATTCTACTTTTCAATTTTGCATCCAAATGCTGAATTTTTGAGTTCTTGTAGTCAAATTATCCTATTTTCATCCAATTCCTAGAACTAAACATGGCCTAAGGGTTTCAATAAAACATTTCATATAAAATATAGAAAGTTGTTGCTTAAGTTGATCCTATGGTGGTCTACAAGGTGTGCTCCCTAAGTGGTGAGAATCAACTTTCTAGATTCCTTGCCACTAATGGGGAAGGGTAAACACAAGAGTAGTAATGATTCCTAGAGCAGGTGATAGGGTCAGAAAAAATTCTCTATGGAAGTAGCATGAGATGAAGCCATGGGTTGTGCCATAGTGTAATTTGAAATAGTTCATGAGTAAACTTGTTCATAACTTTTGCAAAGGTTGTGGTGGTTGATAATTGAATTAAAGAACTAATCAATTTTATATATAGAATTTCTCAAAGTCTACATTAAGTGTATATTGTGCCTAAAATAATTTGTGTATATATATTATTTTTAATATATATTTTAATTTTAAGTAATTTCTTTAAATTCTCTCTCTCTCTGTGTGTGTGTGTGTGTGTGTGTGTGTGTGTGTGTGTGTGTGTGTGTGTGTGTGTGTGTACTTGTAGATTAAACTGTTTAAGGAATTTAAATGTGGAAAAGAAAATAAATAAATTATTCTATAAAAATAAATTTATTATATTACTTAAAATTATTATCAAAATAACTTGTAATTCTTATATATAATATTAGTATATAACATTTAATAAAATAATTAGTGGTTATACACAAATTAGATGTCATGAAATAAAATAAAATTATATATCTTGATCAATTGTGGGAGACTTGAGAAAGAAGAATCACAATATAAACATTCATTTTAGTGATAGAACATTTATAATCTATTAGAAAATATCTACAAAAAGACAATTCAAATTAGAAAAATTAAAGAAAATGAAATGTTTATAAAATTAAAAATAAATTAAAGGCATGCCACAACTATGGTTTGTGGATCATAGATGGAAAACATTAAGATGGTGTTTTTTGTCTAATCGATTAAAGGTTAATTTTGTAAAGATGGTTATTGCATGACATTAATTTAATTAATGAAACTTATACATTGAGATTATCTTAAGTGATATTTTTTATTTTTTTTGATACAAAAATATAGAGTTGGATTTTCTTTTTAGTGCATGGAGGGTTTTTATTTTCTTCAACAGTTTGTACATAGATTTTGAGGAGTTTTAGGATAGACTAGGGTGATTTGAGTTTATTTTTAGTTCAACATCAATTAAGAGGGCATTAGAAGAAGTTAACTGATTATGGTATATTGATATGACAAAATTCCCATCTTAAAGTAATCAAAGTTATAAAAAAGTTAAACAATGTGTGAGGCCTCGCCCTAACCCATCATAGTATAGTTAATACATTATCATTTTGATACTCATGACACAATATGTCAAGACACTATCGGATACACTGAACATATTATGTTATTTCATGTTGTGTGATGTTTTACTTTTAGATGTTAAATATGCTATTTAATGTTCTATGAACATGTATACTAATGATAAAGTGTAGAAAGTGAATGCAGAATTAACACTTTGATTATGCAATTTTAATGGTTAAGAATATGAGTAAAAACAAGATAAACAACTAGTTATTTGAAGAATGGATGTTTTAATTTATGTGATTTCCTTGATATATATATACACATGTGATTTTCTTGAGCTACTAATGTGTGCAATGAGTGTGCAAGATATTTTAGCTGAAAAATCTAACAGAGAATTGGAGTTGAACCCTATGTACCGTTTGCGAAAACAAGGGTTGAATCTAATGAAAGACGCAAACCTTGTTGTTTATATTTTATTTGTGTTGTAGATTGAATGAATGTATCTTTTGTAATCAACTAAGTTTTAATGTTTTGTAACTGTAATTTTATAGTGTCACTTGACACTCGTGATTTGTATATGCATTTCATCATGACAGTTAGCATTAACTAAGTAACTTAAAAGATCTAAGTCGGACTAGGTTAGTGACCTTTTTACTAATCAGTCAGTAATTGAGATTAAGTATCCTAATCCTAATTAGTGATTAATCTGCATTTTTGAAGGTTGTTAGAGAGTCTTAAAATTTCCAAGCTTTTGATAGATCCCTAATTAGTCCTAAAGGCCAAATTTCATGAAATCTAAGTATCTAAAGGGTATGAGTATGGGCTAGGGGAATTCTCCATGCCCCTAGCCCCTTTTGTTAACTTTTATGGTCACCCAAAAATTGCATTTTTGCTTTATTGTGAAAATTGAATGTTTTCATCATGAGTTGGATAACTTTAACTTCACCTTGAGGTTAGCCTTATGTTTAGTTGAGTTAGAAGACTCTAAAACTTTTAGGCAAGTGGGGGAGTTATTACATTTTTTGGAGTTGGTTGAGTTAGTGTCTTATTTAGAGGCAATTTTGAGGGAAAATGAGTGTTCACCCAACCTCTAGTTTTAGAGTGCAATTCAAGATTGAAGGAGAAAGGAGAAGGAAGGGAATACTCATCTCAAATTGTTCAATTGCCATAACTTAGTTTTTAAGGTAGGAATCCCTCAGCTCATGTTGTTCATGTTGGGTTCATTCTTAAGTAGTTTTGTTTGCATATGTATGTTCATGCATTTATTGAATATGTTTGGGAGGGATTGAAAATGTTTTTTTTCTTAAATATTTTCCTTCGTATTTTTGCTTTAATTTTTGAAGGGATCGTATGGGTTGTATTGGCATTACTCACCCTTCGATAAGGTAGAGGTGGCCATGTATGGGAGGAGGTCTTTAGTTGGACTCCAATAGTGCAAAGTCTCTTCTCAGGATGAGAAGAGGGAGAGAGGGTAGGGTGTTATGGGCCCCTACTCATTAGCACAAACCATGTGTTTGAATTTTGGAAATTAAGATATGGAAGAACCAAAGTTCTTAAGTTTATAGCCCAGAAAGGGCACCAGTTTTGGTGTTGTGGCCGACATCTCTTGTTGGGAAATTCCACCTTCTCCCTAGTCTAGTTCAATGTCGAACCTATTGTGCAAACCAAGATGGGAGTGAATGTTTGATTTTGTCTTCATGTTATGGTTTTTTGTCTCTCGATTAGTTTTTTTTCTCTCCATGATTACCTTGATGTATTGCAGACTCGTAATGGTTTCCCATTGTGGGGCTAAGAAGGAAATTCAGAATTGTTATTAGAATTCAGTTATGTTGGGAGATTTCTCCTCGGGATATTATTCTTGTGTAAATTGTTATATAAGTTAGGAGTGTTAATATTTTATTTATTTATTTATTTATTTTTAGTTATATTATTATTAGAAATGTTTTATTTTAGGATAGATTATAGATTTCAATGTAATTAGTTTAGAATAAAGTTTAAAATAAAGCTTAGTTATTATTTTAGATAGATGTTAAATTAGTAGTTAATTATTTGAATTGCAATGTTTGGTTAGCTAGTTTTGGATTTATATAATTTATTATTAGAATGATTTAATTGCATGTTAATCAATACTTTGATTGGTTGAAATTTTATGTTTATTAATAGGATGATTTTTATTATTTTTGTTTGAATTTTTTATAGTAAAAAAAAATATATATATTTTTTAAAATTAAATGTAATTTAAATTTAAATATATATATTTTATTCATCAAGAAATGTTAATGGGTAATGGTAATGTTTAAGTTTTTCGACATTAATCATATTAATGTTAATACATAGCAAAATTTAAGATTTACTTTAAAAAGATAAGTTAGTAATAAAGATGGTTAGTGAGAGTGTTATATTAGGATCAAATTTAAAGATGAAAAAATGTTGAAATAAATTTAATAATAAATCTTTTAGATTTTAATGAGTGGAATTAACTTCAAAAAAAAAAAATTACGTGTGTTTTTGCCCTTGTATTTTGGGCATGACATTTTGGTATCAGAGCATGTGTTTCAACACTAGGAACCTAAAACTATTATGCTTCTAAAACTTAATCTAAACTTTAAATTATGTAAGATGCCTCCCATTAAATGAAGCAACCAATGAGGCAGAGGTCATAGGGCAAGAGGTGGTAGAGTGGAATAGGAGGATGGACCACCACCTCTACCACCACCACTACTGAACCTGAATTAGGATATTTTGGATGCTCTTTAGACATTGATTGGTGTAGTCCAGCATAGGCTACTACCTATAGTACAACCAAGGTAGCATATTCCTAAAGAGGAAGCATAGGGACCTGGAGGAGGTGGGCCCAGTGGTAGAGATAGGAGTAGGAGTCCCCCACCAAGGTAGGTAGAGGGATAGGGTGAGCATGAGGTTGAGTTGATACATCAGAGAGGACCACCACTTGATAGACCTCCTAAACATGTAGAAGATGATATCAAGGAGTTGATATGACTCCAGCCACCATTCTATACTGGTTCTACTAAAGGAATAGTAGCAGAGGCCTGGTTATAGAATCGAAAATGATGCTTTGGATTACGTCCTTATGGGAGTAATCTGAAGGCACATCCAGCAGTCCATCAGTTAAGAGGAGATGCCTCCAATCGGTGGCATCAAGAGGAGATTATAGGAGGAGTGAGGATGGATACCCTAACATGGGAGTCATTCTTGGAGAGATTTTGGGAGAGGTGTCTATTCAAGCACTTCAAATAGAAGCAGATAAAGGAATTTCATTCTCCATATCAGAGGGGTCTCACAGTAGCTCAATATGAGAGTAGGTTTCTCGAGCTTCTTCCATATGTTGAATAGATGAAGGATGAGAAACTATGAGTACATTGCTTCATCATGGGACTAAATTTCTCACTCCAGGGTCTAGTCCATTTGGCCTTCCCTAACACCTTCAGACAAGTAGTTGAGATAGCACTAGTTGATGAGGATAATTGGGGTAGATAGGAGTCATGGGATTAGTCTTAGTACTGAAACTCTACCCAACAGAAACCCCCTTGGAAAAGGAATTAGAACTATATAGTAGGGTCCTCTAAGGGCCAACCGTCTTAGCAGCAAAAACCATAACAATAGCAGCAGAAACCTTCACAGTTTATCAGGGCTCCAAGCTCAAATGGTGGTAGTCACAAGGCCTCAAATAGAATCAAAAGGTACAGGCCCCATAGTCATAGTCATTGAAGACTCAATAGTTTTCTAGAGGTGGATATAGTGGATCTAGCAAGTCAAGAGGCCCACAATAGTTTGGATCACAAGGTGTATGGTCTTATACTTGAGAGTCATCATGGATTGGCCAACACCCACTAGTGTCACCAAAGTGAGGAGCTTTATGGGACTAGTAGGATATTACCAATGCTTCATTATGGGATTCTCTAGATTGGCACACCTAATCACACCTCTTTAGAAGAAGGGGAATAAATACAAGTGGATAGAGAAGTGTGATAGAGCTTTTCAAGAGTTCAAGGGAGCCCTCACAAGTGCACCAATTCTTGTAGTGCTAGATCCTTCTGCAAATTTTGTGTTGTGCACCGATGCATCTTTAGATGGTATAGGAGTAGTCCTTATGCAGGATGGATGACCAATTTCCTTCAAGTCTAGGAAGTTGAAAACTCATAAACTCAATTACCCTGCTCATGACCTAGAGCTTGCGGCAATGGTTCATGCTTTAGTGAGGTGGTGACACTTCCTTCTAGGTCATAGATTCAAACTTCATTTTGACCACCATAGCTTACAGTATATATTTACTCAGCCAAACCTTAATCCTAGGCAAAGAAGGTGGATGGAGTTCCTTTGTGAGTATGAATTTGATATTCATTACATCAAGGGAATGGAGAATGTGGTTGCAGATGCCTTAAGTAGAAGGCATCATGAGCTGTCATTTGTGACTACTTGTACTAACTTGAGAGAGTGGATCCTATAGCACTTGCTAGTAGATGAGCTTTATGTAGAAGTTAGTTAGATGGTGCATTCTTAAAGACCCTTAGAAGGGAAGTATTCAGAGTATTCCTTGGAGTCTGATAGACTTTTGCATCATAGAGGACATATGTATGTACCTTCCATTGGGGGTTTGTGTGAGCTCATTGTACTTGAGTTTCATAGAGCACATTATGCAGCACACCATAGTGTTAAGAAGCTACATGTAGATCTGAGGCAATTATTTCACTGACTAGGCATGAGAGTGTAGATTGCTAGCAATTTTGTGAGATGCCTTGAGTGTTAGAGGGTGAAGATAGAGCACCATCATCCTGGTGGGATTCTTCAACTTGATGAGATTGTAGAGTGGAAGTGGGATGCTATATCTATGGATTTTATTGTTGGTCTTCCCATGTCATCTCACTGCCATGATGCCATTTTGGTGACAGTTGACACATTGACCAAGGTTGACCATTTCTCACCTATACGAACTACATGCACAACACAAGAAATAGCTCAGGTGTTTTTGTGAGACATTGTCAAATTTCATGACATTCCTCGTAAGATCATCTCTGATAGAGACTCATTGTTCACTTCATCTTTTTGGAGAGAGTTGCAGGTAGCATTAGGCACTAAGCTCAATTTTAGTATAGCATACCATCCTCAGATTGATGGTTAGACTGAGTGATTGAATCAAGTTTTGGAGTACATGTTGTGTACATACATGATGGACCATCAAGTCAAGTAGGAGGAATACTTACATCTTGTTGAGTTTTCCTATAACAATGGGCATCATTCCTGCATAGGTATGCCACCTTATGAAGCCTTGTATGAAAGACCTTGCAAAACACCCTTGAGTTGTGTCATGCCCAAACTATGAGGGCAAGAACACGAAAAAAAAAATTTTGATTTAAAATTCAACATGCTCTAAGTTTGATATGATTGAGATAGAAGCTTTAGTACAGGTTCTTTACATTTCAATCCTAAGGTTTTAAACATGAGGATGATAACATCATTAAAATTTTAAAACTTTCATTATTATATTAATCTCGATAAAATTATGATATTATATTAACTTATAATGATATGCAATAAAACTTACATAGATAACAATGTGCATGAATTCGGATCTCAAATTTCTTGCAATATCAAATGAATCAAACCTACATTAAAACTTATTTAAATAGCCAATTAATTGATAAATTTAAACTATTTAATGGTTAAAATAGTAAGAGTACATTTAAAATTAATACTAACTAAATTAGTACTTATAAAATTAACCCATAACTAAGTCACTAAAAATTATTAACAATCGACACAAGGAGTCCTTAATCAAAACATAGAATAACCTTAAAACTTTATTAAATTAACTAATTATACTTTAATAATTTAAAGTTTTATTGAAACTAACTATTAAAATAACAGTATATAGAAAAGAAACTAGACTAAACTAATAAGTTAAAACAAAATTTAAATAACAAAAAAAACAAAGGTAAACTATACTAATTAAACAACCAACTAATAGATACTAAACCATCTAAATTAATACTAAATCATATTCTAAATTTCTAACTACATTTAAACTGAAATACAATTAAATCAAATACTACTAACTAAGCCTACCTACTAACTAACACCTAACCACTAACCCTCCTACCCTAAGATCTTACCTACACCCTAGCCCCTAACATCCACTTGACTACAAGTCAAGTGGATCTGACCCCTCCCTACACCTCTCCCTAGGCCCCACGCAACCCCAAACCTGCACATCAAGGAGAAGGTACGTAGGGGGGAATGAAGTTTAAGTTTCAAACAAGCATTAACTTGCAACATCAAATACCACCCCAAAGCTAAGCCAACGTCCAAGTCTAATGTCATGTCATGACATAGCTTTCTCCACCCCACTTGCCATGCAGCCCAAGGTAAGGAAAATGCAACCCAAGAGGTGGGCACATGAACAGAGGTGAGCAAGGGAGTTTTAAGGAATGAAAGTGACCACCTCAATTTCCTTTCTCTAATAAATGCCATCTTCCCCAACTGGCCGCTAGGAATGGAGAAGAATGGGGATGGGACAAGGTGGCAGGATGATGTCACCATCCCATCCCATCCACTTTGACTTGGGACAGACACTAAAACCTTTTTAAAACAAGGCTAACTGACATCCAAGACCAAGGAGGGCAATGAATACATAAATTTTTATGGGTGAAAGGAAAGATATTATGATGTTAACCTTTTTTTTTAAATATACCTATTTATGTATTCGAAATTATGCACCCATGAGATTAACATAATATTTATTTGTTTCTTATTTCATTTAGAAAGGAATTTGAGCAAGAATATGCTCTGTGGTCTTGGAAGGAAAGAAATTTCTCCTCATGTATTTTCCAGAGAGTTTTTACTCCTAGGAGTGCATTTTTTTTTTTTTTGAAGAAAAATTTTAACAAGGCATGGCCATGACATTTTATGCATTTCATTTATGTTACTAAGGATTAGAATAAATATATTATTAACATTCTTCCTTAATACAAGTATTCCAATGCAAAGGAGTACATTAGGTATAGTCTCTCAATCTCTTATTTAAACATGTATGTTTTATATTGATTCTTCAAGGACATGGTATGAGTTCTAAAGTCTGATTATTATTCTTATTGGTTTCAAGAATGCAACCTCTTAGTCCAATTGATCATATTTGAAGAACTTAGGAGGTGAATGATATTATACACATAATTTTTTTTAAAAAGGTGGTGGATTATTCTCATTCAAATTTGATTATAACCACCATGAAATTTATCAAGAAATGAAATATCTTTGATTTCGTAATATAGGGTTTGCTCTTGATTGATCTCATCATAATACTTATACATCATAAATGAAACTCACTATATCAATTCAACTCTTCATTATTGTAATTAAAACTTGAACATTCATAAATCAAGACATTATCTATGATTCTATTCTCCCATCTATATATATGCAAATTTATTTATTCTATTTTGATGAGCACTCATACAACTGAACATTATGATCAAATATTATGAGAACCAAATACACTCAACCATTACTTTATTGGCTAACCTGATTCAAAGGCTCAGCCGGGAAAGAATCAGGAAAAAAACTCGGCTTCGTTGCCATATACAATAAGGTTTAAAAATACAATTTACAATAGGATCTCAATCCCAATTTTCAATAACTTTACCAAATTTTCTTCATGATCATAATAAAGGAGTTTTTAATGTTTTCTGAATCTCATTTCAAGAACCATGGAGGAAACCAATATCTGATCGGGTGACAACCAAGCAGAACCAAAAGAACATCAAGCATGCATAATCATACATGGTTTACACAATAAGATTCACAATGAATCAAGACTAGGGAAAGGTGGATTCTTCCAACAAGAGAAGTCAAGCACAACACCCATTCAAATGCCCAATCGGGGCTAATAACCAAGAACTTCTGTTCTTCCATTTAAACTTGCCATACTCATACCAGGTTTGTGCTGATGGGTAAGGGCCCATAACACCCTACCCTTTATCCCTCTTCTCATCCTGAGAAGAGACTCTACACAGGTTGGAGTCCAACTAAACAGACCTTTCTCAAAATTGTTCACTTCTACCCTCTCCAAGGGTGAGTAATACCAAAACACCCATGTAAGAAAAACTCACAAAAAAAATGCAAACATAAACAAGGAAGGAAAACAACCAAAAAGACATGGTTTTCAAATCTTCCCACATACCCACAACCATACAACAGTGAAGCAACAACAAGATAACATGAACATGAAACCAAACATAAAACCTGAATAAGGGAGATGAGAATTTCCTACCTTCACAAAGAGGTAATGGTAATGAACAAGTTTGAGTAGAGTATCCCTTTCCTTCTTCAAGCTTCAAAAAAATCTTCTCTAAAAGTAGAGATTGGGTAACCACCCCACTAGTCCAAGGAAGGCCTCCAAATAAGCCTCCAACTCAACCACCCAAAAGGAGCAATAACTATTTCCACCCACTAGCCACCCTAGAAACTCCTAACTCAACCTACACTATGGTTAAACCCCAAGTGGAGATGAGGTGAGGTAACTCAAGATACCCATGATCAATTTTCGCACAAAGGCAAAAAGGGACTTTTTGAGTGACCTCAAAAGTCAAAGCAAGGGGCTTAGGGGTTGGAAAAGACCCCTAACCCATACCCATACCCTATGGTTAGAAAAAAAACAAGTTTTAAAGCCTTAAGAAGAGGTTTAGAGTCAAATAAAATCTAGGAATAAAATAGGTCCAACTTACTATTCTAACTTAAACCAACTTGGTCCCAAGGTTAAACAATTAACCCTAACAGTACACCGACGCACATAAACATTTTATAAGTGTCAAGCGACACTGAAAGAACATAATTATAAACATTAACATCCACTGAACAAGGAAGATGCATACATACTTCTCACAATACAAAAATGTGAATTACGAACAACAAGGTTTTCAAATTTAGCACATGGAGATCAGTTCTGTTCTTCTATAGGGTTTCTTGGCTAAATATCTGCACACTCATTGCACACATCAATAGTCCCATAAAATCATATGTACATAAATGTATACGTATTCAAAAAATTCACATAAATTAAAACATACATCAATAAGGGTTTCTTTATCCTACTTAATTCTTAACCATTTAAAATATCTTAAATCAAAGCCTCGATCCTACCTTTATTGATTTCATCAACATACATATACATGAAACATTATATGACAATCATCAAATATATCTAAAAATAACATCACACAACAAGAAATAATAAAATATGTTCTAAGCATAAGATAATGTCTCAACATCTCGAGTCGTGAATAACAAAATAAGGGTAATGTATCACTATGCTACGATGGGTCGGGGCGAGGCCTCACAAGTTGGGATAGGATTGAGGATCAAGTATCTATTGGTCCTTAGTTAGTAAAGTAGATAGAATAGTAGGTGACCCTAATTAGACAATGCTTGAGAGGGGTACAAGATAGGCAGAAGAAGTATGCTAATGAAAAGAGGATAGATCAAGAGTATTAGGTTAGAGATAGTGTCTTCTTTCAAGTGTGACCACACAAGAATCTAATTTGATTTGGAAAGTGCTCTAAGTTGGTATCCTGATTTGTTGGACCATTCAAAATCCTTGAGAGGATAGGACTAGTTGCATACTGTCTAACTTTGTCACCTAGCCTATCATGCATCCATGATGTGTTTCACATTTTAGTACTTCGAGGATACATTTATGATGAGTCTCACATTAAAGATTGGAATGCCTTGCAGGTGGATTTGGACAGGTAGTTAGTGTTGGAGCCTATTCATATTATTTTCCAACGGACCCTAGCTCTTTAAGGCTGAGATCAGGACCAGGTTAGGGTCTAGTGGGATTGTTATGATGAGGTCATGACTTCATAGGAGGATGTAGCATAGATGTGATCTCAGTACCCATATTTTTTTTATGAACTCTAGGAGGAAGTTCATGCCTAGTGGGGGAGGATGTGAGGCCTCACCTTGACCCATCATAACATAGTTGATACATTATTATTTTGATACTCATGACTTGATATGTCGAGACACTATTGGATACATTGAACATATTATTTTATTTCATGTTGGGTGATGTTTTACTTTCAAATGTTTAAATATGCTATTTAATGTTTTATGAACATGTATATTGATGATAAAGTGTAGAAAGTGAATGTAAAATTAACACTTTGATTATGCAATTTTAATGGTTAAGAATATGAGTAGAAACAAGATAAAAAACTAATTATTTGAAGGATGGATGTTTTAATTTATGTGATTTTCTTGATAAGTTATATATATATATATATAATGCAATTTTCTTGAGCTACTAATGTGTGCAATGAGTGTGCAGGATATTTTAGCCAGGAAATCTAATAGAGAATCGATACTAAATCTTAAGTACTATTTGTGGAAACCAAGGTTGAGTCTAACAAAAGACGCAAACCTCGTTGTTCATTTTTATTTGTGTCGTGGATTGAATGAATGCATCTTTTGTAATCATTAAGTGTTAAAGTTTTGTAACTTTGATTTTATAGTGTTGCTTGACACTCATGATTTGTGTATGCATTTCAGCATGATAGTTAGGATTAACTGAGTAACCTTAAACATCTAAGTTAGACTAGGTTAGTGATCTTTTTACTAATCAATTAGTAATTGAGATTAACTACCCTAATCCTTATTAGTAATTAATTTTCATTTTTGAAGGTTGTTAGAAAGACCTAAAATTTCTAAGCTTTTGATAGGTTCCTAATTAGTCCTAAAGGCCAAATTTAATGAAATTTAAGTATCTAAAGGGTATGGGTATGGGTTGGAGGAATTTTCCACCCCCTAGCCCCTTTTGTTGACTTTTATGGTCACCCAAAAACTCCATTTTTGCTTTATTGCAAAAAGTGAATGTTTTCATCATGAGTTGGATAACTTTAACTCCACTTGAGGTTAGTCTTATGTTTAGCTAAGCTAGAAGAGTCTAGAACTTTTAGGCAAGTGGGGGAGTTATTACATTTTTTAGATTTGAATGATTTAGTATCTTATTTAGAGGAAATTTTGAGGGAGAATGGGTGTTCACCCAACCTCTATTTTTAGAGTGCAATTCAGGATTGAAGGAGAAAGGAGAAGGAAGGGAATGCTCATCTCAAATTGTTCAATTGCCATAACCTGATTTTGAAGGTAGGAATCCCTCAACTCATGTTGTTCATGTTGGGTTCATTCTTAAGTAGTTTTTTTTGCATATGTATGTTTGTGTGTTTGTTGAATATTTTTGGGAGGGATTGAAAATGGTTTTTTTTTTCTTGAATGTTTTCTTTCATATTTTTGCTTTGATTTTTTAAGGTATTGTATGGGTTGTATTGGCATTACTCACCCTTAGATAGGGAAAAAGTGGCCATGTATCAGAGGAGGTCTTTAATTGGACTCCAGCAGTGTAGAGTCTCTTCTTAGGACGAGAAGAGGGAGAAAGGGTAGGGTGTTATGGGCCCCTACTCTTCAACACAAACCATGTGTTTGAGTTTTGGAAATTAAGATATGGAAGAATAGAAGTTCTTGAGTTTATAGCCCTGAAAGGGCACCTATTTTGGTGTTGTGTCTGACATGTCCTGTTGAAAAAATCTACCTTCACCCTAGTCTGGTTCGATGTCAAATCTATTGTGCAAACTACGATGGGAGTGAATATTTAATTTTGTATTCATGTTATGATTTGTTGTCTCCTAGTCAGTTTTTGTTCTCTCCATGATCACCTTGATGTATTGTAGGCTCGTAATAGTTTCCCTATTGTGGGGCCAAGAAGGAAATTCAGAATTGTTATTAGAATTCAATTATGTTGGGAGATTTCTCCTCGAGATATTATTCTTGTGTAAATTGGTATATAAGTTAGGAGTGTTAATATTTTATTTATTTATTTAGTTTTTATTTAATTTTAGTTATCTTATTATTATTATTATTAGAAATGTTTTATTTTAGGATAGATTATAGATTTAAATGTAATTAGTTTAGAATAAAGTTTAAAATAAAGCTTAGTTATTATTTTAGATAGATGTTAAATTAGTAGTTAGTTATTTGAATTTTGATATTTGGATTAGCTAGTTTTGGATTTATATAATTTGTTATTAGAATGATTTAATCACATGTCAATCAATACTTTGATTGGTCAAAATTTTATGTTTATTAATAGGATGATCTTTATTATTTTCACTTGAATTTTTTTATAGTAAATAAAAATAATATATTGTTTAAAATTAGATGTAATTTAAATTTAAATATATATATTTTATTCATCAATAAATGTTAATAGGTAATGGTAATATTTAAGTTTGTCAACATTAATCGTATTAATGTTAATACATAGTGAAATTTAAGATTTACTTTAAAAAGATGAGTTAGTAATAAAGATGGTTAGTGAGAGTGTTAGATTAGGATTGAATTTAAATACAAACCTATAAGGCCTTCACTCATATCAAAATAAACATATAAGACATCCACTTTTTAGGATAATATAACAAATGTGTAAATGAACAACTTTTATTTGTACCTATTTGCAAGCCTCTTTGGGTATGTGTTATATATCCACCAAACGTCCATGCCAGGTTGTGATAGACCATCCACATGAAAGAAAACCAAAGCTCACATGAAAATCCTACCATTCAAAAATTCTAAGAAAGTGTAGAAAATGTTTTGGCTCTCAAAGTTGCGAGGAAAGAGAAGGAGATAATCAATGATCTCATAATTCAAATAGAAAAATGAGGAAGATGGAAAACATTTAAAGAATCGAATTGAAGTCTACAAATGAATCAAGATAACACCTTGAGGGATGGTTGGATGAATAAATCCTCCCTCATCCTCAAATTTCACCCCATGAAGAAGAGGACCAAGGAGGAAAACAAAGATTATTTGAGAGATCACAAGATAAAAACATGTCTTCAGTTCACTATAAAAATAAGTCGATCTTGTTGTAGGAGGAATAAAATGATTAAATAAAATGTTTTTACTGGCTTAAATATGTCAAGTCGGCCTTTATAGGGATACACATCATCAAGGTATTCATTGCCTATATTAAGGACACATGAATTCATCTTAACATATAAAAAAGATATTTTAACTCTGTTAATTAGTAGCAACTTCTCTTTTTAGCAATGATTTCTCTTCATCTAAGGCGATGTTCTCCTCTCAAAATTGCAATGAACTCATCCTAGAAGAGAAATAATCTATCATAAGGTGAAGTGAAATTACTAAAGGGTGGGGGTGGGGATATTTTTAGGAAGGGCCAATTTAGACAACAACAAGAAAGTCTTTTTAAAAATAAGAGATAAGGAGGGCAAGAAAACAAAAATCTAGGTACATTATATTGTAGAATTCATTGGTTTTCTAGATTTAGCAAAGTTTCAATTCAAAATTTGCAAGAGGTAAATATGGGATCACTAGAATATGTTTCATTTTGAGTTCCAATTTTCTTTTGGAAACTACTTCGACTATCTTAAAGAAGGAAATCTAGGAAGTTATATATAGAATTCTAATCCACTTAAGCATTTGGAAAGAGAGCAGTAGACCTATGGTCAAAGAAAAGTTTTGGATGCTATAGATATAATGTTAAATGAGGAGTTTAAGAAGGCTGAAATGGAACAACTAGTAGGGATAGGGTTGTGGTGCTCCCATCCGAATCCAACCACAACACTCAATATGATGCAAGTGGTAAAGTTGTTGAAGCTAGAAGATTGAGTACCTAATCTTCCTCTAGAGATTCATACCTATACCATAGAGTATCATTCCATCATTCTAGACCTAAAATGAATGAAATTGATTAATTAATGAAGGTATGTTAGTTTGAGCTTCACTTGGTTTTGAGAATACTTTAATATTCAAGGCCAACCATATGAAGGTGGAAGCTCATCTAGCCTCACCCCTCTCCCCCTAACATCAATCTGAATTTTCCATTAATATCTAATTACATACTTCATTCATTCATTCATCCATTTATGAACTATAATATTAAATCAATACAATCACATAACATTCATTAATATGATATAAAATTCATTAATATGCAACAATAATAAAGAATTCATTCACATATAACAATATTCATTAACATGACATAAAAATCAATATTAATATGCAAGGGTCATAGATAATTACTTAAAACAATGTTCTTTCATTATCCAACAAATTTTATCAAAGATCATTTTTAAAAAATTATTTCTTGATTTTGTTTTTTATAACTTTCTTAAGGTAAAGGTTTATAGGAGTATCAATACCTTCCTCATTGTCCTCCTCTTGTGGAATCAATACTCTTTTTCTTATTTTTTACTATTACAAGTATTTTATTAACCAGTAGAACATAACATGCATTTTCTTACCCGACAATACCACATCATGTACAATAAAATTTTGATCCGCCACCACCTCAAAATGATGAACACTTCAAACATGCTCCACTCATTCACCATGATGTTCAACATGCTCTAAAATATTCAAAAAAAAGGTTACACATCAAATTGCAATTAAAGATGCTAAATTATAATCATAATTGCATAATTAATTTCCAATAGAAAACTAATACCTCCACCACTATGATGCACATCATGGCCTTCATCATGCATAGGTTCTATGATAGGATTTGAAGGTTGCAGTGAAATGTAATGTGCATTGTTATGCAGTCAATTTATGTTGAAAACTAACACCAAGAAAATAAATTTCTCAACTATTTAATTCCATTTACTTTTCATTTCTCTAATTTACCTATGACTCATTTGGTGCACTAGACTCTTGGGTATGGCTTCTATTAGAGTAAATAATTAATTATTAATTATTCTATTACTTAAGCTTACTTAGGTTAATGCATTTATTTAATATTTAGTAGTTAATGGTTGTAGTGATGAGTTGTTAACAACACAGGAGTTTGTTCCCTTCTAGCATGTTCCACCTTTTTTGTGGATGCTTAGTTGTCAACCTTATCTTCTACCACTTTCTAGCTTGTTCTAGAAGCTTCCATGAGGCCTTTATATTCAATCTCTCTCATTGTATTTTTTCATTCCATTTTCATTGTAAATACAATTTTCTTGTTTTGCAATATTTTCTCTCTCAAGTCCATTTAGAGTTTTCCCAAGCTCCACCTCTTCCTTCTTAGTTTCCCTTTGACAGGTTATTTTCATGCAGGTGATCTTGGTGAGCTATGGAGTTGGATCTCATCAACTCCTACATGGTATCAAAGCTTCCCTACCACTCCTTCATTGAAGGTTTTTTGAAGCTGCAATTTAAAGACACAAACCCCACTTTATTTGTGCATTTTTCTTCAATCAAAGGGAAGAGCATTTTTTTGGAGCACTTTGAACCCAAACAAATGCTGTCATTAGATTCAAAAGGTACTTTTTAGTCAGGATCCATATAAAATTTGTTAATTTTGGAGACAAGGCTCTAGAAGGAAAAAAAATTTACTTGGATGGCTTTTTGTACGATTGTACGAATATGCAGAGTGACAAAAAAAATTTTAAAAATTAAATCATAGGTGCTATTAGCCGGCCACCACTGCACCACCATAGGGCTTCCATTGTGCCACTTGCATGCAGCCCGCAGTGGCTATAGCCAGAAGCACCACCTTTGGTCTGCCATGGCCCAACCTCAAACTTTTCTCCACCTGAGCACCTCCTCTTCTAGCAGCTCCACCCTATCAATAGCCTCTCCTCTAGTGAAAACCACCTATGCACCCCCAATTCAATGCTCAGCCTGGTTCCTTTGTCATCCAATGTTGCTACAGCTAGAGTTCACCATCTCCATCACTAGTGTACAGTTAGTAGTGCCACCTCTGTAGTTTTGGTCTAGTTGCTAATAGCTTAGCGCCACTTGGCACAACATGTGGGGTGACACGTGGCCTAGGTGCCACGTGGCACTCTACCACATGGACCTACCACATCACCCCTGCCACGTCAACTTGTTTGCCAAATGGCTGCCATATGGACCTACCACATGGTGCCTCTTTTTCACTACGATGGTTGATAGGTCATCAAATTTAATGTAACATTTTGCTGACATCATCGTGACATTAGCACTACATCATCAACCCTCTTGCACCTCTCTAAGGTTCATTTTGGACCTACTTGCAATTTTTTTGGCCATAACTTGAGCATATGGAGGTATTTTTCCAATCTGAAAGAAGCATCAAAAAGTTGGTTCTGAGACAAAGACATTGGTGTAGGTATTTTTAGGGTTTGATGTAGTCAAGTTGCTCATTTTTTAGTTGAAGTATAAAGTTCTATTTTTGACTCCGACATGCATATCTTTTGCATCCCATGTCATTTTTTTGAAAAAATTATATTTTTGGAAAGCTGGTTTTGTCACCTTTTCAAAAATGTGGTCATTTTCCTTAGATTCTAGCCCATGCTCTTTCTATCATGTTTTTAGCATTTATTCTCTATGGTGGATATCTTGGGTGTTTTAGGTCCAAGGATCATTTTTATGGCATGGTTTCTTTTGTTTTGGGCTATACTATCTTTTTTATCAACTTGTTTCCTTCTCTTATCATTGTAGACATCATTTGTAAGCACTTTTATGTATATGCACTAAGATAAAGTGCCACTTTTGCATTTTTGGGTTCATGAACATTGTTTTGAGATAGGTGTACCTGCACTATTTTTTATAAAGAACCATGGGAGGATAGTTGTTTTCTATTTTAGGCCTTCTTCCTTTTTCAAGTGAGTGTCCCTTCCATGACATTAGCCCCATGTAGCATTAGTGTGATTGTGTCTTTATAGGTGTTTGTACCTCTTCCCTCTCTCATCATTCTTGGTTCTATCTATAGAGGATTTTGGCCCATCTTTTTAGTTGCTTGTCATCTCACCCCATTTACATTAAGGGGGGTTATGGTTTTGTTCTAATGCATCCTTGTGTAAGGCCCACACTAGTACCCTATTATAGATCTTGATGAAATAAATATGATTAGGAGTTAATTAAGTTATGATTGACATTTTTGTTACTAATAATGATTATGAGATCCTATTAGAGACTAAAGAAAATTTTGGTTATTATAAGTGTAATACATGTTCAATAACATTAGGTTGAATAGATAAGACCACATGAAAATGAAACTCTATATGTTCAAGCTAGGGACTCGATCAAGCTAGAATGATTCACTAGCCAAAATTAGGAAAAGATGAATTAACATTTTCCCTCCTAAGAAATAACAATGGATGTAGCTTATAACATCAAAAAAACATAAAAGGTTGCATTCATAGATTATTTTTAAATCATGACAACATAATTTTAAAACATTCTAATGGCTTGAGGGATCAACCCTAGAATACACACACCCTCATAATGTAATAAGGGGTATTGCTAGGAGTGTTGTTATATTTAACTTGACTGAAAAAGTACTAATTACATGTTTCCATATTAGTGATCTCTACTTAAGACATATACTAGGATCCATTTATTGTTTTAATGATGAAATAGATATGACCTCAATGTTTCATGGTTATGATAGACAAGTATTGTAATAGTGTTAGAATGGTAATTTCATTATGTTAAGAAGGATAAATGTGGATACACATATTTTGATATTGCAATGTTTTGAATATTTATTGGAAATAATTAGATGGAAGCTAATTGAATATTTTAATGTGAATTAAGTGATATTGGATTATTTTGCACTTATTTGCATGTATTTCTATAATATTTTATTGAGCTACTGATGTTTATTTGAGTGTGCAAGAAAGTGGAACCATGGAAATTATTTAGGGAAACAAGATTCAAACCTATGTGAACATGGTAGAGCCAAGGTAAATCTTTGGAAGATTCAAAACCTCATTGTATTGTGTTTATTTTGTAATGTGATTGTGCATGGGTGTTATAAGTTTAAAGATCATGATTAAATTAGAGACATGTCATCGTGATGTGTTAAGTGTTTTAATGTGTGTGTGTCATTTGACACTTGTGTTGTCTATGTGTAAATTACATGTCATATAGGGTTTTTTGGGCATAAAGTCACTTAACCTGACTTTAATCCCCATTATGAAATTAAGATAACCCACCTTGGAGAGTGTTAGGATGAGTCACCTTCATGATGGAATTCAAATTAAAATTTGATAGGAACTTTAGAGAGCATAAAAGTGGTTCCCAAGTGTTATTTTGGGAAAAATAAGTCACCCAGATGGTAGTGGTATAGGTTGGGGGTCTAGATACACCCATAAGTTGGTCTAGGGGACTTAGGAAGCCCTCAAAACTAGTCATTTTTTAGCCAATTCTAAAATCAGAGTGTCACGTAACTTCTTTCCTTATTCCACCACTTGGTTAAGTTCCTATTGGTAGAAAGGAACAAGGGTGTAAGAGGGGTAGGTGGGGATGGAAGTGGAGGTCTTTTTAGGGAGCTTGTGCCAAACTTAGTGGTTGTTCACCCACTCTCTAATTCTAGAGGCAGATAGGGTTTTGGGAGAGGACGCTTGGAAAAAGAGGAAGGAATGATCTTGATCACCATTTGACAAACCATAGCTTGGAAGGAGGTTAGTGCTTAATGTCATATTTTCTTCATCTCATGAAGTTGAAGTTGGAAATTGTAAGAGTTCTTCTTGTAGGATCTATGTGTGTGATATGGAATCATGTATTGTCATGGAAATATTTGTGTTGTGTTGTGTTGTGATTGTGTATAATGTTTCATGAATTTTCTTGGGGTTTCTTCTTTGATTTCCTATTTTTGTTTGAATGTTAAAATTTGTTCATGGGTGTGAAGGCTTCACTCACCCTTGGGAGGGAAGAGAAGCCTTGGGTGAAGGGGTTAGTTGGGCTTGAAATATAGTTGAGAACCTTGGAGTGTGGGCTCCATTGTATGTTATATTCATTCATAACTTGCATTGGGGTGTTAAGGAAAATGATGGTGTAGAAAGAAAGTTTATGGAGTATGGGTTTTCAAGGATGCTATAGTTGATGATAGTATGTTTGAGGATGTTTGTGAAAGCCTCGAAAGGGCATGGAATTTGTAGATTTGTGAAAGCCCCAAAAGGGCTTGGAATTTGTTGATTTGTGAAAGCATGAAAATTGTTGTTGTAGATATGGTATGATATGGCAAGTCTCCTAATTGAAAGCCCACCTTCACCCAATGTTTATGATTCCATTTGTGAATCATTTTGCAAACCTTGGCTAGGGTTGTAAATATATTGCAAAATGTTGTGATCATGTTAATTCTTGTTGTTGTGATGTTGTTTGAATGTATCCTGGTTGAGCCTTGTTTCCCCTAGTGTGGGGGTGACCTCCTTGAGGCCTAGGTTGGGAGGTGAGCCTCCATGGTTCTACATTTGTCTCTTGTTGCAGATTCTTGCTTAAGGCCTTGAACATTTGGAGATTGTGAAGTCTTACCTTTGCATAAAAGAAGAGAATGCTATTGTTTTTGTATTGAAATGGAAGACAATTCTATCATGTTGTGTAAATTCATTTTATTGTAGGAGTTTTGTTATTGGTCTCATGTATATGTCAATTAGAGAGATTCTAAAACATCATTTTGTGGAGTCCTTCATTGTGTATCTTGATTTGAAGATTCCACCACCCCATTACTTGTTTGATATTATGTTGTTGTTGGCTTATCAATATATTAAATTAGAATGTGTTGAAAAAAAAAAGATTGTAATATGATGTCCCTTGGAGAAAGAAGTTAGGACATTAGTATAATGGTATATTTATCTCCTCAAATTCCATCAAAATAATTTAGTTGCATTGGAGATCAGTATTTCTTTCAATTTTTTATTGAATATACAATTGATAGCTCATGGATTATAGATAATTTAGTTTAAATTTGATGTCAACAATGTATTGAAAACATGATGTCCATGGAAATTAGAATCAATGTATTTCATTCAAGTTCCATGTTAATGTATCTTGTAAGTAAACCTTGTTGGAATATGATAGTTTTTTATGTTAGATTTTCTTATTTGAATGGAAATCATAATGTAGAATGAGATGTTTAATAGATATCAACTCTAGAGACTTCATAAAAGAATCTAAGAAAGAAGTTAAGCTCAATATAAGACTTATAGAAGCATAAAAATCTTCTTGAAAATGTATGGACAAAGAAAATAATCCCTTCCAAGTTACATACATTAAAATTTATTTATTTTAAATCAATATATGATTATCTTATTTCTCCAAATACAATTTAAAAAGCATAAAGTCACATTCATAACTATAAAGAAATCTTTAGAAATAACTATATATATATATATATATATATATATATATATATATATATATATATATATATATATATATATATATATATATATATATATATATATATATATATATATATATATATATATATATATAATCCTTCCATAAGAAGGTGACCAGGCATTAAATGGGTGACAGGGTCCTTGTTTTCTTTAAAAAAATACATTATAATATATGTAGGGGATGGGTCACCTCCTTACCCACCTCTACCTGTCGAATTGCATAAAGGAGGCAAGATCTATTAAAAGTCAAACCACATTAATTAAAAACCATCATATAACATAGCAGCCCCCTAAGGACCCATTTGGTGAGTGGAAAAGGAATACGTATTCCAAAAATTGTGAATTCCTTGTTTGGATGCACCAAAATGGGATTGGAATATGAAGCAAAAGTGGAATACGTATTCCATTTTTGGTCCAAAAATGGGGTTTTGCAATTCCACCAAAATAGGTGGTATTGGAATATGTATTCCTATTCCATTTTTTTTAATTTTAGAAAACATAAATTTTCGGGTCCATGAATTCCCATCAAATATTGGCTGAACCAAACGGAGAATAGGAATTCATTCTATTCCAGAATACGTATTCCTATTCTGCTCATGAAATGGGCCCTAAGCTCCTTGAAAAGGGTGACCAGGTTGAGATGGAGGGTAAGAAAGAAATTAAATTTTAAAAAAACCAACCCTTAATTTTTTTGGAGCCTAAAACACTCCACTCCCACTTAATGTGATTTCATTTCCCTGATGCATTTAAGGCACTACCTTAGGACAGGCCACATACCTTCCACACCACCCAAGCCACCATCAGACTTCATGTTGAAGGAGAGGGAGAATGGGTGGGTAGGTGGCTATTCACTTGGGATAGTGGAAAATGTGTGGTTTAGTAGGGTAGATGACACCTAGGGAATAGAGGGGTAGGATTAAGTGAGTTGAGAGTTTTTTTTTTAATATATTTTGGGATTGCACACTTCTTAAGTTTATCTGATTATATTTTAATTGTGTAAAATGAATATAGTTATGGATTATAATTGACTTAGTTATTAGAAAATTTAAATGGTAGTAAGAGTAATATAAAAATTAAGATATTTTAATAGTATAATTCAATTTTAGATATTTTGGGAAAGAATAATTAAAAATTGAGTTATAATAATTTTGAGGCAAGGTTAATGGCATGTGAAATCATGATCTAAGATTCAAATTTCGGTTGAGAATAGATTTGAGGGTCACCATTATTATGTTATTAATTAGGCATGGATAGATTCATACATATCGTAATAAGGGTTTCCAATAAGGAAATGGATGTTGGATAATAGGAATAATTAAGAACATATGACCAAGTAGGTTAGGATTAAAATTTGCTAGTGCATTATGTTGTTAGGGTGATTAACTAAATAAATTGTAAATTTATGTAATAATATGTAATGAAATTAGTAAGTTGATAGATTAGGAAAAATTATGCTAGCTTGATTCTGATAAAGCATGTTTATTTGTTTATTGAATAATCACACACTAAAATATCTTAGAGGATAAAGACTATACATTGGAGTTACCTTATCTTAATTTTCTCACGAATGGACTAGATTATTTCCTATTAAACTTATTACACGGGTAATAGGCAGATATAAGATATATAACCTATACATTAAGCATCAGACAACTTGAATAAACCATATCTCTAAAATCATTCAAGAGGAACCTTACAACTTCCTTTTAACATTTTGGATGCTGTAGACATAAGAGAAATTTAGTATAGTGGTGAACCTTAAGTAGATAGTCAACCAATGACTATTTGACTCCATAACTTGCAACCCTAGAAAACAACACGTACTAAGTTTCAATAGATAATCTATATGGATAACTCCAACCTAATGAACCTTAATACATTAAACATCATGTCAACTAAACCCTAATGTAAGAACATTAATATTACCTTCAAAAAAATTATTAGTGGTGTTTTTTTCCTATAGGAATTTGGGCATGACACCTTGCTTCGATGGTTTGATAGTGTGAGCTATGTATTTAGTGGTTGATCCTATATACGAGGTGATTATAGTAGCTGGCTACCTATGCATTTTGGTGAGATGGGTCATCTACCATATAGACACACTTAGTTTGTACCTTCTTCTTCCATGGAGGTTCTTCTGATCAATAATCGGCTTCTTCATGCTTCAGTGATGCTCTTCATGATCACTTTTTGTTCCTATTTTAGCGGACATTCTCTAGTTGGAGGCTTCTTTAGTCCTTCACTAGTTTACTTCTTTTTGGGGGAGGGTTTTTCTCACGTGGTCTTCTCTCTTTCCCCATTTTCAGAGCTTACATTTCTTTGCATTGTACATGGGTACCTAACATGGCCTAGTTGTCAGGACCCATTCTACATTTTCATCTTTGTTTTGTGAGCTTAAGGCATTCCTCTAAGTTGCACTTAAGGGGGGGTGTTAGAGTAAATAATTAATTATTAATTATTCTATTACTTAAGCTTAATTAGGTTAATGCATTTATTTAATATTTAGTAGTTAATAGTTGTAGTGATGAGTTGTTGACAATATGGGAGTTTGTTCCCTTCTAGCATCTTCCACCTTTTTTGTGAATGCTTAGTTGTCAACCTTATCTTCTACCACTTTCCAGCTTGTTTTACAAGCTTCCATGAGGCCTTTATATTCAAGCTCTCTCATTGTATTTTCTCATTATATTTTTATTATAAATACAATTTTCTTGTTTTGCTATATTTTCTCCCTCAAGTTCGTTTAGGGTTTTCTCAAGCTCCACCTCTCCTTCTTGATTTCCCTTCGACAAGTTATTTACATGTAGGTGATCTTGGTGAGCTATGGAGTTGGATTTCATCAACTCCTATAGCTTCTAGATTCTTAACGTAGGCATGTAGCCATGACTTTATAGCCTTCCTTCAAACAATTTTTTTAATCTTCATCTATGGGCTCTACATTGAATTTTGTGACCTATATTTTTAACTTAATATCATTATTTTTGCATGTCTGATTTTATTAAACAAAATTATTTTCAAAATTCTATAAAAAAAAAAATTATATGAAATTTCATTGTTGTTACTTACAAGTTGAGAGTGAGGATTCATATAGCCACCAAAGCCAAGTTTGTGTTGGCAAACTTTTTGTAGTCTCACTTCTATGTATTTTGATGTGTCCTATAGTCTATGAAAAGTTTGAAACATGTTAGATTACATATTTACAAATATCACTAATTAGTAGATGATTATATTCTACTTAATACTATCATGACATACCTTCTTTTCCCCTTTTCTGGTTCAATTTCTTTACCATGTAGCCTTCTACCTATTGCATCTTCTATTATTTCATTCCACTCCATCGATGGAATCATAGGAGGATGCTCATACTTTGGGTTATCCTTTAGACCCCTTCTATATTGGTCCCTCATAGTCTTTATATGTTTGGATGCTCTTTTGAGAAGTAGGGCATTGTAACAAATCTTTTTTCCAAAGAGATCCTCAAGAGATGTAATGAGCTGATTTTCTAATTCAAGACCTTGTTCATTCTACCTTTCAAAAAAAAAAAATTATTAGATCAATTAATTTAGTATAGTATAATAAATGGAAGAAAAAATATATATTGTAGCAATGATATGAAACTACGTACTTTTTATGTATGGTGGGTCCAAATAGCTTCAATGTCATTTCAAATAGATGATCATAGAAAATATCATTTCCTACAAAAACATCATGGGATTATTAGTTCAAAATGAGTTATGTATGAGTAAACTACAATTACACTACAAATAATAACAATTTTAAAGCAGCTGGAAGCTTTGGTAATTTTAATGGAAACATAGTTCTCTTGCTTAGTAATAATGTCCCCACAAATGAACTAGTACTAGTCACATGAGTTGCTCCAAGAAATGGTTCACCTTCACTAGTAGTGGTCTTTGTTGTTCTATCAACTATAGGTGTATCTTAATGCACAAAATTGGTCCATCAGTATAGAATCCACTCAACAAAAAGAAATGCATGATTCTCACATAACAAAATATAGAAAAATAAGGTTTTACCATTTGTACTTGGTATACTTGAAGATGTATGCAAGTTCCTTGTTGTTGACAATGCAGTCGGTAATATCAGAGTAGTGACTAAAGGAGGCTTCCACACTTCATTATGAGATGAAGAATACATTGTTAGAAAAGATATTTGCAATGGATAAAGAACAAATGGGATACTAGCTAGAAGCATCTGAAAATCAAAGTTAAGTGGTATAATGTTCATTAAAACAAAAAATGTTCCACTAGTAGGGCCACAATCTTTTGTTATTGCTCATATTGTTTCACATTTAGCTAGTTAAATTCATGTATTGATCCTTTCATTTGGAGCAACAGATCCAACTCTATCATCATATTAGTACGAAATGTTTGTTTTCTATAGGAGAAATGGATAGTTTCTTATTTTGGTTGCATATATAGATTATATGTATGGAATGATGGTAGTTGCAACTATGATTGGATTCTATGGTTGGAGAGATATTGTGGTTGCATATACAGATGATGATTATGGGAGAAATAGAGTAGCTTCTTTGAATGATGTGCTAGAAGTTGTTAATGCTAAGATTGTTAACAAAATACCATTTCCTCCTAGAGTTAGTAAAAATGTTATTGGAAGTGTGTTGGTGTAGTTAGCTTTGATGGAGTCAAGCATTTTTTTTATGCATATGAATCTAGATACATGTATTGATTTGTTCTTTGAGGTATTATATATACCTTGGAATTTTAAACTATACATATGTTTGGATAGCCACAAATAGGCTCTCTTCCCTTTTGTACTCTGATGTACTTGACTATGAAACCATGAATTCACTCCAAGGAGTCCTTGCTATATGTGGGAATATTCAAATTTCAAATCAGGAGCATGCTTTTAGAGTAAGGTGAACCAATTTTTTAAAAACTAAGATAATTGATTTCCACTTGAATGCATTTGGACTATATGCTTATGATGCAATCTAGACAATTTCCCATTCAATTGACAATTTCTTGAGGAAAGGAGAAAATTTTTATTTTACAAGTTATCCTCAACTATCCAATTTAAGTGGAAATGAAATAGAATTAACAGAGTTACAGGTGTTTGTAGGAGGATCATAGTTGCAGAATATATTGCTACAAAAAAATTTCACTAGTCCTATAAAATTTGATAAAACTAGAAATTTTCTTAGTTCTACTTTTCAAATCATCAATATAGTTGGAATAGGATTTTGCAAGGTAAGTTATTGGGAAAATCAATCTAGCTTGTCTATTATTCCTCTAGAAACTAGAGTTTCCAAGTCACACATCCAAAAAATTGTGGGTCAGAATATGATTGGTATAGTATGGCCAAGTCAAGATAAACTAATACCACATGGGTGGGTATTTCGTAATAATGGCAAGCCTCTTTTGATTGATGTGCCTAGAAATATTGGATTTCAAGATCTTGAGAATATAGCGAAAGGTAATACCAACATGATAAAGGGCTTCATTATTGATGTGTTTGCTACTTTAGTGACCTTGTTACCTTATTCCCTTCTATACAAATTTGAACCTTTTGGAAATGGAAAATCAAACCCAAATTATGATGAGCTTGTGTAACAAGTTGCCTCAAATGTTGGTATGTATCTAACTATTCTTATATTTTCTACTATACTTTAAGATAATTATCTATAGGTTATAACTCTCATATAATTCTCACATTGCATTTTTTGGTGCACTAGATTTAATTTGCATATGTATACTAGGCTTATCTTTGTATAACTATAGTAGTGCATAAATTTGATGCAAGAATATGGTGTATAACTATTGCATACTTTCTTCTCATAGGAGTTGTTTTATGGACTTTGTAGCATAAATCAAATCATGATTTTCAAGGACATCCAAAAGAGCAAGCCACATTGTTAGAAAAGATATTTGCAACATTTTTTGTTTTCATTTGCAATGGATAAAGTTAAAAGTTAAGTGTTATAATGTTGTAAAGAGAAAGTGTTATAAATACATAAAGATTGTGCACTACAACCCTCACTATATTAACCATGCAGTCTCACAAGTGTCACAAAATCCTATAAGAAGAATGCATAATATTATAGATCATGATCCATAAGATACTATAAAATATAAACATCTATTGAACTTTTATTATTGCTTAAGATTAATTATTGCTTACCTTTAAAGAAATGACTCTAAGTATCAATTCTTCTTCTAGTGCCTCCGTTTCCTCGATTATGTTTTGATCAAGGACAAGGTTAGGAATTTTAACACTATATTTTTTTATAAGTTTATGGGCCATGAAGATAGGGTCAGCGCTACATGCGATGTCATCTAAGTTTCAGATTGCATTTGGTTTGTTGCCATTTTTACTTTTCCCTATCAATAAGTATTAATTTGTGACATCAATATTAGTAAAATTCCATCAAAATAATTTCAAATCCATAAAGAAAAGAAAATTTAATAAAATGGCATTTATTTCTATATAATTTGTACAATTACACTAATTAAGGTTTACCTTCACTGAAGAAGGTGTGTGAGCTAGTACATCCTCGCTTATGCCTTGTGTTGTATCCATGTCACCTTATGAAAAAGATTAGTAATTTTTAGAAATCAACAAAGAAATGAATGTAATAGACTTAACCAAAAAATTATTAATAAAATAGTATATTGTATATTAGAGTCAATATTAATTGGAGAAAATTGGTTTAAATATTATAGTTACCAGTTCCATGGTAGGAATTTTTTTATATCTACATAATTCAAATTATAATCTATTAGAATCTCTTCCCCTACACTTATTGATTTTATCTCACATACAAAAATATGATTTTTCTTGCATACCTCAAATATACAATTTGACCAATTATTAAGTGAAATAGGTCAAGAACTATTTATAAATACTACATATTTTCCAAGCTTTTGGTCTTCCATCAATATACATGGCGAGCCTTTTACTTTGATCATTTCCTTTGCATTTTATATAATTTGGTGGCACTACATACCTACACATACTATTTTTATATTGCACAATCAACATCTAATTTTTGTAATTGTAACAAGGTCCTACATACTCCATCAATTCAACAACTTTATTGTGACTGACCTCTATGCCATTCATGGAAAATAGGCCCAAACCATGTAATGAAGATGGATCTATGTGATATATCCTTTCGTTAATAGAAAAATTAGTAAATTAACTAGAGGTAGTTCCTTGGGTACCCATTCTTTCTAAAGATTTGTGTACCTTAAGGGAACCATCCTATCACCTTCACTCTCATTATCATAAGAACATGACCCCTCCTCAATAAGAAAAAAATGCATTTGTTTATTGAATTTTCTTCTGATATTTTGACCTCTAGTTGATCTCTCTGTTTAAGACCTACTAGATGTCTCACTTTTGTCTTCTATTCCCACATTTTCCTCACTTGGGGATGACATATCAGACAAATACCTATTTGGTGATACCTATAATCCATAAAATGAGAGACATACTAGGACTAAAGTTGATGTTGACAATAACGAGAGATATGCAAATAAAAAAATTTATCGAGAGTGTTTATTAACTTATGCATGTCAATCCATGTGATTGTGCAAGATCTTGGTCAAAGACATTAAATAGCCTACATATGTAAATCATTTGTCTTAAGTTAGCCAAAAACTACATGATATATATGCTAAAAATTATATAGAAGACAAAAATTACATGACACATTCATCATTTAATTCCTTACCTCTACTTTATGTGTGGAATCTATACAATATCATTGTATACATTCCATGACAGTAGAGTTTAGTGCATAATAAATTAATTATAAAAACATATAAGTCAAACAAATTTCTATAAATAAATCATGACCCCATCATCTTCATCCATTTCATCATAATCATTACCATCATCATACTTGTCACATTGATCATCGTCATCACCACCACCATCTTCATCAACATCATCATCATCTTCATCACCATTATCATGACCATCATCACCATCTTCATCAACATTATCATCATCATCATCATCATCACCATCATCATCATCTTCTTCTTCTTCAACATTGTGTAATAGTCATTTGTCATCATCATTTACTTTGTCTTCTAATTCTTTAGTGTCTTGTTCTTCCATCACATTATTCTTTGTTGGTCATCCTCTTGGATTATGTCTAACAATAAATGACCAACCTAGTTGATGTGAAACACCAAAGTAAAATGCTTGCTCACATTGGATTGAAAGAACATAGGGCTCATCTCCAACTAGCTCAAATGACCTTATATTAATTATTATAAATTGACTATCATGTTCAATAGTAGTCCTATCAAGATCATTTTGATTCAACTGTTGCCTGTACCATTTGATGACAAATAGAACTTGTTTGAATAGATTAAAGTCGTACTCAAGTATATCATCCAAAATGCCATAGTATTGATTTTAAAGTTATTGAGGATGTATGTCATGGTGACCTCAAAGACTATACTTATCCTAGAATCACAAATTTTGTTTGTTTCATATAAATTTTTAATGCAAAATTTATGACCATGGTAGTACATAGCTTTGTGGTGTTTGATTTGTAATTATTCAAACATGTGAAGATTGTTTGCATCAATTTATGAGTTGATATTAAACTTATGGGTCATGATTAGTAATCTTCTACATACAATTCTATCTGTTAAGTCATATGCTAGATCAAGTACTATTGGTGTAACATTGGGATCTCCATTACAATTAGCTTCTTTAACCAATTATGCAACACCATCCCATGTTAATGAGTGACCATTTTCTTGAGACTATTGAATCCATACCATCATCCAATCAATATATTTATGCAATATAAAAATGTAGTAGATCTTACTAACAACCAACTATAAATAAAATGACTAGACCAGTTAGAAATAACTTATATTGATGATTAATAAGAATTAATTAAAAAATAATAGAATCTTATAAAATTACCTCTCATTTTCCTCTATCTACCTTTCCCCATCATGTAGTGCTTGCCCTCATTTACATTTTTCTAGATACATTGTTGCTATTATTGCCGAACTCTATTAGACTAGTTTTATGTTGATTGTTAGTAGCATTGTTTTGAGACTATCAGATGTTGTGCTATGGATTCAGTGGATATATGATGAGATTACTTAGACTATACATTTCATGTATGCATAATGATTATTACATTATTTTTTATTATTGGTGATGATTTGTTTGATGGTTCATTATCACATGTTTTCTTATGGTTACTTACCCCATAGTTGCATGTGTATGGTGTGTGTGTTTGTTCTCTTTATGTATGGCATTTATGATGTGGTTAAGGAAAGAAATTGTAGTCACCTACTAGTCAGAATCCACACGATGCACCACTTCCTACCATTTCCTATTTATCTTAGCATATATATATATATATATATATATAGTATGTACATGCATGGATTTTATGTAAGTTGCAGGTACTGGGTATCGACTTCCCTGAATTGCCAGGATGAGCGTACCCTATCGCACTATCTCAATGGTAAGAGAGGGGAGATAAATTCTCAAGTCCAAATCCTAAAACCTTAAACAATTTGTCCTAGAAAGGTAGGAAAAGTATCCGAGATGTTTTACCTATTGAATGCATCAGATGATGTAATTCGTGATTTTAACCCCTTAGACTGATTATGTATGGATTGTTCTATGATGGGTTTTCATATTTTATTTTGGAAGTCTATGGTGAATTTTCTATTAATTAAAGTCTTAAATTAAAATATTTAATTAATAATTTAATTATTTTAGAAAAATTAATTAAATGTTATGATATTTTTTATATTTTGATTTTCATTAATTAAATGGGAAATTAATTGAGTAAAAGAATTAAATAAAAAAAAATTAAACTAATTATAATAAAAATAATAATAAAATAATAAATAAATAATAATAATAATAAAAGAATTAAAATAAAAATCATAAGTCTACCTAGGAGTAAGTGCACTTCTTGAATGTGCGTATGTCTACAATGTAGGAGTTAGTGCACAAATTAAGCACATGGTGTCTACAACCTTGTGACTCATCTAGAAGGTTGGAATAGGCACGTGCTTAGTTGTCAATGCTTATCTTGTATTCTAGTTGCTTATAGAGACATTCTAGGTGCTTCCTAAGAGTTTCTTATATTCAGGCACTCCTAGAAGCTCGGGGAGTGCATTTCGGTGGATCTATGAACATTGGAGAAGGAAGGAGCTTGCTCTGCAGTTTCTGAGGAGAAGTGATTTAGCATCAGTTTTCAAATAGACACTTGTGATTTTGTATATGTTATTTCCCTTCTTCCACTTCATGTCTTCATCGTGTCTTTTGAATGCTTTCTGAGAATTTTATGTATTGAATATTTTATGAGAAAACTGCACCATGCATAGATCCGAGTAATTTAATGGGCTAGGTTGTAAATGATAGATTGATTAAGGAAAATACACTATATACTTTCATCTGAATAATTTGTGCACATTCTTCAAAACTACACCTGAAATATATATATATATATATGTATATATATATATATATACATATATGTATATATATATATATATGTATATATATATATGTGTATATATATATATACATATATATATACATACATATATATATATACATATATATATATATATGTATATATGTATATATGTATATATATGTATGTATGTATATATATATATGTATGTATATATATATATATATATATGTATGTATATGTATATATGTATGTATATATATATATATATGTATATATATATACATATATCTATATATATACATATATATATACATATATATATATGCATATACATATATACATATATGTACATATATATATTTAGCTCTAAAAATATTATAATCATATATTAAATTATTGATATTAAATTAGATTTATTGTAAACGTTTATGATGAAAATATTTATTTGAAAATATTTTACAAATTACAAAATATGGCCGTTTCTTCTTTATAAAAAATAAAATAAAATTATTTTTTTTGGTGAGGGGCGGGCAGTCACACCCCACCCTCACTGACGGTCACTGTCCATGACAATGGACCTGCCAGCAATCATCTAAGACTACATGCCAGCCACTACCGTGGCAGTTTGAGGACCATCACTTTGTAGTACAGTAGGTACCGCATATTGTGTGACGCAATTAATTATATAAATATTGTTTATTGAGTGTTGTTAATAATTATTATTATATTTATTAATTATTACTTATTAATAATTATTAATTATTAATTGTTATAATTGTTAATGATATTTTATTTAGTTATTAAGATATCAAATTAAGTTGTAGTTATAATTAAATACTGATATAATTAATTAAGTATTAAGGGTACTATGTATTTCCTATATAATCAATCAATATTGCAAATCAAGTTAATTGAAAATAATAAATGATAATTCCTCTTAGAATATTTAGAGAGATCAATTTTTAAAGGAGGGGCCATTTTCAATATCGTGATTATTTTAGAAAATTGTTTCAAGAATACTATGGAGGAAAACTTTGATCTATCAAAACAGATACATGGGTTAGAAAAAAAATGCATAAATGTTCCTTCACTTGATATCTAAAATGAAAACTGGGAACCCCATATTTAACTCAACTAAGTTATTTTAGCAAATCCAAACATGTGTTTGCATTTTTTGTTTTCTCTATGCTTTTTGTTTTGGGTTTTTGGGTTGACTAGATTGTTGATTAGTTATACGACATCTACTAGAGGCTCGGGGGTTATGATTTCTAATGTCATGATGATGTCTTTTGATCTCAATCTTTTTAAACCCAACCATGTTTATGAGATGGCATGCTCTATGGTGTGTGTGGTTTACTGATTGATATTGTTTCTAGTCTTCTTGTGTAAGTTGTGATTTATGTAACCATTTATGAGTTATCATTCAGTTGTATTTAAATTACTTTCCAGTTGCCTTGATGGAACTGAAGTGTTTATCTAATCTTGATGATGTCATGTTGTGGCATGTTTTGAATTGACCATTTTGGAGACTTTGATTAGTATTATTTGCTTGATATGCCTTTTTGGTTGCTTTTTCAAAACCAATGGATATTGTGATTATCATTGATACCTTCAATTGCTAATAGAGAACTATTGTGGTCATGATTATCAATGGATACTTTTCAGTTGCTCATGGAGATTTCATACTCTTATTTTGGTTTATCTTTTGGTATTTTTCCAGTCGCTTGTATAGGACTATAGTGCTTTTTTGATTTATGATTCCATGAGCTTAGGGTAGGTTATCTTCTTGTAGTGTCGAGAAGTGGCTTGCAATGGGGGCTAGGGCCCTAAGTGGGTACCAGGGTAACTCATTATAAGTTGTTTAATAAGTGAAAACATTACACCTAATACTAACTTAAATGAACTTAATAAGATATTTTTTTGTTCTCGCCCATGCCTCAAGTGCTAGTACAGACTAGGATGGGAGTAGAGAGAACACTTGATTGTGACTTTGCATTCCGTAGTATGCCTCGTCAATACGAGAAGATACTAGTGGCCACATAGAGATCACTAGGGGGATGGGGTCTACTGAGAGACTACCATGGTAACTCTAGTGTGATCCATGCGATGACAAGTTCTCGCTTACATAGTAGGTTTCTACATGTCTTTGTGTGCCTCTAGGATTAGATGTCAGTTTGTGTTGGAACCTTTGAGTTAGTATACTTTTAGGATTCCTGGACTTAGAAAGTACTTGTGCTATGTGATATGATTATTTGTTTGGGACTTGAGATTATCTCCTCAGTGTAATGGGAGTGGACCATTTAGGTTCCACGTGGTCAGGTGGTAGTGCTTTTTCCACTCTTACCATTTGAGATCCATCTGAGACATTGTGGTTGAAGCATTCTTTGTTGGCATCTATCTTCATTCCATTCTTCGATTATGTTGATGGACACGTATCCTTATATTGATGATTAGCATGTGATAGATGATGTTATTTACTCATCTTATGCCTTATTTTGCATGATTAGATTTCTGATGCATATACTGTAGCATGTAAGATTGCTTTTTGCAAATGATGTAGTATGTTTAGGAGTGACATTTCTACTATGATAATATTGATGATCTCTTTGGTGACTTGGGATGTTATGCACAGAGGGATGACTAGGGCCCATGATGGTCTAATGATGCTATTTATAGTTGGGAGGAACTGTGCACTGAGATAATTATTTGTTGTGATTTTTAGTTATCTGTTACGATGGATGTTTATATCTTCTATGATGATGTATCATGTATGACATGCGGTTTCATTTTCTTTATTACACTTGCATCATGGATTAGAAAAGGATGATGTACTTTATTTTCACACATGTATATTATTTTAAGCCTTTCATACCTTGTGACATGTGTAGTGGATGATTGTAATATTGTTTAAGAACATTGAATTTTTCATTATTATTTCATGTGGATGTGGAATTATATGGAATTAATATTAGTTAATTTAAATATGAATCAAGGTTAAGGGGTCCTTAAGAAATGTAACCTATTATGTATGTTTATGTATACTTTTAGTTGAATGTTGTTATTGTTTCTACTACTATGTGTATGTTGTGAATGGTTTAACTTTCAGGTTTAAAAAAAAAATTTGTTACCAAACTTAGTGAAACTTTGGGTTAATTCTTTTGGATCCCTTGGCGGGGCATTACACATCAAGTACTCCGTTTCGAATCTATTAATGGAGTTGGGATCCTAAATATGATCTACATGGATCTTTGATGCAAACTTGGGAAGATATTTGCCAATGCACACCATGGTTTGATATACCATATATCCCTCTACTATAGAAGCCTCAAGATGTTCTCTTTATCAAACCAAGTCCTTTATAAATTTCAAGTGCCTCTCAACCATCTACATTCACCTAGTTTGTATAAATCCACACAATTCAATTGTGAGGCCCCGCCTCGACCCATCCTAGCCTCGATGATACTATATATTATTTTTTTTATGGCTCGATATGTCAGAGCATTATTTGTGGCACTGAACATTATTTTGCTAATTATGATGTATGATGCTTTATTTCAGATATTTGATTTCTGTAGTTTAATGTTTTATAACGTATATGCTGATAAAATGAATGAATGCAAACTAACACTTTGAATCTCCAATTTTAATGAGTAGAATGAGATGAATGAATAGATTATGGAAGAATGGATGTTTTAAATTTCATGAAATTGTTGATGCGTATTTTTATATTTATATATATACATGTGCTTCTCGAATTACTGACGTGTGCAATGAGTGTGCAGGAAATTTAGCCGGGAAATCCAATGGGAAGACAAAAGCTGAACCCCATGTTTATTTTGTGCTATATTCTTTTTTTTACCTAGTCCATCTTTAAGGTGTATTTCTTTTGGTAGTTTGTTTCCCCTTGTTTTATTGTCCTTATTAAATCCTTAAGCCTTAAAACTTCAAAATTAATTACCCTAAGGGTAAGGGTTTGGGTTGGGAGTGTTTTCCACTCCCCAAGTCTCCTTGGTTGACCTTTATGGTCACTTAAACACTCCATCTTTGCTTGAATTCGAAATTGGTTGTCACTTCATAGGTTGGTGACCTTGACTCCACCAAGGGGTTACCCTAAGCCTAGTTAAGTAGATTCTTATTTAGAGGCACTTGGGAAGTAGTGAAGGGGGGGTTTTACCCAATCTCTAGTTTTGGAGAGAGCAAGCTTGAAGATTGAAGGAAGGAGAAAGGAAAGAAGCTCTTCTCAAAAAAAAAAAAACTTCCATTGTTGCCATAACACTTGTGGAGGTAGGAATTTCTCTCTCATGGGCTTAGCTTTCCTTTTTGTTGATCATGTGTGAATCTTGTTATAGTATTGTGAAGGTTCTTGTCCTTTTATGTTGTGTGTATTGGGAGGATATTGGAGGGAATTTTACCTTGTTTTGGATTTCATTTCTTGCTTTGTTGAGACCTTGTTCTTTGAGTTTTCATGGGGATTGTGATGGCATCACTCACCCTTGGATAGGGAAGAAGTGGCCATGTATGGGGGTAGGGCTTTAGTTGGACCTCATTGGTGAGAGTCTCCTTTCATGGTGAGAGGAAGGAAAAAAGGGTAGGGTGTATGGGCCCCTACTTGTCATCACCTTCCTTATTGATGTTGTGAAATCATGTGTATGAAGAGAAAATGAGTATCCTTGTGATTGGAGCCCCGAAAGGGCCTTATATAGAATGGAAATTCTTAAAATTCAAGCCCCGAAAGGGCCATGTAATGGAATGGTGATTGACTTCTCCCATTGGGAAAATCCACCTCCCCCCTTGTTTTGATTCCATGTATAGATCTATTGTGCAAACCGGGTTTGGAGTGTATGTTTGATTTGATGTTGTTGTGATTATCCACCTTGTTTTAGTTTTGTCTTCCCCATCATCCTTTATTGTGATTTTGAAGTTATTTGGAAGGTAGCACATGTTGGAAGTTTGTAGAGATTTATGTGAGTTGTAAAATGATGTAAAATGGATTGGAAACTTGGAAGTATTGGGCAATGACCTCGGGTTTTCTTACTGGTTCTTTCCCGAGTGGAGCCTTTGAACCAGGATGAATAATACAAAAAAAAAAAAGAGATTATGAGAAATTCCTTGCATTGCTCCCATGTTCTTTGGAAAATTTGCGTAATGTAAGTTAAATGGTCTTCTCATTTTGTGAAACTTGTTATAGCCAATTCAACCACCTTTTTGTTCATGCATATTATTGTGATGGATTGTGAATGGTGAATGTTAATCTTGTATATGAAGGAATTATGTTAGGAAAGGCTGAGTTCAATTAGACATTAGAATGGTATGGAGAAAATATATGCATATGAAATTATAGAGAATTTAAACACCCATGGTGATCTTCCTATTTTCCATTCCCATGGAGTAATTAGTTGCATTATGTATAAAATTGGATTCATATGCAGTTGTTGCATTTGTATGTGAAAGAAAATAGAATTGTATTGATCCAACAACAAAGGAAGAGGAACTAAAGTTAGTTTAAAAAAAAAAAATGTTATAAGCATATCATTTGATCAATGTATGGTTGTGTTCATGATGTAATATGCAATGTATAGATTCACCAATCTATTGACACCCATGTCTCAAGATCAATGGAGAAATTTGATAAAAACTTAATCTTCAAAAAAAAATAGAGGCCTGTAGGTGCTCAAACTTGCTGGAAAATGTATGGGCAAAAAAAAAAGGGGAGACCCCTCTATTACAGTCAATAAATTATAGTAAATCACCCTCCTATTATAAGGCTTCAAAGGGTGGGCGACCTACCTTATTTAATGCAACCCATCAAAAAAAAAATTTAAAAAAAAAAAAAAAAAAAAAAAAACAAAAAAAAAAATTTCGAATTTCGGGCAGAGCCTGCGGCTCGTACCCGGCGGCCAGTCCACGTATGCGTGGAAGACCCCACGCATACCCATGCGTGAGGACCACGCATTTAAATGCGTGGGATCCCCACGCATGTGTATGCGTGAGGCCCACGCATATATTGCGTGGGATCCCCCACGCATATATATGCGTGGGGCGGCGTTTCAATTTTTTTATTTATTTTTTTTTTTAAATTTTTTTTTATATAGTTTAGTTTAAATTAAATTTTCATTTATATAGTTTAGTTTAAATTAAATTTTCATTTATATAGTTTAGTTTAAATTAAATTTTCATTTATATAGTTTAGTTTAAATTAAATTTTCGTTTATATAGATTAGTTAAAAATAGTTGTTAGTAGTTTTTATTTTTATTTTATTTAATTATTAGTTTAAATGATAATGTGTATTAATGAAGTTCATTAACAACTTATAAATTTAGTAATTTTAGCTTAGCGAATTTAATAATTAATGAATATTATTAATTAAAGAATCGTTCTAAAATAGTTTTATCTGTTTATTTATTAATCGTTAATTTGTAACGTTAATTATTAAATTCTGTGAATGCAATATAGTTATTATTTAATGTAGTTAAGGATAACTTAATTAAGTTTAATTAGTCGATTAGCAGTTCCTAATGGGAAGTTTTATTTTCGGGATTAGTAAAATGTGGTTTAAATTCATAAGCCTTAAACATTAGAATTTTATAGTTTAAAAATTGATCTATGTCTATTGGAGGGTCATGCAATCCAGATTAACTCATAAAATGAATGATAATTTTAGTTTTACTCCTTGTCGAAGTAGACGACAAATTCATATGTAAAATTTAAATAAAATTGTATTTAAGAAATTTACTAATGTTCTTAGAGTGTAAATCTTTTAAAGGGATTTATTAAATCTATCAATTAATTGGGTCTTCTAATTAAATAAGAGGGGTTGTTAACTGAATCAATTGATTGTTAAGAGTTCGTGTAACCGCCTTCTTGGCATCCATGTTTCATGTGAACTTACTGTATCAACTTAGTGCACTTAAGTTTAAATAAATACATTTAAAATATAAAAAAAAAAAAAAAAAAAAAAAAATTTGGTGTGTTTTTTGGCCATAATTTTTGGGCATGACATCAATCTCCTCAACTTGATGTATGAGGTAGTGTACTTTGAGCATTGAAAAAAGTTGTTCAAGTAGGTACTTTTTCATTTCACACATAAGCTATGTAAATTTTGTCTTCCAATATTTTATATCTTTTTTTATCAATTTCTTTAGATGATAACCACCTAAAAGAGATTCAACATGCAAGAACATATAAACAATATTTTAGATAAAAATATACAATAAATTACATAAAAAGTAAAGCAAGTCATAAATATAATATATGTATGAAAAATATAAGAAATAACACTTCTAACCTCATGTATTATCCAAGATCATATATAACCTATTTAATATTATTGTCAAATAGGTATGAGAGGGATAGAGGTAGGATGTGTTTTAATCATTAAAAAGGGATCTTTTCAATATAATATAAAATAATATAATAGATAGTACATGCAATTTTTAAAATATATGTAAATAAAGAACATGACTTATCTTTACGAAGGTATGTCAATTATGTGTTTTCAACCCTATCCCAAAATCACCTTTTTTTGATACAAGACTGTTTATATTTGTAGAAAATTCTTATGAATTTTTTTGTTTTTTTAATGACTTCTTTTAATGCATCACTTTGCTACTTTGTTAATAACTAAGGAAAGAAACTCGTATTTATGGAGTCTCAATTTCTATTTCATTCAATAAAAAATTTTAGTGCATGATTGGATTCATGAATGCCATTACAAATTTTGACAATTTTTTCTTTGTTGCATCTTCCATCCAATATTTTTCATAGTGTTTGTTACATTCTTTTCAATATGAATAGCATCAAACAAATGCACGATTAAGAGATTCTTGTAGTATAGTAACCTACTAAATTGAATAAGATAAATTTTTATTCCTCTAGAAAGTTGGTTAGATTTCTTGATGACCTTTACAAGCATCAATTACATCATTAATAAATAAAAGATAATATCAAAATATAAATTTTAAACTTTAGACCACAAATTGGATATTACTTCAGAAATTTAGTCGATCATATTCCAACTTTCATATATAAGGTGTCATTCTTTGTGGCCTTGATGTCATCTCTTCTTTCTCATTAAAAAGATGTTTTTCAGTAATTTGATAATTATGATTATTGTGGATAAAGTGCCTAAACTCATCAAAAATTTGATTTCCTAAACTTCTTGAATGATGAGATTTCATCTTTAGATGACAAATTGGACATGCAATTTTTCCTTTCTGAAGACCTAAACGATGATGCAAAATAATCATGAGCAACTTAAACATTCAACAATAATGTGTAAGTACTATAAAAGGCCAAAAATATGTGACATTAACAATATAACATATTGTTGGGTGATGCAACATGCTCCCCTGCCCATAGGTGGTTAGTTATGTGGTGTTCCATGTTCACTAACAGTCATGGCTTTTGATGCAATGGCAAATGGGCCCTACAATTGGTATCAGAGCCTAGTTTTGGCCTGGTCATGGGTTCAAATCTCCTCGGTGCCTTCCTGACCCGCGTAAGCACCTGGTATGCGCGTCAAGGGGGAGATTGTTGGGTGATGCAACGCGCTCCCCTACCCACAGGTGGTTAATTATGCGGTGTTCCATGTTCACTAACAGTCATGGCTTTTGGTGCAATACATACATACTCATCAATAAGGGGCTCAATACATACATTCATATCTTTAACTTGGTACCTAGCTAGTAATTGAATAAACATAAACATTACATAATTATAATAACCATTTTGATGTACTATTTATAAATTAATTTAGATAACTATTAAATGAAAAAAAAACCTAGTACAATCATTGACAACATTATTTTCTCTCTTTTTATGGACATCCAAGGAGGAATTTTATTGTTAATAATAAAAATAGGCCACACTGAGTAAATAGATCTCATATCTCCAAATGGATTGACACCGTCTGCTACTAATGAAAGCTTGAGATTATGAGGTTCTTCTTGAAAGTGTAGCCATCTTTATTTTATGTATTTAAATGAAGAACCATCCATAGGAATTCACATAATATCATCTTGACTTCTATTGCATGAATGGTAATCCATAAACTGTCCAATCATTGATCTATACAATGTCTGATTCACTTCAATAGACTCATCATTCTTGGATAACTTATGTGCTATTGCCATTGGTGTGCTGACTAGTGTTGACTCTTCTAATCCAATTGTCTTAAGTATCTCTTTGATGTATTTGGATTGGGTCACAAATATGTCATTCTTCAATTGATATACTTATAAACCAACAAAGACTTTGATTTCTCCAAACATTGACATCTCAAACTCATGCTTCATTTGATCAACAAAATCTTTGCATAGAACATCTTTCCCTCCAAATATTATATCATCAACAAAGATTTTTGATATCAAAATGTCTTTACTTTTTTTAGCTTTGATATACAAGTTGATGTTTTCATCTATTCTCTCAAATCCTATCTTCACAAGATATTTGTGTAGTCTCTCATACCATGCTCTAGGTGCTTGCTTCAATCCATAAAGTGCTTTGTGCAGTTTGCAGACCATACCCTTGTTCTTGTCATTAACAAATCCCTCAAGTTGTTCTATTAAGACTTCCTTTTGCAGTATACCATTCAGAAAAGCAGACTTGACATCTGTTTGCTAGATTTTGAAACCTTTGTAAGCAGAATATGCAAGTAGTGTTCTTAATCCTCCCATTCTTGCAATAGGGAAAAATGTTTCCCTATAATCTAATCTTTCTTCTTGTGCATAGCATTTGCAAACTAATTTAGCTTTCTTTATTTTTATCTCACCATTCTCTTCAAGTTTGTTTCTAAACACCCATTTGATGCCAATCACATTCTTATTAGTTAGTCTAGGAACTAGGGTCTAAATTTTGTTCTTCTCAATCTGATCTATCTTCTCTTTCATGGCTTTATACTAGTCATCATCTTGTAGTGCATCCTTCACTATTTTGGGCTCAACCTTGCTCAGTAGACATGATTCATTCCTGAGCCTATTCCTTGTCATTGGTCTAGCATCCTTGTCACCAATGATTTGATCAGCAGGGTGATGTCTTCTTAAATATTTGGCTAACCATGGTTCTATCTTACTTGGAATTCCTTATGTCTTCTCCTTTAATTAGCCCTAGCTTTATACTCTTGATTCATCTTGGTAATGTGTACTTGGACCTCCTCATGTAGACACTTGATATGTTCAGCAAATTCTTCAGCTTCAGCACTTGTCCTCTCCCCTTGCTCTATCTTCCTCAACTCTGGTGAAGTCATTGGGCTACTTCCATATACAATTTGGAATGGTGATCTACTAGTACTCCTATTTATAGAATTATTGTAATCAAACTCTACATGTGGTAGAATCAAATCCCACCCCTTGGGTTTATCCCCAACTAAACATCTTAGCAAATTGCCCAGACTTCTATTTGGCCGTTAGTCTGCGAGTGATGTGTGGAACTGAATTTCAAGTCTATTCTCAACTTCTTCCACAATGTCCTCAAGAAATACCCCACAAATTTAGTATCTCTATCAGAAACTATACTCCTTGGGAGACCATGTAGTCTTACCACCTCTCTAAAAAACAAGTCTGCAATATGGACAACACCATGAATTTTGTGGCATGGAATGAAATGTGCCATTTTGGAGAATCTATCAACGACCATGAATACTAAGTCATTACCCCTTTGTGTCCTCAGCAATCCAAGATCAAAATCCATACTTATGCCCTCCCATGGCTTTGATGGAACAAGCAATGGCTGATATAGTCCAGTATTATGACTAAATCCCTTGGCCACTTGACAAACCTGGCAATTTTGTACAAACTTCTTCACATCCTATGAAATTTGAGGCAAAAAATAATGTTCTCTAAGAATGGCAATGGTCTTATCTCGACAAAAATGTCCTGCCATCCCTCCACTATGTTTCTCCTTAATCAGATTTTTCCTCATGGAACTCCTTGGAATGCACAATTGACTGCCCTTGAACAACATACCATCCTAAATCAGATAGTCTAACCACTTAGTTCTGTCTACAGCAACAGGCTCTTTACAAGCTTTCCACACTTCAGCAAAATCAGGATCCTCAGGGTACAGATTCTTGAGTTCATCAAACCAAACTACTTCAACTTGCATTACTATAAGCAACAACTGTCTCCCACTTAGTGCCTCTGCAACCTTGTTAGATTTTCCACTTCTATGCTTCAACACAAATGTATAGCTCTGCAAGAACTCTACCCACTTCATATGCCTCTGATTCAATTTACCTTGGCTATTTAGGTACTATAATGCTTGGTGATCATATATAAAAGAAATTCCTTCGAAAACAAATAATGCTCCCATTTCTTTAAGGCTTGAACTATTGCATAGAACTCTTGATCATAAACAGAATACTTCCTTTTCGCATCATTCAATTTTTCACTAAAATATGAAATAGGCTTACCTTCTTGGCTTAATACAGCCCCAATAGTGCTGCCACTAGCATCACAATCCATCTGGAACACCTTTCTAAAATTTTGAAGTGCCAACACAAGTTGTTTTGTCACCTTCTTCTTTAGCGATTCAAAAGTTCTCATAGCTGCTCCAGTCCATTTGAACTCTTTTCTATCCCCCCTTATTGTGTCAGTCAGGGGTGCACATATGCCACTAAAATTCTTAATGAACTTCCTGTGAAAACTAAATAGACCATGAAATGATCTTAGCTCAGTAGCAGACCTTGGAGTAGGCCATTCCAAGATGGCTTTTACCTTGTTTGGATCCATTTTGAAACCTTCAGGTGATATAACAAACCCTAAGTAGACTAACTCCCTTTTTGCAACGATATACTTCTTCAGATTAATTAACAATTTCTCTTCCCTTAACCTTTCAAGGACACTACAAATATGCAATAAATGTTCTTCCAAAGTCTTGCTGAAAATTAAAATATCATCCAAATAGACAATAACAAATCTTCCCAAGAACTTCTTAAGTACCTCATTCATAAGCCGCATGAAGGTGCTTGGGGCATTTTTCAATCCAAAGGGCATGACTTACCACTCATAAAGACCATCCTTGGTCTTGAAGGTTGTTTTCTACTCATCTCCTTCTCATATCTGTATCTAATGATAGCCACTCTTGAGATCTATCTTTGTGAAGTACTGAGCTCCACTCAAGTAGTCCATAACATCATCCATTCTTGGCAAAGGAAATCGATACTTGATGGTTATCCTATTTATAGCTCGAGAGTCTGTACACATCCTCCACTCTACATCCTTCTTTGGTGCTAGTACTATAGGTACTACACATGGAATCATACTCTCCTGAATCAAGCCCTTCCTCAATAGCTCATAAACTTGTCTATTTAGCTCCTCAGTTTTAGTAGGAGTCATCCTGTGAGTAGCCTTGTCAGGAAAACTAGCTCCTGGGACTAAATATATCTGATCTCTAATTTGCCTTACTGGTGGCAATCCTTCTAGAACATTATCAGAGATGATATCTCCAAACTCACCTAGTAAATCTGAAACTTCAAGTGGTATTTCACTACTACCTTCTTTATCTTTCCTAAGAATCAAAGCATAGCACATACGCTGATGTTTCATGCCATCTAAAAACTTCCTTCCATCAACAAGACAAATCCTAGCATTGCTACATACCTTTTCACCTTCCTTTTTCATGGGCTTCAGTTTGTGGTGAACTCCATCCTTTGTTAGAGACTATGTGTTTGCATGACCATCATGTAATGCATGCCTATCAAACTACCATGGTCTTCCCAACAATAGATGGCAAAAATCTATTGGAATTTTCATCATAGTAACTCCCAATTTTGAAATTTACTAAACATTGTTCACTTACCAGGACCTTATGATTATCTTTCACCCAAGCAATTCGAAAGGGTTGGCGATGTTTCTCCCTCTTGAGCTTCAGCTTAGAGACCATCTCCTCTGATACCAAGTTATCAGTGCTACCACCATCAATGATCACATCACAACATTTATCCTCACACTTGCATCTAGTATGGAACAAAATCCTCCCTTGTCCTAGTTCAATCTCACCACTTAGTAGGACCCTTTCATTTACTAAAGTCTCTCCTCTTTTTGCATCCTCTGAATGTGATGATTGTACATCCTCATCCACATAAGCAACCCTAGCTTGGCCCTCAGCTCTCCTATCTATCCTTCCTTGTCATTGAGGGCATTCAAAGGAACGATGACCTTCTTCATTGCAATGGAAATAGGTACCACGAAATCCTCCTCTTCCTTGCCCATGTCCTCTACCTCTTCCTCTCTAATTTCCAAAGTCTTGATCATGGGAGTGGTTGAAACCCTCGTTCCTCTGGTTCCTGCTAGTACCCACATCTTCATTTTTGTTTTGGGTTTCATTTCAGCCTCCAAATGACCTACCACTACCCCTTTCTCCATGACTATGCCCACTTTGTCTCCCTTCAAACTTCTTATTTAGCTTCTCTTCAACTCGTAGGGCAAACTGGTAGGCTTCTTCAATGCTGGTCATTCTTACTAGACTTAATTCCTCCTGGATGCTAGGTCACAACCCACTGATATAACGAGAAACCTTCTCCTTATTTTCTTCTGCATGCCCTACTCTAATCAGAAGTCAGTAAAACTCCTCTGTATATTCTTGGACTGATTTTCTTGCTTGGTTTAACACATGTATCTTCTTAAACAAATCAAGCTCATAATCAATAGGAATGAATTGCTTCTTCAATTTGTCCACCATATGATCCCACCTTGTGATCTTCTCCTTTCCTCTTCTATTTCTTTCCAATTGAACCTCTTGCCACCAGATTTTGGCATGGCCTTTCAGTTTGGCCTTTACAAACTTAACTCTATTAGGATCCCTGATATCCTCATACTCAAAGTACTCTTCCAATTCATTGATCCAATCAATCAACTCATCTGATTTCAAATTTCTTGAAAATACACCCACATCAATTGTAGGTCTTTTCCCAAACTTAGTAATGGCCCTAAAAAGCCTTTCCTCTACCTAATTCAAAACTTCCCCTTTTGGTCCAATTTCTTCTTCTTTATTATTGTCCTCACTTTCATCGCCTACGGCAACATTTGTTCCTCTACGAAACTCCTCCTACAATGCTTGTACCTACCTTTTGAGGGCTCTAACCTCCTTAGGATTAATAGCTCTAGCCCTTCCACCATGCTCTCTTCATGGAGGTATCTTCTTAACTCAAACCCACAACCACACAGTCCTGGGGAAAACTACCTCATAGTCGGTGCTCTGTCTACACACTCAGGAAAACTAGCTCTGATACCACTTGATGGGGATACAACCCAAGCATAGAATGGACATAACAGGAAAGGGAAAATTGTAATAACTGTGTAAATATGCTATTGCATTCAGTATAGAGAAAATAGACTTCAAAACATGCCCTAAGAGCTTACAACAGTATAAGTCTGGAGATAATTTCTCCTTTTAGTACCTCCTCTCAAACTCTACTCTGAACCGCCTTTTACAATGCCAAAAATGTTCTTAAATAGACCCTAGAGGTTTAAGGATTAGGAGTACATTCTAGAAAGTGCTAGTTGGCATCCACTGACCAAGTAGAAGGCTCCAGAAGCTACATTAGAAGTCGACGCAAATCTAGAAGAATCCATAAATGATAACCTAACTTTCAAGAGGCATAACTTTTGAACCATAGCTCTGATTGATGAACTGTTTACATTTTTAAAAAGCTCTCAAAGCACTCTATAGCCATATGGATGAGCTTAGCTCATCTCCCATTTTTTGGCCCAATTCAAGGTCATTTAATGCCCCTAACATGACTTTGAAGCATTCTCAGGAGGTCTCTAGAAATTGAAAAATTGCAATAACTTTCAAACTGTGAGGCCTTTCGACCTGATTCTTTTTTTGGAATGCTCTAAATTAAAATTATAATCTTTTGACCAATTTATACTTTCTAGTTCACCAAAATGATGGCTCAATTACATACTCCTATTTTTTTAGCATTTACATGTATCCCAAGGTGTTCAAAAACTCTATCCTAGAACATTGATAGTGGAACTGTGAGAGTTGGAACCTTTATTTGACCCAAATGGGTATCCAAAAATTAAAACACATGAAACAAAAACTAAGTCTAAGTACATTTTTTTGGTTGACATAGGATTGCCCTTATACCTCTGGATGCTCTTGCATCAACCTATAAACCCACTTATTCTATTAAGCCCTTTTACCTGCAGGAAACTTGCATAAATGCCATGTCTTATTTTTTAGCAAAAATTCCATTTCTTCTTTCATTGCAAACTCCCACTGAATCTTAGTATCCACCTACATAGCTTCATCATAACATTTAGGTTCACCAACATCTATTAGTAAAATATAATACAAAGAGGGGGGAAAACTTTCTGGAGGTTTGCTTATCCTTGTTGACCATCTATCACTTACTAAGGTGTGTGGTATTTGTTGTTCCCATTGTTGCACATCATGAGGAATTGCTAGAACATCAACTTTTGGAGTATCATCTAGCACCATATAATCATCTTCTTTCTTCTCATGTTGCTACAATAGATCTTTATACAACACTTTCTCATTGAATATGACATCCCCACTTCTTACAATTTTATGATTTTCAAAATCCCAAAGCCTATAACCAAATTCATTAATGCCATATCCAAAAAATACACATTTCTTTGACATAGATTCTATCTTGGTTCATTTTTAGAATCTATATGAGAAAATGCTTCACAATCAAAGGTTCTGAGAAAAGAATAACTCACCTTCTTACTAGTCTATACTTCCTCTGGAATACCACAACTTAAAGGAGTAGAGGGACCTCTATTAATAAAATCTATAGTAGTATTGACAACCTTTACCCACATGTGTAAGGGCAACCCAAAATGCAACCTTGTGCTCCTTGCAAGCTCCATTATAGTCTTGTTCATGTATTCACCCATTTCATTTTCTTGTGAAGTCCTTGGAATAGTTTTCTATCTATGAATACCATTAGTGGAGAAATAACCTTCAAATTCATGACTATAATACTCACCACCATTTTCAGATCTAAGATATTAAATTTCTTTCCAGTCTCATTTTCAACCAAGCATTTCCATTTCTTAAAGTTTGAAATACATTAGATTTTTGTCTAAGGAAATAAACCCATACTTTTCTTGTAGCATCATCAATAAATGTAACATAATAATAAGAGCCACCAAGGGAAGATACCTGAGTTGGTCCCCATACATTGATATAAACAAGCTCTAATTTCTCCTTTTTATTTTCCTTCCCAGTCTTCACAAAACTCACTCTCTTTTATTTTCCATACACACAACTTTCATAGAAATACATATTAACATATTTCAAATTTAGTAAAACCTTCTTTGAATGAAGTACTTTCATACCTTTCTCACTAATGTGCCCAAGTTTGTTGTGCCATAGTGTTGTATTAGAATTTACAGCAGCTACTTGTTCTCCTTGCTCAACCGCATCAATTGTTCCTAAACATTCATTTTTTCTCTAAAATAATTACAGTAGAAGGAACAATATGACCTATACAAAGATATAAGGTGCCTAATTTCACAATATTTTATACTATAAGGTAACCTTTTGAAACCTTCCAATTTTTATCAATAAAAGTGACTACATAACCCTCATCACTAAGTTTCCTACAAAAATTAAATTCCTACTTAGCTTTGGAATATGTCTAACCTTGTGTAATAGCCAATGATTCTCATTCTACAACTTAATCTTAACTTTTCCCTTTCCAACAATCTAACATAGTTCATTATCTCCCAAATAAACAAGTCCAAAATCCCCTTGGAAATAATCAATGAAATAACCTCTATGAGGTGTAGCATGAAATGAAGCACCAGAATCTATAACCCATTAATCATCAACACTTTCTAAAGACAGAAGCAAAGCATCCTCTTCAAATTTGTTACTTACCAGATTTTCCTTCTTATCTCCATTTGGCTTATCTCCTTCATTTTTCTTTCAAGTCTAGTAGATTTTCTTTTTATGCCCTATTTTACCACAATACCAATAGTTGTTTGGTCCTCTTGATTGAGACCTCCTCTTCTTTGACTTTCCTCTTGATTTCCCACGATTTATAAAATTACTTCCTCTCTTAATCATTCTATGTTGACTTTGTGCATTCAAAGCACTTCTTGATGTAGTTCCACCTGAGTTTCCTCACTCAAAATAACACTGATCACATCATCATATTTTAGGGTACTGGATCCAAAAATAGAATTGCTTACAGTCATTACCATGCCATTCTAGCTTTCAGGTAAAGAACACAAAATCAAAAGAGCCCTAATTTCTTCATCAAAATTAATACCCATAGAAGATAATTGACTATTAACAATATTAAACTCATTTAAGATCTGCAATAGATCCACATTTTTTCATTTTCATATTAAATAAATGCTTCATGAGAAATACCATGTTTGAAGCAAAGCGCTTTTCATGTAATTTTTTTAGGGTTTCCATCAACTCTTCCATCATCTTTTCTTTTGTAATATTAAATGCCACTGATGGTGATAGGCATAATCAAATGCTTCCAAGTGCCTTTCTACCAAAAAATCTCATTCATCATTTGACATAGATCCCTGATTCTTGATTTTTCCTTCCAACGGCTTTCCTAAAACCTTCTGATAAAGATAGTCCTCCATTTGCATTTTCCATAACTGAAAGTTCTTCCCATTAAACTTGTCAACCCTTAGCTTACTGTCATGCCCAAACTACGAGGGCAAAAAACACACAAATTTTTTTATTTTTTTTTAAATAATTTAATGCTCTAAGTTTGAAATGATTGGTTACAGTTTAAGAAAAGTTTCTCTACAACATCCTTGGTTTAAAACTTTTGTGGAGGAATACATCGTCAGGATTCTGAAGTACATTGTTATTAGATTGATATCAATGTTTACTGATTCGTTATTACATTGCTTAAACAATCATGCGAAAATTATTTTAATAACAATCTAAAGAAGATTGGGTTTAGATTATTCGAATAACTTAAGCTATTAGGACACTAATTAAACAAATTATCAAAGATACGATTAATACCAACATTTCTTAAATCTCCAACTTAGCTTAATTTTTAACAAAAATTTAATCGAATATAAATTAAATCTAAACTAAATTTAATAATAATTTCATATTAAACTAATTTATCTTAAACTAACTAACTAAATCTATAGTTGATCTAATCATTCATAAATGAGTGTCTAAACTTTTAAATAGAACTTAACTTTACAAATTAAATAAAATTTAAAAACTATCAATTAAAACATGAAATTAAACTAACATTACTAAAGCAATATATATAAGATTTAAACAACATAACTTTAACAAATTAAAAGTTAAACTAATTAAAAACTAAATACTAACACCACTTACTAAAATATAAATTAATAATAATAAAACTAATAAATAAACTCACTAACATCCTAGTCTAATCTAACTTATTACTATCCTACACTCTACTCTACCCTAACCCTAACCATCCTACTAGGCCACTAGCTAACTTGATTTGACCACCCCCCCCCCCCCTCCCCCCCCCCCTTACACCTCTCCCTAGACCCCACGCAATTCCAGGCTCTTACATCAAAGGTACGTTGAAGTCATGGAGGAGGTAAAGTCTTTTTTGTTTTTTTGAACATACTTCTACTTGCAACTTTATTACAAAACCCAAAAGCTTAAGCCAACATCCAAATTTATGGCATGTCATGACATGGCCCTCTCCACACATCTTCCCACACAGCCCAAGGTAGAGGAAATGCAACCCAAGAGGTTGGCATGTGAGCAAAGACAAAAAAATGGAGTTTAAACAGGAGACGACCACCACAAAGTCATCTTCCAACATAAATGTCACCTTCCCAAACTAGCCACTAGAAATGGAGGAGGATGGGCATGGGACAGGGTGGCAGGATGACGTCACTCTCCCATCAAACCACTCTGACTTAAGACAAGACAAAATACCATTTTAAATCAAGTTTAAACTGACGTTCAAGGCCAATGAGTAAGCAATAAATTCATAAAGTTTATAGGTAAGAGTATAAGATATGAAGATAGTCTTCTAGGATAAGCATTAAATGGTTTATAACTAAATTAGATATTATTCACATTATAAATATATATATATAATAATATTTTATATAGAAAACAAAAGGAATATTCTCTGTCTTAATAAGAGAATAAATTATTTCTCCATACAATTTCCAGCATCCTGTAGGTGGGTGTTTTGGAAATTTTCTCTTAGGGATGGTATGAAAAGTTAATTTAATCTTCTTTAAGTTGTATCAAAATTTGAAGAGCTAACATATTTCTAATATTATCCCAAGTTAATTCTTAAAATTTCTTATGGCTTAGAAAACTAATAGAGCATCTCTTAAATCTATTAGATGATTAAGGTAGGATTCAATACAATTTCTATCACATCTAAAATAGATTGATTCAAGGACTAAATTTGTCATTAATTTCATTTTTAGGAAAATCTATAATGACTTGATACAACCATAACCTATCAAGAGTTTGAATTATTCATTTCATTCAATAATGCAATACTTTATCATTTGGATCTAACAATCATAAAAAAGTGACTCTGCATGCATGATCATAGTTTTCATTTTCAACATATATGGAAGCTTGGAATTTTGTCAAATTTAACATCATCAATTCCTTCCTATTTGGTTTCCTACTCCAATAGTCTAAGTTACTCATGATAAGATATTGCAATGATAGTGTGAGTTACTCATTGGACTTAGTTTAGGATGATAATTCATATAACAATCAACATAAAACTTAATGCAGCCGATAAGCAATCCATGGCAAGGTTAAAGATAACTAACTGATTTATGCTTTAAAAATTTAAGGAGATACATAATCTCTTAGTCCAATTGATTCGTTCATAAGGAAATTTAACAAAGAAGAGATAATTTGAGTTCTCAAGGTAGGAATCCTAATTCATCTAATACTTATACATCAACATGGAAATTTCATTCTATCAAATTGTTCTTCCTTAACAATTTAAAAACTTGAAATATCACAATTCATGACATTATCCATTATTCTTATTTTTTTAATGTGCAACCATATTAAATTTAATACACAATTAAATCACATCATAACCAAATATGCTCAACACCAATTTTATTGGCAAACCTGATTCAAAGGCTCAGCCAGGAAAGAATCAGGAAGAAAACCCGGCTTTGTTGCCATTTACAATAAGGTTTAAAATACAATTTACAATAGGATCTCAATCCCAAATTTCAACAATTAAATCAAATTTTTCCTCATGATCAAAATCAAGGAATTTGTAATGTTTTCTGAATCTCATTTCAAGAACCATGGAGGAAACCAATATCTGATCGGGTGACAACCAAGCAAAACCAAAAGAAAATCAAACATGCATAATCATACATGGTTTACACAATAGGATTCACAATGAATCAAGACTAGGGAAAGGTGGATTCTTCCAACAGGAGAAGTCAAGCACAACACCAATTTAGATGCCCAATCGGGGCTAATAACCAAGAACTCTCGTTCTTTCATTTAAACATGCCATACTCATACCAGGTTTTTGCTAACGGGTAGGGGCCCATAACACCCTACCCCTTATCCCTCTTCTCATCTTGAGAAGAGACTCTAGACTGGTTGGAGTCCAACTAAACAGACCTTTCCCAAAATTGGTCACTTCTGCCCTCTCCAAGGGTGAGTAATACCAAAACACCCATGCAAGGAAAACTCAAAAAAAATTGCAAACATAACCATGAAAAGAAAACAACCAAAATAACATAGCTTTCAAATCTTCCCAACATACCCACAACCATACAAACAGTGAAACAACAACAAGGTAGCATGAACATGAAACAAAACATAAAAATTGAATAAGGGAGATGAGAATTTCCTACCTTCACAAAGAGGTAATGGCAATGAACAAATTTGAGTAGAGTTTCCATTTCCTTCCTTCAATCTTCAAGAAATCTTCTCTAAATGTAGAGATTGGGTAACAACCAACTAGTCCAAGGAAGGCCTCTAAATAAGCCTCCAACTCAACCACCCAAAAGGAGCAATAACTATTTCCACCCACTAGCAACTCTAGAAACTCCTAACTCAACCTACACTATGGTTAAACCCTAAGTGGAGATGAGGTGAGGTAACTCAAGATAACCATGATCAATTTTCGCACAAAGGCAAAAAGGGACTTTTTGAGTGACCTCAAAAGTCAAAAAAAGGGGCTTAGGGGTTGGAAAAGACCCCTAACCCATACCCATACCCTTTGGTTAGAATAATAACATGTTTAAAAGCCTTAGGAAAGAGGTTTAGAGTCAAATAAAATCTAGGAATAAAATAGGTCCATCTAACTACTCTAACTTGCAAATTAAGCACTAATCCGGATTAGGGATGACTAACCTTAATTAAGAACCTAATAGAAAACTGACACTAACTTAAACCAACTTGGTCCTAAGGTTAAACAATTAACCCTAAACAGCCACTGAAGCACATAACCATTTTATGAAGTATGTATAGTACTTCCCTAATTAGTCACCACAACCTGACAATCTAAAAATATGCTACCATGATGATCATTTCCATGTCTCAAATGGTCAAAAGAAGGAGTCGAAAATAAACTATACTAAGGCCTATATGGATAAGTACAATCCATCTCCTGTTCATAAAACCAAAATACAAAAAATTATACATGAATCAAAGTTGAAGATAAGTTAATAACAATGTGTATATAAAAATAATACAAATGATTTTTCTTCAAAAGTTCATACCATAGGTATTTGAGGTTGTGCCTTAGTGGTCAATGGATCAAGACTTGTACAAACATCAAACTATGTAACAAACAACAATCCCTACAAAATCAAATAAAAAGAACATATGAGCACATGTTATAAAATTTGATTTCAAATGTAGTTTATTTAGAGTGTAATTCAAAGTGGATACCATATGAGGGATGCCAACATTTGTAGGTTGCAACAAAAGACTATACTACCTCCTAAGAGGAATAGTGTCACCCATCCTCTATTATTTAAAAATCAACACACATTAATATGGTTAATATGATTATGCATATATGTAGAAAGTAAATAATTATGTACTTAATTAATTTAATTAAATTTTGGCCTACTACTCTTGATTGTCTCCCTCTCCATGCAAAAGGTCAACAAATGATGTCACATCAATATCATCACTACCATCACCATGAGAAGCATATGTGTCATCATCAAAATCATCGCCCTTAGTATCATGACCATCATGTGTGTCATGAACCCAAATTATTGTATAAACATATTTCTTAAATGAAAATATAATGTCTAATTCTATATATGTATATATATATATATATATATATATATATATATATATATATATATATATATATATATATATATATTTAAATATATCAATAAGTCTAATATCACTATGTTATGAAAAATCAAATAAATAATATTATAATTATTCCTAATTCATATCTAACCAAAATAAAACTAATATTCATATTGGTTTTAATCCTAATATTACTTTAGTAATAATATAATTTTTACCCCTATATATAAACATTTCTAATGGATAAAAAAACCAAGGGTCGTGACCCACTACCGATGAAATTAATGATCAAGATATAAGAGTTGATAAGGGAAGGATAATAAAGGACCATCATCAAGAGGAGAAACAAGCAAGGAAACTTTGATTGGGTGTGAGAATTAAAGAGCCTACAAGTCAAAGTCAACTTTTCATCACTGATAACAAGCTCAAACCAATGCATGTGAGTTGCCATCTACATCATTAATAAAGTTTCTTTAGGATATAAAACACAAAATAGAGTATTGCAAATAAGGAAAATCATAGGCCCACATGACCATCTCCCATGTTTGTCCATAGATATTGAAAACTCCTCACGGAATGAGCAGATAGAGCAGGATGAGAGATAAAGCCTAGTCCAAGTTGTATAAAGTGCAAGTTGTACAAAGGACAACAACAAATGGAATGAGAAGATTGGATTGGAAGTGGTGGTTATAGTTCAGGAATACACCCAATGCTTTGAAGACCCTACCACTCCCTTCATCATTGATCGGAGAAGTAGTGGAGACCACATGTCATGAAGTGACAAGACGATGTGTTGACAATTGGCTAATTGTGGTATGTAATTGTTGTCATTAATGGAAACACATGATGTACATGCTAATAGGAAACCTCAAAAATAAAGATACTTAGTGTTTGGTAATCAAAACATTGCCTAAGTATAGAATTTGGCTTATAGTAGTGTATTGTTTTGTTTATAACATGTTGTAGACATCGTATTATGACTAGAAAAGTTACATGGAGATAGTACACATGTTGGTGATGATGTCCATAACCTTAGAAGTTTGTAAAGACTATATGAAATAGAGATAATCATGTTTTGATGATGGAGGACAACAAAATTAATGAAAAAAAAAATTTGTTTACAAAACAAGTACTTGTCCAATTAGGGTCGACATCCTAGATGTTTACTCTAACTTGGAAAAGTGAATTATAATCTTAGCTAACAGAATAGTAATTTGTGTAAAGGCATGGTATTTATGTAAATGACTTCTTGCGATAAGAAGTATGCTATCTTGATATCATATGGAAGTGAAGTACAAGTGTGAATTAAAAATTGTGATTATATGTGAAGTTTCATATGAGCTATCTGGTGATATGAGATTGATCTGAAGATCAAAGATCAATAAAAGAAAGAATAAAATAATAGTAAACTATTTGTTTGAGTAGTGAGCTCTTCTTATAGTTGAAATTGCATGTTTTGGTAGTGGGCTCTTCTTGCATACATTGTACTACAATTCCTAATAGGGTTCGAATCTCCTAACAAGGATTCAAAGTCTACTAACAGGGATTACTTATACTAAATTTTCTTATTGACTCCTAACAAGGTCCATCCTCTAACAACATATATATTAGTATATTATCTAGTGGATATCATCCCCACTGGGGTTTTCCCTTGGCCAAGGTTTCCCTAGTGTAGAAAAATGGTGTTATGAGTTATCTTTATGCATTGCTATTGTTATTATTCAACATTACTTTATCACTTTTTTATGCATGGTTTAAAGTAAGTAATAATATCTAGTTGGTGACTAAAATTTGTGAGTTATTGATTCATACCCCCCCCCAATAATCCCTATTTCTAACAATTAGTAATAGAGCATAGTTATTCTAAAAAGGCTTAAAAACTTAAAAGTAAGACCCATATAGATATCGAACAATTGATAAAGAACTTTGAAGAAGCTCTTAAACTAATTGATCTCCTTACTGATGAATGAGATAAGCTGAAGGACATATATGAAGATTCCAAAGTATACATTGGCTAGTTGAAGGAAAAGATTGAACATTTAAAATCCAAGCCTAAATCTACTAAATTTGGAACTACTAATGATGAATATTCAAAGTTGAAGATAGAATACAAGATCTTGAAGCATGATTTAATGATTACAAAAGCTTAAGTTGACTTTGAGAAATGATCCTAGCAAAATTGAATCTGATTTGATGACTGAAAATGCAGATCTGAGAGCAAGCTTAGCAAAGAAAACATCTAAGTTTGAATCATCAAAAGAAGATCATGAAGAACTCCTTAAGTACAATACTATCGTGAAAGTTGAATTGACATAGTGTAAACAACAATTTGAGAAACTTTATTCTAGTAGAGAAAAGCTTGATGATTCAATGTCTATACAGAGACCTTCAAGACTGGTCTTGGCTATCTAATTAACATGTCTAGAAAAAAATTGAGATTAGATCAGATCTAAAAGAAAAAGACAAATCTAATGACAAGATTGAATCTAGTCAATCCTCTAAGAAACCTAAAGAAGTTGAGAAAAACAAGGAAGTTGAAATCTTGGATGAACCAAAGCATGTGGAAACTCCTAAGGAAACCAGGTATGAATTTAGAGGTAAGTGTTTTTTATGTAATGAAATAGGTCATATGGGAAGAGATTGTACTAATAAGTCATTTAATCATGTTAAGGACTTTTATTGTCATAATTGTCATGGTATTGGTCATAATGCAATCAATCATAGGAAACCAAAGTATGGTAATGATAGGAGAAATAGTAGAATGTTTAGATATATTAACCCTACAAATAGAAGAAGATCTAATGAAAGGAAAATGAGAGAAAGGAAGATCTTATGAAGACAAAAGATAGATCATGCGTTATAAGTGTAACAACTTAGGATGTATTGCTCAAAATTGTCATGCACTTGATGATCACTAGAATCTTAGAAGCAAAGCACCTATATGCTAGTTATGCAACAACTTTAGACACATAGAAAAGTATAGTAGAATGGATAGAAACTTTAGGAACAAAAGGAATAATAGAAGGAACCATGAAAGGAACTCTAAAACTAGCAAAGACAATGAAGAACAAAGAAACATTTTGAGTGAACTACGAAGAACTTAATGAAGCATTCATGAAAGGAACAGATATTTCAAAACAAAAGTTAGATGATGATGAGATGGGAAGATTGAAGTCAGTTTTTGAGTTTGATTCAATTAAGTTGAATTGAGTTTATTTATAGCATCAAAATTTGAAAACTTCAGTCAAAGACTAAATTAGAGGTAGTAAATTTGGGACAAGATGTATCTTGTTATGTTTAGATGGTACTAAGCTTGCTTGTGATTTGGAGCTCATCTAAATAAGTTATGATGGAATTCAAAGTTACTGGTATTATAGTGTAAGCTAATTTTGTAACAAAAGATTAAAAGTAATCTTTTGTAGAGAATTTTGTGATGCAAAGTCTTGAGGATATTTGTCATGATGGAAGGAGGCTATAGTAAACCTCAGGTGAGGCTATAGTAAAGAAGATAGAAGTAGAAAATAAGAAGATAGAAGAAACCAAGCAACAATTGCTTGAGGAAGAAAGGAAAAGAAATGAAGTTGAAGAAAAGAAAAGGAAAATAGAGGAAGAAGAGAAGAAAAGATCAAAAGAGAAGAAAGAAAGACAAGAAAAGGAAAGAAAAGAAGAGGAAGAGAGAATAGAATGAGAAGCAACAAAGAATAGAGGGAGGATGAGACTAAACCATCTATATCATCTACTCTACTCTCTCTTACTAGTTTGGTTACAGATGATGATGATCAAACCGATAGAAACTCATCTTTATTTAAACTTATACAAAAGAATAAAATAATAAAATGTTTACAAAAATCATTAATGGAAGTGACTGTCAGATTGCACAACACTTTGACAATTTAGCATACTGAGTCAAATCTTGAACAATGAGCACAAGCAATCCTAAATTCCTTTGATGAAGAATTTACTAATTTGTTAAATGTTGTTGAGGCAAAGGCTCAAATTTCACATGATGCTAACTTATTTAGCACCATTTGCTAGAATATCAAGAATGACTTAGTCAACCTTGATACATACATAAAAGAAGTTTGGAAATGTTAGCAAGAAGGGAAAGCTCTGTATGCTAAGTGTAACTTATCATACAAGCTAACTAAAGACTTGGATAGTTAGATAGAGTCAAAGATGAGTGAGCTAGAGGCTCTATGTAGCTAAACCCAATATCCATCCAACAAAGTAGATGATTTTAAAAGTCAAGTTGCTAGTGTTCACAATGACATTAGAAAATTGGAACTTCAAAAAGAGAAAATCTTGAAGAGAACATTTGATTTCAGAGAATCTATTGCTGTGAAACTATCTTTAGTTGAGAAACAGCTAGAGTAATGTGTCAAGACCAAGGCCACATATACAAACTCTTTGTAGTTAGATATTAATGCAATTGAGATTGAATCATATGCTTTATGTGCAATTCTCACATCAGCTGAGTCTACCAAGAAGACATGGAACAAAGGTATGGACAATTTGAAGACTATTTTTTATGACTATATGAAGATAATATCACCATAAGGAAAGACAATAGTTTCAGCAAGTTTTTGGACAATATCTTGACATTTTGACCTTTATCATTGATGTCAAAGGGGGAGAGATGTGAAAATTGTATACATGACAAAAGTAGACATTACTGGGAGAGATACAATGGAGAAATACATGTGAAGATTGTAAAAGTATAAAGTATATTGTAAATGGGAACATACATGTAAAGTTGAACAAGATGTAATGTTTATATGTTCTTTATGTAAAGTTTTTGTCACTTAGCTAATTTTTCACTATTTTGTTGCCATCAATGCCAAAGGGGGAGATTGTTGACGATTGGCTAATTGTTATATGTAATTGTTGTCATTAATGGAAACACATGATGTACGTGCTGATAGAAAACCTCAAAAATAAAGATATTTATTGTTTAGTAACTAGAAAATTGTCTAAGTATAGAATTTGGTTCACATCAGTGTATTATTTTGTATATAACATGTTGAAGATGTCATATTATGACTAGAAAAGTTATATGGAGATGGTATACATGTTGGTGATGACGTGTATAACCTCAAAATTTTGTACGAACTGTATGGAATAGAGATAATCATGTTTCGATGATGTAGGACAACAAAATTGAAGGAAATAATTATTATTTTTACAAAACAACTACTTGTCCAATTAGGGCCAACATCTTAGATGTTTACTCTAACATGAAAAAGTGAATTGTAGTCTTAGCTAACCCAGTAGTAATTTGTGTAAAGGCATGATTTTTATGCAAAGGACTTCTTGCGATAAGAAGTATGCTATCCTAATATCATATGGAAGCGAAGCGCAAGTGTGAATTGCAAATTGTGACTATATGTGAAGTTTCATATGAGCTATCTGATGATCTGAGATTGAGTTGAAGAGTAGAGATTAGTCAAGGAAAGAAGGAAATAATAGTAAACTATTTTTTTGAGTAGCGATCTCTTCTTATAGTTGAAATTACATGTTTAGGAAGTGGGCTCTTCTTGCATACATTGTAGTAAAACTCCTAACAAGGTTGGTACAACTCTTAATAGGGTTGGAATCTCCTAATAGGGATTGCTTATACTGAATTTTCTCATTGACTCCTAACAGGGTCCATCCTCTAACAAGGAACATATATATCAATATATTATCTAGTGGGTATAATCCCCACTTGTATTTTCCCTTGGCTAGGGTTTCCCTAGTTAATATGGTGTTATGAGTTATCTTTTTGCATTGCTATTGTTACTGTTCAACATTACTTTATTGCTTTGTTATGCATGATTTAAAGTAAGTAATAATATCTAGTTTGCAACTACAATTTGTAGATTACTGATTCACTCCCCCCTCCCAATAATTCCTATTTCTAACAAGATGCACACTATATTTAATGCATACATCATATGTGGTGAGGGAATATTTTGTGAAGTAGCTAGAGTTATCAGGTCCCATATTAATTACTAAGGTATGATTAGTATAAAGAATCTTTCCTTGTATGATAATATGTGAATACTAACATTATATATATATATATATATATATATATATAAAATCATTTATTAATTCAAATTATAAATTATTTTCAATATGAATCATGTAATGGAGAAAAGGTTAAAATAGAAAGATATGAATTGATCCAATTATAAACTTTGTGGAGGGAATCCTTTATGAATGTCATAAACATGATCCAAGTATAAAATTTGGTGGAGGGCATTCTTTCCAAATGTCATAGATTGATCCAAGTGTAAACTTGGTAGAGGGCATTCCTTGCAAATGTCATAGAATGATCCAAGTGTGAACTTGGTGGAGGGAATTCCTTGCGAATGTCATAAAGTGATCCAAGTATAGCTTGGTGGAGAATGATCCAAGTTGTTGGTGGAGGGCATTCTATAGGAATGTCATACATGATTTGAGTTATTTCGATGGAGAATATTTTTTATAAATGTTAATTAATTCTTAAGGATATAAGCTACTTAATTAGATTTATTGTGATAATATCAATCTTTTATAGTTATTATGTATTCTAATGTAACCCTAATGGTGGGGACAATAAAATGTGCCACATTAACATCACTCTAAGGGCCTTTGCATATACCTCCACAACTAGTATAAATGTGTCCGAGTGGATGAATATCTATCACCTGTGTCCACTACTCTACTAAATTTCCCAAAAGGAAACTTAATGAAGTAAGAGTAGATGACACTAAATGATTATGGTGAGGTGCTGGGACAACTAGTGCAGGAAGAGGTACAAGAGGCTAAAGACATATGTGATTCCTTGTATTATCACTCAGCTTTGCCCCAAGCCTATCCTAAGGCATCCCTCCACCAACCCCCTTAATTGATCTAATATCAAAATAATTGGGTTTGAAACCCTATTCAAACTCAGTGCCTCATGATTTGCATGTGGTGGATGGTCAAATAACAGCCACCATTGCTCCCAAAAGTTTGTTGATATACACGGATGTGTGCACCATCTAATATAAATGTGAGGATTCTTATTGCTAATCTCAAGACTCCTCTTAGGGTTTACAAAACATCTTTTAAAATGTCCTTTATTTAGTTTGAGTTGATTAACCTCTCTATAGGATAGGCCATCAAAATAGAAAGCACGCATGTTTTTCCTCTGTAATCTAAAGCTATCGATGTCACTATCCAAATGCTTGATAGAGTGTAAAATGTCTTCCATACTATTTGTAAGGTGAAGTAGGTGAAGGGCGAAGAGGGAGGTGGCTTGTGTCTAATGCTCTGAATAATGCACATTAGGTCATGAAGGTTGTGCCTCATGCTCTCCCTCAAATCCTCTATGGTAGGTGTTAGAGGAGGACTAGGTAGTCGTGGAGGTGGACATGGATGTGGACATGGAGATGGAGGGTGTGAGGGTGGGAGTGGGGGTGGCTCCATCAAATATAATCAGAATATATGTTTAAACAACATAAAAAAATCCCAAAATTGGTACTTAATAAAATAAATCTAAAATATCAATTATATAAATGTACATCTTTAAAATCATATCAATTATATAGATAAAATTAAACACTTAAGTAAACTTTAATGTTAAGGCTAATTCAACATTATACCAAATTTAAGCCTAATCATAAAATAATATTCCAAAAAAGTATTAATAAATCAACTTAAATGTGAATTCTAAAAATAAATTATATTTATGTTTAGGATTATGCCTTAGCATTACAATTAAGGTTCAATATTTAAAAAATTAGGATTTAACATAAATAAGATTGTGGTTTGGGTTAGGATTTAGGGGTACACATTTAGAATTAGGGTAGAGTAATTAGCATTATGATTGGGGTTAAAAATATAAGATTTAGAATTATGAGTACTATTTCAAGGCGTACCATTTAAGATTAGGCATTAGAATTTAGAATTATGGTTTAGGTTAAGATTTAGGATTTATGGATGATAATTTAAGACTATAGTTTAGTACTTAGAATAAGTGTTAAAAAATTAGGATTAAAATTAGGGATTACATTTTAGGATCACATGCTAGCTTTAAGGATTATGATTTCTAATTATGGTTAAGATTGGGATAATTTAGTGTTTAGTAATTTAGATTTTAGCATTTAGAACAATTATTGAGCAATTATGGTCTACCATTTATAATCATGGTCTCACATTTAGAATTAGGGCTAGGGTAAAGATTATGATATGGGTTTACATCATTAAATTAGAAATATGATTAGGATTATGGTATGTATTTACTAGTTAATTCAATATGAGTGTTTAACATTTATATTTAAATGTTTAGGATTATGCTTTAACATTTATGATTAAAGTTTAATATTAAAACAATTAGGATTTAACATAAATAAGATTATAGTTAGGGTTAGGATTTAGGGTTATGCATTTAGAATTAAGGTAGAGTAATTAACATTATGATTGGGGCACAAAATATAAAATTTCTAGGATTAACGACTACTATTTCAAGGCTTATCATTTAAGATTAGATTTAGGATTGATGGATGATAATTTAAGATTATAGTTTAGCACTTAGAATAAGTGTTTAAAAATTAGGATTATAATTAGGGTTTACATTTTAGGATCACATGCTAGGTTTAAGGATTATTAGTTTTAATTATGGTTAAGATTGGAATAATTTAGTGTTTTGCAATTTAGGTTTTAGCATTTAGGGCAATTATTAAGAAGTTAGGGTCTACTATTTATAATCATTGTTTGGTATTTAGAATTAGGACTAGGGTAAAGATTACATTGTGTGGGTTTACACCATTAAATTAGAAATATCATTAGGATTATGGTATGTATTTTCTAGGAAATTTAATATGAGTGTTTAACATTTATATTTAAATAAGGTTCAATATTATTAAAATAATTAGGATTTAACATAAATAAGATTGTGGTTTGGGTTAGGATTTAGGGTTATCCATTGAGAATTAGGGTAGAGTAATTAACATTATGATTGGGGCACAAAATATAAGATTTAGGATTACAACTACTATTTCAAAGCTTATCATTTAAGATTAGTCATTAGAATTTAGAATTATGGTTTAGGTTTAGATTTAGGATTAGTGGATGATAATTTAAGATTATAGTTTAACATTTAGAATTAGAATTTAAAAATTAGGATTAGAATTAGAGTTTACATTTTAGGATCACATGCTAGGTTTAATTTTTATGATTTTTTATTATGGTTGGGATTAAGATTACTTTCCATTATGGTTACTATTATGGTTACTAGGCTAGGGATCAAGTGTTAGGTTTAAGATTTGAAGTTACAATTAGAATTAGGGTTTAGCATTTAGGATTAAGTTTATCATTTAAGAAATGGGTTAGGCTACTTGTATTAGGGTTTTGAATTAATGATTAGGGTTAGGTTTCTCATTTTTAATAATATAATGGTTAAGATTTTAATTAGTGTTAGGGTTAGACTTAGAATTATGGTGACAGTGAGAATTTGTAGTGCCTACCCTCGTTCACATCTTTTCTAGACTTATTGTTGCTATTATTATCAGACTTTGATGGACTAGTTTTATGTTGATGGTTTAGTGGTATTGTTTTGACACTATCAGATATTATGATATGGATTCAGTTGATATATGATGAGATCATTTAGACTTTACATTTCATGTATGTATGATGATCATTATATTGTTTTCAGTTATTAATGATGATTAGTTAGATGGTTTATTATCTCATGTGTTTTATTATGGATACTTACCCCATACTTGCATGTGTATGGTGTGTGTGTTTTCTTATTGTATGGTGTTTCTGATTTGGTTAAGGAAGGGAGTCGTAGTCACCTACTTAGTCAGGATCTACACAATGCACCACTTCCTGCCATTGTCTGTTTAGCTTAGCATTATATATTGTATGTACATGCATGATTTTTTTGCAGGTTGCAGGTATTGGGTATCGACTTCCTTGAATTGCCAGGATGAGCGTACCTTATTATACTATCTCAATGATAAGAGAAGGGAGATAAATTCTCATGTCCAAATTCCAAACCTAAAAAAAAGCCATTTGTCCTAGTGAGTTAGGACAAGTATCAGAATTGAATACCCACCGAATGTGTCGGATGACATATTTCGTGATTTTTAACCCTTTAGATTGATTTTGTATGATTTGTTCTATGATGGGTTTTCATATTTTATCTTGGAGGTCTATGGTGAATTTTTCATTAATTAAGTCTTAAATAGATTTAATTAATAAATTATTTATTTGAGAAAATTAATAAAATATCATGATCTTTGATATTTTGATTGTAATTAATTAAATGTGAATTATTGAGGAAAGGAATTAAATAAAAGAAAACTAGAAATTAAAATTAATAGTAATAAATAAAATAATAATAATAATAATAAAAGTTATAAAAATTAAAATGAAAGTTATAAAATTTAAATAGAAATTATTGGAGTTATAAGCTTGCATGGGAATTAACATGTGTCAACAACATGAGGGTTAGTGCATCAATTAAGCACAAGGTGTCTACAACTCTATGACTCATCAAAAAAGTTAGAAAAGACCCATGCTTAGTTGGTGACACCTTCCAGGTGTTTCAAGAAGCATTCCAAAGGTTTCTTGAGAGCTTTTTATATTCAGGCATTCCTAGAAGCTTAGAGGGAGCATTTGGAGTGCAATTGGAGCATTGGAGGACTTGAGAACTCTGAAGAAGGGAGGAGCTTGCTCTGCGAGTTTTCTAAGGAAGAGCGATTTAGCATCAGAATTCGAGTAGATTCTTGTGATTTTACTTATGCTATTTCCACATCATGCATTCCCTATCTTCTTCGTGTCTTCCATATGTCTTCTGAGGAATTTCATATTTTATTTTATGCATATGGGTAGTTTAGTTTATTTGAAAATTTTATATGCATAAATCTGAAAAGAACACGAGGCTAGGGTTTAAATTCGTAGCCAAAACCATTAAATGATTTAATGGATAAATTTTGAGGCCAAATGGTTTATAGGAAAATTTTGAAAATTAGAACCTTTAAATAGATTGTGTATATGCTCATTGTAAAATATACATGTTTATATTTTTGTAGCTGCATACATACATACATATATATATATATATATATATATATATGCTGTGATACTTAATTAAATTTTGCAAATATATATATATATATATATATATATATATATATGCTGTGATACTTAATTAAATTTTGCAAATACATATATATATATATATGTAAGTTCTTTTAGAAAGAATCTGCAAACGTTTCTTTAAAAATTATATATGAAAAATCATTATTTGAAACGTTTTTAAAATATATATATATAATATATTTATAAGTCTGAAATCGTTCATAGTAAACAATTTGTGAAAAATATATTCGTATGTGATATGTATGTGAAATTTTTGTTTTCAAAACCTTTGTTTTAAGAAGGGTGGCGGTTTTTATTCCACCCGACCCATTCTTTAGAGCCGTCGGCAGCGGGCCTGCTGTCGTAGGTACTGCGACTGCCATCGCAGGCCCTACGACAGAGGCAGGCTGCACGGCGCTGCCGTATATAAATGGTGGTGCGAGTATAAACTCGCCTTTGTTTATAAATACATTTGGTTTTGTTATAAGTCGCTTAAACAAAATTCAATTTTGTATTAAAATTAAATATTAATTTTTATATGCATTAGTAAATATTGTTATATGTTATATATATATATATGTAAATATATGTGTATATATATATAATATTAATATTCAAAGTTATTTAGAGTTTTTAAATAAATAATATGGGTTTTAATTAATCAAAATTACTTAATTAGAATTTAGTCTAATTAAGGTAAATTTAAAAGTTATAACATTTAAATTATCAAATATTTTAGCCCTTTTCAATATTATAAATTGAGTTATGATAACTCAATACCAGAATAACGTATAATGTATATTCTTAAAAACATTTAGATAATTGAGTTCTAAGAGTTAGAGGGAAAAACTTTTATCTATCAACAATTTCGTGGGCTAGGAAAAACATACAAAATGTTTCTCCATTCATTAACCAACTTGGAACGTAAACTGAGACTTTTGCATTTAAGTTGTAAACTTAGCAAAACATGTGTATTCTTTATACTATTGTTTTGGGTTTTGGGTTGGCTAGTGTCGACCAGTTATAGGACGTCTACCAGAGGCTTGGGAGTTATGTGATTGTGATGTCATGATGATGTTTTAATCTCGATCTTTATGAACCCAACCATGGTTATGTGATGGATTGCTCTATGTATTGGTTGTAATACTGATTGTTATAGTTGAGGTTCTTATTTATGAGACACTTGACTTAACCATTATTTTTGGTCATCGATCAGTTATCCTTGGTTATTTTCTAGTCACCATGATGGGACTAAAATGTGGATTTATTCTTGATGATGTCATGTTGTGACATGTTTGACTCAACTATTTTTGGAGTCTTTGATCAGTGTGTTTGAGATATATTGTTGGTAATTGAGAACCGTTGGATACTTTTGATTATCAGTGATGCTTCAGTTGCCAATAGAGAGTTGTTGTGGTCATGATTTTCTATGGATGCTTGCTCATGGAGATTTGATGCTTTTATGCATATTTGATGATTTTATGGATTATCTTTTATAATTTTGAGATTTATGAGTCCATGAGCATTAGGGTAGGATATCTGCATGTAGTGTCGAGAAGTGGCTTGCAATGGGGGTCGGGGCCCTAAGAGGCTGCCAGGGTAACTCATTGTAAGTTGGATTAATAAGTGATAACATTCACACCTAATACTAACTGAATGAACCTAAAAAGATAAGTGTTTTGTTCTCGCCCATGCCTTGAGTGCTTGTATAGGCTAGGATGGGAGTAGTGAGAATGCATGGTTGCGACCTTGCATTCCATAGTATGCCTTGTTAGTATGAGAGGATACTAGTGGCCGCATGAGATCAGTATGGACCTTTGGAGTTTAGCTAACTGCCAAGATAACTTGTACGTGATAAATGTGATGACACTTTTCCTCTTGCATAGTAGGTTCCTACATGTCATTGTGTGCCTCTGGGAAGTAGATGTCAGTTTCGTGATTGGAACCTTTGAGTTAGTATACTCGTAGGATTCCTGGACTATAGAGATTTGTGCTATGCGTTATGGATAGCCTATTTGGGACTTGAGATTATCTCCTCAGCGCAGTGGGAGTGGACCACTTAGGTACCACACGGTCGGGTGGTAGTGTATTTTCCACTTTGATCATTTGAGATTCATTGAGACATCGTGGCTGATGCGTCCTTCATGATGGTGGATATGTATCCTTTCATTGATGGTTAGCATATGTTAGATGATGTTATCTTATGCTTATATTTGCATGTTAGATTACTTTCTACATATGATGTTGTATATGTTAGGAGTGACATTCCTATTATGTTAATACCGATGATCTCTTCGGTGATTTGGGATGTTACGCACGGAGGGATGGCTAGGGCCCACGATGGTCTAATGATGCTATTAACGGTTGGGAGGAACTATGCACTTAGTTAATTATGTTTGATCTTATGATGGATGTATATGTATTCTATGATGATGTATCATGTGTATCATGTGATTGTCTTTGATGTATCATGGATTAGAATAGGATGATGTACCTTATTTCACATATGTATATTCTTTTAAGCCTTCATACCCTGTGACATGTACAGTGGATGATTGAGCATTTGAAAATGTAATGTATGAACATTGGACTTATCATTATTATTTCATGTCGATGTTGTACTAGATGGAATTCATGTATGTTAGTTAATTTAGATGTAACTCAACGTTAAGGGATTCTTAAAGAATGAAATCGGTTATGTATGTTATGTTTACTTTTAGATGGACATTGCTATTGCTTCCGTTATTATGTACAAGATATATGTGGTATTTACTTTCATGTTATTTTAAATTTTAAAAAAAATGTTACCAAACTTAGTGAAATTCTAGGTTAATTCTTTGGATCCCTTGGCGGGGCATTACAGAATTTACATCAAAGTAAAATACTATGTTTAGGGTTAGTGTGTAATTTTATTAAAAAAGATATGGTCATCAAATTATTGAAAATCTTGTTATAAAATTTATCTAACCAAATAATGATATGATCAATGGATATGATGACACATAATTTGGAGTATGGGATTTAAAATTACATTTTATTTGGAAGGGAAAAATTATTTATTGAAAATCATAAATAAAATTTAAGAGAGTCTACATTTATGTCATAATTAGGGCTAAGGTTGTGTTAAGGATTTGGTTACATGATTGTTTAGGATTAGAGTTTTAGTTAATGTTAGGATTAAAGAGTTGGGCTTAAGATTAGAGTTATATGAATCTAGGGTTCCAAATTAAAATTATGGTTTTAAGGTAAGGGAGCACATTAACTACTTAGTTTTGTGTTTAAGGTTTAGATTAAATTATTGTACAATTATGGTTAGGTTGAGGTTAGACTGAGGAATATAGTTAGTTTTACTTTTTTTGTTATATCATTTACAAACTAATTTAAAATTAATTACTATTTATTTGAAATAAATCTAAAACATTAATGTAACTACAAGTTTAAACAATCTAATTTACATATATCTAATCATTCATCACTAAAACTTTTATTAAATACATCAAAACATCTAAAATAATAAATTTTAAATGGACATCTACAAAACAAAAATTAAAATGAACCAACACAAAACTATTTAAATTAATAGATATAATAATCTAAATATAAAACTATTAATAATGGAAATTTATAATTTTACATATTAAAAACTATTAAACATTAAAAAAATAATAAATTGATAGAATTATAAAGTGTAAAACTAAAAATAATGAAGTAAAATATTAGAAAACAAAGTAAAATACCTAGTACACTGAAAAACAATAGCTAGGGGTTAGTACAAATCCAAAAATGGGCTTCTATTTCTAAGCTTAAATTGGGGTCCAGTTTATGATGCCAATAAAAATCAATTCAAAAGCCCCCCAAAAATTGGGTTTTATAGTTTTTAAATTGTACTTCGAGTATCTAATCCGTATTCAAAAATTGGTTACCCAATTTTTGAATATGGATTGGGCACTCGAACCATAATAGGTTCCCGATTTGTTAAAATTGGGTACCCATTTCTCAAGAGGTCTCATTTTGTGGAATTAATTATGACCTAAACTTGTGCATTCACCCCTTGTTGAGTCTGACATAGCTTCATATTTTTTGTTGTAACCATCAAAATTAGAACTCCACTTTGGTTCATTTTGACAAAAGCCAATTTTACATGCACTAAGTATAAAGTGCCAAAGATCTATTGGGGGGGGGGGGTTCTTAATTTTTTCCCATTTTGGAGAGTGCATTAATTTGTTTTCCATGAGATAAGCACATCATGAGTACAGTCATGGAATGTACAATCCATCCTGTAGTTGTATTTTTTACTGGGGATAATTATGCATCATGGGAAAAGGAAATCATTACATATTGTATATGTATAAAACTCTTGTGTAATCTTTATGGACTTATTTCTAAGCCCAAGTCAAAGTTCAAAAAGTTAGCTTGGTGTGATAGGAGTATGCATATAAGGGGATTTCTCTTTTATAGCCTTGGTTAATAATTCTTCTCTGAAGTTGATAGCAAACTAGAAGGTATAAGTGTCTATACATACATTGTCTTATCATTAGGGAACACTTTAGAGATTCTCACATTTCTTCATTACTATAAGTTCTAGTTGCAAATTGTCTCTTTCCACTTGATGATGTAGATAACATTTCCTATGATGAGTATACCTTATGGAAGATTCAAACTTTTGATGATATTGAGAGCCTTGATGATCCAAAGACTCCAGTTGTAGCTACTAATTATCCTATTGATATTGCATAAATTGTTGTTCCATAGCCATGGATCCAGGTGATTTAGTGTTGCAAGATATTCATTGTCTTCCAAGCTTAGTTCCATGGAATGACTTCTTGATAGATATTACGGGTCTATTTGTGGAGTTGTATATTACAGATTTGGGAGACACCATTGATGAAATTCATCTTCTCTTTGGTGAAGATGATCCTTCTTTAGTTAACACAAGGGAGAATGTTGACCCTCATCTTTATTCTCTACTTGTTCTATCTTTCAAGGTTGACATGGTGGTAGATCCTTTGATACAAAAATTGGAGAAGGTCACTTTGTCTTTAGAGGAGACACTTGAGTCTTTGACACATGTTCTACATTCATGCTCAGTTGATCCTAGCTTGTATTTTTTAGTAGAGTGGTATAGTACACATAATTTGGATGATACAATTTTAGTATTGACATGGGGACACTTGAGAAGGTTTTAGAGATTCCATACATTTTGAGGTTTCTTCCTATAGATGGGGGAGGTTTCATTGATACACCTTTGATTTTTTTTCTTCCTAATGGGAGGAATATTGTTATACACTCATGGAGAAGTTTCTACATAGAACCTAGAGAATCTAACACAAGTGTTCATTCTACATTAATGGGAGGATACTTGGTCTCTCTTCCTCTTCTTCTCTCTTATGTGGGGGGGGGGAGGGGATCTTCTCCTTACATGAGGTCTTCTCTCTCATTTTCTCTTATTGAACTTATCTCTCTTTTTGGAGGGGTTTTTTTCCGATATGGTGTACCCTCTTTCTCCACTTTATGAGAGGCTTTACTACATCTATCTTTTTCACTTGAATCTTGTACATGGGTACCTAGCATGGCCTAGTATCTGGGACCCATCTTGCATTATTATCTAGCTATTGTGAGATTAAGTGCATTCCCCTAAGTTGTATTTAAGGGAGGGTGTTGGTGTAAATACATGTTAACTATTTACAATTTACTTAAGTTTACTTAGGTTAATGCATTTTCATATTAGTTTTCATGTAGACACCTAGGATGTCATGCCCAAACTACGTGGGCAAAAACACACAACTCTTTTGAAACAAGAAGACGATAACATCGTTAAAATTTTGAAACTTTGTTATTAGATTAAATTAACATTAATGGTAAAATCAATTAAATTACATCTGCAAAATTAAACAAAACTATATTCAAATAACAACTAACTAGAAAAATTAACAAATAACAAAACAATAACTAACTTAAAACTTAAATAAATTTTAAATGACTTACTAACATTGTTAACCAAACTTAATTACATTCGAAACTAATTTTAATGCAAACTTTACAACATTTTTATAAAAATAACATACTAACATTCTTAAATTACTTTTAAAATTAACTAATTAAAAGTAACTACAAATTAATCAATAACATAAGTAACTAAAAAACATAATATATACTACTAAATACAACTTAGTTACATTTTAAACTAACTAACTTCACTTAAATTAAAACTAAATTAATTTAGAAATTAAACAAACCTATAACTACTAACTAAAACTAATAACAAAGTAGAAACTAACCAACATTATTAATAATTAGTAAAGCAAAATAAACTACACATAAACTAAACTTCAAAAAAAGCACCTAAGACTAATAACTAACTTACTTCCTAACCCATCCTACACTAACCCTATGCCCCACTTGGGCAAGCGCTTCCCAAGGAGCGCTTCCCAAGCGCTGTCCTTGGGACAGCGCTCTACCCAAGGGAGGCATGACAGACTCCCCCACCTTCCCTCAACTCAAGCGATTTAAGTGGATAGCAAGTGGACAGATGCAGGATAGAATTTCTTGCAAAATTTTGTATATTTTTTTTTTAAAATTGAAAACTTTAATGCCTTCCCTCCAATCTGAGCGCCCAATTTGGAGGAAGATAGTGATGGGACATGGTGACATCATCATGAGGGATGACAGTTTGGCTTGCTCCAAACATTCAATGCTAAAGTTTTATAGGTGAGTATTAGGATATTAAGGATATCTACTAAAACTATATTATTTTTACCATAATGCATAGAATTTGGTTTTAGATTTTATTTTATTTTATTGTGATGTGAATATTTTAATAGACTGTAATGGCATCAACCAATTTTGAGTTTCCCATACAATTTCCAGAATGAAAATGTGCTTCTACAGGCCTCTTTTATATGCAATTTTCAAACTTATTTGATGGTTAAGGTCTTACTATATAGTCTTATAGAATTGGTGTTTTAATTCATAATGATATTAATCTACCACCTTTTTATGCATTATGCTCAACAAATCAACTAGTGCAAGATCATCAAAATCTATGTAAATTTCTTATGAATTCTTGCTTGATAACTTTCATGAACCTCAAATGCCATGTATTTCAATGATACCTACATTACATGAAAAATCATCTACATATTCGTTTAACTATCTATTATAACTAATGGAGCAAAATTGAAATAACATAGTGATGAAACTAGTCTTAAGGCAATTGAGAAAATAAGAGATCAAAATGATAATGCTCCATTCCTTTTTGAAGGGAGTATCAAAATACACAAAGTTATTTCTCTATCATGTTTCAATTTTAGCTTGGATCTCTTGACGTAAGTCTTTCCTTCATGTTCTTGCAAATTCACTTTCAACACAACCTTACATAAACTAAATCATTTCAAACTTGCTAAAGACACCATACATTTACATGGATTAGCAACATCCCTCTCTACAGTCCATATGAATAGAGGCATCACCACACATCACAAATTGAATCTTGTATAATTGAACATCATTTTTGCATCTTATCTTTGATACACATTCATATGACAACATAGAATACGAAAAATTTAAGAGAAGTAAATTTACTCAATCACTTATTTTATTATCACCCTGATTCAAGGCTCAGCCGGGAAAGAATCAGGAAGAAAACTCGGCTTCGTAGCCATATATAAAAGGGTTTTTAAAAAATACAATTTACAATAGGATCCCAATCCCAATTTCCAATAATTTTATCAAATTTTCTTCATGATCATAATCAAGGAGTTTGTAATGTCTTCTGAGTCTCATTTCAAGAACCATGGAGGAAACCAATAACTGATCGGGTGACAACCAAGCATAACCAAAAGAACATCGAGCATGCATAATCATACATGGTTTACACAATAAGATTCACAGTGAATCAAGACTAGGGAGAGGTGGATTCTTCCAACTGGATAAGTCAAGCACAACACCAATTTAGATGCCCAATCGGGGCTAATAACCAAGAACTTCCATTCTTCCATTTAAACTTGCCATACTCATACCAAGTTTGTGCTGATGGGTAGGGGCCCATAACACCCTACCCTTTATCCCTCTTCTCATCTTGAGAAGAGACTCTACACAGGTTGGAGTCCAACTAAACAGACCTCTCCCAAAATTGGTCACTTCTGCCCTCTCCTAGGGTGAGTAATACCAAAACACCCATGCAAGGAAACTCAAAATTGCAAACATAAACAAGAAAGGAAAACAACCAAAATAACAAGGTTTACAAATCTTCCCAACATACCCACAACCATACAACAGTAAAACAACAACAAGGTAACAAGAACATGAAACAAAACATAAAAACTGAATAAGGGAGATGGGAGTTTCCTACCTTCACAAAGAGGTAATGGCAATGAACCAATTTGAGTAGAGTATCCCTCCTTCCTTCAAGCTTCAAGAAATATTCTCTAAATTAAGAGATTGGGTAACCCCCCCCCCCCCCACTAGACCAAGGAAGGCCTCTAAATAAGCCTCCAACTCAACCACCCAAAACGAGCAATAACTATTTCCACCCACTAGCCACTCTAGAAACTCCTAACTCAACCTACACCATGGTTAAACCCTAAAAGGAGGTGGGGTAAGACAACTCATGACAACCACTTGCAATTTTCGCACAAAGGCAAAAAGGCACTTTTTGAGTGCCCTCAAAAGTCAAAGCTAGGGGCTTAGGGGTTGGAAAAGACCCCTAACCCATACCCATACCCTTTGGTTATAATAAAAACATGTTAAAAGCCTTAGGAAAGAGGTTTAGAGACAAAATAAAATCTAGGAATAAAATAGGTCCATCTAACAACTCTAACTAGCAAATTAAGCACATAAACATTTTACGAGTGTCAAGCGACACTGAAAGAGCATAATTACGAACAATAGGGTTTCCAAATTTTAGCACATGGAGATCAGTTTTGTTCCTCCGTAGGGTTTCTCGGCTAAATATCTGCACACTCATTGCACACATCCGTAGTCCCATAAAATCACATGTATATAAACGTATATGTATCAAAAAATTTCATAATTTAAAACATACATTAATAAAGTTTCTTCTCCCTTCATAATTCTTAACCATTTGAAATATCGTAAATCAAATCTCAATCCTACATCGACTGATTTCGTCAACATACATATACATGAACATTAAATGACAATCATCAAATATATCTGGAAATAACATCACACAACATGCAATAATAAAATATGTTCTAAGCATCAGATAATGTCTCGACATCTCGAGTCGCGGATAAAAAAAATAAGAGTAATGCATCACTATGCTACGATGGGACGGGGTGAGGCCTCACATAGGAGTTTGCATATTCATATGATTTTTCATGTAAACACCTAGGATTTTGTATATTCATATGAATTTTGTGTAGATAAAATAGTAGTTTACACTCCAATTGAGTACATATTGTTATGAGATACACCTTTGCATTCTTATTCTCTCATTGTTGTATGTAAATTCATGGACAATGGAGGATAAATTCACTCTAAGTGGACAAGTGCTTATTTGTTGCTTATCTCTTTTCATGACTCCTAGTCATCTTGATTTCCTTTATATACAAAGAACTTCTATGATGTATTCATCCAATTTTCTAATTAATCCACTCTCATTTGACAATATATTTTATCTCTTGTGCCATGTCTTGAGATTCTAGATCTTGACATTTCATTCTTGGTTTAGGAAAATTCTTAAATGGTATGAAAGCTTGAGGAAAATTCTTAAAATCTTACTGCTTATTTATGAAAGGATGAGGATCATGGTAAATATCTAAAAAGCATTTTTAAAAGGGCTCTTGAATATGGGATATCTCTTAATCCTAAGAAATGCCAATTTGGGGTCATAGGAGGAAAATTATTAGGACATATTGTTTCAAAGGATGGAGTAAGTATAGACCATGAAAGAGTTACAACCATTGATAGCATAAAATTTCTCAAAATTGTTAAAGATATTCAATCATTCTTTGGGCAGATTAATTTTGTGAGAAGATTTGTGTCAAATTTTGTAGAAATAGTTAAACCCATATCCAAGATGCTTAGAAAGGGGGATAAAATAATTTGAGATGATGAAGCATTACAAGAATAATTTTCTTAGATAAAGAAACCAGTTCATGAAGCCCCTATTCTTAAAACTAAATTATGATATCAATGAGAAAAAAGCATATGTCTTGGTAAAAGTTGCCAAAGATTTTAAACCATAATTAGTGGGTACTAAGGTCATAGCATATGTTCTCAATGTAGTAGTTAATGATACCTTTTCAAAATTGAGACTACAGGAAGAAGTTGAAGATGGATCAATCAAATACTAGATTTCCATATAAATATATAAATATATAAATTAGTTAGAAGTTAAGAGCTAGAAAAACTCATGGTTGATTCAAATTTAGAGGCGTCTCAAACAAATCAAGTTGAAGAAGATTACTCTCAAGTCAATATTGAAAAGTGTCTCCATATTCTAACATTGTCTATTGTTTGAGATGTATGAAATATCATGAGGGCTTAAGTGAAAATTAGAAAAGGACTATAAAATAACAAGTAGTCAAATAAGTGCTTACTCAGGGTGATTTTTATTGGAAAAATAGAGACAATGTTTTGCATTATTGTTTATACATAGGTCAAGCTCCAATAATTTTAAAAGAGATACATGATGGGGTTTGTGGGTGACATTTCTCTATATAATCCACTTCTCACAAGATCTTATGGGTTGGATATTATTGGCCATATATTTTTAGAGACAATATTGCTTATGTGAAAAAATGTGAAGCATGCCAAATTTTTCAAGAAAGCTAAAATATGATGGAACTTTTTCTCTAGGAAATTTACAAATTGAGGAATCTTTGACTTCATAGGTGAAAAAAAAAAAAAACCAAGTAATGTACACAGCTAGATCCTTGTTGCTACTAACTATTTTAGTGAATGGGTGAAAACAATACCAAAAAATGATCTACAAGCACTATTGTTACTAACTTTTTAACAAGCAATATTTTGACTAGATTTGGAGTGCCAAAAAAGATTATTGTTGATAATGGCATGTGTTTTAGGTTAGCAGAATTTTCAAAATTCTACAATAAATATGGCATCCATGTTTCATAATCTTCTCCTTATCATCCTCAAAGGAATGGCCAAGATTAATCTAGTAATAAGAGCATACTAAAAATTATCAGGAGAATGTTGGGTAATAACAAGAAAGCTTGGTATTACATGCTACATATTCTAGTGTGGGCAGATGGGATCACAAAAAATAAAGCAGCTGGATTTTTTCTACTTGAAATTATTTATGGGAAAGAAGCTAAGCTTCCCAAAAATAATTTGTTACTAGTTTATAGGTTTGTTGGGAATGAATAGATTGATGATATCAACTTCATTGATGAAAGGTTGAATGCACTAGAAAAATTAGATGAAAATAGAAAGATAGTACTAGAGCAAAGTATTGAGAGACACAAGAGGGTCAAATGCCTTCAATATAAGAAATCATTCGATAAAACTTTTTGTATTGGTGATTGGGTGCTAAAGTGGAATGTAAAGGATTAAGACAAAGGAAAATATGGGAAATTAATGCTCTCTAGTTAGTACCTTTTGTGATAACTGAACAAGTAGGAGAGAACTCATTCCTTTTGCAAGATACAGATGGGAATGAATAGGTTGATTCTAAGTACCTTAAGCTCTTTTTATTTTAAAGTTGTTTTAGTATTGTATTTTTTTTTTAAGTATAGGGTTGTTTTGCCTTTTTTGTTTCCTTTTTTATTATAGAGATAGTTGGGTTCTTGCCATATTCAAGAAAATATACGTCCCTAGAAAGAGCCATTGATGGAGCCTTGAATTTCTTTCTAAAATGATCCTTTTTATGTTCATTTGTTTTTACTTCCGATTTTGCAATCTCACAAAGAATAAATGGATAAGATTTTTGATTTTGTGTTCTTATTTCATGATTTTGGGAATGGTGTTCTAAAGCATTCCTGATTTTATGATTTTGGGAATGATTTTATATGGAACTTTTGATTTTGCAATTTCAGTAATAAGGGTTTAAGGTAACATCAATTTCACAATTTTGCATTCAAGATGATTCTCTCTGCTTGATGTTGCTAATTTGCAGGACTAGATTTCTTGGTATTTTGATTTCACACACAATATCAATTTATCAAGCCAAATTAGAAAAGATTTACCTTCTAAATACATCTTTTCAAATTCCAGTAAAGGGACATGAGTAAGGCTAAGTAAACTTACATTCTATCTTAAATTAGTACAAAATTAGATGTGACAATTTCTTTCCATTTATGTGTGTGATCTATTGGTTGGATTTTAATGCATTTATTGACCATTGTCGAGTAAGGACATTATAAGGAAACATTACCTTGAATGTCCTTGTATTGCAAATTTATTGTTCTATTTCTGTGAAATTGTTATAAACTCTTATCCATGGGACTGCCTATTCAAAATATAATGATTAGGATGACCTAGTACTAGTTACTGAGCTAGATTTATCACTCGTGGAGGATTACCAACTTGATATTCTCAACAACGTGCATGTACCAACTTGGGATTTGTGAAATAATGATGCTGGTTACATTAGTGATGTGTAGGAGCTAGAGCTTGCAGAAGATAGAGCCAAGGTCATTAATTTTGAAGACCTTTGTGGAAATTGACATTTTGAAGAAATTCTTGATATGATTTGAGAATTGTGATGTTTTGTTTATCAGCTTCTTAAAAAAATTATCATTGTAAAAAAATTGTGAATAGTTGCAATTAATTATTAGTTAGTTTTTTTTGTAAAGGTCTAAATATTTTTTGCACCCTTTCATTTTCTATAGGAAAGGCTTCAAAGACTTAATAGAGACATGAATATAGATATAAAAAAATATGGATATATGAATGTGCAACATAGATATATACATTGCAACCAGTCACTGCCCAATTGTACTTATTGTTAGAATAAATAAAAATACTCTATTTCTCTTCTAAACTTTGGGAATAAATCATAATTGTTGGCATTTGAAAATCATCTTCTTGGATTTACATTGTTATTGATGGATCAAAATTGAAGAAATAAAATTAATGATAAGCATAATATATGCATGGCTTTTGTATAATTGGTCTTCAATACTAATAGATTTACATTCAATTAATTAGAGTTCTCTAATTTCAAGTTCTCTATCCAATAATTAATAGAAACACACCTGTCTCTAAGTGATTGGATGATTGTAATAAAAATTGTTATTGACTCTATTCTCCTAGTAGGAAAGGACTAGTATTTTATTCTTTCTATGGAAAAGTGCAATTTAGTGGAAGATAAAAATTTTGTCTCATTCTCTTGCTTTCATATATTACTTCACAATTTAATTTTCAAGAATATTATCGCCTAATTTCTACTTGAAAAACTATTTGCCTACTCAAGAGTATTAGTTTTAAGTCTATATTGGCATTTTTTTCTCCTCTACATATGATTTGAGATATATAAAAAGTAAAACCACCTAGGTTTTTTAGATCCTAAAGGTTAAGGGTTAAGTAAGTGTGTGTTTTCAACCTTTTTCATTGACCAAAACTATATTAATTTCCCAACATCATGTAGGCAAGGCTTGTAGGTTGTCAACCAATAATTTTGAGAACCAATAAGAGGTACCCATCCTATAAGCATGAATACAAATTTATCATGTAGCCTCCTTCCTCATGACATACTTGTGATGGTTTCAACTCAAGAGTGTATCCAATGCACTCCTTCAAAGCATTAGACAATACCAAATGTTTCACAAAATTTCTTATAAAGTCATTAAACACAAAAAAAATAACTCAAATTTGATACAAGGTAATTAGTCAAGTTATAAATAGTATTGAAGAGCTCGCACTTACGTTGGACCAAACCAATTTGACAAAAAAATTATAGTCAATTATTTTAACTCAAAAAATAGTAAAATAGAAATGGTGAATAGTATATCATATTTTAGTGAGCTATATTTCCATTTTTCATCATTCTACAATTTAGTGCTATAAATAACCTTTTGTTGACTTCTTTAGGTTTATATGGTTTAGGGTTTAGCTGAAAAAGTCACACTTAGAGATTTTTCACAAAATTGTAAGTGATTCCCTTCTAGAATGGTTGAGAAAAAGTAGCTTTCTAAACAAAGAGGGAAGAATAGATTTACACCAATATGTAATGTTCAAGGTAACAATGAGAGTTGTAATAAAATGAATGAAATAAGGTATCAAAATAAGTCTAAATTCAAAGCTATGCATAGATAGGGATTCGTAGTCATAAAATTTTGAATTTTTTTTATTGTTGTAATGTTTTGGTATTAAAGAAAATTTTCAAGGATTTTGTTTTAATATGATTCAAGATTTTTTTCAAATTAATTTATGTTGGTGAGATGATAGGTAAAAATATTACATAATTTGATAATATTCTTCTATTTTGAATGTATAAGATCCATTTTTATTCATTTTACAATTTATTATAACTTATTGTAACACCTTGTTAGGGAAATAGAGATAAATTTATTGGAAATATTATGAAAGGATAAGTTACTAAGAGGGGAGGGGTGGATCAGTAACTTGTAAAAATTTAATCCTTAAATACCAACTAATCTTTTATGTGAATTCTGATCTAACTGCATGCATGAAAAATTGAAAGCATACACAACACTTTAACACACAAGATTTGGTGACCCGAAAACCTTCCAAGTAGAAAGTAAAACTAAGGTGGGGATGATACCCAGAAGCTTTAGTACTATACTATAAAATTGGTTGGTTAAGGCTTACATTGATCACTTTTGATGATCTACCCTATTAGGATCAATAAGGACTGCTAGGTCCACCTTGCAAAAAGATTTACGAGCATACAATGAAGTATGCACCTGGTAAAGAGATTTAGACAAGACTGTTAGGTCTACCTTGTTAAAGGATTTGACTGAACCACCTGTTAGGATGAAGCAGTAGCTAATCTCTGATCTATAACTAGGTTTGCTAAATGAGATTCCTCTAAGTGTACAAATCACCTTGCTATGATAAATAAATATTTTTTTCTCCTTATACTATTGTAGCCTTTGTAATTTTCTCTTCTACTCTTCTTTGATTGCATTACTTCCATTTGATGATTTGGATGTGATACAATACATTACATATATACCAATCCAATTAAAAAATTATAAAGTTGGTCAGAATACAAGTTTACACAAATATTACAAAGTTGGCCAAAGTGTAGAAACTTGGATTCTAAAGATTGATTTGGTGAGGTTTTGATACTCAACATCCACTGTCAATTCTTGATATCACCATGCACTCACTAGATGTAGAAGCTTGATCCATACTAATCACTTCCAAGTAGTCTTAAATTTAGTCTGCATTGGTGACTTAGTGAATACTGTGAAACTCAACATATAGATTGAATCACTTGATTCACATTGCATAGCTCAGTCAATGCTATCACTATGAGCTTGGTATAAATTGAGTCACTTGGTTAACACTGAGTATCTCGATTAACACTAGAATGACATCATAGCAATTGTAAACTTGGTAAGCACTGCACAACTTGGTAGCAACTAAAATTATTGGTTAACACTATTAACAGTACAATAAGATTGGTAAATACTTACAATCTAAATAAGTGTATGTCACTAATAAAAAAACATGACTAAAATTTCAAAAATCTCCCCCTTTGGCATTAGTAAATATTGAATTCAAGAATGTTCAAAAATATCTTTATCCATCACCTTATGTCTCCTACTTAGTAGAGTATACTATTTTTTAGATTTTTCAAATTTGGTTTTGTAAGAGATATATTTATGTACATGGTAATGCTCCCCCATATAATATACTATACATTTGATATCTGCAACTGCATACATATTCTCCTCTTTATACAATATACATTTTCTTTATAATCTTTCATTATTCTTTCCATTTTCTCCCCCTTTCTCCTTACAACTTCTTACATCTTCTCCCCTATTCTAACATTAATGCCAAAGATTTATGCTATATATTTACATAGTAATGCCAAAATGTGACAAGAAATCTAAATGTACCGTTAGGATAAGCACCAAAGTCTTGTCTCAATTCTCTTGCAAGACTTTGTATGTGTGCAATGCAACCTACACTTCTGCTGACAATTCAATCTTATGGTCTGCAATGGAGAAGTTATCGTCATGGATGAACATTTTTGAATGTGCAATGTGCTTCTGTAGTACATCCATGTTTGGGAGAATCATGTTTTGAATATCTATCAATGTAGATCTGATTCTTGCCTCTTCTCTAAGCAATTGTACCTACATTCTATCAAAAATTTGATCTTATTGAAGTGGGCAGAGCTTGAACTCGAGTAAAGCTACAATTATTATGCACTTTCCTTTAGATCCTCATCAATTTTTGATAGTTTATCTCTTATTTCTTTTGTGAAAATTGATCTATTACATAGTTTACCAAGAAATAAAGATACATTGATGCATGAGGTCTCTAGAGAGCCTAAAATAGTAGGTAGTTCTATTTGATGAATGACAATTTTTTGAGCAATAAGTTCTAAAACTTTATTCTCAAACTTTTTCTCAACTTTCTACAATAATTTTTCTTGTCCATCTAAATCTTCATTATATTTATGGACTACCTCTACCTGCTGATACAAAATTGGTTGAGAAGTATCAAGCTCTATGCCTAGAGCCTATGCTAAAATATTATTAGCATCCTCAATGATCTTAAATTCCATGTTTCTTTCCTTTGTAAGCCTTTTTTGCTTGGCTTTTTCTTGAAGTAGTTGACCAAAAATTTGCATCTGATTAGGATTTAGCTTTGAGATGTCCCATTTAGGAATGATAATCTCCTCATCAAGATCTATATCCTCTTCCTTTTCTTTTCCTTTTTCCAAAAATGGTGTGCTCAATTGAGGCTTGGTCTTAACTATCCTTGCACTTATTTCTTGCACACTAGGAATGGAAACAATTGTTAAAATGGTAGGACTTGCTGAAAAAATGGATATTGCACTCACTAAAATACTAGTAGTAGGAATACCTGATGTAACCAAAACTAATGAAAAGGGAAGAGTTTGCAGCTTAGTAGATGAAGTACTTGGTACTACTATCAATGAAGTACTAAGATGGATAGGTGCAGAGATTGATTGAGTGCTTGTGCTTTCAATGCTAGTCACAATCAATCCTATTGAGGTTGTCTCCAAGCATGGTGTTATCAATGTTTTGCTAGGAGAATGAGTAAATGAGGCTATGACCACTACAGTAATCTTTACTGAGTTAGTCTTCTCAACATCTTGCACATCTTCCTTAGTAGCTTCCCACCCCTATTCCTCTTCATCATCTACATTATCAAAATGAGTCACCTCTTCATCATCTTTCTCTTCCTCTTTCTCCTCTTGATCATCATCATCATCCTTATCACTTACACTAACAACAAAATCACTTGGCTTGTTAAGAAGATAGAAATTCTTCCATGTATTTGTAGCATGCTTCACAACATGCTCAATTTCTTTCAATAACACAAGATAAGTGTTCAATCTCAAGGTTAACTATTCTTCATTTTCTTTAAAGATTCCTTCATCTCCTTTTCATTCAAATTTTGTATAAGCTACCTTAGGTTTTTCTCATATATGTTTTTTAGTTTGCATGCAATGCTCCCATCTTGGCTTAATCTTGTCCATCAAAGCGTTAGGAATATGTTGAGTCAAGTGATTAGGTGAGTACTTCCACTTACCCATTTTGGATATTAATATATCTTCTATTTTATTTTTCTCATTAGTAGCATTGGTCTCATATTTTAGTGCCTTGAAATTTTTTAAGCTAGAACTTGAGTCCAACTCTTTCACTCTTTCCTCAAATGTGGGTGGAGACCTCTTGAAAATTATCTCTCCTCCTTCTTTATCTATTTTCTTTTAGGATGATTTTCTAGTGAACATAGGATATCTTGGTAGGTTTGGTAATAATTACCTTACCCCTCTTTATTGGCTCTTCTTCCTCTGACTTTCTTCATCCTCTACCTCATCATCCTCTCCTTTTCCTTCAGTTAGTAGAGGAGTGGAACTAGTTTTCAATTTAGCAATCCCTTTCTTGCCCTTGTTAATTTCTTGAGGGAGCTTGATCTACAATTCTATCTTGGCCTTTGCCTCATCATAGGTGCCAAAGTAAGTAGCCTTAGGATCAACAAGATCATTTATTAATGTCTCAATTATGTCTTTGGTTTCATCAATATTGACCTCATATCCTAGAGGTTTTACCCATGCAATTCTTGGCCTAACTACTTGAATGTATACCTTGTCACTATCAACCATGAAACAAACAACATCTTTGTAATCCTCAACTAATTTCCTTGGAATTCAAAATCTATTATTCAATTTCTCCTTAAATGCATCAAAATATTTTTTCATAATACTTGTATAATTCTCTCCTATTGCAGCAATGTACCCATTAATCTAATAAAGGACTGGTACATCTTTTCTCCAAACAACAATGCCTTTTGACAGGAAGAATTTTTGAACATCGAAATTTAAACATGTCAAGAGTGAACCAAACTTACATGGATTATTTTTGAAAGTTCTAATGCTCTCCATGTTTTTGTTAAATTGGTTCAACAATAACTCGACAAGGTCAAGAGAAAGGTTATTCTTGACCACCTTCTATGCCAAATCAACAACTTTGCAGGATACACTATTCAATCTACTCAAACTATAAATTTTAATGGTAATGACATGAATACCAAACTTCAATTCTATATCAGTGACACTTCTTATCTTCATTCCCCTTCCATCCCACTTGGCAAGGGTTTTCTTCTCTAGTTTAACCTGACCTAGGGTTTTAGTCATTTTAGCTTTTGCTAACATTGGGAGACTAGTGATCCAATGGATCATCTTCTTAGTTATCATAATTGGTTGCTCCAACCACAACTAACTATTATGAAAATGATTGAGGATGTATCTTATCCACTTAATTTGAAAATCTTGTGGCATATGTGGAATATGTGTTAAACTTTTAGCTTCCAAATGTTGGTGTTCTGATTTCAACACACCATTAACACATAGTTTCTCTAGGGTTTCACCCATTTCCAAAGTACCAATATGTTGAATTGCACATTTGAAATGAGAATAGATGTCATTGATTAAGAGTACCTTTGGTGGAATTTGAGATTGCACTCCATTTAGATCTAGGACTTTTGCAATAATAGGAGTAAGCTTGAAATCCAACGCCTTCAATTTGTTGGATACAATTGATGAATTGTGTGTTGTCTTTGATGTTACACAAATTTCATATCAGTTATTAGTCAGTGCTTACCAAGCTCACTTGGTCAGCAAGATAGTTTTTCTTGTCAACCAAGCATTCCTGAAGACTACTCTGCTAAGACAGTGTCTACTGAGCTCACTCGGGCATCGAAGGAATTCTAGCAGGAAGCAATGTTAATTGAGTTCTCTTGGTTAACAAAGGAAAGTTGGTCAGAGTCATTGTTCACCAAGTTTACTTGGTTGCCAAAGGATTTTTCAAGTTCATAGTGTTAACCAAGCTTCTATTGGTTAACACAAGAAATCATCTCAAGACCAGTGTTTACTGAGCTGGGTCGACTATCAAAGGATTTTGTTGATTTGGGACATGAAGTTTCATTATTTCAAATATTGATTCTAGTTGATGATGGTGATGATTATTGGTCATTAATTGAGCTAACTTGATATTTTGGATGGATAAATATAAGGTCAAGTTGAGATTCTAGTGTGTGAGTATGCAAGTGTATTAATTAATTGAGAAGGAAAGTTTGAGTAAACTTGAAGGATGGTCAAATATCCTTGTGGAGCAGCAAAGTAATATTTGATCAAGAAGGATCTAGTATGAAGTAGAACAGAGATCTATAATCAGCAATTCAGTTGCATCTCAATTAGGTCATTTCATTGTTACTTTCTTACCATTGTAGCAGTGATCCAAAATCTCTTCACAGAGCTGGTTTAATAGCTAGTTGTAAATCCTCTATCAAGGTGATAGTTTCATTGAATTATTTTAAGACTAAATCCTCTAACAAGGTCACACCTAATAGTGTGTTTTGTAACATTTAACCAGGTTGGCTCCTAACAGAGCTCACTTCAGAAGAGTGAAAAATAGTAAGTAGTTACATTGGTGGTTTTTCCCATATTGGGTTTTCACATTAAATCTTGGTGTCTCATGTGTTCATGTTATTTATTTTATGCTTGCAAGTTAATCACGGTGAATGTTTAAGATCAGTTAAAAGTAAATCACACTCTGCTTTTACCGAGTTACAAAAATTTTTGTGTGTTTACCAAATAATAGCAGCAATCAGTTTTATTATTAACATCTAAGGGATCTAAAATATTTTAGTGGTAACTAATTTTCCCCCCCTCTTAGTTATTTCTATATTTCTAACAATTGGTATCAAAGCTTTTGGTGCTTGCAGCAAAGGTTTCAAGGATCTAAGCTAAAGATTAGCATATCTTACAAGAGAGAAATTCCAAAGCTTAACAAAGATAACTTTTCAGCATGGTAGGGACTGATGAGACTTCATCTATCTTCCATTGGTGATTCAGGATTGAAATACCTTGATGAAGAATACACAACTCCTATTGGTACATTATTTGTTGGAGATATTGCTAAGAAAAAGAACCATAACACCATGATGATAGATATTGCATCTGCTCTTAGCTATGAGAAATTTGATGATATCAAGGACTACAAAATTTCTTTTGAAATGTGGAATAAGCTAAAGGACATCTATGGCAGTGATGACAATGTGAGGAGAGCCAAAGTAGAAAGCCTTAGAGGATAGTTTGATTAGATGAGAATGAGAGAAGATGAAAATATTGCCAAATATGTGGAAAGAATCAAAGCCAGTGTCAATGCAATTAAAGCATCTAGAGGAGATATCAAGGAAGAAACTATTGTAAGTAAAATTCTCATAACATTGCTTCCTATCTATTCAATTAGAGTGTCTACTATTTAAGAAAGGAGTTGTGAGACAAATTATAAGATAACTTTGGATACTTTAGTAAGAAGATTGACAGCCTTTGAGCTAGATAACTTTGACAATTATTTTCTAGCTTCCAAGAATATTGAATCTACATTTGAGGCCAAGCTTTCACTTAAGGAGAAAGGAAAGAAAATAAAGGACATTCAATTAGAAAGTGAAGAAGAATCAGAAAAAAGTTTTGATAGTGATCTTAAGTTGTTGAAGCTTTACTTACAAGGAAATATTCCAGAGGTAGAGAAAAATACAAAAGGGAAAGTTCTCTTAATCTATTTTTCATGTAAAAAATTTGGTCATATTACTACCAGGTGCCCAAAAAAAGAAAGCAAGGATGAGAAGAAACGTCACAAGTGCAATGGCAAGAAGGATTTCAAAAATCACAAATAATTCAAGGAAAAAGGTAAGAAGACATGTTTTATGGCTAAAGATTCTAATAATAGTGAAGATGAAATAGTTTACATTACTATAAAAGATGAATTTGATGATGAATGAGATAAAATGGAACTTATCTCTCATGTCAATAAGAATGACACATGGATCATAGATAGTGGATGTTTACTGTTGGATACAATTGTCTAATTGTGTGTTGTCTTTGATGTTACACAAATGTCATATCAATTGGCCAGCAAATAAAATTTTAGAGTCTACTGAGCATTCTTGAAAATTACTCTATGGAAACAGTGTCTACCGAGCTCACTCGGGTGTTGAAGAAAATTTGGCAAAAAGTCAATGTTAACTTAGCTCACATGGTTAACGAAGGAAAGTCAATGTTTACTAAGTTCACTTAGTCTTCAAAAGATTTTTTAGGGTTCACAATGTTAACCAAGCTTATGTTGGTTAACACAGGAAATCAGTTTAGGAACAGTGTTTATCGAGCAAGGTCAGCCAATGAAGGATTTTGTTAATCTAAGAAATAAAGTTTAATTATTTAAAGTAATGATTATAGCCAACTGAGGTAATGATTATTGGTAATTATAAATTCTAATTGGGCTGACTTGCTAATTTTTAAGGCATATATGAAAGATCAAGTTGAGAATTCTAAAGTGTAATGAGCGAGCATGCAAGTGTATTGATTGAAGAAGAAAGTGTGAGTGAACTTTGAAGGATGGTCAGATATCCTTGAGGAAAAGTAAAGTTTTATTTGTTTAGGAAGGATCTAGTGGAGCAAAATAGAGATCTGTATCAGCAATTCAGTTGCATTTCATTCAGGTCATTTCATTATTACCTTCTCACCATTTTAGTAGTGATTCCTAAATCTCTTAACAGAGTTGGTTTAGTAGCCATTTGTAAATCCTCTAAGTGATAGTTCTAATAAATTATTCTAAAGACCTCTTGCAATGCCACTCTTAACAAGGTGATTAAATCCTCTAACAAGGTCACACCTATCAATGTGTTTTATTACCTTTAACAAGGTTGGCTCGTAACAGGGCTCACTTCAAAAGAATGAAAATTAGTAGCTAGTTACTTGGTAGTTTTTTCCATATTAAGTTTCTACGTTAAATCTGGTGTCTCATGTGTTCATATTATTTCTTTTATGTTTGCATGTTAATCATTGTGAATGTTAAGATCTATTAAAGTTAACATACATTGCATCTACCAAGTTACAACATTTTCTATATGTTTACCAAGTGATAGCATAACTAGTTTTATCAGATATCTAAGGGATCTGTGATTTATTTTTTTGGTAACTAATTCACCACCCCTCAATTACTCCACCTATATTTCCAACAATTGGTATTAGAGCTTTTAGTGCTTGCAAGAAAGGTTTCAAAACCTAAGCTAAAGATCAGGATGTCTTACAAGAGGGAAATTCCAAGGCTTAATAGGGATAACTTTTCAGCATGGCAAGGTCTCATGAGACTCCATCTGGCTTCCATTAGAGATATAGGTTTGAAATATCTTGATGAAGAATATACAACTCCTTTTGGTACCTTATCTATTAATGACATTGCTGAGAAGAAGACTCATAACACCATGATGATAGACATTGCATCTGCCCTAAGCTATGAAGAATTTGATGATATCAAGGACTGCAAAACTACCTTTACTATGTGGAACAAGCTGAAAAATATCTATGGAGGTGAAGACAATGTGAAGAGAGCCAAAGAAGAAAGTCTAAAGGGACAATTTTATTAGATGAGGATGAGAGAGGATGAAAACATTACCAAATATGTTGAAAGGATCAAAGCAAGTGTTAGTGTAATCAAAGCTTCTAGAGGAGATATCGAGGAGGAAATAGTTGCAAGTAAAGTTCTTAGAATATTGCTTCCCATTTATGCAATTAGAGTAACTGAAATTCAAGAAAGAAGATGTGAAGCAAATCATAAAATAAATTTGGATGCCATAGTAGGAAGGTTGATAGCATTTGAGCTCGATAACTATGACAATTATCTTCTAGCTTCCAAGAACACTGAATTAGCATTTGAAGCCAAGCTTCCAAGAACACTGAATTAGCATTTGAAACCAAGCTTTCACTCAAGGAAAAAGGGAAGAAAATAAATAACTCTTAGTTAGAAAGTAAAAAAAAATCAAAGGAAAGTTCTGACATTGATCTTGAAGTTGTTGAGGCTCTACTTGCAAGGACATATTCTAGAGGCAAAGGAAAATACAAAGGTAAAGTTCCCCTAATCTATTTTTTATGTGAAAAAATTGGTCATATTGCAGCTAGGTACCCAAAAAAGCAAAGCAAGGATGAGAAGAAAGGTCATAAGTGCAATGGCAAGAAAGACTTCAAATTGTTCAAGGACAAAGGTAAGAAACATGTTTTATGGCTAAGGACTCTAAAGATTCTGATAATAGTGAAGATAAAATTGATTACATTGTTTTGAAAAATGAATATGATAATGATGAGGAAGATAAGATGGAACTTATCTCTTATGTGAGAAAAAATGATACATGGATCATAGACAGTAGTTGTTCACATCACATGATTGGTGACAAAACAAAGTTTGAATAGTTTGAAGACTATGATGGTGGTAGTGTAAGATTTGAAAATAATGAACCTTGTTGCATAAAAGGAAGAGGTCAAATCTCATTAACCAAAGTACTTGTATGTGATAATGCCTATTGGGTTGAAGGACTAAAACATAATCTATTGAGTGTGGTACAACTAATCAATATTGGATTCAAGGTGGAATTCATGCATGGAAAGGAAAGACTACTTGATGATAAAGGAAAGCTGATTAGATCAGGCATACAAACAAAAGGTAACTTGTTTTATCTTGAACTTGGTGAGTGCTCATGTTTTATTGCTCAAGTTGAAGAAAGTTGGTTGTGGCACAGAAGGTTATGTCATGTGAATTTTGATAACATGGTAAAGATAAGAAAATTTAGAAAAGTGAGAGGCATTCCTAGTATAAAGAAACCTGATGTTGGTTTATGCAAGAATCGTCAGATTGGTAAGATGGGAAAGACTAGCTTTAAAGTAAAAATTATCAGTCTAAAGATATTCTAGAAATTGTGCATACTGATTTGTGTGGACCTATTGGAATTGAGAGCTATACTGGAGAAACATTCTTCTTTCTTTTTGTTATGTGTCTAAGAGAAAAGTCAGAAGCATTTAAGAAGTTCAAATGGTATTTGGCTAGAGTAAAAAAGGAAACAAGGAAAAGACTAAAATGCTTAAGATCAAATAGAGGTGGTGAATTCATCTCCAATGAATTCAATAACTTTTTCATTGAAAGGGGAATCAAAAGACAAGCTCCTGGAACTCCCGAGTAGAATGGAATAGCTAAAAGGAGGAACAGATCTATCATGGATTGTGCAAGAACTCTAATGATTGAAAAGAAAATTGCTATCAAATATTAGAAGGGAGCTATTAGCACTGTAGTTCATACCTTGAATCGAGTATAGTTGAAGGACTCATTCAAAACCCCCTATGAGTTATGATATGACTATAAATCCAATGTAACTTACCTAAAATTATTTGGAAGTAAATGTTGTATCTTGAAAGAATCTAAAAAAGGCAAATTTGATGTGAAGGGTGATGAAGGTATATTTTTGGGATATTCTTGGAAGAGTAAGGCATATAGATGTTTGAATTTGTCTACTCACAAAATCATAGAAAGTGCACATGTAAAAGTTGATGATTTTGCAAAAAAGATTGAAGAAGAAAGCAAAAAGGATCCAAAAGATTACAGAAGATTTTTTTTCATTGAACCTGATACATTGCTAGACACATCTATCAATCAGGAGACTTCTACTCCCAAGTCTTCATCAGTCACCAAGTTGCAAGAAGTTCAAACCGAGTTGTAGGAACTCAAGTCACATTATAAACCCAATGTAACTTACCTAAAAGTATTTGGAAGTAAATGTTATATCTTGAAAGAATCTAGAAAAGGAAAATTTGATGTGAAGGGTGAGAAGGTATATTTTTGGGATATTCTTGCAAGAGTAATGCATATAGATGTTTGAATTTGTCTACTCACAAAATCATAGAAAGTGCACATGTAAAAGTTGATGATTTTGCAAAAAGGATCCAGAAGATTACAGAAGATTTGTTTTCATTGAACCTAATACATTGCTAGACACATCTATCAATCAGGAGACTTCTACTCCCAAGTCTTTATCAGTCACCAAGTTGCAAGAAGTTCAAACCAGGTTGCAAGAACCCAAGTCACATTTTACAGCTATCAAGCCAATGCCTACCGAGTTTGAGCAGCCAAAACTTGAAGTTGAAGTTCAAGAGGGTGAAAATGCAATTCATTCAAGAGACAAGGAACCTATATTGGCCAAGTATGTTAGGAGATATCATGCACTAGATCAAATTATTAGAGACAAATAAAAATGTACTATGACAAGAAGTAAGTTAAAAGGTACTTGTGTATTTGCTGATTTTGAACCTAGAAATGTCAAAGATGAATTGGAAAATGAAAGTTGGATTGAGGCTATGAATGAAGAGATGGAGCAAATAGAGAAGAACAAAATTTAGGCTCTTGTACCTAGGCCTAAAGATAAAAATGTGATTGGAACTAAATGGGTATTCAAAAATAAGTTGAATGAAGATTGTAAGGTATCAAGAAATAAATCTAGATTGATATATAAAGGCTACTCTCAAGAGGAAGGAATTGATTATGGAGAGATTTTTTCTCCTATTGCAAGATTGGAAGGTGTCAGGACTCTACTAGCATATGCAATATACAAAGGATTTAAGGTATATTAGATGGATGTTAAATCTACATTTCTCAATGGTATTCTGGATGAAGAAGTCTACATTGAGCAACCTAAAGGTTTTGTTGATATAGAAAAAAAGGACATGGTCTGCAAATTATACAAAGCATTTTATGGTTTGAAACAAGCCCCTAGAGCATGGTATGAGAGATTGCATAACTACCTTATTTAGATTGGTTTTTAGAGAACTAATGATAATAGTAGCTTGTATATCAAGGAAGGACAAGATAACAAGAATGTTTTGGCAAAAATATTTGTGGATGATACTTCATTTATAGGCAATGATGATCTATGCAAAGAATTTTTTTAAAAAATGAACAAGTAATTTGAAATGTCTATGTTTGGTGAGATTAAATTCTTTGTTGGTCTTCCAATTCAGGAAAGCAAGAATGGTATCTACATCACTTAGTATAAGTATATCAAGGAGATACTCAAGAAGTTCGGTATGGAAGATTCAAAACTAGTTGGAACTCCCATGTGTACAAGACTAAAGCATACCAAAGATGATGATTCAAAAGAGGTAAATCAAGCCTTATATGGATCAATAATTGGAAAACTACAGTATGTGGTTCATACAAGGCCTAATATTGCTCTTGCAGTTGGTATAGTGGTAAGATTTTCAAAAAAATCTAGAGAAAATCACATGATGGCAATCAAGAGGATCTTGAGATACTTGAAAGGCATTGAAGATTATGGATTGTGGTATAAATTTGGAAAAAATTTGGACTTGAAAGTGTTTTAATAATGTTGATTGGGTAGGAAACATTGATGACAGAAAGAGTAAAAGTGGTGGAGCATTATTTCTTAGCAAAAGGTTAGTATCTTGGACAAGCAAAAATAAAAATAACAAATCCTAATCTATAGTAGAAGCATAATATGTTGTAGCAGTAGTGAGCTATTCTAATATTGTTTGGTTTAAATAGTTATTGGAAGGCATGAAGGTTGAAATCAAAGAACCAATTGTTATGTTTTGTGATAATACTAGTGCAATTAACATATCAAAGAATCCAATGATGCATTCCAAAATTAAGTACATTGTAATAAAATATCACTTTGTTAGAGAATTGTTGTAGGATAAGGAAATTAGATTAGAATATGTCCATACAAAAGAATCAATTGTATACATATTCACTTAGCCATTACCTAAGGATGCATTCTTGTAACTAAGAGGTAAGTTAGGGGTCATTCCCCTATCTAAAGCTCACTAAAATAAAGTTTTAGTAATGCATCAACAGGAACAAGTTGAAGATTTATTAGTTGATATAGCATAGTCATGAGAACATTGCATATGAATTAGTACTTAAGTTACATTATTACTCATTTTGGCATGTGTTGTCTTTGGCATGTGTTGTTAAAGAGGGAGAGTTTATAGTCATATCTTTCTAAATTTTGAATTTGTTCAATGGAGAATTTATAATTTGAAGAAGAAGCTATGTAATTCCTTTATAGAGTGAGATTACTATATTAGAGAAGTTTGTGGCATAAAATCTAAGAGGGAGAAAACTTCTGTCAGAGAAAGACTTGTTTTCAAGTTTCATTGTGTTATGACATGATGTATTGTCATCAATGCCAAAGAGGGAGATTGTTGGATACAATTATCTAATTATGTGTTGTCTTTGATATTACACAAATGTCATATCAGTTGGCAGATAGTGCTTACCGAGTTCAATTGGTCAGCAAAGCAAATTTTAGAGTCTACTAAGCATTCCTAGAAATTACTCTATGGAAATAGTGTTATCGAGCTCACCTGGGTGTTGAAGGAAATGTAGCAGAAATTCAATGTTAACCGAGCTCACATGGTTAATGAAGGAAAGTTAGTGTTTACCAAGTTCACTCGGTCTCCAAAGGATTTTATAGGGTTCGTAGTGTTAATCGAGCTTCTGTTGGTTAACACAAGAAATCAGTTCAGGAACAGTATTTACCAAGTAGGGTTAGATTTTGTTAATCTGAGAAATAAAGTTTAATTATTTGAAGTAATGATTCTAGCTAACTGAGGTAATGATTATTGGTAATTGTAAATTTTAATTCGGCCAACTTGCTAATTTTTAAGGTATATATGAAAGGTCAAGTTGAGAATTCTAAAATGTAATGAGCAAACATGCAAGTGTACTAATTGGAGAAGAAATTATGAGCAAACTTTGAAGGATGGTCAGATATCCTTGAGGAGTAGCTAAGTTTTATTTGATCAAGAAGGAGCTAGTGGAATAGAATAAAGATTTGTATCAACAATTCAATTGCATCTCATTCAAGTCATTTCATTGTTACCTTCTCACCATTGTAGCAGTGATTCCTAAATCTCATAATAGAGTTGGTTTAACATCCATTTGTAAATCCTTTAACAAGGTGATAGTTCTATTGAATTGTTTTAAAGACCTCCTATAAGACCACTCCTAACAGGGTGATTAAATCCTCTAACAAGGTCAGACCTAACAATGTGTTTTGTAACCTTTAACTAGGTTGGCTCCTAATAGGGATCACTTCAAAAGAGTGAAAATCAGTAGCTAGTTACTTAGTGATTTTTCCTATATTGGGTTTCCACATTAAATCTGGTGCCTCATGTGTTCATGTTGTTTCTTTTATGTTTTCATGTTAATCATTGTGAATGTTAAGATCTATTAAAGTTAACATATACTGCATCTACCAAGTTACAACATTTTCTGTATGTTTATTGAGTGATAGCAGTAACTAGTTTTATCAGACATCTAAGAGATTTGTGGATTTATTTTTGTGGTAACTAATTCACCACCCCCCCCCCCCCCTCTCCCCCCCTGCCCCCCCCCCTTCCCTTTAGTTACTCCATCTATATTTCCAATAGTTCACATCACATGACTGGAGACAAAACAAAGTTTGAACACTTTGAAGACTATGATGTTGGTAGTGTAAGAATTGGAAACAATGAATCTTGTTGTATAAAAGGGACAAGTGTAATCTCATTAACCAAAGAACTTGTATGTGATAATGCCTATTGGGTTGAAGGACTAAAAAATAATTTTTTGAGTATGGGATAGCTAATAAACATTGGATTCAAGGTGGAATTTATGCATGGTAAGGAAAGACTACTAGATGACAAAGGAAAAGTGATTGGATTAGGCAAACAAACAAAAGATAACTTATTTTATATTGATCTTGGTGATTGCTCATGTTTTATTACTCAAGTTGAAGAAAGTTGGTTATGGAATAGAAGGTTATGTCATATAAATTTTGATAACATGGTGAAAATAAGAAAATTCAGGAAAGTAAGAGGCATTCCTAGTTTGAAGAAACTAGATGTTGGACTATGCAAGAACTGTCAAATTGGCAAAATGGGAAAGACTAGTTTTAAAAAAAAAGACTATCGATCTAAAGATATCTTGGAAATTATGCATACTGATTTGTGTGGACCTATTGGAATAGAAAGCTATAGTGGAGAAAAATTCTTTATTCTTTTTGTTGATGACTACTCTAGAATGATGATTGTTGTGCATTTAAGAGAGAAGTTAGAAGAATTTGAGAAATTCAAATGGTATTTGGCAAGAGTAGAGAAAGAAATAGGGAAAAGATTAAAATGCTTAAAGATTAGAAAGATGTGGTGAATTCATCTCCAATGAATTCAACAACTTTTGCATTGAAAGAGGAATCAAAAGATAAGTATCAAACCCCTAGAACTCCTGAGCAGAATGGAATAGCTAAAATAAGGAACAAATCTATCATGGATTGTGCAAGGACTATAATGATTGAAAATAATGTTACTATCAAAAATTGGAAAGAAGCAATCAACATTGTAGTTCATACCTTAAATCGAGTACAGTTGAAGAAGGTCTCATATAAAACTCCCTATGAATTATGGTATGGCTATAAACCCAATGTAATCTACCCAAAGTATTTGAAAGTACATATTATATCTTGAAAGAATCTAGAAAATGAAATTTTGATGTGAAAGGTGATGAAGGTATATTCTTAGGATATTCTTGTAGAAATAAGGCATATAGGTGTTTGAACTTGTCTACTCATAAAATCATAGAAAGTGCACATGTGAGAATTGATGAGTTTGTAGAAAGGATTGAAGAAGAAAGTAAAAAGGAACCAAAATATTATAGGATATTTTCTTACATCAAACCCGATACATCACCAAAAACATCTGTCAATAAGGAGATTTCTACTCTCGGGTCTTCCTCAATTACCAAGTTGCAAGAAGTTCAAACTGAGTCATAAGGACCCAAGTTGCATTCTAAAGCTACCGAGCCAATGCCTACTAAGTCTAAGCAGCCAGAGCTAGAAGTTGAAATTCAAAATGAAGATAGTACAATTCATTCAAAAGGAAAGGAACCTAGATTATCCAAGTATGTCAAGAGGCATCATGCACTAGATCAGATTATTGGAGATAAATCAGAAGGTACTATGACAAGAAGTAAGCTAAAAGGTACATGTTTACTTGCTGATTTTGAACCAAGATATGTTAAAGATGCATTGGAAAATGAAATTTGGATTGAGGCTATGAATGAAGAAATTGAACAAATGGAGAAGAACAAAACTTAGACTCTTGTACCTAGGCCTAAAAATAAAAATGTGATTGGAACAAAATGGGTATTCAGGAATAAGTTCAATGAAGATGGTAAGGTATCAAGAAACAAAGATAGATTGGTATGTAAAGGCTACTATCAAGAAGAAGGCATTGATTATGGTGAGACTTTTGGTCTTGTTGCAAGATTGGAAGGTGTCAGGACCTTACTTGAATATGCAGCACATAAAATATTTAAGCTATATCAAATGGATGTTAAATCTATATTTCTCAATGATATTCTTGATGAAGAAGTCTACATTGAACAACCAAAAGGTTTTGTTGATCCAGATAAAAGGGACATGGTTTGAAAGCTGCATAAAGCTTTATATGGTCTAAAACAAGCTCCTAGAGCATGATATGAGAGATTACACAACTACCTTATACAGATTGGTTTCCAAAAAACTAGTGATAATAGTAGTTTGTACATCAAAGAAGGACCAAATAACAAGATTGTATTGGCAAAAATATTTGTGGATGATACTTTATTTACAAGGAATGATGATCTATACAAAGAATTTTTAGAGCAAATGAACAAAGAATTTGAAATTTCTATGTTTTGTGAGATTAAATTCTTTGTTGGATTTCAGATATAGCAAAATAGGAATGGTATCTACATCATTTAGTCTAAGTGTATCAAGGGGATACTCAAGAAGTTTGGTATGGAAGATTCAAAACTAGTTGGAACCCCCATGTGTACTAGATTAAAGCTTACCAAAGATGATGATTCAAAGGAGGTAGATCAAACCTTATATAGATCAATGATTGAAAAATTACAATATGTAATTCATACAAGACCTAATATTGCTTTTATAGTTGGTATAGTGGCAAGATTCTTGGCAAAATGTAGAGAAAATTATATGATGGAAATCAAAAGAATCTTGAGATATTTGAAAGGCATTGAAGACTATGGTTTATGGTATAAACTTAGAGGAAATCTAGACCTAAAAGTGTTTACTGATGCTGATTGGGTAGGAAACATTGATGATAGAAAAAGTGGTGGAGCATTCTTTTTTGATAAAAGGTTGGTACCTTGGACAAGGAAAAAACAAAATTACACATCCTAATCCACAGCAGAAGCATAATATATTGCAACAACAGTGAATTGTTCTAATATTGTTTGATTTAAATAGTTGTTGGAAGGCATGAAGGTTGAAATCAAAGAACTAGTTTTCATGTTTTGTGATAATACAAGTGCAATTAACATATCTAAGAATCCAGTGATGCATTCAAAAATCAAGCATATTGCTATAAAATATCATTTTGTTAGAGAACTAGTGCAGGACAAAAAAATCAGATTGGAATATGTGCATACAAAAGAACACATTCTAGACATATTTACCAAGCCATTACCTAAGGATGCATTCTTGTATCTAAGAGGTAAGTTAGGGGTCATTCCTTTATCTAAAGTCACTAAATAAAGTTTTAGTAATGCATCAACAAGAACCAAGTTGAAGATCAATCAGTTGATGTTGCATAGTCAAGAGAACACCATATGAATCAGTACTCAAGGTACATTGATATTCATTTGGTACATGTTATCTTTGGCATGTGTTTTCAAAGAGGGAGAGCTTACTGTCATATCTTTCTAAAATTTGTTTTGAGAAGATGCTATGTAATTCCTTCATAGAGGGAGATTACTACATAAAAGAGAAGCTTGTGGTATAAAATTTAAGAGGGAAAAATTTTCTATCATAGAAATTCTTGTTTTCTAATTTCATTGTGCTATGACATGTTGTGTTGCCATCAATACCAAAGAGGGAGATTGTTGGATACAATTGACTAATTGTGTGTTGTCTTTGATGTTACACAAATGTCATATCATTTGTCATTCAGTGCTTACCAAGCTCACTTGGTCAGCAAGACAATTTTTCTTGTCTACCAAGATTTCTTGAAGATTACTCTGCAAAGATAGTTTCTACCAAGCTCACTCGGGCATTGAAGGAATTCTGGCAGGAAGCAATGCTAATTGAGTTCTCATGGTTAATGAAGGAAATTTGGTTAGAGTTAGTGTTCACCGAGTTCACTTGGTTGCCAAAGGATTTTGCAAGTTTGCAGTGTTAACCAAACTTCTATTAGTTAACACAGTAAATCGTCTTAAGACTAGTGTTTACCAAGTTGGGTCAGCTATCAAAGGATTTTTTTGAGATGGGACATGAAGTTTAATTATTTCAAATATTGAGTCCAACCAACTATGGTGATGATTATTGGTCATTAATTGAGCTGACTTGATATTCTAGATGGTATAAATATAAGGTCAAATTAAGATTCTAGTGTGTGAGTATGCAAGTGTATTGATTGATTGAGAAGAAAAGTGTTAGTGAACTTGAAGGATGGTCAGATATCCTTGTGGAGTAGTAAAGTAATATTCAATCATGAAGGATCTAGTATGAAGCAAAACAAAGATCTCTAATCAGCAATTTAGTTGCATCTCAATCAGGTCATTTCATTGTTACTTTCTCACCATTGTAGCAGTGATCCAAAATCTCTTCATAGAGTTGGTTTAATAGCCAGTTGTAAATCCTCTAACAAGGTGATAGTTCTATTGAATTATTTTAAGACCTCTTGCAAGGCCACTCCTAATAGGGTGATTGAATTGTATAACAAGGTCACACCTAACAGTGTGTTTTGTAACCTTTAATTGGGTTGGCTCCTAATAGGGCTCACTTCAAAAGAGTGAAAAATAATAACTAGTTACATTAGTGTTTTTTTCCATATTGAGTTTCCATGTTAAATCCTGGTGTCTCGCATATTCATGTTATTTCTTTTATACTTGCAATTTAATCACTATGAATGTTTAAGATCAGTTAAAAGTAAATCGCACTCTGTGTGTTTACCGAATAATAGCAACAATTAGTTTTATTATTAACATCCAAGGGATCTAAAATATTTTAGTGGTAACTAATTCACCCCCACTTTTAGTTACTTCTTCTATATTTCCAACACCATTCTACACCTTGAATCAACATGTCTAAACCTTTCTTTGCCTTTCTACTAGTAGCTACCATGTTTGCTCGGTAGGGTTTGAAACAATTCACTCAAATTGCTTGAATACTCAAAAATCACTATGCACAAATAGCTCTCAAAAATTCACGGTGAGAAATGACTTCAATTTGACCCATTTTATCAAAAATTTCCATAAATGTCTGGTATGATTATTCACTCAAATTGATAGACTGTCATCCACTTCACTAGCATTGAATGCTTAGCGGAGTCTTTCATGATTTGGTAGCAATACAAGACTTTAGTTACTCCCAACCTTGCTCGGTAGAGTTTGCAAATTGAGCTTGCTTGGTAAGATAGTAACTCAACTTCACTTGGTAATGATTGGCATCATTTACTCAGTGATCCCATTGCATCTTAGAATTTTGGTTTGGATCTTCCATCTTGTTAGCTAGAACTAATTTTAGATGTCTTCTTTAGTATCCTAGTTCCAGATCTCCTTTGAGAAATCAAGTGGAAAAGGTGGAGTCAACCAATTCTTGAGTGACTTATTCATCACAACTCAGACTTTTATTCTTAGAAGATTTTGTAACCCATTGTTGTCTCATCTATTTTCTAATGTTATCAGCTTTTTCCTTCTTTTCATTTTCAATTCTTCTAGTATTCATGCAATTTTTGGCAAGATGACTAAGTTCTATACAAATGAAACACCTTTTGGTAGTATCTCTTGTCCTCATATGATGCTTTACACAATTCATTCCAATGTGCCCAAATTTTCCATAGTAATGACATCTACACCAAGTGTTACAGTCCCAACCAAATTTTTACAATATGTTCTATTGGATTCAATATCTTAGTTTTGCATTCTGATGACTTGTGCCCATGTTTCTTACACTTGTGACATTTTCTTTCAAATTTTGGTTTCCCTTTGCATTCATTAGCCTTATGACCATGCCGATTGCAATTGCAGCACCTTTCATGGAAATTTTCTTTTCCATTGCTCCAATATTTGCTTGATGTATGACCTATCTTACCATAGTGATTGCAAGTAGGTTTTTTATTCTTTTGAGCTCCTTGCTCATATGATTCACCTTCTTCTGTATATAAAATTCCTTCTTTTCCTTTTTGTCTATAATGACATTACTCATTTAACAAATTCATCTCTACTTGAGATTTCATCATTCTCTCATTGGTTTTCCTTTCAGTGTTTAGATCACTATGCAATCTTTCATTCTCTAATCTTAGATTCATAAATTCTTAATTTACATTGGTGAGTTGATTAATGAGGTTAGCTTGTTGAAGGGATAAATGTTGAATCTTATTACTCTTTCCTTATATTTCTTCTTTTATCTTATTGACTAAATTTTTTGCTCTCTTCTTAGTTTTCTTACTTCTTCTTGCAATTAACCATTCTTTTCTAATAGTTCTTTGATTACTTCATTGGCTTCATCTAGGCTACTTGTTGACTAAAGGTCTTCAATTCTTTCTTCAGTGTAGAGATGATCATTCATTTGAATTGCAAGATCTTTTCTTATTTTTAGGGATTAAGAGAGTTTCTCATTTCTTTCTTGAGTTGGGCAATAGCCATTTCGAAATCTAGCTTATCATTGTCAATAGCCTTGCCAAGTCTATATATCTCCATAGCCTTTGATCTTTGCTCAAGCTGCTAAAATTTTCTCTAAGAACCACAAAAGCTTTAATACCAATTGTTGGAAATATTATGAAAGGCTAAGTTACTGAGAGGGGAAGGGTGAATCAATAACTTGTAAAAATTTAATCCTTAAATACCAATTAATCTTTTATGTGAATTCTAATCTAACTACGTGCATGAAAAACTAAAAGCATACACAGCACTTTAACACACAAGATTTGGTGACTCGAAAACTTTCTAAATAAAAAGTAAAATTGGGGTGGGGATGATACCTTCAAGCTTTAGTACTGCAATATAAAGTTGGCCAATCAAGGCTTACATTGATTACTTCTAATGATCTGCCCTATTAGGAGCAATAAGGACTACTTGGTCCACCTCACAAAAAGATTTACAAACATACAATGAAGTATGCACTTAGCAAAGAGATTTACACAAGACTATTAGGTCTACATTGTTAAAGGATTTGATTGATCCACTTTTTAGGATGAAGTAGTAGCTGATCTCTGATCTGCAACTAGGTTTTTTGAATAAGATTCCTCTAAGTGTACAAATCACCTTTTTGTGATAGATAAATCTTTGACACTCCTTATACTGATGTAGCCTTTTTAATTCGCTCTTACGCTCTTCTCTGATTGTATTACTTCCATTCGATGATTTGGATTTGATACAATACATTACATATATACTAATCCAATTACAAAGTCAATCATAATACTGAGTCACTTGGTTAAAATTGAGTAGCTCAGTTAACTTGCTTCACATCAACTATGAACTCAATAAGCACTGCAAAACTTGGTAGCAACTAAAATACTTGGTTAACACTATTAACTATACAATGAGCTCGGTAGATTTTTACAATCTAAATAAGTGTATCTCATTAATAACAAACATGACTAGAATGTCAACAAAATTAACCCATATAAGAATATATTTCTCAAGGGTTTCATAGAATTACATACATTTTTATTTTGTTAATTAAATTTAATCTTAAGTACAATATCCACAATAACAAATGAATATCAAATATACCATCCCATAAATATAGACATAAATATGAAGGATACCTTAAGATATACTCAATAACATAATATCCACTACACAAATTGTAGGAGATGTTATAATAACCAAATACAAATATATTAAAATTACCCACAAGGATCTCAATTGATGCAAAGTATATGATACATAGGATAATAATTGAGAATAGAGAATTTTTTCTAAGAAAGATAAACACAAATGATATTAATGCAATAAGGGATTGCCCAACATTACTACAAGAGTTTCAAAATCTCAATGGTAGTAGAATCACTACCACCAAACCATGTGGAACCATAGGGTCACTCCTAGTGTGTTAATAAGATGACATCAAATCGTACTAAGATAAAATTTACATATCACAACATATGAACTAGGTGAGGAAATAATGATAGCTCTATATCACATAGGTACTATATGTACAATAAATGCAATACAACTAATCTCAAAGGAACCCAACACATTTAGGAAATATAAGATGCATGTGAGGAAGTTTCATCACACAAGACAATTGTATAGCTACCATGGCCGTCTATCTAGATCTTGACCCCCTAGTGACCTTGATTTATTCAACATCAATAACCTTTCATAAAGATAAGACTACTAACTATATAAGACCTAAACCAATTATCTTATTTTTCTACGATCATAGCCTATACTAACACTCAAGGAATGGGCTAGGAACATTTATTCTTATTAATTTATCTTAACCACATTTAATCTTTATGTTATCATTAACAAAGTAACTTACAATGAGTTACCCATGTGGCCACTTGATGACCCCAACTCTCATTGCAAGATACTTCCTTCCTATACATATAAATAACCTACCCTAATCTTGTGTAAGTCAAAATAATCTCTAAAAAGAACAATGATCACATTATACTTTACTAAGGATATCTAAAATCATTATTGGTCCCAAAACCAAATATCATAAAAGATTTCTCAAGTAGTGATATAACACAAGCTTCACACTTAAGATTGGGTTCAATGATCAAACACATAATACATCAGAATACATATATTTCCAATAAAAAATAACCACAATATATAGATTTCAACTAACAAATAACCACATCACTAGCCTCTAGTTCAAAATCCTACCGGATCAACTAAAACCTCCAAATAACCATCATAGAGAAATGAAAGAAGATGTACAAGTGTTTCAAACAATACTTCATCATGTAAAGGAAACACTCTTTCCAAATGATTCACATAATTTAATCACATTTTATGGTAATAATATTCTGAATTAAAATATAATTAATTGAGGATGGAAGCTAACCACAATATATTTTAACAAATTTATATTAAAAAATGATTTCAAATTTGACAAGTATCATTCAAATGTAATTATCACTAACAAGAAAATATCCATTTAACTAGTAAAATAAGGACATCAATTATTAATATATCAAATAATTAAGATTATTAATAAATAAACATCGATCACAATAAAATAAAATATTATAATTGTTAACATTAATTATTTATAATTATTGAATTCATAATTATTAATCACTAATAATTAATAAATTAAAATTAATAAAATTTAATAAAATAAATTTAATTTAACTTTTTTTTCTTTTTTCAAAAACTAAAACCCCCACCTAAAGGTGGGGCCTCACACCTATGAGTCCCAATTTGAGAAGGCACAACTGAAAGTCATACTCATGTGACTCTTGCAAGGCGTAGGGTGTTGTAATGTGCAAGCCTTGTGCCCACCTAGTGATAATTTTAAAAATAATTTGTCTATGAATTATGTATGTAAGTATGTGTGTGTGTGTGTGTGTGTGTGTGTGTCTATATATACTCATATACATGCATACACACATATATATACATATGTATGTGTGTGTGTATATGGTATGTACGTATGTATGTATGTGTGTATTGATGTCTATATACATCTATACATACATGTGTGTGTGTGTGTGTGTGTGTGTGTGTGTGTGTGTGTGTGTGTGTGTGTGTGTGTGTGTGTGTGTGTGTGTGTGTGTGTGTGTGTGTGTGTGTGTGAGGTGTGCGTGTGTGCGTACGCATGTGTAAACTTCTTATTTAAGAAAAAGAATTTGAATTTTTGAATTTTTGTTTTATAATTTGGAAAATATTTCATATCATAAATTATAATAAATAAAAATTATAAAGTTGATAATACCTTTGAATGTTTGTGTGTGTGTGTGTGTGTGTGTGTGTGTGTGTGTAAATTTCTCAGTTAAGAAAAAGGATTTAAATTTTTGAATTTTTAATTTTTTAATTTGGAAAATATTTCATATCATAAATTATTACAAAATAAAAATTATAAAGTTGATAATACCTCTGAATAATTATTCCTAGTATCTCAAATTTCCATAGATGTTGTTAACCCGCCTTTTGGAAATCTTCTTTCATTCCTCATGCTTCTTTCCTTTTTAAATCTAAATATAATACCAAGAGGGAAAAAATAAGAAAAAAATACTTCATCTCCTTTGTTTTATTCTTAAAAGAATTTACAAGATTGAAATACAATCCCACTCCCATAATTTTTTTATTTATTAATATGTCCCTTTCTTTTAATTTAAATATAATGTTATATATTCACAAAAAAGGGTCGAGAGATACAAGGTCACCTCGCGAGAGTTCACATGGCCAAAGATTGAACACTTAACTATTCATCAAAAAAAATATAAAGCAACTTTAGGTTACAAAAGCAGTGCCAACCAAGGCAAGATCATGATCATCATGGACAAGGTTGGTGGGGGGCTCAGGAGGAGCCCACCCATCCACAACATCATTTTTATTCTCTTTATCTTTATCTCCCTTCAGCCTAGGAGGTAGGATTGCCATGTCAAATCGGGGGGAAGGACCACTTAGGATATGGATGGGCATAAGATACTGCAGGAGCAATAGGGGGAGCCACTGGGGACTAGTCAGAACCATGCCTCAGGGAGGGGAAATTGAGCACCAGTGACGTCCAAAACCACCACTAAGTGAGTGACAAGGAGGTTGTGACCTGGGGGTGTGAGATCAGTAGGCTGAAGAGCTACAACCATGTCAATGACCATGAGGATGTGTGTGATCTCCAGAAACACCATCAAGGGGCACCCTAGCAATCATACATGGAACATTCCCCCAATAATTTGAAGTTCCACACATCTTAAAATAAAAAGAAGATTGATCTAAAATCACACTCTTTGAATTTTTTATTTTTGAATTTTTTAAAAACTTCGCATCATAAATTATTACTAAATATAAATTATAAAGTTGATAATACCCGTGAAAAATTATTACCCATATCTAAAATTTACTTAGACATTATTTGCTCACCTTTTGGAAATCTTCTTCCATTCCTCATGCTTCTTTCCTTTCTAAATCTAAAGACAAAACTAAGAGGAAAAAAACAAGAAAACAATACTCCATCTACCTTGTTCCATACCTTTTTTTTAAAAAAATTGAAGTACAATCATACACCCATAATTGGAATTTTTTCATTTCTCATTTTGAATATGGAAAATATTTCATATCATAAAATATTACTAAATAAAAATTATAAAACTGATAATACCTATGAATAATTATTTCCCGTATCTAAAATTCCCTTAAACATTGTTAGCTCACATTTTGGAAATCTTCTTTCATGCCTAATGCTTCTTTCCTTTTTATCTAAGGACAAAACCAAGAGGGAAAAAACAAGAAAAACATACTTCATCTCCCTTGCTCCATACATCTTAAAAGAAAAAGAAGATTGAAGTTCAATCTCACTCCCATAATTTGAAGTTCCATACTTCTTAAAAGAAAAAGACGATTGAAGTATAATCCCACTCTTATTATTTGAATTTTTGAATTTGGAAAATATTTCATATCATAAATTATTAATAAATACAAATTATAAAGTTGATAATACTTATGAATAATTATTCCCTCTATCTAAAATTTTGTTTGACGTTGTTAATTCATCTTTTGGAAATCTTCTTTCATTCCTCGTGCTTCTTTCCTTTTTTAAATCTAAAGACAAAATCAAGAGGAAAATGATAAGGAAAACATACTTCATCTCCTTTGTTCCATACTTCTTGAAAGAAAAAGAAGATTGAAGTACAATCCCACTCCCATGATTTAAAGTTCCATACTTCTTAAAAGAAAAAGAAGGTTGAAGTATAATCTCAATCCCACAGCTTGATTTTTTGAATTTTAGAATTTTGAAGTTGGAAAACATTTCATATCATGAATTATTACTAAATACAAATTATAAAGTTGATAATACCTGACCTGTGAATAATTATTCTCCATATATAAAATTTCCTTAAACATAGTTTTCTTGCCTTTTGGAAATCTTCTTTCATTCCTCATGCTTCTTTCCTTTTTAAATCTAAAGATAAACCCTAGATGAAAAAAATAAGAAAAGTATACTCCATCTCCCTTGTTCCATACTTCTTAAAAGAAAAAGAAGATTGAAGTACAATTCCTATTACATTATTTGAACTTTTTAAATTGACTAAGCATCATAAAAGGAGGACAGGAGGTTAGAATATAATAAATTATTTCATCAACTCATAGATACATCAATGGTATAATATCTTCCACTAGAATAGAGATGCATGCCCACACAAATGTATATGTGCTAGTTCTTGAAGACAATGATCCTCAAAGATTGGAACTAATAAGCCAACTTGGAAAGACTACACATAGAGTCATTGCACATATCTTAATCTATAATATGTTAGGGTCTTGTCAAAAAAATGACTTATAGATTACCATAAAAGCAATTAAATTCAAAAAGATAACACTTTTTGGAACTACTATTAACTTATTCACCACTAATTAATTCCTCTACTTCACCTTTCAAGGTCACTTCTTTAGTTTGTGAAGAATCTAAAATTTTCTGTGAACTTGGATAAAGGTCTCATCAATTTTGTTAGAGTAACTATGCTTGTCTTTGTAGAACATAAATTGGCCATCTCTCTTTTATTTTTTATCATTCAAACTAGAGAATACACGATACAAGAAAACAACCTCCCTTTCATCTATGTTAATTTTAATAAATAATATACTAAGATCAATAAAATATAACCACCTCCCTTTCATTTATGTTAATTCTAAGAAACTATATACTATACAATAAAAGATGATGACCCCTCTGTAATGTATTTAAGAAAATAAGATTTCTGAATACACAATAAAAGTAAACCACCTCTCTTTAATGTATTTAAGAAAACAAGATACTACTTAATAAAATATAATCTTCTCCTTATGTTCATGCTATGAAAATATGATACTACATAATCAAAGATAACTATCTCAGCTTTTATTTATAATTAATTTAGGAAAATGAGACAATAAAAAATAATCTCCTTTTTTCTGTACTCATTCTAAGAACACAAGATTCTAGGTACAAATATAAAAGTTAGATATAAGATAAAATTTTGATTTCATCATAATTTAAATTACTCACAATAATAAAGAATATTAAAAAAATCTTCATAAAATATTATATTATACTAATCCCCAAACACTCTTTCTTTTTTCTGGCAATCTAATGATTTCCACCAAATACAACATGATTAAACTATAATTTACATATGTTCTAAGCAATATAAAAATAATAATTAAACTATATTTACATATGTTCCAAGCAATACATATAGCTTTACTCAGAGAAAAGTTCAAGTGTTTATGGTCTCTTTGTCCACAATCAACTACAAATATGCTAGGATGATAATGTTTGCAAATGTCCTAGCATAATATAATATAATAGATATTTTATTATTTAGAATAAGCGTTGCAGTGATTAACAGCAGTATCCCTGTCGGCCATTATCACAAGCAGCAATAGACATGCACCCCAAGGAAACCATCAGAGCAATCAGGAATCAAATCATGCCCTGCTACCATGCCCACCACCAATGCAATTATCAATTTCATTGCCTTGGCCATTTTCTAATTTGATAACTCTTCAAAAGAGACTCCAACTTATTATAAGTTATTATATTAACTTATTTTATGCTCAAAGTAATCGTACTATTAAAATTTTATTTGTACAAATCTTAATTGATGATATTGTAAAATAATAAACGTCAAATTGAAACCAATCAAACACACAACATCAATTGCTATTTTATTAATTATACTTATAAATCAACCTTTGGTTATAAATCAATTTTGAGATATCTTATTGCAATATAATTTTAGATGATTAAATTTACAAGTTATAGAAATTTTGGAATAAGAAGATATTTGAGGTGATAGATAGTATATAAATACATAGTTAAAGAAGATCAAAGAGAAATGGAGAAAATAAAATATAGGTAGTGGGAAGTGAATGGTAAAGAAAGGGACAAGATAAGATATAGATGGGAATGGAGAAAGGAGTGTATATGTGTATAAAAATGATATAAAGGAAAGGTTATGGAGGTAGATAGGGAGAATGTGAGAATTAGAGAGAGACGCAGATATAAAAATATAGAGATATATAAGTATGAAGTATGATGGAGAGGAAGAGACAAAGATGGTGAGATAGAGACAATTGGTTTTAAATTGCTAGGTTTGAATTTTGTATAGCAAATGATGATTGGATAAATAATTATAATTAGAGATAAGGAGAGAGTGGAGGGTTAGGGAGATAGTTAGTAAGATGTGTAATATAAAGAACAAAAGAAGAGTGGAGAGGTAAAAGTATTAATGGTGATAAAAATGGATAGGGAAGCATGTGGAGAGATAGTGTATAGATAGATGGATTATAATCAAATATTGAAGCAAACAATAGTTATGAATGGAGAGATAGAGGAGAATAGTGGAGGGAGAGGAATAGAAATCACAGAGCAAGGAGATAAAGAGAGGGAATGGTAAGGATATGGTGGATAGATAGATAGATAGCATACATAAAATAAATCAAAGAGGAATAGTGGAAATTGGATATAGATATATAGGAGAGAATGATAAAGAGGGGTAGGATGAAATAGTAATAGGGAGGGAGAAACGATTGTCTATGTTTTTCAATAAGAGAGACATAAATATGGGTGTGGGAAAGTAGATAAGAAGAGTTTGTAAATAACTATTCAAAAATGGTATTAAAAGTATACAAGACTATCAGCTTAATCCTTGCACCCTTAAAAGGTGCAAGTGCTAGTAATAGACTTAATTCAACCAATGTGTTTATGTGCCACTGGAATGTTATTTTGGCAGTGTCAGACATCGTGTAATAGAATCTAATTGTCAAGTATCCCATCATTGAGAGTTAGGATTACCAAAGATTTAAGATGTTGGGGAAGCCATACACAAAGAAGATGGCTCAGTTCATCTTCCATTTACCTTCCTAATTCCTACAAGTAGTCATGTATTCTGAAAACATATATGTCCCTCTCTCTCTTCCATTTCAAATCCAAAAAAACCAATACCTTGCTTCAACTTCTTCTATAAGACATTTATTTTTTAGTGTTTGTAAACCATGGTGAGTGCTCCATCCAAACCCCTACAATATGCTCATGGAAAAAATATTTGATTTGTCACTAAAAAAGAATGCTACATCCATGAAAATATGTTTCTCTTAGTTATTATCTAATGAATCAAAGCTTATCTTGAGTTTCATCTTTACATCTTTGGGAAATGCTTTACTAAATTTGTCCAATTGTTCTCTCCAATATTGAAGATTGTTTTTATAAACATGACATCCTAGAACTTGAAGAGACAAAGGCAAGCCTCCACACTTGTTTATAAATTTCTCGATTAGATCTTCATTTTAGAAGGACAATAGAATAGGTTTGAGGAAAAGACTTTTGAGCCTTTTGAGCAAGTGTATTTGAGTGGCGTAAAGCCAAAATCTAGCCTTTTCCAGTGACTTCCCTACCCATTCTAGTATAAAAACTTTCAAACCGTGAATGGATATTTATCAAAACAATAAAATGTTAAATTTAATATTTTGTGCTATACTTTGTTTCTTAGAAGAAGAATTAGATATGTCAATTATGTTGTAGCACTCTCTTGTACACAATTTAGTTTAGATGATTTAAGAACAATCTTATTGCCTTCTTGAGCACTTACGTTTCTTCATAAATTGTTGGACATTAAAAATGGACTTGATAGATCTTTCCCTTACTTACACATTTAGAGAATGGCCAAGTGACTTCATAAAAATGCCAAAAGGTTGTCTTCCATAACTTTGACTATATTCCATAAATGAAAAAGATACAAAATCGATAGATGAAAATGCTTAAAATAATGTATCGCATATCAATGAATGTGATAAGCATAGAATATAATTAGTATGATATTCTACGAGATCATAATTGAATGAAAAAATTTCCTACAATCTCTAGAGAATTTTCAAAATCTCCTTCTTCATATATAGGTTTGTTGCTTTGCATTTATGGTGATTATGAGATGCCAAGAATCATTAGTTCCTTTGAAATTTCTTGGAAATATTGATACTCAAATGCATATTCTAATATTTCTTGGATCAATAGAAGATAAATGGGTACATTCATATTAGGTTTTACTATGCTCATAACATATCCAACAAGTGAGCTAATGAATAATCTTGAGTAGAATGTCTTCAATACTTCATCTACCATATTTGCAGTGACTTAGATGTAACCTTGTCACGCCTTTAATTGGAACCTTGATCCCATTTATAATTGTGTGGCTGCACTTTTTTGCTTAAAGTATTTCTTTCAAATGCAATATATATATATATATATATATATATATATATATATATATATATATATATATATATATATATATATATATATATATATATATATATATATATATATATATATATATATATATATATATATATATATATATATATATATATATATATATATATATATATTTATTTATTTATTTATTTATTTATATATATATATATATATATATCTGTGTGTGTGTGTGTGTGTGTGTGTGCGCGCGCATGCGCGCCTATGTCTGTGTCTTTTTTGTTGAGTTCAATTTAGATTAATATCTTTTAGATTGGTACTCGAAGGAAAAGTTAGTTGTGCATTTTGTCTTTGTATATAATATTGTGAACTTCAATTTTTTGTAGTCCTACATGATCCTTATGGGCTAAATATAAGCTAGGAATTTGTAACGGAAACTAAAATGATAAATGTTTGTTGATATATGTTACATTTTAGAGTTCCTTTGATAAATGTGTTTAATTATGCATATGTTACCACATTCTATCTATACAACCATTGAGTGATTGAACATAGTGAGATAAAGAAGGTATCTAAGAAACAATTCAGACATGACACAAAGTATTAGAAACTGAATGTGAACCCCTAAATATTAATTCATCTATGAACTATGTGAAAATTGATTTTTATTTGGTTAATAATGCAAGTGTCTAATAAGGAAAAGTTTTATTTACTTGAAAATCTTATATATGTATTCAAAGAACATATAGGTATCATAATATTTTGTGAATTTTGATATTTCTCTTGAAAAACAAATAAATGTGTGGTTTATTCATGACATATCTTTGATTATCTCATATGAGATTGAATTGAGAACTTGAAAAAGTTTTAAATATATATATATATATATGTACTTATTTCCTAGGTGAAATTTTATTATTCTATTGCATGAGGTTGTATGGTCTAACTTAGAAACAAATAATTGTTATAACTTGTGAAATTCACAAATATTATAGAATTATATTTTTTATTTTACTAATATTTATAATGTAACTTAGTAATCACTATAAACTATGAAAGATTTGGTATCATGATTGATAACAAACTTATCTATAGAGCTTCAAAAACATTTGATGTTGTTAAACTTATCTTCATAGATTACAAAGTGTATCAATCCCTTGGATGATGATATAAAGTTATATATCCATTTCTTAGAGAATTATGCATGCTTTTGAATGTTATTAGAGTGTGTGGGAAGATTTGTATACAAAATCATGTGAAGATAAAGATGATGTAGTTGGTGAAATTGATCAAAGAAAATAACTCATAAATTAAATGTTAAAATCTCCTGGATATAGCTTCATGTTTTCTAAGGCAGATTATAGTGTTATCATAGAAATGATATGTAATTTTTAACTTCTCAAAGTCCAAGGAACTATTTGTGAGTACAATTGATTAGCCATCTACTAATTTACAAAAAAATAGTTAAACTCTTTTAGAAGATATATCTATAATTTTTCAATCTTGGTTTTAATTAAGAAAGTTCAAGAAACTAAAGTTTTCCAAAATTTCAAGCTAGTCATTTTAGCATTTGTCTCTTTTTTCATAGTCAAACTTTTTTAAAAAATCAACAATAACAAAGAGGAATCTCAAATAATACATTCTTGAAATAAAAATATTTATGTTCTAATTCTATAAGTATCTCTTTTATTTTGCTGATGGGTAAGCCCACAATAATGGCCACCACTTTTGTGGCATGAACGAAATTAGAATTGTTAAAAAAAATTGAATTAAGACTATTCACTCAAACTCTATATGTTCACACGAACACATAAATTATGTTCATGCAAACATAATTTATGTGTTCATGAAAACATATAATGAAAAAATGTTTGCAAATTTATACATAATTTTATACAATATGTTCATGTGAACATATAATATATGTTCATGCGAACATGGGTTTTTTCAAAAAACTTTGTTCTTTTTCAGAAAAAAATTTAAAATGGCCTTTTGACCCTCAAAACTAGGATCAAATGACCTCCTACTATAAATCTAAAAAAGTTTAATTGTGTTGCTCGGAGCAAGTTTTTGAATAATTGTATTTTTTATCGATATTATATTCATTAAGACTTTCAAATATGAGTTTAACTCATTATAGGTTGATTAACAATTGAACATCAACTGACTTTGACACTTTAGGAAAAATTGTAAATTAGGTCAATTTTTTTTTGAAAAATCTCTTAGAAATATGTTACTAAGTTAGCTTTCTACTGAAAAAAAAAAAAAAAAAAATTGATTTATGATAAATTGAGTTCAAGTTATGCTTGTCAAAATGAATAGATGTCTAAATTATGATTGACGTCACTTCAAAAATTCATAAACTATACAATATTCAACCAAATTGAATAAAACTAAATGAATCATCTAGATATTGATGTTACAAATCCAACATTAATAGAATTACCATATTATCATTCATAGAAAAAAAGGTATGCTTGTCAAGTGGACTGTCACTCTTTCAAATTTTTTATTTTTCATATGCACCACTTTTTGGAGGAGAAGAAAATTTTGACTTAATTTTTTTTTTAAATAAAAAAATATGGTTAAAAAGTAGGAACAAAGTACTAGAAATCACTCAATTGTACATCATCTTCAAATTATTCATAGTTTTAGAGATATAGTCACTCGAATGTAATGTTTGTTTCAAAACAATTGATTTCAATGCCAAAATTGGTCAAAAAGTGGCACCCACTATTGTGGGATCACCTTGATTTGTATATGTAATTTGGTGTTAAAATTTTTATAGCGATGCATTTTACATACCCATGCAAATTTTAATTGGGTTTCAAATTCCTTTAAAGAGAAGATTTGAAAAATATTATAATGTGATATGTAAATCTTATGTATTACATTTAGTTACTTCCCAATTTCATATTCATTTTGAGATGTTTCGATGCATAAGTTAGTATTTGATATCGTATACTGAAACTAATGAAAATAAATATAGTATAAATATAGGTGGCTTAGTTGTTAGTATATTTACAAACAAATTTCATTATTTGACTTATTTTTGGGGTTTCCTTTTTGTTTCCATTAGGTTCATTAGACATAGGGAGATATGAGAGGAGATATAAAGAGAAAGGGGCAAAATATGAATATAGAAATAAAGATATAGAAGTAAAATACAATATCATCATTGGGCCATGAATTACAGACCTTCATTATTCTTTCCTCCTACAAGTTGAAAACTTTCTAGAGAAGAAACCCTCCCTATCTCAACAAGGAAATTTGGAAATGAAAAAGGCAAAAAGAAAAATTGACCTCTTTCCATCCTAAACATCAAGAACTAAAAGATATGTAAAACCATCAAAACATACCATCTAGCTTTTCCCACAAGAAAACTCTCCATCTTCATATAAGAAGCCCCTACCTCTACAAGAATATTTAAAAAGATAAATAAACAAACAAAAATAATCAAACCCTTATATCCATGGTCATAATAAGCCTTCCCACCTTAATAATTTTTTCCACCCCAATACAAAACAAGGTAAAAGGAGATGAACTACTAAAATTAGCCTTAAAGAATATTGCTAGAAAATCTCAACTTTAAAAAAAAAGGCCAAAAAAATGGTAAAAGAGTGAAAAAAAAACTCCATTGAAATAAAATTATTATTTTGGTATTTTTGACGAACAAGAATGTTATGCGCAAGTTTTCAATACCTAACATTATAGACCCCGTGTTAAAAATACTACTCAAGGTAGAAGAAATTCTTAACGTTATGGTAGATACAAATTTTAAGTAACATATTCTTTTGGATGACAATACAAATATAACAAACTTTCAATAAGCTTTTGACATGATATACAAGTCATTACAAATGTGTTGCCATGAAGAATTGAGGATTTGGAAATATTTGTAGTGTAAAGAGTGCATACAAAAGAATTCATATGAATATTATGTGAAAACTTGGTCTGGCTTCTTGAGGGAAACTAGGTATTTCTAAAATGTAGCACAATTAACATGAGAAGAAATGCTCATGCCAAATTATTTTAAATTTATAGGACAAAAAATATAATGACCAACTCTCCACAAAGATTATTTTTCTCCTTATTCTCTTTTATTCATCCCTAGGATGGATCACAAAGTATGATTTGAAATGTTGATAGGAAAAAAATATCACGCCGTTGAAACCAAAAGAAGTTTTTACAACTCTCCACATTAGTCACATAACAAAATCATTCAACATATATAAACCTATTAGTGTAACCCTTACACCCTTCAAAGGTGCAAGTACTAGTACAATGTAATTATCTTATTTAGATGGACATAACCAACACACTTGAAGTAAAGTCAATGTTTTGGTGGTTGGTGTGGGGCCCTTTTGATCCCTTGCCTTTCTCAACCATTTCTATTAGTGTGATCAACTCCGTTAAGTGTTCTAGTTAGCAGTTAAAACTCAAATTTGAACTTTTTGCTTCACGATGGAAGATTTGTTGATGAGACAACAACAATTTGAATTAAAAATTTTGAATTTGCAATGTCCCACCCAATTCTATGGAAAGAGAAATAAAAGGTTTAACAACCATAAGAAGAACATAGATGGAGTGAATGGTATCTTCAACTAGAGTGAATAGTATCCTCAACATTGTTGACATCATCTCTCTAGTATCTTTTTCATCATTATTTTCTCACCTCTTTAATATCTCCATGTGTGCTTTATTTGTAATAACCTTAATTTCAGTCAATGTCAGGCCTCACCCCGACCCATCATAGCATAGACATTCTTACTTGCATTTTGATATTCAGGACCTTGATATGTTGACACTTAATTGAGACTTAGATGGACAATGGATTATTTTATCTATTGATTTGATACATTAGTAGTGTTTTACATTTATGAGATGCACTAAGAACCTGATATTGTGTATGAAATGATCGAACACATATGGATGCGGTTTTATGACATGGTAAATATTAATTTGATTTTGATAATTTATGATATGCAGATAGATGTTAACTTGATTATGATGATTTATGATATGCATATAAATGATTATGATGATTTATGATATACAAATAAATGATTATGATGATTTATGATACGCATATGAATGTTAATTTGATTTTGATGTTTTATGATATGTAGATTTGATATTCCAACATATTGGATGATTTATTTGAAATTATTAGGAAAGGGAATTTATTTTGTATTATGTTAATATGGCTTTCAAAAAATTCAAAATTATACATTTATGATATACATTTTATATGACCCCTTAGACTACTGATGCTCGAGTTTAATGTGTAGGAAGTGGAACCATGGAAATTCTTGGGGGAAACAAGTTCCAAACCTATGTGAACACCATTTAACCAAGGCAAATCTTTGGAAGATTCAAAAGCCTTGTTGTGAAAGTATTTTGTGTTGTAATATAATTTTTCTTGTATGAGGAAATGTTTAATCATAAAGATGCATTAGGAGCATGTCATGGTAATGTGAATTTTTTTTATGTGTCACTTCACACTTGTGAATTTGGTGTGTAATTAACATGTCATATAAGGTTTTTAACAAGGTGTCAATTTACCCTAAAACTAATTACCCTATTAATAAATAAGTAAACCCTCTTTACAAGGGGGAGGATGGGTCTCAATCATAAGAAATTCGAATTTGGGCTTGACTAGGGTTTTGAGGGGTCATTAGGTGGTCCCAAGGTGTCTTTTGTGTTAAAATAAGTTACCCATATGATAGTATTTCAAGTTAGGGACCTAATTTTGACCATGTGAGTGCCTAGACAGCCTAGAGGGCCCCTTTACCCATGCATTCTCCCATCAATTCGAATTTGGAGTTGTCACATGTGTTTTCTCCCATGTTCCCACTAAGTCAAATATAGAAAATTTAGAGGAGAAAAGTTTGTAAGAGGAAGTGGCTAGGTTTTTTTGCTAAAATAGATAGTGGGAAGGCCTTATTAGGGAATCTTGGCCAAATTAGTGGGTTTTTCACCCACTCTCTAAGTTTAGAGATAGTTAGATTATGTAGGGAGATTAAGGGAGCTCTACTACAACTATCATTACCCTAGCTTAGACCATGGTTGGTGTTTCAAACTATGCTTCATTTTCTTTCTTGAGTATTGCAAAATAAATCTGCAAGTAAGGAGAACTTGTCAATGGAGTATGCATTGCATTGTAAGTCTTTGCATTGTGGATTTTGGTATTGTGTTGTGGCAATGTGAATGTGCACTGTGTTTCTTGAAGATTTCTTGGTTTTTCCTCCTTGATTTTTTTTCTTGTTTGGATTGGAATGTGAATGTGATCATGGGTGTGAGGGCTTCACTCACCCTTTCGGGTAGGGAAGAGAAGTCCAGGGTGAAGGGCATAGTTGGGCTTGAAACATAGTTGAGGACCTTGGAGTATGGGCTCCATTGTATGTCATTTTCATTTATATCTTGCTTTGGGGGTGATAAGGGAAAAATGGTGGAGAAAGGAAATTAATGAAGTATGGGTTTCAAGAAAGCTATAGTTGTTGGTAGTGTGTTTTGGAGGATGTTGTGGAAGCCCTGAAAGGGCATGTTATTTTTGTTGATTTCTGAAGCCCTGAAAGGGCATGAAAGTTTATTACAAATATGATATGATATGGCAAACCTCCTTTTGACAAGCACACCTTCACCCTATGGTTAAGGTTCCATTGGTGAACCATTGTGAAATACCTTGGGATGGGATTGTTGAAACTTGTTATGTAATGTTCATGCATTTGTAAGCTTGGAATGAAACTCAGTTTGGATCTTGTTTCCCCTGCTCAGTGGGTGGATTCATACAAGCCTTGGATGGGAGGTGAGCCTCCATGGTTCCTAGTTTGTGTGCATGTCCAGGTTTTGTGAAGATGGATTACTTGAAGATGTTAGGGTTTCAACCTTGACAATGTTGGAAAATTATTTGTGTAAAGAGAGTCCCATGTTTTATGTCACCTCAAATGTATTGTGATCTTCAACTCCCATTGTGATTTCATTTTTATGTAAAAGAGGAATGTATCATTGTTAGTTGTTTTGGAGTTGTGAAAGGAAAGGTTGAGAGATGTTCATATATTTTACTTGTAAGAAAATATCCATTATAAGATTTGATGTTATACAATGAAATTATGTAATATGAATCTCCTTCTTAAGCTAATTTCAAATCATTTGGTAGAAAAATTTTCATAAATGTTGTATGGAAGAATACTATAGACATAGATGATCAATTCACAACATAGAAGTTTCATTGTAACTTTCATAGGATATGTATTGAAAAAACAATGTTGCTATTTCTTTTATTAGATCATTTTGTATGTATGAAAATTTGATCTTTTGGTTTCCCAAGTTTTAATCAATCCTTAGGTTCGATAACACCTCCACATCATTTAAAACATACTCTCTAGCAACACCATGGTGGAATTCAAAGGAAAATAGCTTTAAAAAAAAGAGTACATAGTCCATATTCAAGAGTGAGCAAGCTATATGTGGCATTTAACCCTCTGGAATTTGTATGAGGAATAAAAAAAAAAAAAAAAACTTTCAATTACAGTCTAATATTTTATTCAAGAGGAATATTCTTTGAATCTTGAGCTTAAAATAATAATAGATAAATGTCTTGTCTTAAAGAAAAGAAAAAAAGAAAAAATATCTTGTCCTAAATTAATTGCAAGGTAAGTCTCTCATAAAATCCGTGACTTTTGTTTAGAGAAAAATAATAATAATAATAATAATGGACTTTGAGTAAATAAATAAGGCCATGTCAGGCCTAGGGTGCAAGGACCTAGGCACCTTTCTCCTAGGTAGCTTCCCCATTAACACACTCTAACAAAAAATAATAATTAACAAATTTAATATCACAAAAAAACTTCATGATGAGTGCTATAGGGAAAAAGAGGTCAATGCTACAAATAGCAAAGAACAGTGATCCCCACTTGCACCTTAGGTGTACTTAGCCAAGGTAACACTTTTTGCAAGCAATTTGTTTTTTTAAAGTTTGGTGGGAGATCTGACATATGTCAAACTCCCCTTCCTTAAGGCATCCCATCCTTGGGAGGACAAAGCACACCAGGAAAGGAGAGGTAGGCGTCTTGGGGAGAGTTAAATCCCATGTTGGGATGTGGGAAGAAGTTTAGGAGGGGAAAGTTAGGGGGTTGACTTGTGGTGTATTAATAATGTCTTTTTTTGTTTTTGTGAGCTTTTTTAGTAAAGAGTGTTGTAGAGGAGAGTTAGGATGGGATGGTTAGTCATTAGGTAGTTAGTATTGTTGGGTAGTTTAATTATTTATAAATGATTATGGTTAGTTATTAGGTAGAGAATGTTAGTTATTAGATAGGACATTGGATGGAGTTTTGATTAGGAGTTAGTAAATTAAAAAGGTATATGGCTAAAGTCAATAATTAGTAATATATTTAATTAGTTATGAATTTTTTGAATTTAAATTTATAATGTAGGTTCCTTTACCAAATTAATGAGGAAAACATTGATGTATGAAGTTGTGGTTTAATAGATGGATGAGTACCTTAGACATTTTGCATAAGGAATTTAAATTGTGAATAGACTTAGTATTAACAAAATGGGAGACAAAAGCATGGTTAGAACATAGGAAATTGATAATATTGAATTTAAGATGTTGAAATCATGTTTTCAAGGTTAATAAAGTATGTTTGGGTAGAATAGGTGCTTGTATTAGGATTAGATTTTTGTATGGGTCATATGTTAGTAATGGTTAGCAAGCAAGTTAAGGTGTTAGATTGGTGATTATGTATGCATAATATAATTTTTATTTTTTAACTGATAATAAAAAATTAAAAAAATAAATAAGATAAATAAAGTGAGGTAGTCATGATAACCATATTTGGATAAATATTCCAATAAATAATCTATTTAATATTAAAAAAATTACATTCACGAGACTAAATAGGAAAGAGTGTGTGTGTGTGTATATATATATATATATATAGAACACATTATGGTGGGAAAGAAATTTTATGGTTGCAATGTGATTGAGAACCAACAATGAAATTTAATGGTAGAGGACAATATTATATCCATGAAAATAATTTACTCAATGTACCTTGTGTGGTGATAATAAGTATCTTAGGTTCACCTTGATGTAATGTCGCATGTATGCCTCCTGCTCAACACCCTAGTTATGCTCCAAATCCAAGTAAATTGGAATCAAACTAGATATGTGGACATTTAACTAAAGCATATCCCTAAATGATACTTAGAGGTTAAAGCATCATAACCCTATCACCCAAGACCTAGATAGAATATTAGAATACTTTGAAGTTGCTAAGGGTTACCTCCCACCCATGATCGAATTAGTGGTACCTCATGTCCTCAGGAACTCAAATTGTAGATTTCAATCTCTGTGTAGTTTGACAAAGTATATCTATGATGCATTGTTACATGTGTACTATTCCTTGATGTACTTTCAAAAAAAATTTGGAAACAAAAGAAATCAAATATATATAGTAATTATGGTTGTGTTTTACCTCATAAATTTAGGGCATGACATTATGGTATCAGAGAAATTGGTTACAACACTAGAGCCTAACCCATTATGCTTAACTTATCAAAAATATTGAAACTTGTGTGTAGGATTCTTGTTGTTACCTGTAATGGTTGTCAGAAGGCTAGAGGCCCTAGAGGTGCACAAGTAGTATCTGGAGGGGCACGACATGGAATTATTGAACCTCCACCCAAGAATCTCATCAGGGTAGTGCAAGAGAGGATGCCACTTGTAATTCCATAGCCCGTACAACAAGGACTAGGTGAGCAGAGAGCTGATAATAGGGAAAGAAGTAGGAATCCCCCACCTAGAGATGCAGAGGGACCAAGTGACCAAGAAGGGGCCTCAATTCATCAAGTTGACCCACCACAAATCTTGGAGACACCAACGGTATTTAGAGCACCCACAAACATAGGGAATGAAATTATGGATTTGTTAAGTTAAGTTTGTTATTAGTGACAATGTAAAGTAGGGTGATGTAATTAATTTAAGAGTTGATCACACGATTGCACGGTTAAGTGGCTAAGAAAATTGCAAAGGAGGTATGGACAGTCAAAAGAAATTTTTAATATCACTTTGCAAAGGTTCAAACATAGTTAAGATTTGAAGTTGTGATGAGGCAATCATAATGATCACGTAGTCAAACTTTACACTATCACACTATCACTGGAGTTAGTTTCTAACTCATGGAGAAGGTAGTGAAGTGGTGAATACAGTTCATTATATTGTCGCAAGTTCTAACCCTGGTTAATGAGTTGACACTGTGAATGAGCAAAGGAAATTGTCATGCCCAAAACTTGAAGGCAAAAACACACACACAATTATTTTTTTTGAATTAACAATTAAACATGCCCTAGGATTGAAATGATTGATAATAGTTTTAGTACAGGTTCTTTACTTTACATCTTAAGGTTATAAACATGAGGGCGATTATATTGTTAAGATTTTGAAACTTTTGTTACTAGATTGGTATCAATCTTGAGTTATGCCCTTTAGAATTAAACCTATCAAAAGATATTAGAGATGTAAGTTACACTTAACTTTGACCAAAGGATAAAGGAAACAATCCAACATGTTCTATTGGTTTTAACATTTACATTAATTTACAATGATATGCAATCAATTTTTACTTACATAACAGTGTACATGAATTCGGTATTTCAAATTACTCGCAATATCAAATCAATCAAACCTTCATTAAAACTTATTTAAATTGCCAATTAATCAATAATTTTAATCTACTTAATGGTTAAACAATTGGAGTACATTTACATTAAAACTAGCTAATTAGTATTTAAGCATAACTGAGTACAAAAGAAATATTAACAATTACAACCAACGTTCTTAATCAAAAATAAGATAACCTTAACCTTTATTTATTTAACTAATTATTCTTTAACAATTTTAAATTCATTTTAAACTAACTAGGTATATATATATATATAAAGTAATAATATAATAAAGAAACTAAGATCAAAAAACTTAAATAACTAACTAATCTAAGACTAAACTTAAAGTTTAAGACTAACCTAACACTATATCCCAATCTAACTACAACTAAACTACAACTCTTAACACTCTAACATATCTAATAGCATTTAAATAAACACAACTTAACAAAATTACTAAACTAACTCACATACTATTTACACACTAAAATAAAACTTAAATGGGATCTACCTATTCTAAGCCCCCTATTCTAAGCCCCCTCCCAACACACCTACTAATTCTACCAACCCCCTAAGCCCACCCTACTCCTAGGCCTGCCTCATCCCACGGGCCCTCACATCTCCAGGCCGCGCGCTGCCCGAGTCTGACTCGGCACGTACTATCCCAGGCTTGAGTCTGGCCCAAGTGGGAGGTCAGCGCAACTCAGGGCTCGAGGTGGGACATAAGCAAGGGTCTTCTTGCTAGCGCTACCAAAAGAAATTAAATGCTTTCCCAAACACCTGCGTCCATTACCAAGAGATGAGGAGGAGGGATGGGACAAGGTCAGAATGATGTCATCCCGTATGATGACCCAATACTTGCAATCCACTCTTTCAAAGAAACCCTTTTTAAAATATACATTTCTAAGGCTGACACCCAAGGAGGAAAAGTTGGGCATTAAAGACATAAAGTTTTTATGGTAAGAAAGGGTATAAGAATATTAAAGTTATAAAGGTTAATTAACTTATGTATTGTATTAGATATCCTTAATATATATATATATATATATATATATATATATATATATATATATGGTTTTACTCCTAATTTTTAAACACTAATAGATTCTTAGAATATTCTCTGTTGCAAACCAAAGATTTTCACATTCTCTCATACAAACTCCAGCATCCTGTAGGTGGATTATTGGATAATTTGCCTACTCTCTCTTGAAACTCAATGTATATTTTTCTTTTGCAATAATATTACCACAATAGGTGTATGCATTTTCTTATGAATTTCTAATTCGTTATTTCCATGAATCCTCAAATGGCCATGCATTTCAATGAAACCACATTACATGAAATAACCATCTACGTTTCCATTTAACTATCTAATAAAACTGATGGATCAACATAATGACTAAACTAGTCATAAGGCATTTGAGACAATAAGAGAGAGATCAAAATGATAATGCTCCATTCCTTTTGAAAGGAGTATCAAAATACACAAAGTTATTTCTCTATCATGTTTTCAATTGTAGCTTGGATATCTTGACATAATTCTTCCCACATGTTCTTGCAAATTTATTTTCAACACAATCAACCATGAACTAAATCATTTCACCCTTGATAAAGGCATCATACATTTACATGAATTAGTAATATTTCTCACTACCGTCCATATGAATAGAGGCATCACCATACATCACAAATTTAATCATACATAATTTGAACATCATTGTTGCATCCTATCTATGATACACATTCATATGACAACATAGAATACGAAAATTTTAAGAGAAGTAAATTTACTCAATCACTTATCTTATTATCAACCTGATTCAAGGCTCAGCCGGGAAAGAATCAAGAAGAAAACCCGACTTCGTTGCCATATGCAATAAGGTTTAAAATACAAATTTACAGTAGGATTTCAATCCCAAATTTCAACAACTTTATGAAATTTTCTTCATGATCCAATCAAGGAGTTTGTTATATTTTTTGAATCTCATTTCAAGAACCATGGAGGAAAACAATAACTGATCGGGTGACAACCAAGCTAAATCAAAGAACATCAAGCATGCATAATCACACATGGTTTCCACATTAAGATTCACAATGAATCAAGACTAGGGAGAGGTGGATTCTTCCAACTGGAGAAGTCAAGCACAACACTAATTCAGATGCCCAATCGGGGCCAATAACCAAGAACTTCCGTTCTTCCATTTAAACTTGCCATACTCATACCAAGTTTGTGCTGACGGGTAGGGGCCCATAACACCCTACCCTTTATCCCTCTTCTCATCCTGAGAAGAGACTCTACACAGGTTGGAGTCCAACTAAACAGACCTCTCCCAAAATTGGTCACTTCTGCCCTCTCCTAGGGTGAGTAATACCAAAACACCCATGCAAGGAAAACTCAAAATTTCAAACATAAACAAGAAAGGAAAACAACCAAAAAGACATGGTTTACAAAACTTCCCAACATACCCACAACCATACAACAGTAAAACAACAATAAGGTAACAAGAACATGAAACAAAACATAAAAATTGAATAAGGGAGATGGGATTTTCCTACCTTCTCAAAGAGGTAATGGCAATGAAAAAATTTGAGTAGAGTATCCCTCCTTCCTTCAAGCTTCAAGAAGTCTTCTCTAAATGTAGAGATTGGGTAACCAAACCACTAGACCAAGGAAGGCCTCTAAATAAGCCTCCAACTCAACCACCCAAAAGGAGCAATAACTATTTCCACCCACTAGCCACACTAGAACTCCTAACTCAACCTACACCTTGGTTAAACCCTAAAAGGAGGTGGGGTAAGACAACTCATGACAACCACTTGCAATTTTCGCACAAAGGCAAAAAGGGACTTTTTGAGTGCCCTCAAAAGTCAAAGCTAGGGTCTTAGGGGTTGGAAAAGACCCCTAACCCATATCCATACCCTTAGGTTAGAATAGAAACATGTTTTAAAGCCTTAGGGAAGAGGTTAGAGTCAAAATAAAAATCTAGAAATAAAATAGGTCCATCTAACAACTCTAACTAGCAAATCTAGCCCTAAATCGAATTAGGGATGACTAACCCTCATTAAGAATCTAATAGAAAATTGACACTAACTTGAAACCAAAGGTTAAACAATTAACCCTAACCAGTATACCGAAGCACATAACATTTTACGAGTATCAAGCAACACTGAAAGAACATAATTGCGAACAATAGGGTTTCCAAATTTTAGCACATGGAGATCAGTTTTGTTCCTCCGTAGGGTTTCTCGGCTAAATATCTACACACTCATTGCACACATCAGTAGTCCTAAAAATCACATGTATATAAACGTACATGTATCAAAAAATTTCATAAATTAAAACATGCATCAAATAAGAGTTTCTTCATCCTATATAATTCTTAACCATTTGAAATATCTTAAATCACATCTCAATCCTACATCTACTAATTTTGTCAACATACATATACATGAACATTAAATGACAATCATCAAATATATCTGAAAATAACATCACACAACATGAAATAATAAAATATGTTCTAAGCATCAGATACTGTCTCGACATCTCGAGTCGCGGATAACAAAATAAGAGTAATGTATCACTATGCTACAATGGGTCGGGGACGAGGCCTCACAGAAATAAAAATAATTAAGAATGGTCATAAGGATTTGTGTAATAGGTAAAGTTTCAGTTCCAATGCTATTATGAGGGAATAACAACTAGATGAAAGAATGAACACAACATCTCAAGGTTAACATGGATGTCTTTCTAAATTGTTGTGAAGGGATGATAATATTAAAATACCAAGTAGTGCAATATCACAAGCTTTAAGGATATTAAGTGACAGATGGCACAAAGCTATGAAGTACTAAAAACTGAAGCCCTAATTGCATAGTCATAGATGTGAATAGGAATAGAAGAGATTCTAGTGTGAAATGGTGAAATAGTCTTGTTCACAATGTCACACATATGAGTTTTAAGGAATAAAATGGCTTTTCAATAGCAAAGTATGAGCTGGATGTACAAAAATCTGAAAAGCATAGATTTGGCCTATTTTTCAAGAATTGATAGATTTTTAAGTGTGCCACCCTTAAATGCCAACTAAATCCATTCTCTCATCATAGAAGTTGACAAATCCTAGAGAGAAATAGGTTGTCATTATCATTTTCTTAATTTCCTAAATTTTTGAAGCAATTTTAAGTGCAGAAGTGATATCTAAGTGATTTTTCATCGTTCTAGCATATTGGATTAATCATTTTTCTTGCAAAAAATGGCTTAGAGAGAGGGAGAGTTAATTGCACAAGGGGTAATTGAACAAGAAAATTCCCCACCAAAAGTTCTAACTACATTTGTAGAGGTATTAATTTGCATTTTGCTTGGCTCAACTAACACACAGAAAGGAGATGATTTGGCATTCAAAGACCCATATGTACTATATAGAGATGTAGAGGTGCCTGATAGGAATGGGTGTGAATTATTTTGGTTCTTCTACAAGAACAAGGCTACAAAAGTTCCAGTATCTAACCCTTGGGTGAGGAATTTTGGCAAGTTGATTATGCCAAAATGATAGATAATAGAATTATAGAGGCTTGGGAATTCATGAAAAATGATAATTTCATAAAATCTAATGAGTTGAAGAATTTTAGGTTTAAAATTAAAAAAAATGAGCTCACCTTACAAATGAAACCTAGGGATTCTGATGAAGTAGCTACTAGATTGGTAAAGAAGTTACAAAAATATGACACTGTAAGTGAAAGTCTCACTATTGAGGAAGCAAGAGACATGGTAACAAGAAGAGGTATGATTATCTTTCCAGGATGGGATCTTAATGTAGGGCCCATTTGCCGTTGCACCAAAAGCCATGACTATTAGTAAACATGGAACACCACATAATTAACCACCTATGGGCAGGGGAGCACGTCGCATCACCCAACAATCTCCCCCTCGACGCGCATACCAGGTGCTTACGCGGGTCGGGAAGGCACCGGGGAGATTTGAACCCATGACCAAGCCAAAACCAGGCTCTGATACCAATTGTAGGGCCCATTTGCCGTTGCACCAAAAGCCATGACTATTAGTAAACATGGAACACCACATAATTAACCACCTGTGGGCAGGGGAGCACGTCGCATCACCCAACACTTAATTCTTCCTTTTTGTTAGGTCAGATGAGAAGACAAGAAAAATAATCTCATTTGAAGATGAAAATCAATATGGAGAACTAAGAGGGTCAGACTATAACATAGATGCTCAAACAATGGTAATTTGGAGTCTAGTTCTTGAGCATGATAAGCCTACCTTGATGGAAATCAAGGAATCCCCTAGGGGAAATGTTGTTTTCTAGCATGTTCAATCCACCTCCAGTGATCAAATTTTTGGATTGCATACTTCAATTAGATTGATGAGAAAAAATAATATGGACACCCTCCAAGCTCAATTGGAATAGACATATGAGAGATATCTGAGAACCAAAAGGAACCATGTAGAGGAAATCAAAAAGACATATGTTCTAGAACAAAAGACTATCAAACTTTAAATAGAAGTGGAATCATTGAAGAGAGATGTCAGAACTATCATAGAAGTTCATGAAAAAGGTGTGAAAATAGAGGGCCAAACTTTTGAAACAGGGGAAACATCAGGTCGGGTTATGGAAATTAATGAAGAAAAGATAGATGCTAGCAAAGATGTAGAGATCAGAGCTACAAAGAATTTGTTAATTCATAAGTTCAATGCATTAAAGATAGTGTCTCAAAATGTGCATGGTAATTACATAGCATTGGAAGGAGTGGAATACAAATGTGCAGAAGTAGTTGCTCTGTTATCTCCACTATTCAACACATGGGGCCTTTACATTCAATTCTTTGACAGGTACAGTTACTGTACTTCCCCATAAAAAGGACCTACCAAAGACAACCATTGTGAGCACAAGGAAAGAAATTCATAAAGTGAGAGATCTAAATGGTTTCTTTGGAGGGAAGATGTAACTAATCTAAAACAAGATGAAAATAATTATTGCAAGGACACCAAACTTTATACTTACAATTTTGTACAATGAGGGAAAATTAAAGGATCGGGTTGAATGGTCATCATCTTTTGAAAATATTCTTGATCATCCTAGGTTTTTATCTTTTTGTAATAATGAAGTAAGTGCCACTATTTTTTTATGACATGGTAGATATACTCTATAAGTTGGAGGCAAAGATGTCTAAGGTGGTTGCTAAGGTCAAGGCCATAACTGATGCCAAGTGGACCAAGTGCCTAGAAGATTTGAATACAATTAGAAATGGCACCTAGCCAGATATTGATACAAACATCACCATATGGGAGTTGGTCACAGATATCAAGGCATTGTCATCCAGTGATAGTGACTACATGCAGTTGAGATATAGTTCAAAAATATAAAAAACAAAGAAAAGGCACGGATGGTGACAAGAACTAAAGACAAATTGAATTTGTTGAGGAGATATTTGTTGACAAACACCACCTACCAATTTTTTAATAGCATCTTGGTTTTTTTTTGGGCCAAGTACAAAAAATATTTTGCTTGTAACAGAATAGGAATATCTTTGTATTTGTTTTTTATTAATATTTTGACAAGTGTCTTCCCATCTAAAGCTTGTTGCAATCCTTTCTATAAAAGGATTTCCAAGATGTGGAATAAAGGTCTGAATTTCTTGCAATTTTAAGAATTATGCTATTGTTACAATTGGTCCACTGAGTCTTTTGTAAAACTTTATGATGTATTTTCATGTAAATTTGAGAATACAATTGAATATTGAAGAATTTTTTTTTTTATCTTGAAGTTTTTTAAGTTTTACCAACATTATGCAATTTTCAATGAAAATTAATACAAAGGAGGAAGTTCTGCCATATTTTTGTCTTTGAATTCTATCTTGATTGTTGGGTATTGGTTATCTTGATATTGTGTAAGCATGTTTTATGCAATTTAATGCAACTAGGATAGATTGTATATCAATTTATTCTTGTGTTTGATTCAAGGAATTAAGTAAATGCTCCAATAAATTGATAGGGTTTCTAGTTATATAGCAGGGATATTCATAAGAATGGATTTAGGGACAATTATTGATAAGATTAATTGTAATGCAATTAATTAGTTCAAGAATATTTTGCTAGGTAGACTCTAAATCCCAATGGATAGGGCATTGATCATACATTCAATTACATGTTGAAGAAGTCATAAGGTTGCATTAGGCATAAATATAAAATCAAATCAATTTTACTTTACTGTATGAATAGGTAAACTGCTAGTCAACACTTATTTGTAGTAATCCCTTGAGTGTCATTGTTAGCTACTACTGTCAAGGATTAGTTGTAAAGTATAGAAGATATGTGACCATTGTCTGCTTTAAAGGAATAGATCTAGAAAAGAGAAGTATGAGTTGAATTAATTGTGAGAAAATTGTAAAATAATCAAATTATATAACCATTGTATCCCTACGGTGCACCTGCCTAAGCTTTGTAGAGCTTGAAGAGTAGAGAATCCTGGTGATTCTGTTAAAGTTAGAACTAGATTTGAAGTTTTTCTCAGTTAAACATAGGATGTAGCTAGTCCTTAGACTAAGATAAAACATCTAAATCCTGGTATCAGGGCTTTTTCTGGCTAGTAATGTAAAAAACACCAACACACCCAACATCACATTTTTTAAATAAAGGACACTTTACAAAAATTGAACAATATAATAGTAGGAAAACTCACAAATCCACATGTTTAAAAGCTAAAATGCTCACACCTACAAAACTAAGTCAAATCAAAGCATGAAAATGGAGGGGAACACTAGGTCCCATCCTCCATTCAAATAGAAACAAGAAATAGAAGCTAAAATGGAATTAAACCATAAAAGTGAGAAGGCCCTACCTTGCAGCCAAAAGGGCTAAAATAGAAAATGAAGCCATAATATAATGAGCCCAAAAAATGTGTTGAAACACTTAGCATAGCAAGACTTCCCTACAATAAATCCAAGGAGACTAATCTCGCAATGATGCGCTTAGCCAATCTCTCCCAATGAGAAAAGGAAGAAAATACCATAAAGAGGGTTTTTATAAATTTATCCCCAGAGAATGAAATAACAAAGTAAAAAATGAATAATAAAGTTTCTTTTTTCCAATATCAGCACTTTTCCAAAGTGACTTATAAATTAGTTATTAAAATCACTTAATAACGAATTATCTCATTTTCCCAAATTAAATCAGACAATTCCAATTAAATTGGGATTCAACTACAACAAATTAGTGAGTAAACAAAATCAATTAAATAATTAAATAAAATCCCTCTAACCCATTAAATTAGCAAGGATTTCATAGAATCACATACATTTTCATTTTGTTAATTAAATTTAATCTTAAGTACAATATCCACAATAATAAATGAATATAAAATATACCATCTCATAAATGTATACATAAATATGAAGGATACCATAAGGTATACTCAGTAACATAATATCCACTACATGAATTGCAGTACATGTAATAATAACCAAATACAAATACATTAAAATAACCCATAAGGATCTCAAACAATACAAATTATATGATACATAGTATAATAATCGACTCGGCAGAGGATTTTATTAGTGCAATCCCCACCTCTGCCATGCCCACCATCAATGCAATTATCATCACCACATGAAACAATTTTCTAATTTGACAACTCTTCTAAAGAGACTCCAATTTATAGAAATCTAATCAAATATTATTTGCATGGTAGTTTCTATCATTACTGTGAATGTTCAAACATTTCTCCTTCTATTTAATCCAAATACTTGTGAATGTCATCCAAAATTCACAAATGATCAACGTATTCTTCTTTGGTCAGGAGTTGTGATCGGTGCATTCTTCTTTCAATTGAATTTATAGAAATATGTGGGTTTTTAATATTACAAGGTATGAGATGTTTTATCCGTGCTCTTTATCCCTTTCTAGTAGCTAACTCTTTTCTTTTTCCTACCACTCAAAATTACATTACCTCAATTTCTATGACTACTCATCTAATTCTTATTCCTATTGTGTCTTTCTCTCTTCATTTTACTTGGTAACTATAATCATGTTCCTTTTCAAAAATAATCTACCTCATACCCTTTGTGCCATCTTCATTTATCTTTCTTGTTCCTTCTTCATTTATCTTTCTTGTTCCTTATTGTAACTACCTCTCCTATATTATTTTTAATTTCACATCAATTTCCACTCATATCAAATTATATATGGAAGAAAACACATATGATATTCTTAATGTTTCAAACTATTGCCCTATCCAATTCATTCACCTCTAGTTCAAAAATTGTTGACAATGCAATGTTAGTTATCTATTCTCCCATTTTCTTATACCCCAAGGAATGGAACCTTAAGATTCCTTCATGACATAAATGTTTTGGCTATAGCATTTAAGTGCCCACAAGAATCATAGTTCACTGTGCTAAAAATTGGCATACATGTAGGGCCCATAAGTAATCCTAAACTACATGTTTAATTTGTATAGACCAACGCATATGGAATATTAGTTGAAATCATTTCATACCTAAGCTTTTTCTCTCTTCATTAATGGGGAAAAAAAAAACTTTAAAATGGTTATAATCATTTTTAGTTGTTTTTTCATAATTTTGTTCCTCTATCTCACGTATCATTTCATGGAACACACTCAATTTGACATAAGAATGCAAGTGAGTTCATCAATGTTATACATTGCATTCAAAATGTAAATGAGAAGGTGGTATTTTATATTCTAGTAATTTAATACATCATCTCATATCCTCTTTTCAACTATAATATCAAGAGGGGTATTATTAAGAATCTTTTTCAAAAGATTTACATGATTCTATTGCATAACAATCGAGCTTTAATCACTTTGTGCCACCTTAATATATAACTATGCATGTGTGATAGATCACTGCAAGGCCATATCATCATTGAGCTTTGATGCCCTATTTATCTAGTCAAATATTCTTTTCTCAATATATTTATTATATTGTACAAAAAAATAATACTAATAACTTTCAATTGTCTCTTTCATCGAATCCTAATAAAAAAATTAACTAAACTAATTGAATATGCCTTGCTCCTCATTCTCTAAGCTTACTATCTCCCTTTTCTCACAAGATCAATCAAATTTAATGAGCTAGAATAATCTTTAATTCCATCTTTCATATATTTCTTTCCAATAAGGTTAAGTTGTCTGACTTCATCCTACCCAACTTTTGAACCTAATTTCTTCTTATTATACCGAATTTGATAATTATTTTAGTCTATAGACATATTTTTATATTAAATATGCATTACTACCATCCTCTCTTTTTCTTTCTTAATTATCTCTTTAAACTTCTATATCACCAAAACAAGATCCCCATTACACCTTTTTTTCTCATTTTTCTTCATAAGATTTTCTTTGGATGTGTGTCTATTAATATAGCAACAAGAGAGAAATCCTATGCATGTGCAACAAAAAAGAGAAGTGGATTTGCATCTAATAGCATGAGGGCGAGTGGTTGTGTGGGTAGTAAATTTTATTGACCACATACTATTATTATTTTTGCCACTAAATTCTAGTTCACATTGTGATTACAATGTGAAAATACCACATCTTTAGTTTAACACAACCTAAAATAAATAGTAATCATTGCAACATGCTTGACTAAATTATTAAAAAATTTAATACGTGTTGATAGTTCATCTACTTGGTCATATAAGTTAGAACTCCACAACTCTTGGAACATACACTATTGTATGCACTTGGTTTTATTTAATAGGGTAATTTGTTATGTTTATATATTTTTGGAGTATGACATAATCCAAAAAAATGGAGACGCATACACATCCTTCTAAGTAATATCTCAATTCCAAGCCTATGGTTATGATATGATTCTCTTCCAAGCAATTTAACATACTACCTTGCTCAAAATATGTAGTGTCTCATTAAATATTCAAATAGTTCTTAGTTTTGTAAAATAACATGATAGTATAGGAAACCAAATTAACATTGTTTTTACTAATTAGACATAATAATTTGTATTACATTATTTTATTATACATCAAACATGATAAGAAAAAATATTGAGTATGATCTTAGGAGAAGAATACTTTCACATCAAGTTAGAAGAAGATAAATGTAAAAGTGATAAGAGAGAAAGGACATGTGCAACTAAGAGACACTTATAAAATACTAAATAATCCCAAAATAAACCCTTGTACAAGGTGATGGATTACTTAGATTTTGGTTTTCTACTTTTGAAATTGATACTATTAATGCAAGAGAACACAATTTTATTTTGGAATCTATATGCTCGAATCAAACAAAGAAATGTGTATGCAAGTAAACATACTAGACTTTGTAGCTTTTGTATAGAAAGAAGAGTTAAAATTGTATGTTGACAACTATCCCCATCATGTAGCCATATGGAATGAAGTCAAGGAAAAATTCCTAATAAACTTTGGAATACCTAAAAACCCTACTAAAAGTGTGGAAAAATTAGAAGCTTGACATAAGGAACCACATCCACTAAATAATTTGACAAGAACTTCAAAGAGGCCCATGGAAAATCGGATGAAATCCTCACAAAGAAGAAAAATATTGATGATGGTTTTTTCCAATCACAATTTGGATAGGATTGTTGGGCTAGGTGGTATAAATTTCTAAAAGTGTACTGACTAATCACAATGTCTAGTTGAATAGAGAACCAACCTTAGAGACTACCAGAAAAATACCTTCAGGAATAATTTTTTGATAACTTGTAGGATAATTTTATAATACTATTGACCAAGCCATAAATAAAGAGTTTTGACCCTTGAATACCATGTTGGGTGAATTAGTAGTATAATATTTTTAATTTCAATTTTACAATATTTAATGTTATACATAGTCAAAATAATTTAATAAAGCATGGTCAGATCATAACTTCATACAATACATTATTGAGTAAATATGAATCTCTATACTAAACAATGCATTATATAAAATTAGGACCAACACATTCTTTACATATTTCTCTTTTGCAGACAATGTGCACCTAGATTGTATAAAACATAAATGTTTCATGAATACCCAATTTCTTTTTCTATACATATATAATGTTCCCAATACCATGTTTACAATATTTTCCTTAAGTGGAAACTAAAAAATAACTCCAACTGAAATATGATTTACAACTCATAAAACATTATTTATGTACCTTATTCTTGTGACTGATAATTATATATGATAAAATTTGATTGTCATTAAACTTAAATACCTTTAGAAAGATCACTTCTGTCAAATGTGAAATCTTTCTTAAACCCTCACCAAATAAAAACCATGATTAAAGGTTTAACAAAATGTTAAGAAAAATATGTCCTCAAATTAAGGGAATCCAACACAAGGGTCAAAATAATATTAAGAATAGAGACCCTTCAACCAATAAACTTGATATCAAAAACTTCATAGTGTACACGTTTTTAAATGAACACAATAAACTTGAAAACTCTGGAGTGGAATTGATGTGACATTTACCAAAGAATAAACAATCTACCTAATATATAATAATATAGGGTTAGATAAAAATTCTCAACTATTGAGGAACATGACAATTTGAGCAAAGAGAATAACTCATTCCAAATTAGGGTTTGCCAAAAGTAATGAAAGAGTTGGTATCTTTTTAGAAAATAAGAAAATGTAAACATAATATATATTTGACATACTTATAAGAATAAGGGAATGTGTAGGATCATGCTATGACAAACTATGGCCTTAAGTGGTAGTGAAAAATTAGTAAATCAGCCCTAGTTATGTCAACTTGACGAAATATTTTAAATTAGTTATGGACTTTATATCAAAAAGATGTATGAAAATAATTTGTAGGAAATAGAATGTAGTTCCTAAACTACTAGTCCTTATCTGGAAAAAAAAAATTGATTGGTCAAAATTATGGATTTTAATGTAGTAGTACAAAAATTTCAAGACAAAAATAAAATGTAGGTGTATGTTTGAAATCAAAATCAAATGATAATAGTTTTTAATATAATAAATAGACTCATGCTTAGATGTGACACATATTTAAATAGGTATTTTATTCCAAATAAAATTAAAATAAGAGTTTTTTCAACTATAAGATTTTTGGAATTAAAAAACTTTCATGTATGACCACATTAACTAATTAAAAACTTTTCAAAATTTAATTTTTTATTTTTTTTAATAGTAGGTGAATCATAAAATGTGATGCAACTTTTGGATTTCAAAAATGTTGTACCGTTTAAAAGTTATGATTTTTTTTCAATCAGTATGTCAATTATCACTTTACAAGAATCTTCACTATAAATTCACTAATATATACTTATCAAACTCATAATTTGATAGAAACTATATTAATGGGATCTTGAGAGTGTTCTCAAGAAACCCTTTTTGTTTAATTGAATTTGGATGAAAAAAGAGTCGTAAGATGGTTAGGTGAAGTCGAGATGTCAAATAAACATGGCTCAATAATATTTTTTCAGTTGACCAAACAAGTTTGGTAAATACCAAGCCTAATCGGGTACCCAAAAATAGATTGGGTATCCAAACTTTTGGATATCCAATCAAGTTTCATATACTCGAAAAGTGGCAACAAAATCCAAAATTTTAAATTTGAGATATTTGAGACCACATTGTACATTTAAAACCAAAAGTTCTACGAACATATTTAAATATGTTTGACTAAAATTGGCATTTAAGATATAATATGATATGAATATTATTATTTCTTCTTTTTTTATTATATATTAAATAATAAATAGTATTATTATAATATTATCTGTAGTGTTAAATATAATTACATAGTATTTATTAGGATCATAGTACAATATCTTATTATATAGTATTCTATATTATCTATAGTATTATATATATATATATAGTATTATAAACATATTATTAAATATACCTACTATAATATATATTTTAACATAGTATTAGAAATTATTATATAGTATCATATATTTTATTAAATAAACATTATTTTATTTAATATTATATTATACTCGATCGAACTAAGTTGTCATGTAAATGGTTCAAAAAGTTCATATGGAAACCTACAAATGCTTTTGACCCATAAGAACACAACATATATGTCCCTAGAAACACATATTGTCATGTGAATGGTCAAAAGGGGTCCTAGGGCAACCTACAATCCCTTTCAAACCATAGGAACACGATGTGTATGTCTTTACGGGTCTTAGGACCCCTAGGAACACATTTCATGTGAATGGTCAAAAGGGGTCATTAAGTAACCTACAACCCCTTTCAACCCATTGGAACATACCATGCATTTCCCTAAGGGTCTTGGGACCCCTAGGAATAAGTATTTCTACTTGAATGGTCAAAAGAGGTCATAGGGTAACCTATGACCCCCTTTGACCCATTCAAACACAACGTGCATGTCCCTAGGGGTCATATGACCCCTAAAAATACATGTTTTTGTGTGAATGGTTGAAAGGAGTCATAGGGTAACCTAAAACCCATTTTGACTCATTGAAACACAACATACATGACCCCCAAGAACACATGTTGCCATGTGAATAGTTGAAAAGGATCATAGGATTCCCTTACAACCCATATGAACACAATGTGCATGTCCCTAGGGATCCTAGGACCCCTAGGAACACATGTTGTCATGTGAATTGTCAAAAGGATTCATAGGGTAACCTACAACCCCTTACAACCCATAGGAACATAATGTGCATGTCCCTAAGGGTCCTAGGATGCCTAGGAACACGTGTTGTCATGTGAATGGTTGAAAGAGGTCATAGGGTAACTTACAACCCCTTATGATCCATTCAAACACATGTATGTACCTAGAGCTCCTATGACCCCTAGAAAAACATATTGATAAGTAAATGAGTGAAAGGGGTCATAAGGTAACCTATGACCCCTTATGACTTAGTCAACACAACATGCATATCTGGTCATAGGACCCCTACAAACACATGTTGTCATGTGAATGGTTGAAATGAGTCATAGGGTAACTTATGACCCCTTTCAACCCATTGGAACATAACATGCATGTCCCTAGTGATCCTAGGACCCCTAGGAGCACATGTTGTCATGTGAATGGTTAAAAGGGGTCATAGGGTAACCTATGACCCCTTTTGACTCATACAAACACAACATACATGTCTCAAACACATGTTGTCATGTGAATGGTTGAAAGGGGTCATGGGGTAACCTACAAACCCTTTTGACATATTGGACTACAATGTGTATGTCCCTAGTGGTCTTAAAACCCCTAGAAACACGTGTTCTCATGTGAATGGTCAAAATGGGTCATATGGTAACCTACAACCCATTTGGACTCATAGGAACACAATGTTTATGTCCCTAGGAATGCATGTTGTCATGTGAATGGTTGAAAGGGGTCATAGGGTAACCTTTGACCACTTTTGACCCATCAAAACCCAACATGAATGTCCCTAGGCATTATAGGACCCCTAGGAACACATGTTTTCATGTGAAAGGTCAAAAGGGTTCATAGGGTAACCTACAACCCCTTTCAATGCATTGAAACACAACATGCATGTCCCTAGGGGTTGTAGGACCCCTGGGAGCACATGTTATAATGTGAATGGTTGAAAGGGGTCATAGGGTAACGTACGACCCATTTAACATAACATATATGTTCCTAGGGGTCCTAGGACCCCTAAGAACACATGTTGTCATGTAACTAGTTAAAAGGGGTCATAGGGTAACCTCCAACCCCTTTTGCCTCATAAGAACACAATGTGTATGTCCTAAGGGTCCTAGGACCCCTAGGAACACATTATCATGTGAATAGTCAAAAAGGGTCATAAAGTAACCAACAACCTTTTTTTCCCATTGGAACACAAAGTGTATGTCCCTAGGTGTCCAAGGAACCCTAAGAACACATGTTGTCATGTGAATGGTCAAAAGGGGTTCTAGGGTAATCTACAACCCCTTTTAATCAATTAAAACACAACATACATGTCCCTAGGATTCCTATGTGTTGGAAATATATGATAGACTAAGTTATTGAGAGGGGAGGGGTGAATCAATAACTATTAAAATTTAATCTTTATTTACTAATTAATCCTTCATGAATATTTTGATCTAATTGCATGCATGAAAGACTGAAAGCATTAAAACATTCATAACATGTTGACTCACAATAACGTGACAGAAACCTTCTAAATAGAAAGTAAAATTGGGGTGGGGATAATACCCACAATCTTTAGTACTGCAGTATAAAGTTGGCTTGTTAAGGCTTACAATGATCACTTCTGACGATATGCCCTATTAGGAGCAATAAGGATTGCTAGGTTCACCTTGCAAAAGGATTTGCAAACATACAATGAAGTATGCACTCAATAAAGGGATTTACAAAAGACTATTAATTCTACCTCAAGTGAAAGGATTTAATTGTTCCACCTATTAGGATGAACCAATGGATGATCTTTGATCTACAACTTGATTTGCTGAATAAGATTCCTTTGATTGTAATGATCACCTTGTTGTGATAGATAAATCTTTGCTGCTCCTTACACTGTTTTAATCTTTTACTTCATACTTCTACAATTTTATAATTCAATGATACCTCCTTTTGGATGTGATTCAATACACTCTATATATACCAATCCAATTTACAAATCAACAAAGTTGACTACAATACAAGTTTCACCAAAATACACAAAGTTAGTCCAGCTGTAGGTACTCAGGTTCTGAAGACAAACTCGGTGAGGTTTTAATGCTCAACAACCACTCTCAACACTTGGCATCATCATGAACTCAGTAGGCATAGAAGCTTATCTCATACTAATCACTCCCAAGAAGTTTGAACTCGATCCACATTGGTGACTCAGTGAATACTGTGAAACTCAGCATATAAACTAGATCACTTGATTCACACTATATAGCTCGGTCAACACTATCACTATGAGCTCAATATAAAGTGAATCACTTGGTTGACACTGTATGGCTCGATCAACATTGGATTAGCATTGTTGAATCTATGAACTCAGTTGCACTAAGAAACTTGATAAGCACTATGAAGCTCAATTTACACTGATAATCTTTAACTTTCTAGAAACTACTCATTGAAAATTGAATGATGTTCTTGGTACTTATTAGCAACTGTAGAACTTGGTAGAGCCTGAATTATTTGGTTAACACTGTTAATTGTACAATAAGCTCGATAGTTGTTAGCTATCTCATTAAGTGTGTGTGTGTCACTAACAAACAAACTTGATTGAAATGTCAACAATCTCCCCCTTTGGCATTAGTGACAAAAACACTTATCAATCAAAAATGAATTCTCAAAAAGTTTCAAATGATCTTAAGTCTTCATCTTGTGTCTTCAACTTGGTGATACACTCTATTTTTGAGATTTTTCAAAATTTCTTTTGTAAGAAATATTTATTTCAATATGATGATGCTCCCCCATACATAAATGTTTAATATACTTTGTACATTATATATATCTTCTCGTCTTCTCCCTCTTTACAATATGTTATATACATCTTCTTCCCCTTTTTGACATAAATGCCAAAGGTGTATTTTATACAATTATGCCAAAATGTGACAAGAAATCAGAATGTATCTTAAGAATTAGTGACACTATCTTGTCCCAATTTTCTTGCAACACGTTTCTTGTATGCAATGCAATATCAACTTCTACTGATGATTCTATCATGTGATTAGCAATGGAGAATTTGTTATCATGGATTAGAGTTTTAGCATGTACAATATGTTTTTGCAATGCATCCATGATAAGAAGAATCATGCCCTATATATCTACAAGTGTAGCTCTTATCTTGGCCTCTTCCCTTAGCAATTTTGTCTACATATCAATTAGAAATCTGATCTTTGTATAGTGAGCAAAACTGTAGCTCGGGTCAAGTGACAACTAGTGTGCACTTGCCTTCAGATCTTCATCAATTTTTGAGAGTTTTTCTTTAATTTCTTGTGCAAAAATGGATGTATCATAGAGTTTAATAAATAGAGAAGTCACATTGTTGGTAGACGTTTCCAATGAGCTTAGAATAGTAGATAAGTCTACTTGGTATATTGCAATCTTCTATGCAATTAGCTCCAATACTTTATTTTCAAATTTATTCTCTACTCTTTGCAAAAATTTCGCTTGTCCATTCATATCTTCATTTAATTTCTAGACCACTTCTGCTAACTGAGCCAAAATAGGTTGAGAAGTGTCAACCTCAATGCTAAGTGCCTCTGCAAGAATGTTCTTTGCATCTTCAAGCACTTGTTATTCCTTGTTTCTTTCTTCTCTAAGCCTTTGTTGTTTGGATTTCTTATGTATAAGCTCTCCAATTAGATGCATTTGATTAGGATTTAGATTAGAGATATTCAAATTTGAGATAACTATATCTTCATCAAAATCAATGTCTTCCTCCTTTTCTTTTCCTTTACTAGAAACTTGTGTGCTCGATTGAGGCATGCTCTCAACTGTCTTAGCACTTATTATTTGCACGCTTGGAATAGAAAAAATGGTAGAAATAGTAGGAATTGAAGTAAAAGTAGATGTTTCACTTATTAAAGAAATACCTTGATGCTAAGTGACTAAAATTGATGGAGGAGGAAGTACTAACTACTCGGTAGATGAAGTGATGGTCACTTTAGTAGAAGTATTAAGCTGAACAGGTGCAAAGATTGGTTGAGTGCTTGGATTTGTAATGTTTGACACAACCAACTCAATAGTAGCTTTCTATGAGCTAGATAGCTTTGAAGCTTTTCTTAGAGAGTGAGGAAGTGAGGCAATAATTGTTGCTACAATCTTCTCAGGGTCAGTCTCCTCAATGCTCTAAATCTCAGGGAGATTCTCCTTGGTAGCTTCCTATTCTTGTTCCTCATCATCTTTATTTTCATTATTTGTTTCATCTTCATCATCTTTTTTCTCTTCCTCTTTTTCATCTTCATCATCATCCTTCTCACTAACATGAACAAAAAAATCACTTTCCTTATGAAGATTGTAAATACTCTTCCATGTGTTAGTGGCATTCCTTACCACATGTTCCATGTCATTGATCAATATCAGACAAGTGTTGAATTTCAATGTAAGTTTTTCTTCATTATGCTTGATGGATTCTTTAACTTCTTTGTCACTTAAGCTCAGCATGAGTTGCCTCAAAGTCTGCTCATATATTTCTTCTATAGTTTTCTTTGCATGTTCCCATCTTGGCTTAATTTTCTCCATTAATTCATTGGGAATCTACTATGCAAGTTGGTCTAGAAAATATTTCCATTTACCTATTTTAGACATAACCATGTCTTCAACTTATTTTTTTTCTTCTTCAATTCTAGTTTCATATCTTAATGATTTAAAATTAGTCATGCCAACTCTAGAATCAATTTCTTTTAGTTTCTCTTGAAATGTGGGTGGAGCCCATTTGAAAATCACATCTCTTGCTTCTTCACCCAATTTCAGTTTCTTTCTAGATGATCTTCTTGTAAACACTACAATAGATGACTTAGTAGGTTTGGTTATAATAACCTTACCTTTCTTCTTTATTGGCTCTTTTTCTTTTGATTTTTCTTCATCTTTTGCATCATCTTCTTCTATATCATCTCCTTTACCTTCTATTAACAGGAGAGTAGAGCTATTTTGTTTCATTTTAGCTATCCTCTTTCTACCTTTGCTAACAGCCTGAGGGAGCTTTATCTCTAATTCAATTCTTGCTTTAGCTTCCTCATATGTTCCAAAATATGTAGTCTTTCGATCAACATATTCATTTTAAAATGCCTCAATAATATCTCTAGTGTCATCTATACTAACCTCATAACCTAGAGACTTGACCCATACAATTCTTGATTTGACTGCTTGTATATACACTTTGTCACAATCTACCATAAAATAAATATCATCATTGTAGTCTTCTACAAGTTTATTTGGTATCTTGAATCTTTTATTCATCTTATCCTTAAATGCATCAAAATAGTTGTCCATGATACTGGCATAATTTTCTCCCATTTCTACTATATACTCATTGATTTGATAAAGAATAGGTACATCTTTTCTCCATACAATTGTACCTTTTGATGGGAAGAACTTTTGTACAAAAAAAAAATTATAGGTTAAGGGTGAACCAAACTTACAAGGGTTTTTCTTTGAAGTTCTAATGCTTTCCATATTTTTGTTGAACTGGTTCAACATAAACTCGGTAAGGTCAAAGCACATGTTGTTCTTGACCACTTTGAAAGCGAGATCCATAGCTTCACATGATACACTATTGAGTCGACTGGAGTTGTATATCTTGTGTGCAATTATATGAATTCCAAATTTCAGCTCCATATTAGTAACACAATAGATCTTCATACCCCTTCTATCCCATTTGGAAAGGGTTTTCTTTTGTAGTTCCATCTGACTTAGGGTTTTGGTGGTTTTTGCCTTTGTCAACATTGAAAGCCCTGTGATCTGATGAATCATTTTATTTGTTATCAAAATAGGTTTTTCCAACCTTAACTGCCTATTGTGCACATGTCTAAGAATAAACTTTATCCATTTTATCTAAAAATCTTGGGACGTGTATGGGATGTAGTTCAAACCCTTTGCTTCTAGGTGTTGATGCTCCAATTTTAACACACCATTCACACATAGATTCTCCAAAGTTTTATCCATTTCTAGGGTTTCTAGATCTTGAATCAAACATCAAAAATGTAAGCAAATATCATTTATCAGAAGTACCTTTGATGAAATCTGAGATTGTGCTCTAATGAGATCAAGGGTTTCTATAATAGCCAAACTTAACTTGAAATGTAGTGCCTTCCATTCAACTCCTCAGACTAGCATCTCAATCCCTTTCTTTGTCTTGCTACTGGAGGATGCCATCACTCAGTAGGGTTTGAGAAAATATGGAAAACATCAACAATGATTCACACAGATAACTTGGATGCATAGAACACTCTTCACAAATAGCTCTTGAAAATTCACAATGACAAATGAATTCAATTTTTGCCCTTTTTAACAAATTTCATATTTCAATTTCCATAAATGCTTGGTACAATAATTTGGTTGATGATAGACTGTCTTCCATTCAGCTTGCATTAATTGCTTAGTAGGAACATTCACAACTCAATGTCCACATAGCAACTTAGTTACTCCTAATCTTTCTCAGCAAGGCCTTGCAATCTGACCTTGCTCAGTAATGTTCAAAATTCCTTTAGATACTTGATGATCCCTTTGCATCTTCAATGCTAATACAGATCTTTTCTTTTTGCTTATTCAAATTGATATAGGATTTTTTCTTTAGAATCTTAGTTCTAGTTATCCTTGTGGGAGATCAAGTAAAAATGCTTGAGTCGCCCAATTCTTGAGTGACATATGCTTCATTTCTGAGACTTGCATTCTCAAAAGATTTTGGAATCTTCTGCTATCTCATTTACTTTCTGATGTTATTAGCCTTGGCTTTCTTTTCATCTCCAATTCTTCTAGTGTTCATGTAGTTCTTGGAAAGATGACCAAGTTCTATACAAAAGAAGCATCTTCTAGTGGTATCTCTTGTCCTCATTTGATGTTTTACACAAATAATTTCAATGTGTCCAAATTCTATATAGTAATGACATCTGCACCAAGTGTTGTAGTCCCAACCAAATATAGCTTTTACAATCTATTATGCTAAATTCAATATCTTAGTTTTGCATTCAGAGGATTTGTGCCCATGCTTCTTTCATTTGTGACATTTTCCCTAAAATTTAGGTTTCCCTTTGCATTCTTTAGCTCTATGACCATGCTTATTGCAATTGTAGCATTTTCCATTGAATTTAGCTTTGACATTGCTCCAATATTTATTTTATGTATGATCTAACTTACAATAGTGACTACAAGTAGGTCTTTGATTCTTTTGAGCTCCTTGCATAAATGATTCACCTTCTTCTGTATATCCAATTCCTCCTTTGCCCTTTTGTCTGTATTGGATTTTCTCATTTAGTTGATCCATGTTTGCTTTTCATCATCCTCTCATTGGTTTTCCTTTCAAATTTTAGACCATTCTACAATCTTTCATTTTATGATCTTAAATTCATGATTTCTTCATTTGCATTGGGTTGTACAAAGTTGTGTTACCTTTCAAGATGACTTATTAAAACGACTGAATTTGAGTATTTCTATCTTAAAATTAATTTTTTTCAAACATATTATTTAGATAAATTCATTCTAGCTAAGTTATATATGGCCTCACACTTTTCCAATTGGAAATGTCTATTAAATGCATTTTTTATACTAGTTTGTATCCAATTACTAAAGAAAAAAATTATTTCAAAAAAATTGTGTTTCAATAACTCTTACTATTTTTAATGATATATTTTTAATAAAATATAAACACCAATTTGTAGAGCTCTGAGTCAAGACTATTCTCATATAGAGTTTATAGTGTTTTAATTAGTTATAATATATTATAATCAAAAAATTATATAACCACATGTTTTAAAACTTGAAAAAATGTTGATTTTGAGAAAAAAAAAGTATTAAATCATATGAAATATAAAAAAAAATTATAATTTAGAGGAAAGAATCCTCTTCGAGAATCTATAGTTTTTCTCCTGGTTAGAATAGATTTATTTTGAAAAATGTGGTGGGAGATGAAAACTATCAATTTCAGGTGAGTTGAAATTGGAATCATTATATAAGAGAAAATATAGCTCTAAAGATTATTTTTATTTTTATTGTTCTAGTTGTATATGCTATCTATAACATAGTCTAAGATCAAAGGGAAATTATTTTATTTCCATATAGTTTTCTATGGGAACTAGACCCCTAATTTTTAGCATTTAAAGTAGCTAAAAAATTAGGAAAATATATCAATTCTTATTCCAAATAATTATTAAAAATTATAATCCTATACTTTATCCGTTTCTACACATTTCATTAGTTTACTTCATTTTCAAATTCAAAATAATAATAAAAATTTTATGTCATTTAATATGATCAATTATACCTTTGTTAGCCTTTTCCTTTACAAAAGGGTGACACAGGTTTGTGCTTTTACCCCATTAGTAAGTTGATTAATGAAGTCTGTCTGTTGAAGGAATAGATGCTGAATTTCATTATTATTTCCTTCTAACTCTTCTTTTGTGTTTTTTTTTCTCTTCCATGACTTCATATAGTCTTAATGACTGAATTTCTTGCTCTCTTTTCAGTTTTCTTACTTCTTCTTGAAGTGTGTCATTCTTTTCTAATAGTTCTTTGATTGCCTCATTAGCTTCACTTGAATTACTTTTTGAATAAATGTCTTCAATTCTTTCTTCAATGTAGAGTTTTTCATTCATCTATACTACAAGATCTTTTCTTCTTTTCAAGAACTAAGAGAGTTGCTCCTTTTCTTTCTTGAGTTACCCAATAGCCAATTGGAAATTTAGCTTTTCATTGTCAATAGCCTTATCAAGTTTGAATACCTTCACAGCCTTTGATCTTTATTCAAGCTATTAAACTTTTTCTCTGAGAGCCACAAAGCTCTGATACCAATTGTTAGAAATATATGATAGGCTAAGTTACTAAGAGGGGAGGGGTGAATCAGTAACTATTAAAATTTAATCTTTATTTACCAATTAATCCTTCATGAATATTCTGATCTAATTACATGCATGAAAGATTGAAAGTATTAAAACATTCATTACACTTTGACTCACAATATGGTGACCTAGAAACCTTCCAAATAGAAAGTAAAACTAAGGTGGGGATGATACCCACAAGCTTTAGTACTACAGTATAAAGTTGGCCTGTTAAGGCTTACAATGATCACTTCTGATGATCTACCCTATTAGAAGCAATAAGGACTGCTAGGTCCACCTTGCAAAAGGATTTTCAAACATACAATGAAGTATGCACTTGGTAAAGATATTTACAAAAGATTGTTAAGTCTACCTTGTGAAAGGATTTAATTGTTCCACCTATTAGGATGAACCAGTGGATGATCTTTAATCTGCAACTTTATTTGTTGAATGAGATTCCTTTGAGTGTAATGAACACCTTGTTTTGATAGATAAATCTTTGCTACTCCTTCTACTATTGTAGCCTTTTACATCACACTTCTACACTTTTATACTTTTTTGATACCTCTTTTTGGATGTTATTCAATAAATTACATATATACCAATCCTATTTACAAATCAACAAAGTTGGCTATAATACAAGTTTCACCAAAATACACAAAGTTGGCCCAACTGCAGGTACTCGGGTTCTGAAGACAAACCCAGTGAGGTTCAGATACTTGGCAACCATTGTCAATGCTCGACATCATCATGCACCTAATAGACGTAGAAGCTCAGCTCATACTAATCACTTCCAAGTAGTCTGAACTTGGTCTACACTGGTGACTCGGTGAATACTGTGAGACTAGATATATAAATTGAATCACTTGATTCACACTGCATAGCTTGATCAACACCATCACTATGAGCTCAGTATAAACTAAATCACTTGGTTAACACTGTATGGCTCGATCAACACTGGATTCACATTTTTGAATCTGCAAACTCAGTAAGCACTAAAGAACTTAGTTTGTACTAAGAAGCTTGGTAAGCACTATGAAGCTCAATTTACACTGATAATCACCAACTTTGAAAAAAGTACTCAGTACAAACTGAATGATGTTCCTAGTACTCAGTAGCAACTATAGAACTTGGTAGAACCTAAGTTACTTGGTTAGCATTGTTAACTATACAATAAGCTCGATAGTTTTTAGTTGTATGATTAAGTGTGTGTGTCACTAATAAACAAGTTTGACCAAAATGTCAACACTATGACCCCTAGAAACACATGTTGTCATGTGAATGGTCAAAATAGGTCATAGGATAACTCATGACCCCTTTCGACCCATTCAAACACACCATATTGTCCCTGAACACATTTTTCATGTAAATGGTTGAAGGGTAATAGGGTAATCTACAACCACTTTCAACCCATTGGAACACAACATGCATATTTCTAGGTGTCATAGGACCCCTCAGAACACATGTTGTCATGTGAATGCTCAAAAGGTAACTTATGACTCATAGAAACACAACATGCATGTCACTAGGGGTTCGAGGACCACTAAGAACACATTGTGTCATGTGAATATTTGAAAGCATTCATAGGGTAACCTACAACCACTTACAACCTATAAAAATATAGTTTGTATGTCCTTAGGAATCATAGAAACCTTAGGAACACCTGTTGGCATGTGAATGGTTGAAATGGGTTATAGGGTAACCTATGACCCTTTATGACCCATTTGAACACAATCTGTATGTCCCTAGGGGTCCTAGGACCCCTAGAAACTCATGGTTTCATGTAAATGATTGAAATGGGTCATAGGCTAACCTACAAAATGTTTCAACCCATTGAAACACAACCTATATGTCCCTAGAGGGAACACATGTTGTCATGTAAATGGTCAAAATAGTACATAGGGTAACCTACAACCCCTTTCAACCTAGAGGAACACAATTTTTATGTCCCTAGAGGTCCTACAACCCCTAGGAAAACATGTTCTTGTGTGAATGATTGAAAGGGATCATAAGATAACCTATGACCTATTTTGACCCATAAGAACAAAAAATGCATGTCCCTACAAATTCTAAGACCCCTAAGAACACATAGTTTCATAGGAAAGGTCGAAAGGGATCCTAGGGTAACCTATGATCTCTTTCAACCCTTTAGAGCACAACATGCATGTCCCTAAGGGTCTTAGGACCCCTACAAACACATGTTGGAATGTGAATGGTTGAAAGGGGTCATAGGGTTCCTTTCATAGGGTAACCTACAACCACTTTTTACCCATTGAAACACAAGGGTCCTAGGACCCCTACGAGCACCTGTTCCCATGTAAATGGTCGAAAAAGGTTATATGCTAACCTACGATCCCTTTCGACCCATAAGAACGCAACATGTATGTCCCTAGGAGTACATGGTGTCATGTGAATAGTCAAAAGGTGTCATAAGGTAACCTATGACACCTTTTGACCCATTAGAAAACAAAGTTTATGTCCCCAGGGGTTTGAGGACCCCTAGGAACAAAAGTTGTCTTATAACACCTTTTCATCCATTGGAACACAACGCATATGTTCTTTGGGCTCCTATGAGCCCTAAGAAAACATGATGTCATGTGAATGGTCAAAAAAGGTCATAGGGAATGTAGTGCCTCTCATGTTTGCAGTCTATACCTTGTCTATTTTGAATTGAAAGATACTTGATACTTTTATTTTGTACCTTATGATGACCTGAGGGTCAAAAGTTATACTTTGATTCGGTACCATAGATGCTTTACTGCTATGTTGTTCAGTTTATCATATTTGCATGTTGATGTTATTTTGCGATGATAGTAGATCTATGATGATATCTAGTTATATGGTTTATTTGAACATATTTGTTGGTTATGTTATGTGCTGGATTTTTATGCTATGATGATTTACTTCATTCTTGTATTTTTATGCTTTCTGTTAATGTAAGTGATGTAAATGGATTAAATAGATATTTTAATACATGTTGCTTCAACTATGATATTATATGCAATTGCACTTGATCATGTGTTTTAGTGTGCAAGAATTATATCCCTAGCAGTGGCACATGGCGATAGTGATTTAGCTATTCATATTTTGCCAATGTCATCCTTGTATGGTCAACATATTCTTATTTAGTTGTTTTAATTAAAACCTTTCAGTGATTAGTAAATCTAAACTCATCTCCATTATGTGATTAGACCACTAAGCATGTCTGTGCATTTAGAAGTTCACATTTGTTGTGAAAGTGCTATGTTATTTTCTATGATTTTGGGTTTTTGGGCTTTAAATCTTTTTAGATTTAATTTCTAGCAACTTTTCCTTAAGTGAATTTCTATTACAAATAATAACCCTTTTTCATTTGGGTCAATTCGGAGTTTAGCTACTCCAGCTAGCTTTTTTCCATAATCGACGATTCACTTGAAAATTGAATAAGTATTGAAAAATTGGATTCATTAGACACTTCTCACATTTTAGAAATAGAATTTGGAGAGAAAATTTGGAAATCCTCTTCTAAAGAATTCTTGTTTTGTTCGTTCTAGGAGTTGTGACCATAGGATCTGCGCAAGGTTGGTCTCATTGGATTTGTCTTGGGGAGTTTATGCTTTGCCATCATTTTCAGCAAATTTGGCAGGTGATTTAGTTTACTGTGCGAGTTACAATTTTTGCCCCTTTTTTTGTCAGGTAGGGCTTTCTTGTTTTATTGTTTTCACTCTGTTTCAGCTTTCATTTCTTGTAGTAGTATGTTAGAATGTTGAGGACTAGTGTTCCCCTTCATTTTTTGTATGTTGTTTCTACCTGATTGTTCAAGTATGAACATTTTCCCTATTTTTTAAATGGGGGTTTGGGTTTTTGAGCCGTTATGCTGACCATTTTTGCATACAGTGTCCAACTTCAATTATTTTTGGATTTTGGAGGTTTTTTCACCCAAAGGCCAAATGGGTTTTAATTTTGGAATTTTTCTAAAATTTGGAGTTTTTGCCTTGTTTTGTGTGTCACCCTATTTTCTCAAGTTTTCTCAACACAATGTGGTTCATGGACATGGATGATCCATTTGGATATCAATCATACCACTTTTTCTTCTTTTGTTGCATTGGGATGTGTGTTTCATTTGTCCTCTCAATTTTTTTTTTGGTTGAGGAACTTGTTGCTTTGTGTTCTCATCTAGTCCTTTCTTATGATCTTCGTGATGGTGGTGCGCCACACACAAGTACATACACGTACATTGTCAGATGACTTGCGAGTCCTGATCTTCCATGGTATTTCCAAAATTGTCATCGTTGGGGTTGGGTTGGGAATTTGCATGCCTAAGAGCACTCATCATTGGATGAGCATGGGTAGGGTAGGTAGCATATAGAGGGGGCTTCTATCTTGCAGCTCGGCAATCATGATGCCATGGGTTGGTAGAGGAAGTTTTATATAAGTAATAACTAAAAAAAATATTGGGTGGTAATAAAACTTAAGATAATAAAATGTGTGAGCACCTGATTAAGTTCAAGGACACAATGTGTGAGCACCCTTTTAAGTTTGAGGGCACATGACCTGAGCTTGGGATTGTAGATGCCAAGCGACTCTCCATGATGTTAGCCCCTACATACTAGCCCAAGTAGATGTCTGACCAGGACCTATAGTTATGCATTGTCTTTGTCTTGGATTCAGTCATCATACTGCTTGGCGTGAGTGTTAGCCATGGATGTTTTCTTTGTGTGTGGTTGTGGTTGGTTCATTATCTCCATCAGATCGATGGGTGTGGACCTACGGGTGCCATCTGGTTGGAAGGAATAGCTTCCTTCACCACTGCTAGGGACCAGTGTACAGAGATGGTCTTGTATCCTAGTCTGACCATTGCTAGATGTGTTCGCTTGGTACTTCAGTTTATGGAGTATGCCTTCTTGTGATTTATGCTTTCATTGCGATGTTGTTTATCATGTTTAGATGATCTTCATTTTGATGAATTTCTGATTATGATGATTAACATGTGATAGGTGATGTTATCTACTTGCAAGTTTATCTTATGCTTTACTACTAGCATGTTAGATTTTCTTATGCTTTTGTTATTAGTATGTTTTAGTAGTGACGCCCCTATCATGACAGTACTGATGATTTGATCGATGGCTTGGGACGTTACGCATGTGGGATGGCTAGGACCCATGATGGTCTTATGACACCATTGACGGTTGGGAGGAACCACGTACTTAGTTTGGTTGTTTTGTACATTGCGATGTTATTTCAGTTATTTTGATGTTGCTTTTGTACACTATGATGTTTACTTCCACATTTTTTCCTTCACTTCTTGTTAGATGGTTAGATGTTTATTCGTCTCTCAATAGTGTGTTTGAGTGTTCACTTCTTGAATTGTGGATTTGGTACTCCCCAGTGTGGAGGTTCTAAACTTAGTTTTACTCTATTTTTCCCCTTTGCATTTTCCTTAAGTGTTTTTGTGTTTCTATGGGTGACCTTATATCAGCATGGTGTGACACAAAATTGTATTGCATGCCCATTGAAACTATATCATGTATCCCCTGATTCTATCACATGCTTCTTGGAGAAATGTCATGGGATACTTTCTAGTATCGCACCCCCTTGCATGAAATGTCATAAAATACCCTTAAAGTATCACATGCCTTCAGGAGAAGTATTGCCTAGTTGTTGTAAATTTCATCCTCCTTTAGAAATGTTGCGCAATACTTTTCTGTGTTGTATTAAAGTATCACCTAGTTTTTATATAAAACCTGTGCGAGCAGGTAGCAAGCACTTTTCAATTTGATCCAAACTTTTTGAGAGTTGATTTGGATACCCTCTTTGGTCTTCTTCAACCCTATGGTGTCAGATTTTGAATTTAGAATGTATTAGATTTGAATTTAGTTTTGCATTCTTCGTTATTAATGATTTTGGTCATTAGTGGCATTTGGAGATCCGTTGGGTGTCGAGATGATGGTTCAATCTTCTATTGTGATATTTGTGATCCGTGTAGGTTTTTTTCATGTGCACTTACACTTGTGTAAAAAAAAAATATGGCTGGTATTTCATCCTTGTTCCAAGGATCGCTGGGCAAGGCATTACATTTGGTATCAAAGCCCATGTTGCAACATTGGGATCTCTATGTTATGCTTCCACTATGGTTTTGTTTTCTGTTGTGTATTGTTATGCTATGCTTGATTATTTGATATCTTATTTTTTCATGGTTTTAACTCTTATGCTTGTGATCTATTTATTCTGACCTTATCTTATTGTTTCCCATGCTGATGCCTCATGCACATAGACTTGGTGGCCATGGTGGTACCCATGGTGGTAACCATGGAAATGAACACTGGGAAAAGGAATGTTAGGAAGGAGAGGGAGAACAAGATAACAATGCTAATCAGAATCTCTTGGGGGCATTGATTTCAATACTCCAAGAAATTCTTACTCGAATGGGCCCTCATGTGGAGGAGCACCAGCATGATTAGGAGTGAGAAGAGTGATCTCATCATGGAGAGTCCCACCATTCAGAGAATAGAGAGGAGGAACATGAGCATGAACATGAACATTCTCATACACCACTCGGCAAGAGAAGGCACTGATGGAGGGGCCATGGCTGGGATGATTTTGATCTCATGTAGATTGAGATGATGTGGGAATTTCAGAGGTCCAAACCACCAAATTTTGATGGCCAAGGAACAAGACTCAATGTTGAGACTTGGTTACTTGACATGGGGCATTGTTTCTCATTATTACCTTATGGGAGCAACATAAAGGCCTATTGTGTGATTACACAGCTGAGGGAACATGGTTCTTTTTGGTGGGGTGAAGAGAGTGAAAGACTTGGTATCAATGCCATAGATCTCACGTGGGAGATCTTTGAGGAAAGGTTCAGAGAGGAGTTTTTTTCACCACAATATCATGAAGCTCGCATTGATGAATTCCACAAGCTTAAATAGGGCTTTATGATAGTTGATTAGTATGAGAAGAAGTTCCTTTGTTTGAAATAGTATTCAAGCTATAGGCATGATGATACACTCATCACCTAGCATTTTGTTAGAGGCCTTAAAGACTCCATCATTGGTGATGTCTATGCTCATCAACTAAGGACACTTGCTCTTGTTATTGAGAAGGAAAGGATCATCAAGAGCAATGTGGCTAGGGGGTATAGTGGTAAATTTTGTTCTCAAAACCAAAGTGCTCAGAATTCAAGATAGGATACTCAGTTCACTTAATCCTTAGGGAAGGGCCAATCCCAATCAGAACCTTCTTAGCGAGGTTATCATGGAAAGAGTAAGAAGAAGTTTTGGGGAAAGAAGGGACAATCTTCTGGTACTTCAAGAAAGAAAGGAGATAACCAAAATCAAGGACAGAAGTCTCAGCAAGATCATTATCCTTAGAGCAGTCAACAAAATTCCAATAGGGGTAGTGCACCTTACCGTAGTGCTACTCAGGGTGGTCATGGAATAGGTGCTAGCTTTGGAGGAAATTGCTTTTCTTATGGCCAACCTAGCCATAAATCTTATGATTGTTTGATTAAACCATCCACTAGACCTAGTAAGGGTGTAGCGAGATCTGAGTCTACTATAGGAGATGCAGGTAGGAATAACAGAGTCTTTGCAACACTTGACAACCGTCAAGTTGAGCATCAAAGTACAGTAGTTGAGGCTATAGGTATGTTACATGGTATTTCTGCTTCAGTTTTGTTTGACTCTGGTGCTTCTGATTCTTTCATATCACCATCTCTTGTTTAGGGATGTGGGCTAGTGGCAATGCGTCAGGTTGATAGGTGGTAGGTTGAGTTAGCTACGCGTTCCAAGGTGGTTGTTGACTCATTGGCTAGGAGTTGTTGTTTGAATTTTGGAACCTTCACCACTAGAGTGGATCTACATATTCTAGCTTTGGGATCGTATGACATTATGTTGGGCATGGATTGGTTAGCCTCCCATTAGGTGAATATTGATTGCCATCATAAGGTGGTATAGTGTGTTGACAACACATGTGGGTAGGTAGAACTTTTGGGAGTTCAGAGACTAGTCTCACTTCGTATGATCTTAGCTAATTAGCTGAAGTGGAGTGTGGGAAAGGGTTTCTACTTGTTTCTTGTGTCTCTTAGTGATCTTGAGGAAGCTAAGAGTTGTACGGTGACTCTTGATGATCACCCACTCCTTCATGAGTATGTCGATGTGTTTCTTGATGAGATTCTAGGTATGCCACCATAGTGTGACATTGATTTTGGGATTGATCTTATACCAAGAGTAGAGTCAATTTCACAAGCTCCTTACTGCATGACTACTTAGGAGTTGAGTGAGCTCAAATTGCAGTTGGAGAAATTGTTGGCCAAGGGCCATATTCATCCTAGTGTATCCCTATGGGGTGCACCAGTCATCTTCGTAAAGAAGGATGGTTCATTGTGTTTGTGCATTGATTATCGGTAGTTGAATAAGGTGACAGTGAAGAATTGTTATCCTTTGCCAAGGATAGATGATTTGTTTGATTAGATGGAGGCAGCTCAAGTATTCTTGAAGATTGATCTTAAGTCGGGATATCATTAGCTTCATATCCAAGAGGCTGATATTCATTGAATGACTTTTGTATACAGTATGGGCATTATGAGTTTATGGTTGTACCCTTTGGATTAACTAATGCACCACCAGTATTTATGAGTTTGATGAATGGTGTATTTTGCACTTACCTTGATCAGTGTATCATTGTATTCCTAGATGACATATTGATCTATTCAAAGATTAAGGAGGGGCATGAAGTTCATTTACATTAGGTTTTGCAATGTTTGAGAGACCATTAGTTGTATGGCAACTTGAGTAAATGTGGGTTCTTCTAGTAAGAGGTGAAGTATTTGGGACACATCAACACTAGTGATGGAATTGCAGTGGATCCAAAGAAGATTTCTGCTATCATAGATTGGTTGGCACCCACTAATGTCTCAGTAGTTTGTAGTTTCATGGGATTGGCATGTTACTACCATCGCTTCATGAAGGATTTCTCCTAAGTAGCCCATCTGATCACTTCTCTTCAGAGGGAAGGGAAGAATTTTGTTTGGTCAAACCAATGCGAGGTAGCATTTAATGCTCTGAAGGAGTGTTTGACCAATGCACCAATCCTTGCAGTACCTGATCCTATAGGTGATTTCATAGTTTGCACAGATTCTTCATTGGAAGGCATGGGTGTGGTGTTGATGCAAGATGGTCAAGTGATTGCTTTTGAGTCTAGAAAACTCTAGGACCATGAGCTTAACTACCCTACTCATGATTTGGAACTCGTGGCCATAGTGCATGCCCTTGTCCATTGGAGACATTTTCTTTTGGGACATAGGTTTGAGTTGCATAGAGATCATAGGAGCTTGCAGTATATCTCTACTTAACCAAACCTGAATGCATGATAGCATCATTGGATGGAGTTCTTATGTGATTATGACTTTGATGTTCATCACATTAAAGGGAAGGAGAATGTTTTCATAGATTCTTTGAGAAAAAGGTGACATGAGGTATCAGTGATTTCATTGGGAGTGGACTTGCGAAGTCATATCTTGGAGGTTTTTCCTAGTGACACTTGGTATCAGGAGGTGAGGCTAGAGATTGAGTATGGACGTACCCTTGAGGGGAGGTTTTCAGGTTATATACTTGAGTTCAATGGACTTTTATGTCACATAGGGCATATCTATGTACCCATGTCAGGTGATCTTCGTACCTTGGTTTTGTTGGAAGTGCATTGTGCATTGTATTTCGCAGATCTTGGTATTAAGAAGATGCATACTAATCTCAAATAATTGGACTTCTGGGTAGGGATGAGATGCAATATTTTTTATTTTGTTGCTAGATGTCTTGAGTGCTAGAGAGTGAAGGCAAAGCATTAGCATCGAGCAGGTCTTTTGCAACCACATACCATTTTAGAGTGGAAGTGGGATATGATATCGATAGATTTTATCACAGGGTTGCCTATGTCGTCATGAAGATATGATTATATCATGGTGATAGTGGACAAGTTGTCCAAGGTAGCAGATTTTTCACCCATGAGAGTATCCTACATAGCTTCTTCTATAGCACATGTTTTCTTGGTAGATATTGTTTGTTTGTATTGGATTCGTCATCAAATCATTTTGGATAGAGATTTAGTGTTTACTTTTGCATTGTGGGCAGCTCTCCAGCATGCTTTGGGCACGTAGCTCAATTTTAGTTCATCTTATCACCTAGAGACCCATGGTTAGTCTAAGAGAGTAAATCAAGTTCTAGAGGATATGCTTCACATGTGTGTTATGGATTGGCAGGTGAAGTGGGAAGACTGTTTGTACCTTGTTGAATTTGCATACAACGGGTATCATAGTTCTCTTGGCATGTCACCTTTTCATGCCTTGTATGGTAGACCATGTTGTACCCCTTTGAGTTGGGATTATTTAGAGGACTAAATTCTTTTGGTATTCATATCCTACAGTAGTGGTGGCTGACCTTACAAGGTCGGGACATAGAGAAGGTAAGGGTCCAATAGGACCTGAGTGATGAGACCTTTGCAACTTGGGAAGATGCTACACGACTGAGGGGATTGTACCCCTACCTTTTCTTGGCTTCTAAGATTAAGCCTATGCTAGTGGGGGAGGATGTAGTGCCTCTCATGTTTGCAGTCTGTACCTTGTCTATTTTGATTTGAAAGATACTTGATACTTTTATTTTGTACCTTATGATGACCTAAGGGTCAAAAGTTATACTTTGATTTGGTACCATAGATGCTTTACTACTATCTTGTTCAATTTATCATATTTGCATGTTGATGTTATTTTGCGATGATAGTATATCTATGATGATATCTAGTTATATGGTTTATTTGGACATATTTGTTGGTTATGTTATGTGCTAGATTTTTATGCTATGGTGATTTACTTCATTCTTGTATTTTTACGCTTTCTACGAATGTGAGTGATGTAAATGGATTAAATAGATATTTTAATACATGTTGCTTTGGCTATGATATTATATGCAATTACACTTGATCGTGTGTTTTAGTGTGAAAGAATTATATCCCAAGTAGTGGCACATGGAGATAGTGATTCAGCTATTCATATTTTGCCAATATCATCCCTGTATGGTCGACATATACTTATTTAGTTGTTTTAATTAAAACCTTTTTGTGATTAGTAAATCCAAACTCATATGCATTATGTGATTAGACCAATAAGCATGTCTATGCATTTAGAAGTTCACATTTGTCATGAAAGTGTTATGTTATTATCTGTGATTTTGGGTTTTTGGGCTTTAAATCTTTTCAAATTTAATTTTTAGCAACTTTTCCTTAGGTGAATTTTCATTATGGATAATAACTTGTTTTTATTTGGGTCGATTTGGAGTTTAGCTACTTGAGTTGGCTTTTTTCCATAATCGACGATTCACTTAAAAAATGAATAAGTATTGAAAAAGTGGATTCATTATACACTTCTCACATTTTAGAAATAGAATTTGGAAAGCAAATTTGGAAATCTTCTTCTAAAGGATTCTTGTTTTGTTCATTCTAGAAGTTGTGAGTGTTGGATCTGCACGAGGTTGGTCTCATTGGATTTGGCTCTAGGAGTTTACACTTTGCCATCATTTTCAACAGATTTGGCAGGTGATTTATTTTATTGTGCAAGTTATAGTTTCTGCCCCTTTTTCTATCAGGTAGAACTTTCTTGTTTTATTATTTTCACTCTGTTTCAGCTTCAGTTTGTTGTAGTAGTATGTTAGAAGGTTGAGGACTAGTGTTCCCCTTCATATTTTGTATGCTGGTTCTCCCCGGTTGATCAAGTATGAACGTTTTTCCTATTTTTGAAATGGGGGTTTGAGTTTTTGAGCCGTTATGCTGACCATTTTTGCATATGGTGTTCAATTTCAATTATTTTTGGATTTTTGGGGTTTTTGCACCCAAAGGCCAAATAGGTTTTAATTTTGGAATTTTTCCAAAATTTGAACTTTTTGCCTCATTTTGTGGGCCTCCCTATTTTCTCAAGTTTTCTCAGCACAATGTGGTTGGTGGACATGGATGATCCATTTGGATATCAGTCAGACAACTTTTGCTTCTTTTGTTGCATTGGGATGTGTGTTGCATCCATCCTCTTGATTTTGTTTTTAGTTGAGGGACTTGTTGTTTTGTGTTCTCATCCAGCCCTTTGTTATGATCTTCATTATGGTGGTGTGCCACACACGAGTATGTGCATGTACATTTTTGGATGACTTACAAGTCCTGATCTTCCATGGTATTTCTGGAATTGCAATCATTGGGGTTGGGTTGGGAATTTGCATGCCTACAAGCACTCATCATTGGATGAGCATGGGTAGGGTAGGGTAGCATATGGAGGGGGATTCTATCTTGTAGCCCAGTGATCATGATGCCATGGGTTGGCAAAGGAAGTTTTATATAAGTGATAACTAAAGAAAATACTAGGTGGTAATAAAACTTAAGATAGTAAAATGTGTGAGCACCTGATTAAGTTCAAGGACACAATATGTGAGCACCCATTTAAGTTTGAGGGCACACAATCCAAGCTTGGGCTTGTAGATGCCAAGTGACTCTCCATGATATCAGCCCCTACATAGTAGCCCATCGAGATGTCTGACCAAGACCTATAGTTATGCATTGTCTTTGTCTTGGATTTAGTCATCATACTACTTGGCATGAGTGTTAGCCATGGATGTTTTCTTTATGTGTGGTTGTGGTTGCTTCATTATCTCCATCAGAACGGTGGGTGTGGACCTACGAGTGCCACATGGTTGGCAGGCATAGCTACCTTCACCACTACTAGGGATCAGTGTACAGAGAAGGTCTTGTATCCTAGTGCTACCATTGTTGGATGTGTTCACTTGGTACTTCAATTTACAAAGTATGCCTTCTTGTGATTTATGCTTTCATTGGGATGATTTTTATCATGTTTAGATGATCTTCATTTTGACACATTCTTTATTATGATGATTAGCATGTGATAGGTGATGTTATCTACTTGCAGGTTTATCTTACGCTTTACTACTAGCATGTTAGATTTCCTTATGCTTTTGTTATTAGCATGTTTTAGTAGTGACGCGCCTATCATGACAGTACCAATGATTTGATTGGTGGCTTGGGATGTTATGTGCAAGGCATGGCTAAGACCCATGATGGTCGTATGACGCCATTGACAGTTGGGAGGAACTGCATACTTAGTTTGGTTGTTTTGTACATTGCGATGTTATTTCAGTTATTGTGATGTTACTTTTGTACACTATAATGTTTACTTCCGCATGTTTTCCTTCACTACTTGTTAGATAGTTAGATGGTTATTTATCTCTCAGTAGTGTGTTTGAGTGTTCATGCCTTGAATTATGGATCTGGTAGTCCCTGGTGTGGAGGTTCTGAGCTCAATTTTACTCTGTTTTTCCCCTTTGTGTTTTCCTTAAGTGTTTTTGTGTTTCTTTGGGTGACCTTTTATCAGCATGGTGCAACATAAAATTGTATCGCACGCCCATTGAAACTATATCATGCGTCCCCTAATTCTATCGCATGCCTCTTGGAAAAATATCATACGATACCCTCTAGTATCACACCCTCTTGCATGAAATGTTGTACGATACCCTTAAAGTATCGCATGCCTTTGGGAGAAGTATCACCCAATCCTTGTTAATGTCGTCCTCCTTTAGAAATGTCATGCAATACTTTTCTGTGTTGTATTAAAATATCACCTGGTTTTTGTTTGATCCAAACTTTTTGAAAGTTGATTTGGATACCCTCTTCAATATTCTTCAACCCTATGGTGTCACATTTTGAATTTGGAAAATATTAGATTTGAATTTAGTTTTGCATTCTTTGTTATTGGTCATTTTGGTCAGTAGTGGCGTTCAAAGATTCGTTGGGTGCCAAGATGATGGTTCAGTCTTTCATTGCAATCTTTGTGATCCATGTAGGTTGTTGTCATGTGCACTTACACTTGTGTAAAGAAAAATATTTTGGCTTGTATTTCATCCTTGTTCCAAGGATCTCCGGGCAAGGCATTACAGGGTAACCTAGGACAACTTTACTTTCATAAAACAATTGAGAAGCATATTCCTCACTTTCCCAAACCTTAACTTAGTTCATAGGTTGGCAATCTCCCTTTAGTCATGTGGAATCCAAAAAAAATCCTTTAGTTCTCTTTTAATGAGGTGGTGGCCCCATGGATGTCATTTGCCCACTTCCCTACAAGCCTTGATTTTGGGTATTTTTAAATTTTCTTATAGCATCATATGGGGAGAGGCACTTTTATCAAGACACTACTTCTAAGAAACTCATATACATAGTCACCTTTCAACCTCCTACAAGGTTCATCTTATTCCTTACATGTGGAGTCACACCTATCTATCTATTTTCTCAAACTACAAGGTACATCAAGGGAATCTATGTGGTATATTCCAGTGCATTGGCCTAACTTTCCATGACTAATGTAAAGGTTCGCACTTGTGAAGTCAAAGCTATTTCAACACTTTTCTAACTAGTGTAAAAGTTCAAATTATGAAACTCTAGCATCCAAAACTTGTAAAGATAATGTTCTTTGGCTTGACTTTACTTCACATGAAGGCTGATCCTGAGGACTTATCCCGCCCAACTAGACTCATGAGCTATGTGGGTGACTTGAACACATTGTTTTTTTACCAGCCCTAGTTGACATGACGAAAAATGTGAAGGGGGAAGGGAAAACCCAAAATTCCTATAAGGAGTGACTTGACTTAACTTTTGGACTAGACTTTGACTCTAATTGCATGACTTGGACTCGGGCATTTTGGGCCTGGATTAAACAAGCTATCATATACAAAAGTGATGGGGGACAAGAATGAAAGAAGCACATAGGATAGGAACTCAATAATGGAACATTGTTCATCAATGTAAAACTAAATAAGTCCCAATAGGTGAAATATATTATGGTATATCTTATGGTAGACCTAAATATCATAGTAGTTTATATGTGGCAACTGATCAAGAATGTACTGTCAAGGACTTTGGAATTGACTCGTCAACCTTTTCCCAAGGTTGACTTTTCAAGTTTATTTTAGGTTAACTTGTTAAGACAAAATAATTTATCCCTAATTTTGTAAGTGACAAAAATCTTGTATAAAATGGCTTAGGTTTAGGGATTTCATAATGTATAATGAGATAGTAGCTTCTTGCAATGGTATTGAGATGTAAAGGATTGTAGATTATAATCAGGTTGCAATCACTGGATCATAAGGATATTGGACTTGATGTTTGGTGGGCATAGCCCAGGGATTGGGTGAGCCATACTAAATTTTTGTGTCGTGTGTTCTCTTTTGTGTGCTTTATTATTTTTTGATATTGGATATATATGCATGTAATTGTTATTTTTGTCTTGCTAATCCTAACAATAGCCTCTACTATATGGAATTTTTTACCAAGACCAAATATTGTCAAGATATCCATGAACATAAATTTAGATGATGGTTCTATGATAGATTACCTTAGAATGTGGAAGAGTATAGGACTGAATGTCAACTAGATTAAACAATATGTTGTTTTTAGAAATGAAAACACATTTGAGGAACTATTTGAGCTTTGATGGTTTGTAAACTGGACAATAGAATTATAGATTGAGGAGAAGAGGAGATATATTTTTCTATTGAAAATATTTTTACTTTGATTATTTGAATTATTTAAATTTATTTAAATATCCACTTCTTTTATATGTTCCACCATGTCAAAGAGAGCACAATATAGACACCTAGATTTCATCATCACATTAGTTAAATCCATCATCACCCTAGTTGACTAACTCCACCATTCTAATAAATTAATTCTATTATCATTTTTTTAATTGAATAATTCTATTATTTTCATCATTATGGTAAATTTATTTTATAATTGGTAGATTTTCGATTTAATCTTCAATATTGCCACTTTGATATTGACTTGTCCAATTCTCCATGCTAATTATTTTTTGTCTTTTAAAAGATTATATTGTATTAATTAATTTTATTTTCCTGTGTTATGTTTAGGATCATTGCAAATGTAATAGCACTTACTATGTTGTAGGTGTTTTCCAAAGGTAGTGATCTCTTGGATTTATACTGAGAATTAGCCAAGAAGAGACGTATCCCTTCATGGGACATGTCTATTCATTATCATGTGATTAATATGGTAGAAATTATAATTATACATACATACATACATACATACATACATACATACATACATACATACATACATACATACATACATACATACATACATACATACATACATACATACATACATACATACATACATACATACATACATACATACATATATATATATATATATATATATATATATATATATATATATATACACACACACACACACACACACACATTTACTAATTTTGATTATGTGTGTTTATCCAACTGAAGCTACAAAACATCAACACTCTCTCTTAACTAGGGAGGATAAACATGTGACTAGATATTATCTCAATGTAATACCATCAATGATAAGTTTTAAGGATATCTTTCATCAAAAGATATCCACCACTTCGAAATCATCTCATGATACCAAGAGTAATGGCCTCAAAATATTAAGCCATGTGATATTCACCAAGTACTCTGAGTAATCGCCTCCTAAATGTCAAGTTGCAAGATATTCATAAAGTAATCTGAGTAACAACCTCTTGAACATCAATTCTCATGGTATTCACTAAGCACTCTGATTAATGGCCTCTTGAATATCAAGTTACATGACTTTCACCAAGTACTCAAAAAATGTCCATAGGTTATGTGCACATGTATTCTCAATGATACGTACAATATGAATATAATATTTATGGTATGTTTAAGGAAATTAATCCACTGTGTAAGATATAATCTATCATAATATTCTTAGACATCATAGATATTCATCATAATAGAAGATTAAGCTATTATAAGATCATCACGCTCCAATAACTTTAACAAATACAAGTGATAATCATTTGGAAGTGGTCTCTTTCTCAACATGTACATAGGGGGAAGACTTATACACACATGACGTAAAAATTTTACATGAAGTCACCATGGATATTCTCATGTGGTGTTGTCATGAAATCCACCATGAACAATATCAAAGAGTAAGGGTTAAACTGCTCTCTCAAAGAGGAACTCATCAATAGATACCAATTTGTCCAAGATTGCTTATGATAAACTCTCAAACTCCCTCTGAATTTGATATCAATATTTTGAGTTCCTCATTCAAAGTTACCTTTAATGAAGTATTAGACTCCCTCTCAAAAATTTTTCAATCTTCTTTGAATTCTAATCACACTTCTTCTAGATTTCCAATCTTTTTACTATATATTAGTTTTATTATGCATATCTCTGTGTTATCTTTCTATAGTTCCCATTGTTGGATGCAATAGACCCTTTCATCTTTACCACTATAGGACTTTTCTAAATACTAGTTTTAAAGTAGTATCACTCTTGTGAGGGTATCATCCTCCTACAATCTTTTGCACTCTTAATATTGTGTTGAAAATAACCATAATATGAAACAAAAATATCTAAAAGATGTTTGTTGTACTCTTCTTGTTTATTGTCATGTATGCTTTATTTTATTTGTAGCCCCTCTTTGTCATTGGTGAGTAAATAATATACTCGATTTTATTGACCATCCTTATTTTTTGGTGTTTTAAGTATATCTAATAATAGTGATAATCAATCATAATTCACTATTATGTCTATCAATTGTGATCTTCCTTTACTTTCCTTTACTTTCATTTCATATTTCTAATGTACTTTTAGTTTCTTACACTCCACAGTGAAAATGTAATCCAAATTATATTTCACTCTAGTAGTGGTTTTCTTTGGTATGCGTGGAAATTTGTACAATACTTACTTATTTTACCTCCACATATCACCCATTCACCCTTCATTCATTTTAAATTATATCCTAGTTTGTAGTGGGTTACCTTCCCACGTAGCATACTAGGTAAAAGTTTCATTGTAACTTATTTTCCACATTCACATGGTTTTGTGTCTTTGATAAATGGGTTGAGCCAATAAAAGGTTACCCTTATTTTAATTTTTATACTTTATTTTCTTGCCTTAGATTACCCATGCATATAATAGATACTAGTCAACCCTTTGTTTATATTCACCTTTTTCATTTGCTAAATATATCTCATGATTTAATTGTCTTTTTAGTTTCTCATTGTTCTTCTGATTGTAGACATAATTCCTTATCTCTATGCATAATTTCATAGTTAATAGATGACAACTGAGAAACATAATTTCCATGTGATTCCCTATGTGGACATGTATTAGGTTCTTTCTTCAATATTTTTTTGGTCTTCTTCTCCTTTGTGGGCTGAATAAAACTCCTCCCTAATTGATCTTTAATGGACTGAAATTTATATATTTGCATAAATTCAATCCTCCATAGAATTTTTTTTCATTTCCTCCTAAACTTTTATCTTTAGATCTACCTTCTAGTCTGTAATATTAATTTGAAGGAACCTACTCTGATGCCATGTTAAGTTTAGGATCGCTGCAAGTGTAATAGCATTGTCTATGTTGTATTTATTTTCTAAATACAATAATCTCTTTCATTTATATTGAGAATTAGCCAAGAAGATACATGTCCCTTCATGGAAACTATCTATTCATTATTAAGTGATTAATATGATGACAATTTTATATATATATATATATATATATATACTTACTTACTTACTTACATTAGTAAATATACATATGTATGTATGTGTATGTGTGTGTATGTACATGTATATATATACATACACACACATATACATGTATGTATATATGTATGTATATGTGTATATGTATACATATATATGTATGTATATATCACTGTGTATGTGCACATAATATCTCTTGAGTCATTATATTAATTTCTCTAATATTTACACAATAATATATATATATATGGTATAGAAATATATGTCTAGATAGATCTTTGTGGTGGGGGGGTCACGTTGAATAATAAATGTTTGGCTCTTATCCATCCTTGTTCTAGAAGGATTTGGAATACATTAAGCATTGCTACTATTGGTGATCTTCTTGTAATCGATTGGGCTCTTCGGATGATTTAAGTAATTTCTTCAACACTCCTATTCATTGGAAAACATATACTCTAATTTGCAAGGCAATTAGGTCTTTCCTCCCTAGATAGGTTGTGTTGGATATTTGAGCTTTGAAATAGATGAAATGGGTGAATGACAACCTCTTATTTGGTATCAATGCAAAACAAATATACATGATGTTTTATGATGACTCTAAGATCATACATTGGATTAATAAGACTTGGTGGTGTCATTGCACTATCTCAAGGTGGCATTTTGTGTTTAGTAAGTTTTGATATAATGTAGAAACCAAAAAGTGTTTTATGTGGCAAGTCTTACTTATGAAGGTTATAGTGGATAATATGTTGTCATCTATTAGTCTTTCCTGTGTTGTTTGTTATGTTTGTTGATCCTAGGAGTCCCTCACTCACTTTTTTGTTGAGTGTCCCTTTGATGTTCATGTCTTGTCTATTGTTTTTGGGTCTCTCCTTACTTGGAAGATTTTCCCTAGCCTTTCTTGGTTTGAAGTATTTGTGACTTTCATTGAATTATTTAATGACAAGCTTAACTCTTTTTGGTTTGTCTTTTTTTGAAAAATCATTTGGTTGTTATTGAGTAAAAGAAACCAACATATTTTCTAGGGTATAAAGAGGAGCCTTACTAATTTTAATCACAAACTCACATTGTTCTATATAATGTTGTAGGTGTCTTCTATTTTTGATATACCAAAGAGTCACTTTAAGATCTTAGTACACGAAGGAATTTTACTCCTATACAAATCAGATATTATGTTAGCTCGCTTCTTTGATATATATAAAGACTTGTTGAACCAAGAGGAGCTCAAGGCCCTAGAATAATTCACAAAGGATAATAATATCACCAAAGGTTGATGAAACCAATAAGATGTGAAAACTCACTAGCACTCCTTGGTGTAATTTGTGCTCCATTGTTGCTCCAAACATATATCTCCCTGTAGGAATATTTGAATCAGACAAGGTTGAAGTCCATAATAGCATAATTAGTGCTTGGGACACCATTTGATGGAATGTTTGAAGTTGTTCCTTATTTATATGTAGAATTCTCAATCTATAATATTTTGTTTTACTATAGATGTAATTGTGCATAGACAGATGATTATGGTTTGTTATTATTTTTCTATCTTTAGTCAGATAAACCTATGAGTCTAAACTATGGCAAATATTATATATTTATTTAATTAATATCACGTGGTGTGTGTGTGTGTGTATTTCTATATATCTACACACACATACACATACAACTATAAAATTATTATTATTATTATTATTATAAGTACATAATAATGAATAGACATGTCTCATGAATGGACATATCACTTCTTGGCTCATTCTCAATATAAATACAAGAGATCATTGATATTAGAAAATACATACTTTATAGGCAGTGCAATTACATTTTGAGTGATCTTAAAAAGAAATGGTATTAGAGCTAGACTACAAATGTAAGAAAATGATTAAAGGCATGGTAGAAAAAATCCAATTAGAAATTAATAAACATATTCAACAAAATGATAAGAGTATAATGGACGAGAAAAATGTAGAGGCTTCCTCAAAAAAAATATGAACTATAATCAATGTTTATAACACAATATTTTCCCTTGAAATCACAACAATTCATAATAGTCAACATTTTGGAGAATTGAGGAGAAAATAAATAGCATCTTCAGTGCCAACATCTAGAAACCACTAGCGAGGAAAGATTCTACTAACTTGGGAAAATTGTATGGCTCCTTGGATTATACCAATTGCTTAATATGTCAACTGAATTATCTTGATGTGTTCTCCAACCATTTGGAGAATTATCCAGAGATGTGGATCAAACATGAAGATACCACAAAAGGACATTTTTGTTTATAAAATGAAAAATATGTATGCAATGATTATCTTCATCCAATAGTAAGGGAAGATATAAATAATAGACCAAAACAATAGTAAGTTCAAACCAACAGTGAAGATGTATGTAACAACAGATGATTATAAAAGAAAGAGAAAAAAAGTTGATAGGAAGGTCATCTACCCATGGCCACATTGAGCCAACTCGAGAAGGCAAGTGCAAAGAGAATAGGGTGAGGAGACCCAATCAACCTCATATTAAACCACATCAGCATATCTCGAGTAGGTGGTCATCATCATATTAAGTGTGTTGATTATTCACCGAGTGCCACAAAATTAGGGATGAAGAATAGAGATGTCTGAGATCAAATAACAAGATAAGTGTTGAGAAAAGAAATAAGAGTGGGCCCTAGCTTGTACTAAGAGCATCAATCCCATGCACCAAACAAAGATTTGAAAGTTTCCACTTTTCTTCAAAGAAACTATTAAAATTCAAACATTAGATCAACAATTACACAAACAATCAAGGATCTTGATGTATAGATAAGTATTTATTATCTATAAGTATTAAATTTATCTACTCATTCTATTTATTCTCTTATTTGTATTTTTATGTGTACTATAAGAGCTATTTTCCTTGATCTTTTCCTTTCTCTCTGGGGATTTTCTTGCAAGGAAGATTGATATCATATCTAGATGGATTCTGACACTTCATCAAAGTCAACATTGGATGAGGAGCTTAGAAAATTGATTTTCAAATGGAGTCTAAGAATCCATGTGTGTGACAATGAGATTTTTATGGGAATGTACTTTGTATACATCATGAGGAAGTGATGACTTCCAAATGATTATCACTTGTATCTATAGAAGTTATTAAAAGGTGGTGATCTTACAATAACTTAATCTTCTAATATGATGGATATCTTGTGATGTCTAAGCAAATCATGATAGTTTATATATTGCATGGTGGATTAAGTTATTTGAACAAACCATAATGTTCCTATAGTAATTACCATTAAGGATACGTGTGTAATTTTTTTTTTTAGTACTTGGTGAATGTCATGCAACTTGATGTTCAAGATTTCATTACTCAAGAATACTCAATGAATATCACATGACTTAATGTTCAGCGAGTCATTACTCAAAGTACATGGTGAATATCTTGCATCTTGATGTTCTAGAGTTCATTACTCATATATGTGGTGAATATCACGTGACTTGATATTCTAAGGCCATTGCTTGGAGTACTTGGTGAATATCATGCGACTTGATATTCTAAGGCCACTAGTCCTGTATCATGAGATCATATGTTATGATGACTATCTTCTACTCAAATTTATTCTCAAACATGACATGCTTGATATTACTCCAAGGTAAGATCAAATTTATGTGTTTATCATCCCTAACTAAGAGGATGTGTTTTTATTTTTGGTAGCTTTAGCCGGATAAGCCTATGAATCTACACTATTGTAGATATTATATATTTATTCAATTAACAACACACACACACACATTGAAAGAAATGAGTATATTAATGATGCATGGAAATTAGTTATGTAACTATGTGTGTGTGTGCATGTGTGTGTGTGTATATTAAGATGAAGATGTATATGTATATGTTAGAAATAGGATCCATTAATCTGTTATGTAACTTGTAATAGAACTTGTAGATATTTTACATGTTTTCCAAGTTACTATACAAATGAATATATATGTGATATAAAGAGGCATGTCTCTTGAAGACACATGTCTCTTTAATACATTAACTGACATTAGTTATAGTTATAACATAAGTAATATACCCTCAATATATTATAATGGTTATATAACAAGATATATCTATATATATACACACACACATGCATGCTCTCTCTTCCTCTCAACATAAGTTAATTATTCCATATATAATTTTTGTCATATATTATTCATATATCTCATATACATAATATAATTTATTTGACAAAATTATAACATTAACACTCCCTCTTAATGAAGAAGGATAAAACACATAGATATTATACCATAGGTAATATTTCAAGAATAATACATATAAGAAATCTTTGATAAGAAGATTTTTAGTATATGATATCATATAAGTATTGGCCTATCTGAATATCAACACATGATATTCACCAATTACTATTTGATATCATATTAGGTAACATGAGTATTGGCCTATCAGAACATCAATCAAATAATATTCACTAAGTACTCTGAGTAATGGCCTATTAGAACATCAACTAAATGATATTCACCAAGTACTAAATGTGGTAATTCCCATCAAAATATCAAGGAAAGATATTCACCAAGTACCTAAAATATATCTATAAAAAAAACTTATAGATAGTCGAATAAATGACATCTAAAATCTACTTGTTGATTTATATGATAAAGCCTTCCATGATATTTTTCAAAATTTACACAAACTATATATCATGATACAAGTTGTTGTAAGGTCATCATCTTTCAATAATTTCTCCAAATATAAGTGGCTTCATTTAAAAGTCATCACTCCCTCATGATGTACATAGGGCAAGCCTGTACACACATGACAAGAAAAGTTCACACGAAGTCACCACAAATACTATCATTTGGTGTTATAACATCTGCCATGAAACATATTAGAGAATATGATTTTTGATGAGAGAAATTTATGTCCTGGATTATTCCATATTTTGACCTTCCTATAAACCTTCACATTCATTTCAATTTCCATTTTCTATTCCATTTTCTCATTCTATGTTGCATATAATCTAATATTTATGAGTAATATTTAATATAGTTATTAGATAGAATATGTGAATAAACAGATGAAATTGTATTTATTTAACAAGTTGGTAATGTGTTATGGTTCTTCCTGTCACTTGCTATGCATCTTCCTATAGCTCTTTCATCACTAAAAAGCTCCATCAACTTTGAAATAGAAACATTTGCTGCAAATATTATCCACTATACGTAATACATGGAGATGACAACAAGGAGATTTAAGTGAAAATGTTAAGAAACCCATGTTACATATTTATCAACTAAAAAAACCATGGTTCTCTCCACCATAGATTTGTGCCAAAAGATTACGTACAATAAGAAGATGTCAAGAAGGATAGTGTTATGTGAACAAAAAAATAAACCTAATCAAATATTACTCCATAGTGCTGCTAATAATGCAAGTCTCGCATGGAAATCAAACCAGAATATTCTAAAACATTTAAAACCATACTATTTCCATACTGTTTCAAAACCATATTGGCTAAAGATGATATTGTTTCTATAAAAAATAACAAAATGTTACCTATTCTACCCGTACTTGCATGAATCATGTGGATAGAATACACACCATTTGCTCTATATTTGTAGTTTGTTACAATTGAACCTTCTTCAAAACCATGACTCAAAAATGATGGATGAAGACATATTGTTTTCTGAACTACAACAAAATTGTCTATTCTTTGCAAAGCCCCAAATTTATATTATAGATTTTCTATGTAATAGCCATTCTTTAGATGACATGGATATCAGAGTAGTTAATAAGTTGTTAAGCCTGCATATATATAAGCAGTGCGAGATATAGTGTGGAGATTAGTGTACAAGATTTACAAAATGCACAACATTGTAATAGATCATTATCATTTGGAAATATAAAGTTTATATTTGCATGATTACGGAGACTTACGACTACTACTTGGTTTCATCACCAGGCGGCTGAGGAGGAAGGGCCCACTCCAAAGTTACCTAGTGATCTCATTTTATTTCGGTATGAGGGCATTTTATTTCAGTATGAGGTGCATTTAAGTTAGTTTCCATTTGTATTTTAATTAGCTTAGCATTACACAGTATATATTTAATCATAGTATATTAGTTTATATATTCAATATCTGTATTTGATTAGATAATAATAGTTCATATTAATTATATTATGAGATGATAGTTTATTAAGAGTTGTAATTAATTTTAATACAGATTAGTTTTATTGAGTTATTTCTATTTCTAGTATTTCTGTCACCAAGAAGTGACAGTTCTTGTCATTGGGTTTATTTCATTTCTCATAGATTCAATTGCATGTGTTGTAGTTGCATTCATAATCCCTCATTTCACAACTATCATCCCTTGATAGCATATTACTCGAATGCCTTTTGCAAGCTTATGCTCTCGGATTGACATGTATAGACCAACTGAATTTCATCATAAAATTGTTAATTCTTTTGTTATTATTTGCCCCAATGTTGGCCTATCATTTTGGCGCCATTGCTGGGGAAAGGTGTCAAAGGCATGTTAGTTTCCTGATTTGAGTTAGGAACAATAAATTAGGATGAACGCTTTTTCAATTGCTAGCCTTGTTTAAGTAACTAATCTTAATTTGCATTGTGTAAATCATATAGATGCATTTCTTTAGAGTTTTGTTTTAGAGTTTTCAAGTAGGCCTTAGAAATTAGATTTATTAGTTGCTTTAGAAGTTGATTAAATTTTACATTATCATAAGTTGTTGTGAGTTATTGGTAAAAATAAGTGAATTTTGAAGAAAAATGTGCATCAAATTTGGGTAAGAATTGCTTCAAAAATGTAAAATTTGAAGGGATCATAAGAGGCAAAATGTGCTTGGCATTGGGGGTGTTTCCCCTTGACCCCACCTTGTACTATGATAGGGAGCGCACCTTGGGTGTAGCCCCAGGACCTTGTAAGGGGTGTTGCCTCTTGACCCCACTAGTGGTTTCTACCCCAAAACTCGGGCTTTCAAATTTAAAAACAAATGAAGAAATTGGTGGGAAAATCACGCTGACCAAAGGTGAGATTTTAATACCCTCTCTATCTAATGAATGCATCTTAAAAGATATTGATCTTCCATCATCACAGGTATATAAAAATGGTATCTTTATGTTTGACCAAGAAAATATCATTGAAGAATTCTTAGAACAATGTGATTTTGATGATGAAAATCTAACCACTTGTTGTTCTAATTGCTATAGGGAAGATGACCAATGTATATGCCTAAACAACCACAAGCACATGGTGAATGAGGTGCAAGATATTTCTAATCCTTACCATGATAAGGGTGGAAGTGACCAAGTATTCCTTATAATGGATGAACAATCTCAAGCACCAACTTAAGAAGATCAAGGTATGCATTATGTTGGTAACATGTATTGACACTCTAATTCATTACAAAGCCAACATATTTCTTCAAAATGTACTTCTCCACTTAGCATGCACAATGAATGTAATCATGCATGCTCATAACAACCGTATATCCCTCTTATATTCCACCATATCCATCCTTACTATCTTTGTTTCACCCATTCTACTTATTCCCATCTACTTTATCTCCATACCTCTGACCATATTCATTCTCTTATTCACATCATATTCTACCCACTCCACCTTATCCACCAAAGGCAACTATATTGCCTCATATACCACTTCATAATAAGGTGGTTAATAGTACCTATAAAATTTCACAGATCCCTTTACCATTTAATGATGTGCTTGAATTTGATAAATGGTTAAGTGCACCAAGTTTTGGTGCCAAAAGGGAGGTATAAATGGACACCTTTTTCTGAAATCAGCAATTTCTAAACTTCAACAAGAATTTGAAGATAGTTACACTCAAAATTTTAAGATATGACGAAAACAAAAGTAGTAGTCCTTTGAATCTAGTTTCTAAACTACTAATATTTTTTCAAAATGGTTTAGTTTTAGGTCCTCAAAAAAGGGGACCATAGAAAGTGGTACTATTTATTCCAAAAAAACATAACATAGTACAAAGTGTGGCCCCCCTAAGATTTTAACTTTTTTTTTTGAAATTCTTTAATCTCTCTGGTAAAAAGTTAATTAACACTATGTAGTTTATACCCAAATTTTTTGGGTAATTTTATAATGTGTATTCTTTTTTATGAATTTTTTAACTAGACCCATCCCAAAAATGTGAAATATCTATGTGCTCCCCCTAAAAATGATTGAAAACTAATCTAAAATCAAAAATTCTTTTTTTCAAAGTGTGTAGAATAGAGTCTAGTTGTTACAAAATTTGATAAATGAGCTAAAATCTATAGCCCAATTAATACATGTTGGTTTTTGACAAAAAATAAACATACATTCAAAAGAAATTGTAGATGAAAGGCTTGAAATAGTTCAAATTAAAAATAAATTATGTGATTATATAGCTAACACAGAGACCTACAATATCATGTAACCTAATCTTATCAATGCCCAACCACAAGGAATCTTGAAGGAAAGTACACAAGAAAAATCATTCATTTCTTGTATGTTTATAGAAAAACACATCTCAGACCTATTTATAGACTCCAAATCTTTGGGTTGGATCTCCAAGGCAAAACCAAGCTTTAGGCTTGGTTTAATGCAAAGCTTTGAATAGTTCATAGAGAAGGAAGAAAAGACACAAAGCAAGAGCAAGAGAGAAGGGGGGATGGCTTTGTGTGTGTGTGTGAGAGAGAGAGAGAGAGATAGAGAGAAAGTAGGGGATGGGAGAGGGGAGAGATAGAGTAGGGGAAGGGAGAGAGAGGAAGTGTGAGAGATAGTAGGGGTGGTAGAGAGAGAGTACAGGATGGGAGAGAGAGATTGAGAGTAGCGGATGAGGAGAGAGAGAGTATAGGATGGGAGAGAGAGATTGAGAGTAGGGGATGGGGAGAGAGAGAGTAGGCAATGGGAGAGGGAGTGGGAGAGGGAGAGCGAGAGAGAGGAGGATGGGATTGCATATGTGAGAGAGAGAGAGTAGGGAATGTGAGAGGGGAGAGAGAGAGAGAGTAGCTCAAGAAAGAGAGAGTAGGGGATGGGGGAGAGAGAGAGAGAGTAGGCAATGGGAGAGGGAGTGGGAGGGGGAGAGAGAGAGAGAGAGAGAGAGAGAGTAGGGGATGGGAGAGAGTGTGAAAATGTCAGAGAGAGTAAGGGTGATAGAGATGGAGTAGAGGGGGAGAGAGTGAGAGTGAGAGTGAGAGAGAGACTGAGACTAAGACTGAGAGAGAGAGTAGGTGGTGGGAGAGGGAGTGAGAGAGAGAGAGAGAGAGACAGAGATAGAGTAGGGGATGGGAGAGGAGAGGGAGGGGATGGGTGTGTGTGTAAGAGAGAGAGAGAGAGTAGGGAATGGGAGAGGGGAGAGAGATAGAGAGAGAGTAGAGGATGGGAGAGAAAGAGAGTAGGCAGTGGGAGAGGGAGTGGGAGAGGGAGAGAGAGGGGGATGGGAGTGTGTGTAAGAGAAAGAATAGGGGATGGGAGAGAGTGTGAGAGTGTGAGAGAGAGTAGGGGTGGCAGAGTGAGAGTGAGAGTAGGGGATGGGAGAGAGAGAGTAGAGAGGGAGAGAGTGAGAGAGAGACAGTAGGTAGTGGGAGAGGGAGTGGGAGGGAGACAGAGGGGGAATGGGAGTGTGTGAGAGAGAGATCTAGAGAGTAGGGGATGGGAGAGGAGAGAGAGGGGGGATGGGAGTGTGTATCTGTGAAAGAGAGAGTTTAGGGGATGGGAGGGGGAGAGAGAGAGTAGGGGATGGGGGAGAGAGAGAGTAGGCAGTGGGAGAGGGAGTGGGAGAGAGAGAGAGATAGAGGAGGGAATGGGAATGTGTGTAACAAAGATAGAGTAGGGGATGGGAGAGAGTGTGAGAGTGTGAGAGAGAGTAGGGGGTGGCAGAGAGAGCTTGTATGGGATAGGAGAGAGAGAGTGAGAGTAGAGGATGTGAGAGAGTGTGAGAGAGAGTAGGGGATGAGAGAGAGAGAGAGAGTGAGAGTAGGGGATGGGAGAGAGTATGAGAGAGAGTAGGGGATGAAGGAGAGAGAGAGTGAGAGAAGGGGATGGGAGAGAGAAAGTAGAGAGGGAGAGAGAGAGGGAGTGGGAGAGGGAGAGAGAGGGGGGATGGGAGTCTGTGTGACAAATTTAGAGAGTAGGGTGTGTGAGAGGAGAGAGAGGGGGGATGGGAGTGTGTGTGTCTATGAAAGAGAGAGTTTAGGGGATGGGAGATGGGAGAGACAGAGTAGGGGATGGGGGAGAGTGTAAGAGTGTGAGAGAGAGTAGGCAGTAGCAAAGAGAGCTCGTACAGGATGGGAGAGAGAGAGAGAGTGAGAGTAGGGAATGGGAGAGAGTGTGAGAGAGAGAGTAGGGGATGGGAGAGAGAGAGTGAGAGTAAGGGATGAGAGAGAGAGAGAGAGAGAGAATAAAGAGGGAGGGAGAGAACTTGAGAGAGAGATAGTAGGCAGTGGGAGAGGGAGTGGGAGAGGGAGAGAGAAAGGGGGGATGGGAGTGTGTGCAACAGATCTAGAGAGTAGGGGATGGGAGAGAAGAGAGAGAGGGGGGATAAGAGAGAGAGAGAGAGAGAGAGAGAGAGAGTGTGTGTGTGTGTGTGTATGTGAAAGAGAGGGATTAGGGGATGGGAGAGGCGAGAGAGAAAGTAGGGGATGGGGGATAGAGAGTAGGTAGTGGGAGAGGAGAGAGTGAGAGTAAAGGATGGGAGAGAGTGTGAGAGAGAGTAGGGGATGGGAGAGAGTGTGAGAGAGTAGGGAGAGGGAGAGAGAGGGGGATGGGAGTGTGTGTTATAGAACTAGAGAGTAGGGGATGGGAGAGAAGAGAGAGAGGGGTGATGGGAGCGTGTGTGTGTGTCTGTGAAAGAGAGAGAGTAGGGGATGGGAGATAGTGTGAGAGTGTGAGAGAGAGTAGGGGGTGGTAAAGAGAGAGTATGGGATGGGAGAGATAGAGTGAAAGGATGGGAGAGAGTGTGAGAGAGAGTAGGGGATGGGAGAGAAAGAGTAGAGAAGGAAAGAGAGTGAGAGAGAGAGAGAGATACTAGGCGGCGGGAGAGGGGGAGAGAGAGGGGGGATGGGAGTGTGTGTGAGAGATCTAGAGAGTAGGGGATGGGAGAGGAGAGAGAGGGGGAGATGGGAGTGTGTATCTATAAAAGAGAGAGTTTAGGGGATGGGAGTAGGGAGAGAGAGAGAGTAGCAGATGGGAAAGAGAGACTAGATGATGGGAGAGGGAGTGGGAGAGGGAGAGAGAGGGGGGATGGGAGTGTGTGTAAGAGAGAGAGTAGGGGATAGGAGAGAGTAGGGGGTGGTAAAGAGAGAGAGAACAAGATGGGAGAGAGAGAGAGAGAGTAGGGGATGGGAGAGAGTGTGAGAGAGAGTAGAGGGATGGGAGAGAGAGTGAGAGTAGGGGATGGGAGAGAGAGAGTAGAGAGGGAGAGAGAGAGAGAGAGATAGTAGGTAGTGGGAGAGGGAGTGGGAGGGGGAGAGAGAGGGGGGATGGGAGTGTATGTGAGAGATCTAGAGAGTAGGGGATGGGAGAGGAGAGAGGGTGAGAGAGAGTAGGCAATGGGAGAGGGAGAGAGAGAGTAGGAAGTGGGAGAGGTAGAGCGAGAGAGAGAGAGAGAGAGAGAGTAGGGTATGGGAGAGGGGAGAGAGAGAAAGAGAGAGTAGGGGATGGGAGAGAGAGTAGTCCAAGAGAGAGAGGGGGAATGGAAGTGTGTGAAACAGAGAGGGTAGGGGATGGGAGAGGAGAGAGAGTAGGGGATGGGAGAGAGAGAGTGAGAGAGTAGGCGATGGGAGAGGGAGTAGGAGAGGGAGAGTGAGAGAGAGTAGGTGATGGGAGAGGGAGTAGGAGAGGGAGAGTGAGAGAGAGAGTAGGGAATTGGAGAGGAGAGAGAGACTAAGAGAGAGTAGGGGATGGGGAATGGTGGGATAGGGAGAGATGCGTTTTGACATAGTGCATACACACTATAGTGCATATGCACTTTATAGTGCATACACACTATAGTGTGCATGCACTATGTCAAATCACCCAAAAATGGTCACAAAGAAAGTTTGGGTCCCATTTCATCCATTCTCTACTTTTTGTATGTTGTGCATTCTAATGTTCTAATAGAAAACACAGGTTTGAACATAGCAAACACTATTTCAAGACTTTTTGAAGCTAGCAAACACCAAATTCAATCATTGGATACACTATTTGAAGGCTTTTTAAATATTCTTTGTATAGAAAAGGTTAGTGCAATCCTTTTTAAATATTGTTTGTTAATATATAGATAAAAATTTGATTATAATTTGACATGTTGTTTAATATATAGTGAATTCATTGAAATTTGTATGTTTGAATGAAATGTTATTTCAAAATGGTTAAAAATTTGACAAGTTGTTTGATATATATTGTGTATTCATTGAAATAATTATAATTTTTATATGTATTTGAATGATTTGTAATTTACACGTTATAAGTAATTAAGACGTTTGAATAATTTGAAATGTAGAAATCATCATCATGCCAAGGAAGAAACCAAAAACTCAAAAAAATGAAGATGGGGAGAGAGATTTGGCAATTAAAAGAGATAAAATGAAACTACTACATGAACAAAGAAAATTGCAAAGAAATAATGAAGAATTGACTTTCGAAGATGATCAAGAACCATTGATACAAAGAAACAAAGAGGAAGAATTGGAAAGACAAAGAGAACGAATGAGACAGTTACGCTCAAAAAGACAATTGAATTGTGAAGCTACACCATCTTCCAATGGTGGAGTCATATCATCCTCTCATGTTGAAGAGACACTAATTTGTAGATCCAATGATGTACACACTCCATCATGTCATTTGAAGGCACAACATCAACATATCAAGTAGGTGATATTCCATCTTTTGCATCTTATTGCCAAGGCACATCATCTTCAGTTCAAGGTACGCAATATACTCAACCTTATGTTGATGTTCAAAATATTGAGGGAATGGAAGAGATTATAACACCTTCTAGAATTCATTTTATAAGACCAAAATATTTGATTGATATTGATACTAATAGTTTGAAATCAATGCCTGACAAGATTAGCAAGCACACTTGTCAAAGAAAAGTTAATCGTATGTGGAGATTATTTTTTGAAGAATTGAATATTACAGGTCAATGCCAATTATTTGTTGAAATAATGAGAAATTTGAAATTTAGGCTTATCGTGAAGATTCTTGGGCTAAGAACAATGGACGATTCAAATAAAAATTACATTGTAAAAAATCTAATGAGTGCTTATGATAAAGTGAGTTCTAAATTATGCACCAAAGATAGTAATATCACAAGACAAGTACTTACATCGATAATATTAAGTACCCAAATGAAGAAAGCTTGAATCATGAGAAAGACAAGCAAAACATTGAAAATTGGTAGAAGTACTTTAAGGAGAGCCATGCTAAGGCATGAGAGATTGGAAGATCCAACAAAAAATGAGTTATGGACATTTAGTAAAGAAATTAGTGAAGCTTTGAAATCATTGATCGAAGATTTTTGGAAGAATAACACACGTGCTTCCCCTAATCAAAGAGATGTTGTAAGAAGGAGGATTGGTAGCCAAAATCGTGACCCACATGTGAAACATTTTTTGGACTCAACTTAGACACATTTTTTTGCAAAATTTATTGGTATGTCTCCTCAAATTCAAATAAGTCAAAGATTTTTTGAGATGGGTAAATTATTTTATGTCAAGATAAATCACACATGCACAACTTCTTGTTGTAGGATACATATTGAATTTCTAACCATTTTGATGTTTTTAGGCATATATGTGTGTTTTTGCATTCTAAGTTTGTTTTGCAGGATTCTGACATGAATGAGCCACCAAGATCTTCAAAAAAATTCATATCCAACATTTTATGTGAAATAGGGGACAACCAACAATTTTAAAAGACATCAAGCTTGGATAGTACATGCTTATTTTGTGGTTCTTTGCAACTTTTATCAACTTGTGAACATATGGATAGTACACATGCAATTGGAAATGAAATAGTAGATTACAAAAAATTTAAACAATGACATATGCTCTAAAAGATGGGAAACAAGGTAAAAGATGTGATTTAGTCATTGAAAAGATTCCAATGTATGAGTTCATGAAATTTTTTTGTGAAAAGATTATTTACGAGTTTGCAAGGCATACACATAGAGCTCGATGGCTGGATTTGCAATTCAAGTTGTCCAAAGATACATTTCTATTGGATACCATTGTTTTAGTTGTAGACTTCACAAAGAACTACACACTACAACCACAAAATGAGATGCAAGCAAAGTATTATACTTCTCAATAAGTTTCCATATTTGTTCACATAACATTCATGCATTCACCTACAAGTACATAGGATGACAGGAAGATTTTGAGGGAGTACCATTTTTACATCAGCGATGATTAATCGCATTCTACGGAGTTTCTATTTTATGGAGATTTGGCTAACAGGGGTATAACATATCATCAGCCCATTATTTGGTTAGATAATTACGCATCTCAATTCAAGAATGCATGGATGTTCTATTGGTTGAGAAAGATGTACAAGTTGTGTAGAATTCAATATATGTGGAATTTCACAGAGGCTGATTATGGAAAGGGAGAGCACGATGGTACAGGCGCATGCATCAAAAGAGCCTTAGCTCATGAAGAACTAAAGTACAAAGATGGAGTAATATGAATAGATGCAAAATCCATCATCCAGTGGTGTAACGCTACAATGGGTCCAGGTAAGGAAGGTGAGTCTATGGTTAATAAATTTTTTTGGTTGATAGATAATACTAATATTGCACCATATGGAGATTGTTGCACACTAACAGGATCCAGTGAGTTGCACTCTTTTAGAAGCTCAGATGCAGGTTCATGGAGTATCCACATATGAAAAATGGTATGCTATTGTCCATCATATGTAGAGAAAAGTTGGAATGAGTGTGAGCTGACTAAATGGGTGGACAAATGGGATATACGGGTTTTAGACCCAATTGACACCTATCATCCCCCACAAGCACTAGAAATGGTAGAGATGGATTCATCTATTGACTTTGACTACTTGTTTGATCTAGTGCAACCTGGTAATATATATATTTATATATCTTTGTAATTTCAATATGTAACTTTATAACTTTTACCTTAGTATTTTTTGAATTAATGATCGCATTTTGTACATTTATCACTATAGGCCATATTTTTGCTATTATTGCACCTAAAGACAATGAAGAAGGGACAGATTATTATTTGTGTCATTTTTTCCAAGCCAAACAAAAATTGGATCACTTGGTTATAGATGATGAAGGTTTAGAGTACCATGTCAATGTAGTGGTTATAACCGGCACATGGCTTAGATGATATTCTATGAAGAACCCTAACTTGTGGTTATTCAAAGATTGGCAAACAGAGAGGAAGATTTTTCATTATTCAAACGTTGTTGTCACATCAAATGTCCACATGATAAAATATGGTGAAAAATCACATAATAAGATTCTTTGGAAAGTTCATGAGTTAGACCACGAGGCAATACTTGAGACATTAAAATGTAGAGCAAATCTAGTTGGCTCATTAGATTGAATAGGGGGAGAGAGAGAGAGAGAGAGATCAATTAGATCCAAATACAATCTTGCAACCTCTCCCCCAAGACTGTCGACATGACAAGGTGGGTATTGTTATGATGTGTAAGTGATGAGATAAGTTTAAATCACAGATTTTATATTTTGATTTGTTTAGAATCTAGATACATTATTTGAATTTATATTAGATTCTTTAATAGTGCCCATTTTCAGATTAGTCATTTGAATAAGTGAAAGTTTAGAATTTGTTGTTTAGATCAAAATGTAATGAAAGAACATGAAAATTGTTAGAATGTGAATGCTTTGTGATGTAAAGTCATGATTGTATCCATGTAACTAGAAACTTCAAACTGGTGAAAGCAAGGATACAATGGGAGAAGTTTCCAAGACTCATCAAGTCATTCATTAAGCCGCTTGATCATTGCTAGAAGCTCAAACAAATAATTCTTTGCATTTGGAACATTGTTACCAATAATGATATTATGACTAACATGCTTTTATCTTTTATTTGTTTTTTCATCTATAATTATTTTAGATAAACTCCAAAACAAATTTATATCCAAATAATAAACTTATAAAACCCTTCTTATAAATTTTTTAGATGTTGTCTATTTGGAAGCATTAAGACCAAAGTGTATGATCTTTGGTTCACTCCTAGTCACAAGAACTAGTAACTAAGTGTTCTTACACACATCATGCATAGGCATTATTAATAGTGATCACAGGGTCTTTACTTACAACAACAATTTCATCATTCATTTTTCTATTTCATTATTCCTATGAACTATTACTAAGGTGATAAATCCAACATTTAAACACAATGCAATGGACTTTAAATGACTATCAACACAACACAATGTCAGCCATAGAGGATTTGCCAAGCTTATCTCAATCAGCAACCCCAAGGATGTGGAGTAGAAGAATTTGTAGCTACCTTCACTTGGGAGTTGGAGTGGATGATGTCAACAAGCAATCTACAGTCTACACTTTATACCCCTCTATCCATGTCTTGGCTTACCCAAACCTCCACCTCCATCCACAGGGTAATTCAATAGCACTGGTATTCTTCTTAACATTTACCATTGCATAAACATTCAAGTCAATTAAATAAGACTTGCATGTGTAATCAGTGTACACCACAAAATCAATCTATTCTTCATCAGTGGAAACAAACAGAGACATATCAACTTGTTTTCAGTATCCCTTGAGATAACATTTAGAATCAATGCATTTCCTATGGCATTGCTATGTTCATCATAGTACAGCTTAAAGAACAATACTAGAAGATCTATTGATTCTTGAATGAGTCTAGATATAGTAATTTTATGAAATAAATAATTTCTTCTCATGGTAACCCAATAAGTTTGCAACCACCCTATGAGCAGTTATTGCTCACTCAAATTTTTAAAATGTAGCTCAATTCGAAATGCAAGAGTTTTTAATTTTTGTTGTAATTCTATTTATTGGAGGTCTGATAGTGCACTATTTGGTGTAGAGCACCTAATCTTCTTTTTTTCTTGATGTAATAAGGTCTAGGGATAGATCTAATGATCTCCCTATGACCATCCACATTTGTAATGGAGACAAGACCCTATGGTGCAACTATAAGCCTTGGGCATCAATTGGTCCAATAAAGTGGATTTTTGGTTATTTATATGTTTCCTAGGAAAGTCTAGGTGTTTAGAACATTAGTAGGGTCCCCAAGATTTTGTAGAGTTCATTTGCAAACATATTTGCAATAAAACTTGTCTTAGCACAAAAATTACAAAATTGCAAAAAAGTTGCTTAGCAACTTTAGCAATTTTCTTGACAACTTGATTCTCCACTAGTGGATTTCCTTCCATTTTCATGTGGAGCAAGTTAGGGATGTATTCTATCAAATTTTGGTAGTTTTGGAGCAGGAGGTTGCATTGGTGAATTTTGAGCGTGAGCCCTAGCTCAAATATCTCCATGTATTTGACCCTATTTTGGAGGAATTTGAATGGATAGAGTGAAGGAAAGGTTTTGAGGACTTGATGTTCAAAAAAAGTTCCCTTATTTAAGCCTAAATAAAAACCTAGAAGTGGAGATCTGGTTCCATGCACCCATTTTTGATCATTTGGGTTGAAAACCAAGCATAAAGTGGCTAATTAGGCCTAAGTACTTGGTGCATTTGGGATATGTTGGAGTGGAGATGGTCTTTGAAAATTTGAAGTTTGATAGAACTTGGAAAAGGATACTAGAATCTACAATTTATTTCTTAGGTCCTTTGGTAAGTTTTAGAGTTATTGGTTAAAACCAGTTTTAGTAGACCTAATAGGCTACTAGGTTTGATTGTGTAAATTGAGTTGTGGGTTGTTGGGAGTACAACTAGTGGTTGAATTACCTTATTTGTGTTAACTCTAAGTTGTTTCAAGCCATTTCTAGTGGTGGAAAAGCCTAGAACATCAAAATCCTTATTTTGCCCTTTGTGGAGGAATTTGGTCATATTTGCTCAAGTTGGTTCATACTTGCTTTGTGTCTTGCTTAGGGTGGTGAGAGTTGAACTTTTTCTCAGTGGTTCCTAGGAGGAATATACACTTGTGAGAGTAGAACATACCCTTGGTTTAACCCTTGGAGCATTTTTGAAGATTGTGTGGGATTTGGGCTTGTTTGTTGACTTCCATTGTGCTATCTCTGCATCAAGTGGTATCAGAGCCACTTTGATCTTGTTGTGGAACCATGTCTAATGGAGGAGAAGAACTTGAAAGGGAGATCCCCTTGAGGATCACCAATGTGGAACTAGCCAAGCTAGTCAAGGAGTAGATGGGTGAAAGTAGAGTAGTCTGGGAAAAGAACAGAACTATGAAGAGGGAGTTGTATAGACTCAAAAACAAAATGAGAAAAGGGAGTGATGAAGAGTATGAACCTGAGGAGATAGAGGGGAATGAGGAACAAGAGAACATTCTTTCTAATCAGAGACCCTTCCTTGTAGCATTGGAGAGGATTGGAAAGAAGGTAGAAGGGGACTTACCCACCTTCCATGGTAAGTTGGACCCTGATGAATGTGTGGATTGGATAGAGGCCTTAGATAATCACTTTGAATGTGATAAGACCCCTAAAAATCAGAAGGTTAGAATTTCCAAGGCCAAACTCAAAGGTCCTACAATGAGTTGGTGGAATTTCTTGCAGAATGAGAGGTTGGATGAGAACAAGGAGCAAATTGCCAGTTGGAAGAAGATGAAGGCTGAAATTAGAAATCAATTCATACCTGAAGATTATGAGGTGTTAGTGCATCAAAGATTGCAGAATCTTAGGCAAAGGGACTTGGATGTCAGCACCTACACCAAAGAGTTCCACAACTTGACCCTCAGAGCCAAATTGAAAAGAAGAAACTTGCAAGGTATGTAAATGGTTTAAAGTATAGCATTCAAGATGAATTGACATTAATTACTCTTGGTTCAATACATCAGTGTTTTAATATGGCCTTGAAAATAGAGGAAAAACATAAAAGAAAGGGAGATGCAAACAATAGGGGTAGAGGAAACAACAATAGGGGTAGAGGTAGGTTCCATGGAAGGGGATCTTTTAATAAAAATCAGGAGGAATCTAGTGGTTCAAATGCTGAAAGTGAGTCTACTAATAGAGGGACATTTAGGGGCAAAAGATCCAATGCTAGAGGAAGGTCTAGTGGAAGAGGGCCTAGCGTGTTAACTAGTAAGTTCTTTACTTGTAACCAAGTAGGACATCAGTCCTTTAGATGCCCTAAAAAGAACAAACAAGGAGGTTACATTTATTTGGTTATGTTCCTTCATACAATTTTTATTGCCTTATGTGTTTTGGGTTCAACTTTGAAAATAAGACACTCTCATGTGTCCTTTCTTAAATTATTGATGCAGTGTCGTAGAAAATAATTATTTTCAAATCAATTTCTTTCTAGAGTTGATCAATATGAAATATATTTAGTATATTCTAAAACAAGAGAACCTAGAAATGATTTATCCATGATCATCATGAGATGACCATCTCAAAAGTGTTTATTGAGCTCATTTTCCTGGCTACAAGACTAATACTTCCTTATCCTTATAAATATTAGATTTGAGTGTAGTTTCAACATTTTGTAGCTCATTACCAAGAGTAGTCATCTCATAGAAAAAAAAGTCTTCCAACCTAAGCTTCCCTTGAAACTTGTTTTATAGTTCTTAATTTCTAAATAGATATGACTTTTTCATTGTAACATGTAGGCAAAGAGCTCATAATTTTACTCATGTTCATCATCATTTCTTAATGGTGCAAGGGCACCAAGGTCATTCTATGAAGATACACAAAGACACCATGTAGGTCAGAGGAGTGAGTAGGACAAGGTGATATCCAGACAATTCAAATGGACAAGAATTAAAAGTTATAATATTTTCATGACCAAACAATGTAATCAAATGTGTTTGTTGTAATCACCTAAAAATGGTCATCTAGACTATTAGCTCCCTTCTTAGCATTTTGGCTAGTGAATGGAGTAGTGCTTGGATTAGGCATAGTAGTGCATGAAGGTTGAGGATGTTTAGGATTAGTAGCATGGAAAAGGTTTGCAGCCAAGTGAAGGTTAGCTGGAGTTTCTTTTAGAGGTAGCCCTTGAGGATACACATAGTCAATGTGGAAAGCATTAGGTTCCTTTTTTGATAGAGGCATGTTGGAAAGCTTTGAAGTGTTGGGAGATGCATGAGTGTTGGAAGAAGTGCAAGATGTAATGGAGCCACTACTAGACATAGGTTCATCAATGTAATATTGCTCAAGAGAAGTATCCTCAGCACATGAGTCACTAGAGGTTCCAAGATCAACAATCTCATCATCAATGAGATCTTGGGTTTTATGTTTAACGTATATACAATTAGAAGTAGCATGGTCATTAGATCGATGATAGGCACAATAGGTATCCAAGAATGGATTTCCATAGGAGTTAGACTTAGTCAACATGATGAGCTTGGTGCCCTAGTGAATAATTTCAACATCCTAGATTCATTTTCGAGATCGAAATCCAAATTCGAGTTCATCTTGATGGTCAAAATTGTCTTTTAAAATTCTACTTTCTTCTAAGTAGTTAGCTAACCTTTTGAGGTCTAATCTTCAAATTATCACTGGGGCATCTTCATTTCTTCATGTCTTCATCATTTCTATGCTTCATATCTACTTCTAGTCACCTTTTCACATCTAAAATCACTTTTCTACTCGTTTTGACCTAATTTTTATGCTATATCCTTCAAGGTCAACTCTAGCCAAACTGGGGCATTTTATCAGTTTCTTATAGTCATTCTTGGGTTCTAATCATCTATCTGTCATCTTAGACATTGCTATATTCTAATTTTCTCATGTCTAGCCAATTTTTGCATCCCCTTACCTCATTTCAATTTCGATCCCGAGGGGGCAAAAATATTCTATTGATGATTGTTACAGCTATCTATTTCTTAGGAGCATTTGTTTGACCTTATCACTTGCTCTCGATCTATTCGCTTTGCTAGCTGTTAGAATTATTTTTAGATCCTAACATCATCTTCCTAGTGTTCAGTACTACTGCTATCAGGCTATGCATTCAGGACTTGCTATCTATTTCTGCATTTCATTCTTTGGAATCATATATCTACATCCATCACCGCCTACTTGGCTTTCTATTTTCTTTGACATAATATTTTCCCAGATCAATCACGCATTAGTCAAAGAGGGGCAAATGTAATCACCTAAAAATGGTCATCTAGACTATTAGCCCCCTTCTCAGCATTTTGACTAATTTAATTTAATCATTTATCTAGACCAAATTGTTAATAATCAATTTATTTGATTATAACCTATAGTTTGACTATGCTATCCTAAGTTCATTATTTGATTAAAAGAACATGTCCCCTTTTAATTAAATAAAAGACCCCATTCTTCTATCCCACTTAAAGTGCACACATAAAGTCCTTTTTCTATTTTACAATTAAAAGAAAAGGCTTGTGAGACTTTTGTCTTATGTGACAAGTCAATTTATATTCTATTGGTTGACTTGTGTGTGCACATGGATCACTCCTCTTTTCGAATTCCACCGTTGATCATCCACCATCTTCATCTTGATCTCCACCGTCCGTACAACTTTAAAAGGGAGAGGGCTTTCCCCCTCAATCAATCCATCTTTTGAATATTGTTATGTTGCAGGTTTTCTAACAAGTTTCTTTGGAGCTTTGTGGAGAACTTCTCATTTCTTTTCTCATTCTCTCATTCCATCATATTAGCATAAGATCATATGGCATTCTTAGCATAGTTGCATGTTAGTTTATCTTTGATTCTTGCAATAATCTCACATAGTTTAAATAATGGTATTGTAACACTCTCATTCACATTCTAGCATAGTTGCATCTTGCATTTCCATTCAAGTTTAATCTTTCATCTTGCATTGCATCTTTGAGGAACTCATTGTAGACACTTTAATTCTTGCTCTTGTCTCAAAGAACCTCCCATTGCATGGTTTACTAGCAAGAAGCACATTTCTAAGGCTTGGCTGAGAGCCTTCATGTTTGAATACTAGCTTCTTGCACTCCGTGGATAGGGAGCTCTAAGCCGGCATCCAAGCATTCCAACTCATGGAATCATTTGGATAGAATGGTTTAGAGTGTGACACAAATCAAGTGTAAATTTTTTTTGTGATATCCTCAAAGGACTGAAAGCCATACTTGTAATGTCCTTAAAGGACCAAGAGTTTGTTTGTATTGGACTAATGTTGTCCAAAACATAAGTTATGTTTACAAGAAGTTTAGAATGGGAAGGGGATAGGTCTAGGTATTAGAATAAGGGTTGAATATCAAATTAAAGCCATTTTGTTATTTATAAAATTCAAATATTAAAAAACAAATGGCTATGATTACTTTTTTTATTAAAATTCAAATATTTAAATTCAATTTTTCATCATTTTGATTACTTCTTGGGGGGTCTTTTCAAATATTCTAAGTTGAGAAGCATTTCAAATGGATTAAGTAAGACCTATAAAAAATTTCCAATTCCTTTTGAATGTTTTAAAACTTAATCAAAGTCATTGTTTCGCACATCCACATAACAGTTGCAGTTTTCAATACTTTTACCTAACAATTATGCTGATATCTTTAATGTAGAGGATCCATTTCAGGAGATCAAGGGCCCTAAGACCATGAAATGGAAATGATTAACATTTTATTATATAAATATAACATTTTATACATACAAAAATGGATGGGAATGTGATCACAGTCTAAAATAGTGAAGAAATCAGCATGGAAATGGTGGTTAGGTACAACAGTGGGAGTTCTAGCCACGTGAAAGGAGTATTTTGTGATTTGGATCATCTTATATGACCAATGTAAAGGTTTATGGTCAACCAATTTGATCTAGAAGTTTGGGGAAGGTGATATTGGTGATACCCTAGATTTGAGGGTTTGAAAGAAGGTAATTTGGGATTTTGGGGTTCTAGTAGGTCTGGGATAGATTTCTTATGGAATTGGGGGTTTTATGCCATGAATGATGACTATTGAAAGTTACAAGGTCTAGGAGTCTATTATACTGGGAGTTGCTTTGTTAAATTAGCCATTTTCATGCTCGAAAATAGGGCATCAGTTAGAAATAGGAGTGTTGGTCCAAAATAACCATATGAAAGATTTTGATATGTTTTAGTACTTTGAAAAGGGTGTCCAAAAATGTAATTATCCTATCAAGTTCTTTGGATAAAGTTTAAGTTATTTAGAATTTTGTGCTATTGGAGGGCTACGAATTTGTCAATTAGGTCTCTTAAGACACCTTGGAAGAATTAGGCATTGGGAGTTGGGTCTAGCCAAGTGGATGGTTAAATAAAATTGAATACACATTATATAACTAATAAAAGTCTTATTTAACCCTTGTTTAAGGCCTTTGCATAGTTGGAGTTATTTTGAGTCATATGGAGTTTGTAGGTGTTTTTGGCAATTTGGATAACTTGCTTGCTTGAAGAAGTTTGGAAGTGGAGTTAGTCTTGTGGATCCAAAGGTGTGGAGTTTAGTTAGTTAAGCCTTTTGAATGATTATCCTCTGATAAAAGATTGAGTGGGTTGGGTCATTGTTTTAGTTACACTTGAGGAAGATATAAGGGCATTGTTTCAAGGCAAAGGGATAGTTAGTTGTTTCTACATCAAATCATTGGTTGACCACTAACCTCTGCATCACTTAAGGTGTCATCTCTACTTATAATTGAAAAAACTATATCATTCACTCTCTACATAAATGGTTAAATAGTTCACTTTCACTCACCCTTATATCTTCATACTTCCCTTAAAGACCCTACAACTCAAATTGCTTAACATACCTATCACCTTTACAAATTGTTTCTATCTTTTTCCATGCCTCATAGGTTATCATTGATCCATAGATGTGAGAATACTCTATATCAAACAAGGCACTAATCAAATATTAACTTTCTATCATGTTTTTTCTTAAGTTGCTTCATTTGATTTGTAGTAGCATTCGATAGATCATTTGGTATATCATATGACTTCTCACTAATATCCCAATATTCATCTCCCATACATATCATATGAATAGTCATACCATTCTTCCAAACTAGGTTTTTGGTTCCATCAAACTTAGGACCATCATTTTGTGAACTTTCCATGTCAAATATCACGTTAAGTGATCAAACATCTTTAAAAGGACTTGGCTATAATACTAATTTTTAGGCCCAAGAAGAGACAAGTACATCTTAGGGAGGGGGTAATTCAGTTGTATGCCAAATATAATAATTCCAACAACTTAGATAAATCAAATATCTAAAAGATAAATAATAATACAAGATTTGTAACACATAATACATAATACATAACACATAACATCATATATTGGTCCAAGGGCACCAAGTGGGCACACGAAACTACAAGGTACACCAGGACCTATGAAGGAGACCATGAAGGTACAAAGGGAAATTTTATGCAGAGGATATGGTGGATCCAATGCCCAAATAAAAAAATGAGATCAAGTCAACAAGCTTCTTCAATGCCCAATCTTAATGATCCTAAGATAGCTTCAACAGGTGAAATATCAAAGAACACTCAAACAAGACTCAAAGTGTGGTCCAATGGCCTCAACACATGTAATTCAAAATTTTATAAAGGCTTACAAACTTCTATTCGAGGTTTCATACTCAAATCTCCAAAACTCACCAACTAAGCCTAATAGCCTAACTTGTAGCCCGGCAACAGCACTGAAAAAGATATTTCTTCAACTTTTCCCAAAACACCAGGAAAATAAATAATATATTTGAGTACCCTTTATGTATTACCTTAACATACCAAAAGGAAAGGGTAGGTTGTTTTGGAAATTATATGACTATCCTCACTATGTGACCCCAAAAAGCATTAAAAATGAGTGATTTTAAAAAGCAACTATATCACAGAAATATACCCAAGTTTCCAAACGTTGGAAAGTATCATTAAATGGTTCAAAACCTCTAAATCCAAGAGGAAATCAACCCAACACACTTGTAACATCAAAAACCCCAAAATACCTCTCTTAAACCCTTGATTTGAGGGTTTCTCCAATCTCCCTTCTCCAAACACTTCTAAACCTATTTGGTGGTTGATTCACCATGAGTTTGACAATATATGGTCAACTAAAACATTAAAATTCTTTTCCCTTGAGGCCAATCTCTCACTGCTGATCCCTAGCTATCATTTCCCTTAGGGAACACTTTGCTCCAACTAGTGATCACTCCACTTCTTCAATATGTCTACAGAAAAATTCATTAGTAACTATGATACATAGTTATTATTCATCCTTCCATGGGTCCTAGGCCTTTGGGTCCATGGAAAGGGTATTAATTACAAGTAAATCTTCAAAACAAAGTAGAAGACTTAGTAAAATAAATCAATTTGTTGTAGGTGTAGGAAGAATCATGTAAGATGAATCTCAAATCATTCCAAATGTGTGATGTATCCTTCCAATGCCTTATTGAATCCTCCAAACACTTCAATAAAAACAATTTACATGGAAAATGTAAAGAAACTTCAAGGAAATCAATGCATTTTGTTGTCACATTCTGGATTACACCAGTCAAAACGTAAAAAACTGTGAGTTAAATTGAATCACAATGCATTCAACTAGTGAATGATTGCTTGTAGATTTCTCAGTATTCCAACATGAAAGTAGAACCAAAATAAAAGTATTGAAACCCTTCAACAATGCATAAGAATAATAGAATTGCATATTTAAACTTCTATTTTATTGATTCCCTCTTCCTGTCGTACACTTCCAAGCATTATATCTGTACAAAAGGAGCTATCTACAATATAATTAATCAACAATATACTTCCCTAACCTCTTCCAACCAATTATAGGGATTAGTTGAATTTTTTAAACATTAAAATACTACTCCCCCCCCCCCAAAACTGGCTACTAACCATTAACTTTGAATATTTAAACTTTTAAACTTTTAAAAATACTTAAAACCTTATTGAATTAGATTAACTCCAAAGGTTTTCCATAACCTAGGAGACTTAATAGCATCACTCTTATAACTTGAACCTATCCTAAAACATCTATTGGACACTGATGGTCCAAATTACATTTATTTAATCCTTCTAAGGATATAAATTCATTCCTAAATTCAAGTGCCACTTCATGGCATTAAACCATTATAGAAGCCAACACATTACAATTTATTTAATTTACATCATTTAGAACCCAATAGTCTTTATTGGAACATTGATCTTCATTAGGCAACTCTCAAGTCTTCATAGTCTTCTTGTGTAACTTGACTGGCTTCATGAATTCCTTGTTTATCCTCGTTGCCCCTAAACCACAATCAATGCCTAATGAAGATATGTAAATTCATTTGATGACAAACCATGGCTATTTAAGCCATCAAAATGTAAGGGAAGCATGAAATTGTCAAATTTGTAATACATTGCCAAGAATGGGCAAACTTAGGCCAAAATGGTACAAGTGAGGTTTAAGGAGTTAAAATTCATTTAATGTTAATGTCATAGTCAAATGTGATGTATTTGGTTCATCAAAGTAATAGTATGGAGGAGTCATAGGTCATTCAAGGTTAAGATACAAGATATGCATAAATAGATGTAAATTGCAAAATTGACAAAATGTTGTCAAGAATGCCAAAAATGGCTAAGAGAAAGGACTAATGGATATGTTTAGAGTTTTATAATGTAAATAAGTTAAAAATTCTTTATATTAGTATAGAAATGTTGAATTTTCAAGTTGACAACTTTGTTGTCAACTTGACAACATTTTCATATGTTAAGTTAGTACACTGTTGCAAACAGTTACAAACTGTTAAGAAGTTGTTGTCAGATTTGTGGGAGAAGATGGGGCCTATTTAGAAGTTCTTCCATGTGACTAGAAGGGAGAGATGATCCATAATGATAAAATATGTAATGGAACCCTAAGTCTTACTTTTACAAAGCATGAAAAAAACACTCAAAGCAAGTGACTGCTATAATAAACAAAATGCTAATTACAATCCATACATTGTCATTTTTCCTTCTTCCAACCCCTTGAAAAGGTTGAGTTCAACCTTATATACGATTATAATGTACATTTACAACTACTTCAAGTGGTTGAAGGGTTCCCACAAAGAAATTTTTCTTTTTGCATAAAAGTTGCAAAAGTTGTTAATGACAACTTTGCAAGAAACGAGCAATTTTTGCAATTTTACAGTTTTTTTACCCAAACTTGCTCTAATTTCTACCAAATTTTCCAAAAGGCCTAAGATGGATCCAAGACACCTAATAATGACCCTAAAATAATTGATTACCTTATTTCCCCCTCAAAACCCAAAAATGCTCTATTGAGCCAAATGAGCAATTACGAGCAATATTGCATTATGGGGCTCTTCTAACCTATCTAACCTCACATTAGGAAAAATTTGATCCTATTATTACTCTAGTGATGTGGCTAGCATCACTACAAGCGAAAAAAACCAAAGAAGCCCTAGGTCTACCCTTTAGCCTACAATGGAAGCCAACAAATAAGCCAAATCTCACACAACCTTCAAATTTGCTCCAAGGGTTGAATTGATGTTATGTTATAATCTCACAAGTGTATATCCCTCCTAGGAATCACTGAGGAAAGTTTCAAGTCTCACCACTCCAAGCAAGACACAAAGCTAATCTGAACCCAGCTTGAGCAAATAGAGCTAACTCCCTCAAAAAGGGCAAAATAGGGATTTTGTTGTTCTAGGCTTTACAACTTCCAAAAAAGGCTTGGAACAATTTAGAATCAACCTAAATAAGGTAAATCCACTACTGGTTGCACTCCCAACAACCCTCAACCAAATTTGCAAGATTAGGCCTAGAAGCCTATTAGGTCTCCTAATGTTGATTTTGACCAATAATTCTAAAACTCACCAAAAGGACCTGAAGAATAAATTATAGATTTAAGTACCTTTTTCCTAGTTCTTACTAACTCCAAAGTTACAAGGACCAACTCCACTCCAGCATATCCTAACCACAACCAAGTACACAGACCTAATTAGCTACTTTAGGCTTGGTTTTCAAGGCAAGTGGTCAAAAATGGGTGCATGGAATCTAGTCTCCACTTCTAAGTTGTTCTTTAGGCTAAAACAAGGGCACTTTTTTCAAACATCAGGTCCTCAAACCCTTTCTATCACTCTGTCCACTCCAATTTCTCCAAAACAAAGGTCAAATACATGGGAATATTTGACCTAGGGCTCGTCCCCAAAAATCATAAACACAACTTCTTGCTCCAAAACTACCAAAATCTAATAGAATACATCCCTAACTTGCTCCATACCAGGGAAGAAGGAAATGCACTAGCAGGAACTCAAGTTAGGGTCATTTTAATGACCAAACCCTGAAATTAAGGGTTTCACAGACTAGCACCGTAAAAAAATTGATAACTTTTGCAAGGTAAATGATGAAAACTCCAAACCAACACCAAAATCTTCTAAAAATATAGCTTCAACTTCTTAGAGTCCAAAGATCATCTTGCATACCTTATATTTCGTACTATATGGAAAAAAACCAATAAATTGTATAGGAAATCAACAAATTTTATTGATTTTGGGAGCAAAATACAATTGAATCTTCACACCCTCACCATCCTCAAATGCTCTGAGCCTAAATAGGATATATCCAATAGGTTAACCACCCCTTGAAAGTTTTGAGCCGTTGGAAGTTACATTTCAATAAGTTGTCAACAAAAAATGCAAAAGTTGTTAATCAACTTTTTAGCAATTTTGCAATTATGACAAGTTTTATTGCAAGAATGTTTGCAAATGGACTTTACTCACTTGTAGGAACCTTATTAATATTATAAACACCTAGACATACCAAGAAAACATAAAAATGACCAAAAATCCACTTATTAGACCAATTGATACCCAAGGCTTATAGTTGCACCATGGGGTCTTGTATCCATTACAAGGTGGATGGGTCATAGGGAGATCCTTATTACATCATGAAAAGAAAGAGTGTTAGGTGCTCTGCACCATGGTGAAGAGTTGGATCATGGTAGATAGGCCTTGAAAAGGTTATCCAAGGTATTAGGGTCAGTGTGGGAAGCTTGATTGGATATTTGGTATGTTGGAGGCACTAGGTACACTAGGTGCACTAGGTAACTCAAGAGAGTATTGGAGTTTGAATAGATTGGATTGAGACAATGAGATGATGAACTCATGAGCATGGTTGAGTAAGTTCCCTTTAGTTGAGGAATTTGCCTTTAGTTGAGCACATTTCTTACAATAAATCTTAGACTTTGCCTTTAATTGGGTTCACTGATATAATCTTGATTACAAGAGAGTGGATCAAATGTCTACTACAACCAAGAAGATAAACATCTCAAATACTAAGACAAATCCAATGAAGCACAACTTCTACTTATTCATAAAATGCATACAATATATTTCCTTTGCACATCCTTTGCATACTTAACACACTCTCAATTATAGAAATGTTATCTCATTTATACATGTTACAAAGATTAAACATAAACAAGGTTGGATAATGCCTATTATGATAAAAGATATAAATATTACGTTTAATTAGTAATGTTATCCAAATCAATTCATCCAAGACTTGGACAGGACCCAAATAAATAACCAAGAGCATGCAATAGTATCACCAAAGTAGCACCAAGAATCACAACTTATTACTTCATCAAATCAGTTACACCCTAAATAATGAAACACTAAAAAACCACAAAATAAATAAAAATTTGGTCTCCTCAATCAATTTGAACCATTAACATGATCTAATAACACCAAAAAGAAGCATGAATACCATTTAGAGTCTTCATATCATCACTAACTCAAATCCCAAATCATTTTCAACACTAATCAACAAGAACACAAAAATGCTGTCCTCTTTCATTTTTCTCCAGATTTTTCCATAGCATCAAGAAAATAAATTTAATATTAGGATACCCATTTCGCTCCTCTATAACATATCAAAATATGAGGTATAGTTGTTTTGGACGAAGTCTCTGTTATTACACTATGGGCCACTTTGTAGGCATAAAAATGAGCAATTTAGGTGATTTTTCAAGGTAAAAAGGATTTTTATGTTTTTTAGAATGTTTTAAAAGTCCTTAGGGTCATTAGGTTAAGTTTTAGGCATCTAGGAGTTAAGATGTCAAAAATTGCAAAAAATTGCAAAAGTTGTCAAAGCAAAATTGCAAAAATGCTGACAACTTTGTAGGAGTTTGGGAATTGGTGAAGGGCTGAGAATTTGGAAATAAGTTATTTTAGTATTTTTAAACCTTTTCCAAGTTTCAAAATTGGAATCAACTGAAAAATGTAAAAATTGCACTTTTTGTGCAAAGTTGCATTGTTGAAAGTTGTAAAAGTTGCTCAAATTTGCAACTTAGTGGAAAAAGGGTCATGGGATCGAACTGTCTATTCCATTAGGTCCAAGTGGCTGGTTAAACCCTATCCCCAACCTCATCCCATCCTGTTGAGCACTCGAACATTCTCAGGCATGTCGAACTAAAATGTCCCTAAGGGTCACTAAATGTCATAGGGCAACGATCTTTGATGGAGCATATCTCAAAGCTCGTGCAAGGTATGGATGTGATTCTAGTTCCTATAGGACCATGTTGCAGAGACCTACAATAACCTCTCTCACTTTTTGTAGATCATTCTCCATTTTTATTTTGCAATGCCATCTCCAGTGATGGTGAAACTTGTAGTGTTGGCCAGTACAAAGTTGCCAACTGCCAAATCTCTCTCACCTTTCATCCTGAGATCAAACTATCTATTCTATTAGGTCTAGGTGGCCAAGAAAAACTTATCCCCAACCTCATCCCATCTCATTGAGCAATTGAACATTCTTGGGCATGTCGAACCGAAATATCCCTAAGGGTCACTAAATGCCATAGGGCAGTGATCTTTGATGGGGCATATCTCGAAGCTTGTGCAAGGTATGGATACAATTTTAGTTCCTATAAGACCATGTTGTGGAGACCTACAATAACCTCTCTTTATTTTTTGAGATCATACCCCATTTTGATTTTGCGACGCCATCTCGAGTGATGCTAAAACTTGTAGTGTTGGCCAGTACAAAGTTGCCAACTACCAAATCTCTCTCACCTTTCGTCCTAGGATCGAACTATATATTCTGTTAGGTATGGGTGGCTGGGTATACCCTATCCCCAACCTTGTCCCATCCCATTGAGCGCTCAAACATTCTTGGGCACACCGAATCGAAACGTCCCTAAGGGTAACTAAATGCCATAGGGCAACAATCTTTGACAGGGCATATCTCAGAGCTCATGCGAGGTATAGATGTGATTCTAGTTCTTATAGGACCGTGTAGCAGAGACCTACTCTCTTTCTTTTTGGAGATTATACTCCATTTTTATTTTGCAACGCCATCTTAGGTGATGCTGAAACTTGTAGTGTTGGCCAATACAAAGTTGTCAACTACCAAATCTCTCTCACCTTTCATCCTAAGATCGAACTGTCTCTTCTGTTAGGTCCAGGTCACCGAATAAACCCTATCCCCAACCTCATCTTTTCTCGTTGAGCACTCAAAAATTTTTGAACATGTCAAACTAAAATATCCCTAAGAAAGATAATGACACATTAAGGGGCTTACAAGAGTTCATAAGTTTCTATTTATCTCCCCCACATTGAAAATATCATGGAGAAAACATGGTGTGATATGTAGAAGGAGAAGATTCTAAAGGGCTCACAACTTTTCCTCCTCATCATAACTCACAATCTTAAGGGTTTATTCGAGGTAGGCTTAATATGGCACATATTATAATGTGCCATACGTTTATAAGATTGTGTCAAAACTATCAAAGGAATGATAGAGATCACTATTTTGCATCATTATGAGGGATTCTCAAGGATCTTATCTTATGTAATGTCATATTGGTGAATAGCAAAGAATACATTCACTACCTCTTGCATTAATGATATTCATGAAGGGTTTCAAATAAAAGGCTACTATAATTTTCAAAACAACATTAATGATAATCAATGCATAAGTTAAAGGCATTGTGAAGGAATGAGATCAAAGAAAAATATTCAAGGCTGTGATGAACAACTTTTTAAACCTTTGTAGTAGTGTAACTATCAACATCTCTAGATTGGATTAGACTTTGGTTGTGCATTATAGTTTTTTTATTCTTCTTTTTTATTCTAAAATAGCCTATAGCTTACTTGAACATTCTTAACTACATTAAGTTTTAACTATCAAAACAGAACTTGTTCTGATAGCTGTATTTGGATCAATCTTTGGGTGTGCATGTTTCGTAACCAAGTTGATAAACAAGAAACAAGGAAGGTACAAGTCTTTCTTGGTTCCAACAAAGTCATAGGAATCTAGTTCCATTGACTTCACATCTAGTTATCAACTACAGAAACGGCAACAATTCTAAGTATGTTGCAATAGACAAATTCTCTAAGATGGCATCTCTCATGCCTTGTACGAAATCAATCTCACCTCTAGAAATAGTTCTATTTGTCAATGTTTGATAACTTCAGTTAGATAAACCTATATATAATTTATGTGTGTGTGTGTGTTCTTCATATTGAGATATGAGGTCATTGTTATATGAGAAAATTATATATATATATATATATATATATATATATATATATATATACATGTGTATATATATATATATACATGTGTATATATATATATATACATGTGTATATATATATATATACATGTGTATATATATATATATATACATGTGTATATATATATATATATACATGTGTATATATATATATATACATGTGTATATATATATATATACATGTGTATATATATATATATACATGTGTATATATATATACATGTGTATATATATATATATACATGTGTGTATATATATATATATATACATGTGTGTATATATATATACATGTGTATATATATATATATGTATATATATATATATATGTATATATATGTGTGTATATATATATATATGTATGTATATATATATATATATATATGTATGTATGTATATATATATATATGTATGTATATATGTATGTATATATATATATATATATACATACATATATATATATATACATACATATATATATATAGATGTATGTATATATATATACATACATATATATATATATATATATATGATATTAAATTTGTTATTATTAATAATTATCTGATTAATGAATGACATGTCCCATGAAGGGACATGTCTATTCATGGCCTATTCTCTCTATATATAAATCTAAGAGAATGCTGCATTTGGAACACACATACCTTGAATAGGAAGTGCCATTACATTTGCATCGTCGATCTTTGAAATTTAACATGGTATCAAAGCCAAACTGCAAATGTAAACAACTATTTGAATAATGGAATCTTGCAAACATGGTGTGAAATTAGGTCAAAACAGAGAGGAGGACAGTGAAAGATTTGGAACAATATGCAAACACACATGCAAAACGTGGAGGGAATTATATACTAAGCAGATAGAATGGGAACAATGGAAGAACATAACGAAGTTCCAGTCATAGAAATGATGATCAGCCAGCATCTTTTATCAAACATTTCCCTTCCCTTCTCAGCATATGTTGACATAATGGATTGGTGGGTAAATTATGGCAAAACTCAGCAATGATTCAACAATAGCTATTCATCATGGGGCAGACGGATCTTGTGCTAAGGAGATGTAACATGGCCAATACTAAATGCTCATAGCTTGCAAATTCTGTTAGCTAAGAGATGTTCAAAAACTATAGTTTTTATCGATGAATATGGAATTGTGAAACTTATGTTTTTGAGTTGCTAATGAAGTCAAAGTACCATCGTCTCTAATCAATCCCTTGTGTTTTTGAGACACCCCCACATGGAAATTTGGTCATTGATGGGCACAAAATTGATCTACTTCCTTCGGTAAAAGGATTAATATTGCACCTTCTTCAAATGTACTACTTCAAGAAGTAAACATGGGATGGAAGCCTACTTTTCATTAAGCACAACTATGAAAAAGGTCTTCCCAACTCTACAAACCACAACCCTTTCCATGTTACTCCAATTTCAACTTCTATAATTGAATGACAGGGCTTATCCCATGCTACTATCCTTAGCATCAATTACTCTATCTTAATATGAAGTTGACAAAGCCATCAAATTCATCACACAAATTTAAAAAATACAATAATATATGCAAACCATTCTGTAGAACATAAATACCAAGTACAGGTAGCACCACAAGCTTGTCCACTACATTGTGAGCCCTATAACATCACCAAGTAAGTAGGATTAGACACCACCTTTGAGGTCAATCTTCCTGCCTAGCTTGTTATGCACCTGTTTTCTATTTTCAATTGAACTCAATCCTCTATGTGCCACCCCAACCAATAGTAACCAGATCATCAACAATCAACATCTAAGTTTGCCAACAAGAGACACCCTCTTCCTAATGATGGAAGCACAACAAGTTCCTACCAAAGGACAATGGTAGACAAAAGTACAAATTGCTCATAAATCTCAATGTCTCACTCTACAATTGGACACAATGGGTATTAATGATTCTCAAGGGTTTGGGGGACTCAGGGATACATAACTCTGTCTGTACTAAGATAAGCTCTCTGTTGTTCTGTCAACAACACAATCATCACCTACATAACACATCAGAGAAACATGACAATGTAAGTCTTCTAAAAACTTGCCACACATGTCTAGTGGCACTTGTCCTGACATATTTGCTAACTACAAACAATTGCAGTGACATATCTGGACATGCCATTCTCTAGGAGCCAGCTTAGTGGTAGATTAGGGGAATAGATTAGGCACCAATATGTACAACATCTCAGATTATACCTCTTGGATAATAATACTATGCATTGCAGTTAAAGTTTAACATCTAACTTATTCTGTTATTTGTTTTCCCCTCATCTTCTCTAGCCTGGTATGGTTCACAGAAAACACCAAGATCCGCATATAATATACAAGGTCATATGGGGATAGGGCTACTTGGGGTACTTAGGGTACAGGTATGGGTACAACTATTTTTTATATTAGGGGATGGGGTTACTTGGGTATGTCAAACTTTATTTTTAATTATACTTTTATATTTATAGAAAACTTGAATTTGTGAGTCATGACAATGATTTTTCAAATCAAGAATAGTGATAAAGTTTGCAAATGTAATGTATTGTTTTCAGTTTCAGATTTGTTATATGTTTGTAATAGTAATTTATGATAAATTTCTAGATGTATAACATAGAAGGAAGGCTTTAAACATGAACAAGAAGATCATAAATCATATGACAATGACATATTGCAAATGATAAATTTATGGCTTTAACACTGATAAAGTTTATTGCTAATCAATATTGTATCAAAAATTCAAACTGATTATGTATTGAAGTAAGCTTAATAAACAAATAATAGAGAAGAAAAACTTTAAACATGAACAAGATCATAAATCATATGATGATCACTACTGAGCTCAGTTGGTCAGCAAAGAAAATTCTAGAGTCTACTAAGCATTCCTGAAAGTTACTTTGTGGAAACAGGTCTTACCGAGCTCACTCAAGTGTTGAAGGATTTTGTGGCAGAAGTCAGTGGTAACCGAGCTCACAAGGTTATCGAAGGAAAGTCAAGGTTTACCGAGATCACTCGGTCTCTAAAGGATTTTGCAGAGTTTGTAGTTTTCACTGAGCTTCAATTGGTTAATACTGGAAATTAGTTTTGGAACAGTGTTTACTAAGCAAGGTCAGCCAATGAAGGATTTCATTGTTTTGAGAAATAAAGCTTAATTGTTTTATGTAACATGATTGTAGTTGACTGAGGTAATGATTATTGGTAATTGTAACTTGTAAATGAGCTGACTTGACAATCTGTAAGGTATAAATAAAAGGTCAAGTTGTGAATTCTAAAATGCAATGAGGAAGCATGCAAGTGTGTTGATTATGTGAAGAGGAAAGTGTGAGTGAATTTTGAAGAAGGATCAGATATCCTTGAGGAGCAACAAAGTTGTATTCAATTAGAAGAGGATCTACTAAAGCAAAACAAAGATCTGTATCAAAAAATTCAGTTGCATCTCATTCAGGTCAAGTTATTGTTACTTTCTCACTATTGTAGCAGTGATTTCTAAATCTCTTAATAGAGTTGGTTTAACAGCCATTTTGTAAATCCTCTAACAAGGTGATAGTTAAATTGAATTGATCTAAAGTCCTCTAGCAAAGCCACTCCTAGTAGGGTGATTAAATCCCTTAACAAGGTCACACTTAACAATGTGTTTTGTAACTTTTAACAGGGTTGGCTCCTAATAGGGCTCACTTTGGAAGAGTGAAAATCAGTAGCTAGTTACTTGGTGGTTTTTCCCATATTGAGTTTCACGTTAAATCTAGTGTCTCATGTTTTCATGTTATTTTCTTTATAGTTGCATGTTAATCATTGTGAATGTTTAAGTTCTATTAAAAATAACGTACACTTCATCTACCAAGTTACAACATTTTTCTATATAGCTACCGAGTGACAAAAGTAACTAGTTTTATAAGACATCTAAGGGATCTATGGATTTGTTTTTGTAGCAACTAATTCACCCCCCCTCTCAATTACTCCATCTATATTTCCAACAATTGGTATCAAATTATTTGGTACTTGTAGGAAGGATTTCAAAGATCTAAGCTAAAGATCAGGATGTCTCACAAAAGGGAAATTCCAAGGCTTAACGGAGATAACTTTTCAGCATGGCAAGGTCTCATGAGACTCCATCTAGCTTCCATTGGAGATACAAGATTGAAATATCTTGATGAAGAATATGTAATTTCTTCTGGTACATTATCTATTAATGACATTGTTAAGAAGAAGACTCATAACACCATGATGATAGACATTACATCAGCCCTAAGCTATGAAGAATTTGATGATATCAAGGACTACAAAACTACCTTTGCTATGTGGAACAAGTTGAAATATATCTATGGAGGTGATGACAATGTGAGAAGAGCCAAAGCAGAAAGTCTGAGAGGACAATTTGATCAAATGAGGATGAGAGAGGATGAAAACATTGTCAAATATGTTGAAAGAGTCAAAGCAAGCATCAATGCAATCAAGGCTTCTAGAGGAGATATCAAGGAGGAAACGATTGTAAATAAAGTTCTTAGAACATTGATTCACATTTATGCAATTAGAGTTTCTGCAATTCAAGAAAGAAGATGTGAAGCAAACCATAAGATAAATTTAGAGGCCATAGTAGGAAGATTTACTGCATTTGAGCTAGATAACTATGACAACTATGTTCCATGTTCCAGGAACATTGAATCAGCATTTGAAGCCAAGTTTTCACTCAAAGAAAAGAGTAAAAAGATAAAGGACTCTCAGTCAGAAAGTGAAAAAGAATTAGAACATAGTTCCGATAGTGATCTTGAGGTGGTTGAAGCTCTACTTGCAAGGAAATATTCTAGAGACAAAGGAAAATACAAGGGTAAGGTTCTTTAATCTATTTTTCATGTGAAGAAATTGGTCATATTGTTGTTAGGTGCCCAAACAAACAAAACAAGGATGAGAAGAAAGGTCACAAGTGCAATGGCAAAAAAGATTTCAAATCATTCACGAAAAAAGGTAAGAAAACATGTTTCATGGCTAAGGATTCTAAGGATTCTAACAATAGTGAAGATGAAATTGTTTACATTGTTGTGAAAGATGAATCTGATAATGATAAGGAAGATAAGATGTCACTTATCTCTCATGTAAGAAAAAATGATACATGGATCATAGATAGTGGTTGTTCTCATCATATGACTAGTGACAAAACAAAGTTTGAACAATTTGAAGACTATGATGGTGGTAGTGTGAGGTTTGGTAATAATGAACCTTGTTGCATAAAAGGAAGAGCAAGAATCTCACTAACCAAAGAGCTTGTATGTGATAATGCCTATTGAGTTGAAGGACTAAAACATAATCTGTTGAGTGTGGCATGGCTAATCAATATTGGATTCAATGTGGAATTCATTCATGGAAAAGCAAGACTATTGGATCACGAAGGAAAGCTGATTGGATCAAGCATACAAACAAAAGGTAACTTCTTCTATCTTGAACTTGGTGAATGTTCATGTGTTATTGCTCAAGTTGAAGAAAGTTGGTTATGGCACAGAAGGTTATGTCATGTGAATTTTGATAACCTGGTGAAAATAAGAAAATTCAGAAAAGTTAGAGGCATTCTTAGTATAAAGAAACCTGAGGTTGGTCAATGCAAGAATTGTCAGATTGGTAAGATGGGAAAGACTAGTTTTAAAAGTAAGAACTATCAGTCTGAATAAATTTTGGAAATTGTGCATACTGATTTGTGTGGACCTATTGAAATTGAGAGCTATATTGGAGAAAAATTCTTCATTTTTTTTGTTAATGACTACTCTAGAATGATGACTGTCATGTATCTGAGAGAGAAATTATAAGCATTTGAGAAGTTCAAATGGTATTTGGCTAGCGTAGAAAAGAAAACATGGAAAAGATTGAAATGTTTGAGATTAGACAAAGGTGGTAAATTCATCTCCCATGAATTCAACACCTTTTGCATTGAAAGAGGAATCAAAAGATAGGTATCAACCCTTGGAACTCTCGAGCAAAATGGAATAGCTGAAAGAAGGAACAAATCTATCATGGATCGTGCAAGAACTCTAATGATTGAAAAAAACATTACTATCAAATACTAAAAGGAAGCTATCAGCACTGCAGTTCATACCTTGAATTAAGTACAATTGAAGAATGACTCATTAACAACCCCCTATGAGTCATGGTATGGCTATAAACCCAATATAAGTTACCTAAAAGTATTTGGAAGCAAACGTTATATTTTGAAAGAAACTAGAAAAGGCAAATTTGATGTGAAGGGTGATGAAGGTATATTTTTTGGATATTCTTGCAAGAGTAAGGCATATAGATGTTTGAATTTATCTACTCACAAAGTCATAGAAATTGCACATGTGAAAGTTGATGAGTTTGCAGAAAGGACTGGAGAAGAAAGCAAAAGGGAACTAGAAGATTACATGAGATTTGTTTTCATTGAACTTGATACAAATCTATCAATCAAGAAACTTCTACTCTTGAGTCTTCAGTCATCGAGTTGCAAGAAGTTCAAACTGAGTTGCAGGAACCCGAGTCACATTTAGATGCTATCGAGCCAATGCCTACCGAGTCTGAAGGACTCAAGCAATAGTCAGATACCCCAGAGCCATAAATTGAAATTCAAAATGAAGACAGTAGAACTCGGTCAAAAGGAAAGGAACTTGTATTGGCCAAGTATGTCAGGAGACATCATGCACCAGATTAGATTATTGAAGACAAATCTGAAGGTACTATGACAAGAAGTAAGCTAAAAAGTGCTTGTTTACTTGCTAATTTTGAACCTAGAAATGTCGAAAATGCATTAGACAATGAAAGTTGGATTGAGGCTATGAATAAAGAGATAGAACAAATAGAGAAGAACAAAACATGGACTCTTGTACCCAGGCCTAAAGATAGAAATGTGATTGGAACTAAGTGGGTATTCAGAAATAAGTTGAATGAGGATGGTAAGGTATCAAGAAACAAAGCTAAATTGGTATGTAAAGGCTACTCTCAAGAAGAAGGAATAGACTATGGAGAGACTTTTTCTCCTATTGCAAGATTGGAAGGTATCAGGACCTTACTTGCATATGCTACATACAAAGGATTTAAGGTATATCAGATGGATGTCAAATCTACATTTCTCAATGGTATTCTAGATGAAGAAGTCCACATTGAGCAACTTGAAAGTTTTGTTGATCCAGACAAGAAGAAAATGGTCTGTAAATTACACAAAGTATTGTATGGTCTGAAATAAGCCCCTAGAGCATGGTATGAAAGATTACATGACTATCTTATTTAGATTGGTTTTTAGAGAACTAATGATAACAGTAGCGTGTATATCAAGGAAAGACCAGATAACAAGATTGTTTTGGCAGAAATATTTGTGGATGATACTTTGTTTATAGGGAATGATGATCAATGCAAAGATTTTTTAGAGCAAATGAATAAAGAATTTGAGATGTCAATGTTTGGTGAGATCAAATTCTTTGTTGGTCTTCAAATTTAGCAGAGCAAAAATGGTATCTACATCACTCAATCTAAATACATCAAGGAGATACTCAAAAAGTTTGGTATGGAAGATTGTAAACCAGTTGAAACTCTCATGTGTACTGGACTAAATCTTAACAAGGACGATGAATCAAAAGAGGTAGATCATACCTTATATAGATCAATGAATGGAAAATTGTAGTATGTAGTTCATACAAGGCCTGATATTGCTCTTGCAGTTGGTATAGTAGCTAGATTTTTAGCAAAACCCAGAGAAAATCACATGATGGCAATCAAAAAGATCTTGAGATACTTGAAAGGCACTAAAGATTATGGATTGTTGTATAAATTTGGAAGAAATTTGGACTTGAAAGTGTTTACTAATGTTGATTGGGCAGGAAAAATTGATGACAGAAAGAGTACCAGTGGTGGAGCATTCTTTCTTAGAAAGAGGTTGGTTTCTTGGATGAGTAAAAAGAAAAATTGTACATCCCAATTTACAATAGAAATAGAGTATCTTGCAGTAGCAGTAAATTGTTCTAATATTGTTTGGTTTAAGTAGTTATTGGAAGGCATGAGGGTTGCAATCAAAGAACCATTTGTTATGTTTTGTGATAATACAAGTGCAATTAACATATCAAAGAATCCAGTAATGCATTCCAAAACCAAGAACATTGCAATAATGTATCACTTTGTCAAAGAATCGGTGCAGGATAAGGAGATCAGATTGGAATATGTCCATACAAAGGAACAGATTGCTGACATATTCACCAAGCCATTACCTAAGGATGCATTCTTGTATCTAAGAGGTAAGTTAGGGGTCATTCCCTTATTTGAAGCTCACTAAAATGAAGTTTTAGTGATGCATCAATAGGAACCAAGTTGAAGATCTTTCAGTTGATGGAGCATGGTCATGGAAACATTGCATATGAATTAGTACTCAAGGTATATTGTTACTCATTTGGCCTATGTTGTCTTTAGCATGTGTTGTCAAAGAGGGAGAGTTTACTGTCATACCTTTCTGAAATTTGAATTTGTTTGTGGAGAGTTTTTTATTTGAAAAGAAGCTATGTAATTCCTTCATAGAGGAGATTCTGCATTAGAGAAACTTGTGGCATAAAATCTAAGAGGGACAAATGTTGTGTCAGGAAAAAGACTTGCTTTCAAATTTCATCTGCTATGACATGTTGTGTTGCCATTAATGCCAAAGAGGAAGATTGTTGGATACAATTGTTCAATTGTGTGTTGTCTTTGATCTTACACAAATGTCATATCAGTTGGTCAGCAAAGCAAATTATAGAGTCTATCGAGCTCAGTTGGTCAATAAAGCAAATTATAGAGTCTGCCAAGCTTAGTTGGTCAGCAAAGCAAATTACAGAGTCTATCGAGCTCAGTTGGTCAGCAAAAAAAATTTTAGTCTACCGAGCGTTCCTAAAAGTTACTCTGTGGAAACTGGTTTTACCGAGCTCGCTCAAGCATTGAAGGATTTTGTGGCAGAAGTTAGTGGTAACCGAGCTCACAAGGTTATCAAAGGAAAGTCAGTATTTACTGAGTTCACTTGATCTCCAAAGGATTTTGCAGATTTCGTAGTGTTCAACGAGCTTCAGTTGGTTAACACTGGAAATCAGTTTTGGAATAGTGTTTACCGAGCAGGGTCAGCCAATGAACGATTTCATTGTTTTGAAAAATAAAGCTTAATTATTTTATGTAATTATTATAGACGACTGAGGTAATGATTATTGGTAATTGTAACTTGTAAATGAGCTGACTTGACAATTTGTAAGGTATAAATAAAAGGTCAAGTTGTGAATTCTAAAGTGCAATGAGTAAGCATGCAAGTGTGTTGATTATGTGATGAGGAAAGTGTGAAAAAATTTTGAAGAAGAATCAGATATCCTTGAGGAGCAGCAAAGTTGTATTCGATCAAAAGAGGATCTAGTAAAGAAAAACAAAGATCTGTATCAACAAATTCAATTGCATCTCATTCAGGTCAAGTCATTTTTACTTTCTCACCATTGTAGCAGTGATTTCTAAATCTCTTAACGGAGTTGGTTTAATAGTCATTTTGTAAATCCTCTAACAAGGTGATAGTTCTATTGAATTGTTCAAAAGTCCTCTAGCAAGGCCACTCCTAGCAGGGTGATTAAATCCCTTAACAAGGTCACACTTAACAGTGTGTTTTGTAACATTTAACAGGGTTGGCTCGTAACAGGGCTCACTTTAGAAGAGTGAAAATTAGCAGCTAGTTGCTTGGTGGTTTTTCCCATATTGGATTTTCACATTAAATCTAGTATCTCATGTGTTCATGTTATTTTCTTTATGGTTGCATGTTAATCATTGTGAATATTTAAGTTCTGTTAAAAATAACATACACTATATCTACCGAGTTGCAACATTTTTCTGTATAGCTACCGAGTGATAACAGTAACTAGTTTTATAATACATCTAAGGGATCTATGGATTTTGTTTTGTAGTAACTGATTCACCCCCCTCTCAGTTACTCCATCTATATTTTCAACATCGAGTACCTGGTACTTGGGTACGTGGGTACGAGTACCAAGGGTGTGGGTACAAGTACCCATGCAACCTCATAATATATTATGATAACCAATAATGGCATACATGAACAAACATATAATATATTATGTTAACCAATAATGTCATACATGAAGGAACATATAATATATTATGATAACAAATAATGTCATACATGAACAAACATATAATATAAAATGATAACCAATAATGTCATACATTAACAAACACATAATATATTATGATAACCAATAATGTCGTGCATGAACAAACATATCATATATTAACCAATAATGTCATAAGTCAAATAATGTCATGCATCAAATAAATGTCATACATCAAATAAAAAATGTCATATATACATCAAATGTATATCGAATATGTCCATTGACATAAAATCCAACATATATGTCCACTGATTGCTATACACGTATGTCTATCAACTATATCTTCTCCTTCCCACAAGGGGAAGGAAACAAATCTCTAGAGGTCTTTGGTTATCGTGTGGAGGGAGACAATGGCAATGACGAGGTCTTCCTCACACGCTCACTCATCCTCTTGTTGAGGCTCTTCTCTAACTCGAGCTAACACAAACAAAGTAGATATGAATTAATAATTATTATACATTGAAACCAAATATATGTACACAAAATTAATTATTTTCTTACCACCATCATATAGTCGCTCTGCAAGTCCACCTCAAAGGCTTGTGGACAATCGGGAGTGACAAGACCCTACAACAATTGAATCAATATAATCACTTATAAATAACATTAGAAATTTCGATACTAACTATTATAAACAACAATTAAACCAAGAAAATTCTTTCATACCTCAGTCAATGGTTGTGAACTAGCCATAGCTGCAACCACTCCACGATCGACGGACTGTCGAAGATGAGGAGTCTCAGATGTCAAGAGCTACATGTCATACAATACATGTTAAATGTAACATGAAACATGAAACAAATATAATCAAATGAATTAAATTAGCATGAAACAAATGTACCTCTACAAAGCTCATGTCACGTCTAGGCTCGGAGTCTATAGTGAAAGTCGACGGTCCTATAGAGAACTGGTGCATATACATAATTTTTTTTCTCAATCCTTCATATGATTACTTAATAAATATATGTATTCATTTAAATTATTAAATCGATACATACCTCTAGACTTGTTGATGGGACAAAAAATGGGGCCAAGGGATCGCTACTAGGGCCACCAACACTCTAACCCTGAAATTTGAACAATGTCGATACATGCTAATTAATTAGTCATTCACTATACATATGAAATGTGATCAAATTAGTTTATTATAATTGTAATTTACCTATGTGTCAATGCCAAATGTCTCATTCAAGAACTGATCAGTCACTAGCCCATCATCCACACCATCTTCAGCATAACTGCCAAATGTGCATAAGGATCTGCATGATGTGCACATGTAACTGTGACGTGCAGAAGGCTCCTCCTCAACTAACGGACTCATGCAATGAATGAGGGTTTTTGTCAAAGCTCTAATAGTCCCTAGAGTGTTGGCCTCTACATGTTCCTTCACAACTAAAAGAATAGTCACATGCTCACTCTGTGGCTTGACTACAGGTGCCCTAACTACATTAGGGTCACAACGTACCCTCGGCCTCTCAAATGATGACCCCCCACCTCTACCCTGAGAGTCTAATATATCAAAATAATTGGGGATCTCCCCAAGGACAAACTCACAATACAATTTCCTTAAGAAATACATTGAGACCTCGTGATTATTGCAAGGAGGGGCATCAAAAACCATCCACCATCTATCCCAAAAATTATTTCTAATCCCATCGTGTATGCACCAATGGATGGGGAACTGTTTAGTACCCTCTCTAACAGTATCTTGTTCACCAGGCTTTCTAAATAATGCACAAATCCTACCTTTTGGTATATCTTTTTTTTTAACATCTTGATATAATAATTTATTTGCATAATATCATTTTTGTTCATCCCTCTTAACCTACCAAACATCTAACTGACCACTAATAGAAGCTATGTGGGTCTTAATGAACTTGAGGAAGGATGCCAATTGAGCTCTTATTGGATTGGTTTGTTCATAAGATTTCAACCTACCAATGAGTGCTTCTAATTCGATTTTGCCTCTTTCTATTTCATTTAAAATGTCCTCTTGTGTGCAAGGAGGAGGTCTTGCAATTGGTTCAGGTTGCAGAATTTGTTGTTCTTGTTGTGGAGGGTTTTGGTTTGGATCTTGTTGTGGGTTTTAGTTTTGACCTTCTTAGGGATTTGCCAGTTCATTATTCACATTTCCTGATAAGAAATCAATTGAAATCTAAATAAATAAACAAATTTAAAGAAAATTTGAAAAAAACATATAAAACAATGCAAAAAGAAAGTTAGATAACATACGGTGTGCTCGTGATCTCAAACTTTGACAGTGATTAGGCATATTGGCAAGGCGAGTGGTGAAAAACTTGTATTATTGCAATCCACGTACGTGTTGTAATGAGAAGTAGCAAAAAAGAGTTAAAATGAATGGACTACGGGTATGCAGCCCATTTATAAAAATTAAATTTTTTTAAAGTGCGTACACACTATAGCGCACGCACACTATTGAAAATTAGAAAAAATAAAAATGGTGTCACCTTTTTGTCACCACAACTTGGTGCACTTACCCAAATTGACATTGGAATATATTGATGCACTTAAGGAATGTGATTTTGGTTTAATTAAATTAGAAGAACAATATTATTTATTGAATTATAATCCACTTTGTTCTTCTTTTCTACTTAGTGAATTCCAAATACCTACAAATGAGCCCATACTTAAAATTGCATCAATTTTAATTAATGGACTCATGAGTATGTGTGTTAATATCAATCATGCACTAAGTAATTTTAAGCCATATGCATTCCATACTCCACAAACATGTTGTCAAATCCTCCAATATCTTATTACTCTTGTACTTATGCATATTGATATTTGGAGGCCTATGGTTAAAAGGTGCATCCCTAACATACTTGTTGATTTGGGACAAATAATTGATTAAGCACAATTATACATGATTCTATGCATTAATGGCCAAAATGTTAAAATTGGATGATCACTATTCCTCATTGTTGATTCTTTTCATTGTCCTAAGATGACCACATACACTATGGATGATTCATTTATTTAGCAAGGATCAAAGTATTACTACCTATATATTTTTCATTCTTGGTTCTTGTATATCCAACTAATCATTCATTGATTACATATGTTGATTTCTTGATTCCTTGGATGATTTGAATTCCCTATACTTTTATAACCTACAGTTAATTTGGGAATATATCCCTTGAATTATTGAAATATTTGATTTATCTATCATTCAATAAGGTTCACAAAATTCTAAAGATGTGTTACTCTCTTCGGGTTACCTAATTTCTTTAGTTATCCTAATGATTTCATGACCTTGTAGCATGAAGTTAAGTTGGGGGGAATCCCTCCAATCTTGTGTTTCTTGGATGATTTCAAATCAAGCTTCATTTATTGGTCCTTTTAGCAAACCTCCACATGTGACATCTCAACAATTCAAGGTATGTGTTCTGGTGTTATTAAACATTTCTATTATATGAACACAAGGACTTATTTGTAGTTTTCCATTTTATCAAATATGTATTCATTTTAATAACTCTACCTATCATTTGTAAAACTAAAATTACTTACTTAATGATAGAGTTATTGAATGGATGATATTTCTTTACTATGCTTGATATGCTTGGTTTTGAAAATATGGTTATAGGTCTCTCATTGTGGTGTGATGATCTTAGAACCAATACCAATTAATGATGCTTCTCTACACAAGAATTGCCTAACACACCACGTTGGCTTTGTTCATATTGTATGCACTTGCTAGCTATATGGTGCATATCCATTTCTCTTGTGTTTTACTATTTAAGATTGCATGCAGATTTTGGTAGAGGTTGTTCACCACCTTGAGATGAGATTTGTTTTCCATGATGATTAATCCAATGGAGGAAAATATGCAGCATGGGATCATGATTATTCAAGAACACATCTAATGATACTTTGAATACATTGCCAGCTACCACATGCCTGCCTTGAGATGTGTATACTTCTCTCAAACATTTTATGGACACATTGGTGACTACTATTGGTTTTCACTCCATACTCATGTATTTGGTAATGAAGGTGTGTTACTCACAACTTTATATTTTCCTATAGTGGATTATTTACAAGCTTCACAAAAATAGGATTCATATCTTGAGGAGATGTCATCTTATTCTGTTAGCATAGAGAAATATGAGAATCATTATCCTTGTGAGTAATACTCTTACCCAAGTGTCCTAGTATGTTCTGAAGCTCTCCACTCAGTTTTTGAATTTAGTGGTGAGAGATACATAGAACAAAAATGTTTCTAGTGTAGTGAATTGTAATTCCAATTCTTATGAGGGTATTCTTGGTGATCATTTCAAATTCCTTATGCAATCAAGTCTCAACAGTGCCTTTTGCATGGTCATGGTCAAAAATCAAACTTTGGATGGTATCATTTTTTCATCACCCATGTCAGGATTTCATTTATTTGGTCATTCTATGCAGTTATTGAAAATTTGAAAAAATAAAATAATAATAATAATAAAAATAAAAGATCCAACAATGAAAACCTTCGGGCGTTGTTGGCCAGTTAATATATAAAAACAGGTTTCCAACAGATGTTAACTGCAAAATAAATTCTTAGTGGTGAAAACTATTTTTACAGCGCCATTAAAAGCAGTGAGTGATTAAAAATTGGCTTGCCAACGATCACTTGTCATTATAAAAATGTGAAAAAAAGAAAAAACAAAAAACAAAAACAAAAATTGAAAAATGCAATAATTAGTGTTTCTCATTTTTCTACTAATCATTCTTTTCAAGAACACTCATTGGTTTCAGTGGTTCTTTCTTTTTTGGCACCTCTTGTCGCTCACTCCTACAGCTCTACTCCTCTTTTATCACCCCTAGTACATGTTACATGATCTGTGTAGGTGTTTCAGAGGATTTTGGTCCCTATTAGATGATCTCCAGTGCTTCATTTGATGATGGTGGCCCCATGGATTGCCCTCTTTATCCCAAGTTTTATGGTTCCTTTCAATGATCTTCTCTTTGATACTTTCAATCAAATGGTGGTATTTTGTGGTGTTGCAGTTATGGATGCGTTTCTTCATTCATTGTTGTTGATTCCTCACTTTTAGTGGTGATAGATGCTGAGTTACTCTATGTTCCAACATTGGTCTTCCTGCACATGCATGTTGGTAAAACAATCAATTTTGTTTTTCATTATTTTATCTCTTAACTTTGTTTGTATTGCTTATAATATTTGATCATTATGCAACACCCCTCCTTATCTTCTCCTTGTTTCTCATGGATGGTCAACCTTTAAGTTGGGGGGAGGCATGTAATTCTATTATCTTCCATCCATCACCCTTACTAAACCCATCATATTATCCATTATATCCATTATATCCATCATGCAAAAGCCTTTGTTTTGTCTCTCATCTCTCTTGTCTCGCCCATTTAAACTCCCCTTGTGCAAATTGAGATAAATTTCTACTGTATGAAACCTTTGGAACCATGATGCTATCACAAATGCAAATAAAAGGAAAAAAAAAAGATAAAAGAGAAATAACTGGTGAAAATTTGAAAAAGATAACCCTATTAAAGAAAAAAAAAAAAAAAAAAATAGCTTGTCATGTGAAGCCAAAAAAGGGATTTGTGTTTATGTATTATCATGGTTCGAGGTGGAGACAAAGCCAAAATACATAAATCTAAAGTGCTTCCAGTTAAAACTAAAGAGCACCTGATGATAATGATTGCATGAGGACGTGCAATAAGCTAAGTTGGGGGTAATGATGAGAGCAATTTATGTCCCAGATTGTGCCATATTTTAACCTTTGTATAAACCTTCACATTCATTTCAATTTTTATTTTCTATTCCATTTTCTCCTTCTATGTTGCAAATAATTCAATATTTATGAGTAATATTTAATATAGTTATTAGATAGAATATGTGAATAAACAAATGAAATTGTATTTATCTAACAAGTTGGTAATGTGTTAGGGTTCTTCCTGTCATTTGCTATGCATCTTCCTGTAGCTTTTTCATCATTACAAATCTCCATCAACTTTGAAATAGACACATTTGTTGCAAATATTATCCACCATACATAATAATACATGGAGATGATAGCAAGGAGATTTAATTGAAGATGTTAAATAACCCATGTTGCATATTTATCAACTAAAAAAACCATGGTTGTCTCCACCGTAGATTTGTGCCAAAAGATTATGTACAACAAGAAGATGTCAAGAAGGATAGTGTATATGTGAACAACAAAACAAACTTGATCAAATATTACTCCATATTGCTACTAATAATGCAAGTCTCACGCGGAAATCAAACCAGAATATTCTAAACCATTTTAAAACCATACTATTCCCAAATTGTTTCAAAACCATATTGGCTAAAGATGGTATTGTTGCTACAAACAATAACAAAATGTTACCTATTCTACTCGTACCTACATGAATCATGTGGATAGAATAAACGCCATTTGCTCTATATTTGTAGTTTGTTACAACTAAACCTTCTTCAAAACCATGACTCAAAAATGATGGATGAAGACAATATTGTTTTTTGAACTACAAAAAAATTGTCTATTCTTTGCAAAGCCGCAAGTTTTTGTTATAGATTTGTTATGTAATAGCCATTCTTTAGATGGCATGTATATCAGAGCAGTTAATAAGTTGTTAAGCCTGCATATATATAAGCAGTGTGAGATATAGTGTGGAGAGTAGTGTACAGGTTTTACAAAATGCACAGCATTGTAATAGATCATTATCATTTGGAAATATGAAGTTTATATTTGCATGATTACAAAGACTTAAGACTACTACTTAGTTTCATCACCAGGGGGCTAAGGAGGAAGGGTTCACTCCAAAGTTACCTGGTGATCTCATTTTATTTCTATATGAGGTGCATTTAAGTTAGTTTCCATTTGTATTTTAATTAGCTTAGCATTACATAGTATATATTTAATCATAGTATATTAGTTTATATTTTCAATATCCGTATTTGATTAGATAATAATATTTCATATTAATTAGATTATGAGATGATAATTTATTAAGAGTTGTAATTATTTTTATTACAGATTAGTTTTATTGAGTTATTTATGTTTCTAATATTCTTGTCACTAGGAAGTGACAATTCCTATCGCTGGGTTTATTTCATTTCTCATAGATTGAATTTCATGTGTTGTAGCTACATTCATAATCCCTCATTTCACAACTATCATCCCTTGATGGCATATTGCTCGGACGTCTTTCGCAAGCTTATGCTCTCGTATTGACATGTATAGACTAGAGAAATTTTGTCATAAAATTGTTAATTCTTTTGTTATTATTTGCCCCAGTGTTGGCCTATCAATTTTCACCTCAAACTTATCTCTCATAGATAAGAATATATTACAAGGGATTGTAATTGGAACTTCTTCACAAAGAAATATTAACCTTATGACCTTTAATATCAACTTTTCAAACTTCCTGTGAATATGTTATCATCCTTTTAACGGCCTAGCAACAAGTCATGTCATGCTTCCCTAGTTCAAGAGGTATCCTAATAGCATAAGGTCTTCTGATTGAATAATTAATTTTATTTGCGCCATGTATTTGTCCAAGGTTGTCTCTAATGAACTATTAGACTCCCTCTCATAATATCAATCATCAAGGATATTTGTTTCAAGAGCCTCAGATCATCCAACATAGTCATCAGATGATTAATGAATCTTAAATCACAGCTTCTTTAGAGCTACTATCATAATATTGAGTTTGTACAATATTTGGTAGCATGTCCAATGTTCCAATCTTCTTTCTTGCAAGGACATCCTCAAAGACAAAGGAAAAGATTAAGGAAAATGACTCTTTATAGCACATATAGAAGTACAAATAAGAAAGAGACTACAACGAGTAGATAAGTGTCATACTGAAAGATGAGAAATATTTACCTACACATGAAGGTCCATAGAAATAAAATCATAAAATGTCTTCTTAGTTTATTTTAGAATGAAACATCTCCCCTCTAAAGTTGGTCCAAGTGGAAATTGAACATTTGTTATTATCCCCACCACAATGTAAAATTCTAACTTTTTTATCCTTTGAACAATTTTGCATCCCATCATATATGATTGACTTCATCTCTGACATCGTCGGCAGTAGATAGCCAGAACATAGGATCCATTAATCTGTTTTGTAACTTGTAATAACACTTGTGAATATTTTATATAGAATCTGCTAACTCCAACTGAAGAACCTGCTCAGATCTCTCACTATCAGAATCTAGTTATGTGGTCATTTAATTTTCTATTTCATATGTTGAGTCAACATTCCTTTCTTGCTCTTGAAATCTTATAGGTGTGTTAGGGAACCTACTCTGATACCATGTTAAAAATAGGATCCATTAATTTGTTCTATAACTTGTAATAGCAATTGTGGATATTGTATATGTTTTCCAAGTTACAATACGAATAAATATATATGTGATATAAAGAGGCATGTCTCTTTAATATATTAACTTACATTAGTTGTAGTTATAACATAAGTAATATACCCTCGATATATTATAATGGTTATATATATAGACACACGCATGCGCGTGCGCACACACACACACACACACACACACAGTTAACACAAGTTAATTATTCCATATATAATATTTGTCATATATTATTTATCTATCTCATATATAATATAATTTATCTGACAAAATTATAACATTAACAGTATATGTATATGTGTGTGTGTGTGTGGGTGTGATTATTATTATATTAATTACATAATAATGACTAAACATGTCTCATGAAGGGGCATGTCTCTTCTTGGCTCATTCTCAATATAAATACAAGAGATCACTGCCATTAGAAAACACATACTTTACAGGCAGTGTTATACGTTTGCAACAATAGTTATAAAACATAGTTAATTGGTTAGTTTGGTGACTACAATTTAGCTTCAATTATATTTTTTGATGGACAATTGAGATACATTAGTGCATACGACTCTTGTTTACTATATTTAATACAATGAAAAATACATAGCTTCTCATGCTAATTTGGTTCTCCATCTTGCACAATATTTGTGTAATGCCTTAGAAATGCCATGCCTCCTTTATTGCTTGTATGATCATCATGCCATTCTCTTGTACAATCATTAAACACCTTCACTTTCTTGCAGATTTAAACGCAAGAGTACATCAATTGGCAAGGCTTAGATAACTCGTTGAAGCAATGAAATAGTAAATGTATAATGCTCATTATATAACCACAAAATACCATAAATTGTCTTCTACACAATAAAAATAATTAATGCAATGAGATTATGGTTGATAAACTATAGCCACCAACTATTAATAATGGAATTACTACTCACCAATAGATAGATCACAATGTCAACAAATTGCAATTCAAATTAGTACAAGTCAATAGTTATTAATTGATCATTGAATTATATTAATGTTGTGAATGAACATTTATGTTGTATTAACTCTATCACCCTAAATAGGCACTAGTTGATCTAATTTGTCCTATAGCCTTTGAATTGATTATAGAACAATAAATCAAGAATCATATTGCTTGAAATCCTCTTATTTAAAAAAAATGATCACAAGAACTTTAAGATCCAATTAATTAATTCTTACATAAGCCTATCCAAATTTTGCAATGCCTAATGTACCAAAGAAATCACAATTAAATGTGTTTCATGTTTGTTGGCTTACCTTCCAATGGCTTTGAGCATTAGGAATTAGATAAATCTTTAAGAGTTATTACAATATACACTAGGGAACCAATGATTTCACTTTAGTCTTGCCTATATGTCCATTGTTTCATCCCACAAAAAATATTTTTAATCATACCATGTCTAGCTATTCAGTGAAAATCAAGAATAACTTGCTCAAATATAGAAGATGTCTTGATTACTTGTCTAATAAAAATATTCCGATTGTATGCTAGTAATAATGCAAGCAAGAAATAAATGATTACTACTAAAATTCCACTAGGAGATCCTTGGATCTAACATAATGTCCATAATGAATTACGATTAGCCTCTTAAGTACAAGATCAATTTTCACATCACACTGACACAACCATGTACGAATAGTTGAGTCGGCCTTAAATCAAGATTTTAATTTTAGAAATAAAGTGATCATTTCACAAATATAAAAATTTAATAAATAACTTCAATCACTTTCACAACTACAAATCTAACCTAAGTAAGAAAGAGGTACAAGACCAATCCCTAGCTATGAGCAGAAGTTAGTCCTTTTGACGCCATAATTAAAAATACCCATATTTATTTAACAAAGGCCACCATTACAACCTTTCTTCTGGAGTAATTACATCTCTTTAACATAATATAAACCATATTAACACTAATCTTATACTTAAATTTTAAAAAATGATTTCCCTTCTATAAACTTTATCTCATCACCAAAAATGTCTGTAATTATTTCTTCGGACATATCATGAGATTTTCCAAATGTAATCTCAATGGCATGCACCTGTCAAAATTTGACATCCACACCTAGATCTCACCAACAAAGGTAAAGCCTTCTTTCCCACGTACATTTGCAAACATACTTGATCGAAGAGTTTACCAAATTCAATTAAGTTAAGAAGCAATTTAAATGTAATCCCCACTCATGATAGAGCTTTGCAAGAAGGGGATCCTTGCTAGAAACTAATTAAGCCGATAGGCTTCACTCCTTGGGAATCCTTGACTAGTTTGTTCGGATTTCTCGATAGTCTTACACTGATAAAAAGAGTTGCGGTGCTAGAAAAGAGCTTTATGGTTGTCGAGTGTGGAACCGAGAGTATTCATAATGCATAGTGGCAGTTTCATGGTAAACATTCTTGGACCATCTACAATGCAAGGAACTTAAGATCACCACAACTACAGACAACCTTCCTCTGAATCACAGACTAATGTATCGTATTGCGTGGGGGACTTCCATTGTGAATTGAATCAAAGCTTAAAATAAATCGATATGAGATGAGATATCGCTGGAAAACATCTCTAACCATTTTTTTTTTAGCTACTCTTCTACATTGGCAATTCTATCTTTAAAACAAAAATAGAAAGAAAAACAATTCTTATAACACTATAAGATGGTTTGAAGCCCTGAGTGGAAGGAATGCATTGGCTATTCTAAGCACATTCTGATCAGTGTTGAACTAAAATAAATTGTATTTCAAAGAGAATCATAACAATCATTCCATTATGTCTAAGGAAGTGATCACTTTCAAAACTTGGGATATGCCTTGATTTCTTTAATGATCTCCTCTTTATCTGAATAGAGAATGTAACAATCTTTTAATGTCTTCAGACAAAAGGAAGCCACAAATCTGCCGCTGAAAATGTCCTTTTCATCCAACATTGTAGCCAATATAATATTACATTTCTTTATAGGAAAATATCTTTTCTAAAGAAAAAAAATGTATATACATTTTAAACTACGTGCAAGAGACGATATTTAAATGTTAGTGAGTTTTATGATTAGATAGTCAATAATAAACCAACATTTAATCTATAAAATAAATATATAATTAATGCTCAATTTTTATTATAAAGAATTATCATAATAGAACTTGATATTAAAAAATGAAAACTTTAAAAACATATAGTTACTTAAATTGCCAAAGTATAAGAAAGCGGTGCTAAAAATGGTTTTTACAGCTCACTTCTTCGAGCTAACATTGCGTGGAATTTGTTAATTTTGTTTTTCCAAATGAAGAGGGAGGCAATGCTAGCCTACTAGGGAATGAGTTTACTTTTCACCTCTTGCCTCGTGCATCTGCTTTTGAAGTTCACTTTTGATGATTAATCTATTTTGAAACCCAAGATTTGAAAGTGTGATTGAGAATTTGGTGATTTTCATCCTTTGTGATATATTTATCCAACTTGAAGAGTATAAAACTAAACAACCTAAAAGTGGCAAGATTTTGAAGGTCTATATATTTGAATAAGTTTTTCTAATCAATTGCGTACCAATATCCATGGAGGGTGATCCTTACAAGTCTATCGGGTCGTTCCAAATGGGGAGGGAAGCCAAGTGGAATCAAAGTTAAAAACTTTAAAGTAAAACCACATTGATATGCATGCGCTCAACTAGTTTGATGATTATTTCAAAGGTAAGGTTTGCTATTATGCACAAAGGGCATGGCTCTAATTAATGATTCTTATTTTATCATGAGTTTTAGTCAATTTTTAGATGAACATGATCATGGAATGGAGAAACGAAGTCAATGGTAGGAGCCATAAATTTTAGAAACAAGGGAAATTTTATTTAAAAAGGATCACAAGGAATTTTTGATAAAGGTCAAACACAGTCTTATGCATGTTCAAATTACAACACCGACATTAAAATCAAATTAAAAAAATTAATTTTTTTATCATCAATTTATATTAGGTTAACCTTTGTAAATTAATGATAAATGTTTTTATAAATTTTATATATGTTAAATAATATTTTCATTATGTTAACATCTATTAAATCTTAATATTTTAATCTTAATATATCTAAATTGACATTCATTAATTTACTTATATTGGTCCATTTTGTTTTGTCTTAAATAAGTTACTACGGTTTAGATGTTATGTACAAAATGACTTTTTTATGAAAATTGGGTTTACTCTAAGAACAAAATGAAAGGAAAACAATTTTTATAGCTGAATAGACCACTCGCTTGACATTTTTTGGTTACTCCATTGGGCACAAGCAACCCAAGCTTTTAATTCTTAAACATTTGATCTATACAAATCAGCATATAAGGCATGAGGTAGGATATTTGAAGCACAAATAGAGAGCTTTTGTTGCTTAAAATATATACGCAGAGTCTTAACAATATTATGATATTGCTATCAAGTTTTAACTGTGTAGTTTTTGAGTCAAACTCATCATGCTGCACCATTGTGAACATCAGCTAGATCCAATGAGTGCTAAGTATTCCAATCAATTCAATATATGGGTCAATGAGTTTGACTCAAAAACTACGCAGTTAAACCCTGATAGCAATATCATAATTTGACTTACTGTGGAAAATACCTCCTACTTATCTAATATGTCAAGGAATATTAATAAAACTAAGCACATCATTAACCAATTGATAAAATATTAACAAAGAAATAATTAGTTTACAGAATAATAAAACTGTTAATATGTCAAGTGAAATGCATACTAAAAAGCCTCAAGGGAATGTTGTGATGACCAATACACTTACTAGATTAAAAGTGTTTAAATTATGTTGATTATTTATATTAACATTTCTTTTATCTATATAATAAAATATCGTTCAATTGACGCATCACACTAAATTAAAATATTAATAATGGCTTATATTTCATTAGCTAAAATATTAGATCCTAAGAATTTGTGTTTTGTTAGCTTTTTTAACAATAATTAGATTGTAGATTTTGATTTAATAGATTTAGTTTTTCAATTAAATTTTATGAGCTCAATAATTATAGTTGATACTATGGTGTTTTAAATTTAATTATTGTTGTTTGACGAGTTCGTAAATTTTGGGACTTACAAGTTTATGCAACCTCCATGGTGACTCGAAGTAACATCATGTGCACCATTTGAAAGGCTAAGTATCCCAAATCTACAACCTAGATATCTCAAAAACACTCACACTCCATGTCTCATATCATGATGGAAACCATTGCAATAGTTTACAAGAGCTGAAAAAATTTACTATAGATGAAAAATGGTACAAAGAATTGACAAAAGTTGCACAGAAGAAAAATTATTAGAAAGACAAGATGCACCTCAACAAAGAAAAGTTTAACAGGGTATATTACATGGCTAGCAAGGAAAGCAAAATAATAAAAATTTAAAATTTTAGTTTATTAATTTAGTTGGCATGCAAAGAGAACTACCAAAGATTGTTCCAAAACAATATGAAGACAACGGTTTGGCTATCCGACAACACACCCGGAATTGTTTCAAGCAATATAAAGACAATTGTACGACCATTGGAAAACATATTGATGCCTTCCCTGACGTAACCAACATGTAGCCTGCTCACGGGCAATAACATAACTTTCATCGTGAATAATGTAATTCAATCAATCAATTGAAAATGAAAAATAGCAAGACTGACAAATATTACGATGCTTTACCATTCTAATTACTATCAGAACTTTGTTTTGAAGAACCCATTGTAATTCTACGAAATACCTACAGCGGGGTTCACAAAGGAGGACAAGCTTGGACCTGATAGCACACGAGCATTGTAACAGTGCAAAAAAGGTAATAAGGACAACTGGATGAAAAATAAGATCTTTATAAGATATTCATTTGCTGCTATTCAGATTAATTTACAGTTGTTTCCCGCGACATCTAAAACTCCAGTGGAAAACTTGGATGCTTAGAAAATCTACCAGCCCTTGACACATCTCCAGCAGGGAATACTTGAATAGGAAATCACTATAAAACAATGGATGCAAACTAGAAAATCAAATAAAACCCCTTTAAGTAGCATCGCCAAGAGCATTCTTAGCAGGGTGAAATTGAACTAATTTAGGATTTCATTTTCATTCATAGCAACACAATAAAACTTGCTATCTAGTTGTTCTTGTCTACTGTTGCCACGTGAAACATCATGCACCGCATAACCTATCCTATCATAAGCTCAAATCAAGCCATCTGAAGCAATGACGAAATCCCTTTAGCCATCTGATTCCTTTCAAACAACCAAATATGTAAGTACCCTCACGAGCTCCAGTGCCTACTGAATTTATCAATGAATAAAAGCAACACAGCTAACATATTGATCCATTTGCTTCAATAACAAATACCTCGAGGATGATGAACAGCAGATCTTGCCGTGAATACAAACATCGTCGCCTACCATTTACATTGCTTGCAATGGGCATGCCAAGCTTTCTAACTGTTGCTAGTTATGATTCATCCATCACATACAATGAAGGAAATGGTTCCAAGGGAAATGGAACAGCATACTAAACCCTACAAGCGAGTAGACATAAAATTTAATATTTCATCGTGCTTAATACAAATTACTGCGCATTACAATTTAATTGCGCTAATTCAATTTACATATTGAATAATGGAAAGACTACTGACAACGTATAAATCCGCCAATATCAATTCATACAGCCCTACAGGAGTAAAATGAATATAAAAGCAAGTGCCTAGTACTATTTGCCAAAGATCATAAAATAATTGTAGCATGTATAAAAGCCTAAGATATTCCAACAATGAAATTAAGGTTCAAAGTAGGCTGGGAATAATATGCTAAGGTGTTTACTCCTCCATGGACAAGTCACAAGACCAAAGAAGCAAAAATTGTTTAAATATTTCAATTAATCGTGGAACAGCATACTCGGCAATTTTTTTGCTGTTCAAATTGTAACTTCCAAATTAATCGTTGACTGGCGATTGGACCCATTTTAACCCAATTTCTTCGCGATTAACCATTATTTCAGAGTTATCCGTGCAGTGTGGTTTTACGCACGAGTCCAACATTTTATTTCAATGGATTTCAACACGGTTTTTTACAGAGTATGTATTATCTCCACATGGTAGGGTTGATATATAGATGCTCAATACAACGAAGCCATGGGTTAGTTACTGCATAGTTTTTTTTAGCCATAATGCTATTCAAGATCTCTCTTTTCCTTAACGGGAAATGAGAGATCAACAGTAAATCATTAATTTCATTAATTCAAATAAGACTAAAACCAATTATATATTTATAGCTTTTGTCAGTTTTAATGTCATTTACACCTTCTTTGGGAACCTCTACTTGTGTTAGTCAATATTCAATTTTCAAGTTCTGTTCACTACATGGAGTCTGGATTATTCCTTGCAATTGAATAAATTTTGTGCAACTGTAAAGCATTAATATAGGATTTAAATTTATTTAGGATTTCATTGGCTTTGAATGTTCCGTATGTAAATTACAGATTAGGATTTTAGAATCTCAAATGTTTTGGAAAGCTGTAATGATCTTGTTATATAAATATTATATAATTATTAATTTAAAAATGGAAAAATTTGACAAAAGTCAAATCTACGAAAATTAAGCATTTTTTTTTTTTTAGCCTGGAGGAGATTTTGAGCTTGATTAAACAGTAAAATTATGAAAAATATCATAACTCATGGTGGTCTACAAAGTTTCGAAGGCTAATTTGGGCTTGGTAGTGGGGTATGTGCACCTCAACCCCAACCTATATTACCACAAGACCATGCCAAGAGCGCTGCTCAAGGATTCTGCTAATGGGACTACCCCAAGTCCCCATGATAGGCACTAGCCCCCAACTCCCCATGATAAGCACTAACCCAAAAACACCATGCAAGATATTGCCTGTAATGTTCCTCTTTTTGGAACATTAGAAATATTGAAGTCTTATTTTATGCAACATTAAATTGATTCTAAGACATAGGCTCAAAATATTAAAAAGGTCGACTTAATGTTATATAAAGGACAAAGGGGCAAGGAGGAACAAGACGAAATGCCTTAGGGAAGTCGAAGAGCCACAAGGGAATAAGGTGAAAACCAGAGAGGAGCCGAAGAGTCTTGGTTTGCATATCAAAAGGGGAAAGAGGCTCATTGTTGGATATGCTTGATTTTATTATTCAGTTCAGTTTCCTCTCTTGTGAGAGTCTCAGAAAGCTTCAGCTTTCAGCTAGTTAGAGGATGGAGCCCCTCGTGCTAGTAGACAGTGGATGCAAACTCATTGTCCTAGGCAACATCATTTCAAGTGTTTCAGTAGCGCTTACAGGTTCTTATTCTAGTATTCCAATCTAACTGTTAATCTATATTTAGGATTGGATTCGTAGTGCTGGTTATTGTATTGCTGTTGTATAATACAATAACATAATTTAGTGAGTTATAAGAGTTGCTGATTTTACCTTACTAGTTTGTAATTCATGGTTATATGTTTGACTTCTTAGATGCTATTGTGAAATAACAGGTTATATTCATCTAAAGAATCTTCTGGTCTTATTATAGCATTGTATTCCATTTTTGCTTGCATCTGAGTCTGAATGTGTATCCGAGAAAAGTGATTTAATTTCCATTGGAATTGCCCATTGGTTTTCGAATGTGCTGGAAATTATCTGCAAGGTTTTATTTCCGAGTGTTTTGTTGAAAGGAAACAACAGCAAATATCCAACCAAGATATTACAGTGGTATCAGAGCCTCAGGTCTTGCCATCTTGTGGGTTGAACAGGAGTCTCCAATGTAAGTACTTTACATCAGCTAATTCACAGAAACAAGAAGAGAACATTGGGCAATATCCAGTTTGACCAAACAAACACAAAGTTATGCATATAACAGATTATGCATCAATATATATATATGCACAGACTTAGAAGTGGAGGTCAGTAAGACATATACTGTGGACAGTACTGAAATATTGAAGACCGTCATCTATTCATGATGACCAGAGCCATTGTATCACACATTATTCTAAGGCCCCGTGATGATTGAAGAGTGAAAAGGAACATATGCCGTGTAAAGAAGAATTCAGAGGACTGTACCAAGAAGCAATTGGAGTCAGTCTGTGCAAGTACAAAACACACAAAACATTCAGGCATGGAGTTTTATTTTGTCCTTCCGAATTAATGGAGGAATTCATTTCTTGAGAACATTTCAAAGATATAAATAGAAATAATTATTGATATTCAATGACTATTATACACGAATGATGTATTAAGTGGTGGAAAGATCAAATTTATGTGGGGAGTCTCCAGCAGTGATATACGCACAATGTCTTCATGAGGGGAAGCACTTCAGCTAACCTGGTTTCTAAGAAAATACTTAATCGGCAAAGATTTTACAGGGCATAAAATTTTTGTGAGGATCTGTATTCCGGTTATCAGCAGCTTGCATTTCTATAAATTCTTCCTGTCGTGTGTAAGTGTGGTGTGCAAAGGTGAATACGATAGTGAATATGAAGTATCAAATGGTTCAATCATACTCCATGACAAATAGAGGCAAATTAATATGAAAGAATCCTCCATCAGATTTCACTCTACGCCAATGGTCATAGGTGACAACGAAGATATGAAGCTTGGAATATGATTATGGTTGCATAGAACAAAGCATCGACAGAGTAGAGACTATCAGAACAAATGGTCAATCCAAAACAAGGGGTATTAGTCTCTTTACATTTCCATAATAGTATATCAAGTGGGCCAATAATTATTAACAAAAATTGGAGCTTAGCAGTCAGGAAGTTTCCATTCCCGAGCAAGCAAGCGAACACCAATATTGGAATTGAAGGATTTCCTTGGTGAGTCATTGTCGTGGTGTGATGTATGCAACCTTCCAAGAAAAAGAGTGCTACTTTCCAAACACTTCGGTGTCCTATATACCTGTATGGGCGTCTGATATCATACAAGGCTAGAGCGTTACAACACCCACTCCAAGTTCCCTCTATCATTACTCTTTCGAGATGAATTAATTTTGAAGTAGAAGTCAATCTATCATGTGCAGTAATGAGACCAATCGCAATTGCATATTTCCTTTGGATACTGTCAATAAAGCCCGTGGGCAAGATGCCACGTATTCCTGAAGGGATCAAATTTGTATGTACCAGGGAATAAACCAAATAAATTTAAACTTTGACAATAACTGCCGAATATTGAAGATGTGGAGTTGTGGTTGACGGTTACGTGGAAGCTTGAGCTCCTACCATTAAGTGAATAACCTTATTCTATGCAAAAGACAGATGGAGTGAATCATTCCAAAATGACAAAATATTGAACTTATGGTAGCAGTTGGACATTTATGAGAAAGGAGAAATCTGGGGGTGTTAGTCTCGACATCTAGTAAACAGATTGCTAGCTATAACGAGCCCCATAACTAAGAACAGGGGACTCAAGAGCCACAAGAATTATCCAAATCACTCACGGAATATAGGTCTATGTCCGGGTGGAGGCGGTGTAAGAAGATCATATTGACACACGTCCAGGTTAGTTAAGAGTTGAGTTTGGAATAATAAGAAGATTATACGTTAGCAAGAGCAGTTTTGTCTGTGGTCAATCCAAACTCCTATACCCTTCTAGACAAGACTCCATTATATCCGGGTTGAGCTGGACATTCCATTGGCAACAAAACGTGAACAAAACACATTTTAGCGCCGACATCTGAAGACTAGATTTACAGAGGAGGTAATCTCAGCCAACTCACGCAAAGTATAGCAACTAGTCAGTTGCGAGATTCACCAGTTACTATAGTCAAGTATGACAGTGAGCTGAAGACGTGCTTCCCCCATCATTTTCCAAGCCGTGATAGCAGTGTGATTGTAGTTCCAGGAAGTTAGTAGGTGCGATAGAATCTAGAGAAGAAGATATAGAGTTGTTGGCAGCTATGCTGGAGTGTTATGGATGAAGGTGGAATACATTCATCACTGCAGAACCGGACCACCATATCAGCTCACGTCAACAAGTCACGAGATGCTGATGTATGTTTACTTTAAATTCTGAGTTATATCATTTGGACTCTTTTCCCTTGAGTTAATTTGGAGTGACAGTCATATTTTCACTGAAGTCAGGGTTTGCACACTAACTGCTTAACAATATACCTTACATCCAAACAAGGAATATTGGGTTATAACTGCCTCAAATCATTACAGTTAAACAGTAAGTGTTAATTTCGATGCCAAATAACAACAGTTGCAGACTGAGCAGTTAGTAGAACTGGAGTGACAGATTTGTATTGATTAATTAACAGCAAGCAATTATTAGGAGTTTGGAACAAAGTTTGAAGAAACATCTCAAAGAGATAGGTAATCAAGCTCTTCTTTTATTTAGCGAAGTTCAGAAGACCTGGAAAGTGGCCTGGCACTGTAGACAAATCTAAGACTGAGAATATAATGCTACAAGAGCAAAAATGAATGATCTTGCTGCTACGAATCAGCATAATATAGAAAAGCACAGAGTATCAATTGCTATATTTGTAGGTATTAAATTGCTCAATTAATTAGAGAGAGATCAAATTGTGAGCATTCGTAGTATTGGTAAATGTGACAAGAAAAGATACCCTAAGAGGCTATCCAAGCATCAAAGATGTATTCTGACAGCAGCATTAACTGAAGATCCCTACACATTAGTTTTCTATCTTATTGAAGAACACCCATTTGGACAGTAAGGAAAATACAGGGCTAGGATTAAATCTTGAAAAATAATATGAAGCCACAAGCACAGTTAGCCCATGATTTTGAGGCTGATGTAAGGGCAGAAATACTCTACATTTACAAAGATTATCAAAGACTCCCTAACTGAATTCAGAATGATCTTTCGTTCAGTGATTATATGGATTTTTATCTCGAGCAAAAAAAAATGACTGATATGGCAAAAAGAAAGTATCTAGAGTTGGTCCAAGATCTCTTTTCTAACAAACAACCCACAGGGGTGTATGAAGAATTTCCGATAGACCAGAATTATCATTTAGATGGTCTTGAAATAGAAGAGCTGACAACTACCAATGATCTGCAGCCTTCTCGCAATCACGTAGAAGACGTTACACAAGGTGCAGGTTTCTTCGTGGCTGACTTGGAGGCGAGCTTCGTCAAGCAGATTAATGAAATAGATTGCACACAAGGCAATAACAGTTTAGGACCTTGGCATCATGAACCCTATATTCATGATACTCAGAACATGAATTTAGAGGAACAACCAAGGATGACATTGCAAGACAATTAACAGTTTCAGCAGCGAGATAATGAAATACATGCCTTACAAAATCAATTGAAGGTTAGTGAAGACATGGTTGTGGCATCCTTGGTGCAGTATGACAGTACTTATGAGTTGGTTGAGGAGCTCTACAGGAAGGTCCCAAGGGAAGGGGAAGGTGACTGGCATGTGGCCGATTTACAGAGGGTCAAAACAGCCCTCGAGACTATGAAATCAGATTACTTATATTTGCTATCTGACAGGGATTATATTCTTAAGGTTGCTGAGATTTATGCGGCACAGTCAAATAGGGAAAAGGATGAGATTGAGGATCTAAATAGGAGGCTTAAGAATATTCGGTAGGGATTGAGTGAAACTCAACCATCTCTACAAGGAGCAGAAAATCAAATCAAGCTCATGGAACACTCTCGAGAACATGGGAATAGAATGAGGCAGGAGTTCTTCTAGGAAGTCACTGACGAACTTGAGAGCATTCAGCAGATGTATGACTTGGATTGCTGCCCCAAATGGTTAAATAGCAAAACTTCATAACACTTTCAGCTTGTTGACAACCCTTTGTTTGAAGTTGTAGCTGATTGGACACCCGACAATCCTCTTTTTGTGTTAAATGAAGGATCATCTCTTATTTGTCATGAAAAGGAAGAGTTTGATTTCAGACTTTGGGATCCTGGCTCAGATTCTAGCAGCGAATCTAGATCTCAGTAGGGGAATGATGAATCAACTTCTGTTGTTTATCATTTGATTAGTCCCAACATATTTTTTGATTTCATTCCATTCAGGAGTTGGGTGAATTTTCTTCATCAGCCTCTGAACAGTTTCTCAGTGGAGTATTTTTTTGAGGTTTGTGGGTAGATTCTCAGCATTTTTCATACTCATAGCACCTATGCATTTGAGAATTCTCCAAGTTTATGCCAACAGTATGAACTTTGATGTCCATGGGATGATAGTTTCAATTTTTGAGCAATTCATTTCTTACATCATCCACTTAGGTCAGGTCTTCACATTCTACTGGATTATACATGGACCTGGGATATATTTCTCTCTCACCATAGCAGTGAGACAACGTAATAGAGTTTGGAATCCAGGTGTTGGCCAATTGTATCCATGGTTGGACGAGGATTTTATAGTGGTCATGGTGTTGATTAGTGTTGATCACTTTACAGGTGCAGGTGCTAAGTTTTTTCATAGAGTTATATGGGATCCAGGGATCCAGTTGAGAGATAGATTGCAGAGAGACATCTAGCTTCGCAATATGGCCAAAATTGTTTTCAGTTTGGATTATAGGGCTGCGTACAGACTCTTATGGGATCCTGGTACTAATTGCTTGAGGACAAGCAATTTTAAGGAGGGGAAATTTATAATGTTCCCTTTTTGGAACATTAGAAATATTGAAGTCTTATTTTATGCAACATTAAATTGACTCTAAGACATAGGCTCAAAATATTAAAAAGGTCGACTTAATGTTATATAAAGGACAAAGGGGCAAGGAGGAACAAGACGAAATGCCTTAGGGAAGTTGAAGAGCCACAATGGAATAAGACAAAAACCAGAGAGGAGTCGAAGAGTCTTGGTTTGCATATTAAAAGGGGAAAGAGGCTCATTGTTGGGTATGCTTGATTTTATTATTCAGTTCAGTTTCCTCTCTTGTGAGAGTCTCAGAAAGCTTCAACTTTCAGCTAGTTGGAGGACGTAGCCCCTCATGCTTGCAAACAGTGGATGCAAACCCATTGTCTCGGGAAACATCATTTCAGGTGTTTCAATAGCGCTTACAGGTTCTTATTCTAGTATTCCAATCTGACTGTTAATCTGTATTTAGGATTGGATTTATAGTGCTGGTTATTGTATTGTTGTTGTATAATACAATAACATAATTTAGTGAGTTATAAGAGTTGCTGGTTTTACCTTATCAGTTTGTAATTCATGGTTATATGTTCGACTTCTTGGATGCTATTGTGAAATAACGGGTTATATTCATCTGAAGAATATTTTGGTATTGTTATAGCATTGTATTCCATTTTTGCTTACATCTGAGTCTGAATGTGTATCCGAGAAAAGTGATTTAATTTCCATTGGAATTGCTCACTGGTTTTCGAATGGGCTGGAAATTATCTGCAAGGTTTTATTTCTGAGTGTATTGTTGAAAGGAAATAAAAACAAATATCCAGCCGGGATATTACATTGCCCCTAAACCATGTTAGAAGCTTTGAACCTCAAGTATGCTAGGGGCTGACACCCTAGATTCCCCCTCTTATTTATTTTCTCTCTCTATCTCCATACCATTCAGATGTTTTTAAATTAAAAATAGCCCCAAAATCCCATGTGAGATATTGCCCCTAGACCGCGTTAGAGGCTTTGGACCATAATTATGCTAGGGGCTGCCACCCTAGATCCCTCCTCATATTTTATCTCTATATCTCCATACCACTGTAATGTCTTTAAATTAAAAGAAGTGATGTTTTCCTCTCTTCTTTTTTTTGATAATCCTAGTTTTTCAAGACAATGTTAAGTTTTAGTTTACTAGTTATTTTCCTAAAAGTTGTTTGCTGCTATGAACAAAAGGGCACTTAAATTTCATGTCAATGATTCCTTTCACATTTTCTCTATGAATTGCCTAGGCTAGTGAAGTAAGGAATGTAAAGCAAATCTCAAGGATCCATTTATGAAACTTGCCATCTAATTTCAACAACATACAAAATGAGTAAAGCTTTTACAAAGATTAATGCAATGGAGTACCATGATTATTGATTTGTTACTGAGATTCTCAGGGATCCCTTGACCTTTTTAGGCACATTCTTCTTTCCGGGATATGGGGACACCTAGGGGACGTCCCCTAGCCATCCCCAAAATTTGAGAAATCATGAGAAACATCCCCAAAATAGGATGTGGCAAGAAATCACAAGGGACGGCTAATTATCCCAACCGAGATGGTTGAGAATGTCAAAGCTAGTCATCCCCTTTAAAAGTAACTTAATTGATGGGGAAATGAATTTCATTCCAATGCTATATACTCGTTATACCTTGAAGATGCTGACATGTGCATAGATGGCAGATGTACGGGAAAAAAATATATTTTTTGAGAAACCATGAAGTAAAATTCCTCATTTCCTAGGAATGTGGTAAAATATGCCAAAGGAGCTATTGTTGAGAGGTTACGAAAATGCTTTGTATTAGAGAATTTACACTCACCCTCTTGGACATGTCCATGCTAGTATTTCTACTCATCATTTTGTGTGCAGTTTCCTTCCACTTATTTTCCTAATTTTTTGCAACATAAATTCTGGGTAGAATTGTCATACGTTGATTCTATTTTCTGGTTCTTAAAATCTGATTTTAATACTATTTGGAAGTTTGAATTTTGGTTGTGTGATAATATCCTTGCTTATTGGGATTGCAAGGTATTTGCCACTAAGCTTTGATGCTTTATATTACTAGCACTTGCACCATTGAGGGGTGCAAGGATTACGCCAATAGTGAACTCCTTCTATCCATCTTTCCTTTTTAATCTCTATATCTCTCTATTATAATGATAGATCAAACAGCCGTGAAAATATCATCAGTAATCAACCATTTAAACTGATTAACATCCCCATGCTCTGAGTCTCTTCATGGTTGAATAGCTAAACCACTTCATTATTTGCACATACTGAACCGCAATTTACAGCACAGGGAACGATGGATTTCAAAGGGGATTGCAGCTGACTGAGAAAGGCTGACAATGAGACTCTTGATCTGCTAATAAACTAATTTTAAAATGTTTACTCATTTTAATTTTTCTATTTTTCTGTGCTTTGTCGTTTCTATTTGTGTTTTAACATGTTTGATTAAAAGAGAATGCTTTAAATTCTCTACAGAAGCATAAAGTTGAACTTAAAACCCAATCACGACATTATCAAATAAACTCTAAAATAAATGAATGAATGTTTTAAGACTGTGTAAACACGGAAGCCAATTTAAGATCATAAGATCCTAACTTTTTCATGTATAACAATAATTTTAACTTTTAGATTATATGCATACAATTTCATATAGATGAGACCAATTTTAAATTGTAGATATGTTTCGACAAATTTTTAAAGCTGTGGGAAGATGTAATATAACTTTGATATCATTATCTTTTGTCAATTAGTGCATGTTTTAATAATTTAGTAATCTTCTCAGGATGAGAATGGTGAATGTAAATTGTTTATCTTGATTGAGTGAGATAAATTATTTAAATGTTTCTGGTCTGCAGGTGGAGGTGGAAACCGATTAAGCCTTCAATTGTCTACTTATTTCCAAGTGATATGCTTCTTGTCTCATGCCTATATATGATATTATCCTAAAGTTTCTTATGCATGGAATCCGATTTATCCTTAAACACTCTTATCATTTCACAAAGTTATGAATTTCCAACTTAAGCACCACCTTACTAGTGCTCGAACTGTTTACTGCACCTCTGATCCTCCAATCTATATCTTCTTCACCAGCTCCAATTTCACGACTTCTGCAGGACTTTTTACAGCGAGCTGCCCCAATTTCAAACCTCACATATACAACTAGTCATGAAGCTTTGCAGTCCTTTGGAATGTAATTTCTCAAACGATTCGTGATGGTTGTCTAATTGTCAATTTGATTTCTTTCTTATAATAAAAATCTACTTGAGCCTCTTCTACTTTACCATCAAATTCTAGATTGAATCAAAATTGGAAAAGTCAATAATGAGAAAAGATTTGGGAAAAGTTGGAATGCTCAAACTTGGTGGTCTAAGACAGAGACTAATGCTCAAGTTCTGGCTTGGAAGATTTTACATTTCAAAGCATTTGTCGATGGCAGGTTGAGATGTATGATGATCCAACCAGATAAATGCCCATTTTGCCATCAAAATGGAAGTCCTAAACATATTCTTTTGGGACATGTACCGACAAAACCTATGTTACCCCACTATGCCAAGATGAGGAGATGGGGGGATGCGGAAGTAGGCTTTTAGGATAGATGTTTATCTAGAACAAGGATGACAATAAGGAAAGCTATATAAAAAATAGGGAAAATTTTAAAAACTCTATAGAATTTATTTTAGCTATTTGTATGAAAACATAGATGAAGTATATGTATATCCATTATAGAACCATAACATATATCATTTGTTTTTTCATTCAATTTCGAATGATATTTTTTAAGAGTTCTAAAAAACTATGTCTTCTTTGAGGTTTCTGAAAAATCTGTCAAAAGTTTTTGGGGCTTGCATTTTGTGTGTTTTTCAAAGGTTTTGGAAGTCATTTTTAGCAGACACAGATTTCTCCAGCTTGCAACCTAGTGCAAACATGATTTCATAATTTTTTCATTTTGTTTGTGGTCCTTTTATACCAACCACCAAGTGTATATTTGCATCTTTATGAAGCACAAGATTTCCTCTATTTTTTACGTTCCCTGTGTTCATGTTTCATCTACCCAAACTTTGCAAGAGTCGTTTTTGTTGGCAACCATTTTTTGCAGAAGTTTTTTCTTTCTGTGATACACATTTTTCTTGAATTTCTTCTTCAACAGAATGGTCATTTTCTCAGTTTTCAGTTCTCATGAACACCTATGTGGACGTTTCCTTTGCAGACTTGACTCGCATTTTCAAACTGCTCATTTATGTTGTAGACTCAGCTCGCATTTTCAAATCACGTCTTGTCTTTTTATCAAGGTTGCATGGGTACTCGTACCCACACCCCTGGTACTCGTACCCACGTACCCAAGTACCGGGTACACGTATCCCACATACCGGGTACTCAGTGGAGAGCATCGTATCTAAGGACCTTGATTAAGATTCTGATTTTTTTTTTGGTGTTTTTATTTTTGTATTAGCTTGTTGTTTATCAAACTTAATTCAATACCAAAACAGTTTGAAGCTTTGATACTCATTAACAATAAACTTTATCACTGTTCAAGTCATAAGTTTATCATTTGCAATATGTCATTGTCATATGATTTAGGATCTTCTTGTTCATGTTTAAAGTCTGCCTTCTTTGTTATGTATCTAAGCATTTATCATGTATTATTATTTCAAACATATAGCAAATCTGAAACTGAAAACAATACATTACATTTGCAAACTTTATCACTATTCTTGTTTTGAAAAACCATTGTCATGACTCATAATTTCAGATTTTTTCAAGGTTGCATGGGTACTCGTACCCACGTACCCAAGTACCAGGTACACGTATCCCACGTACCGGGTACTCAGTGGAGAGCATCGTATCTAAGGACCTTGATTAAGATTCTGATTTTTTTTTTGGTGTTTTTATTTTTGTATTAGCTTGTTGTTTACCAAACTTAATTCAATACCAAAACAGTTTGAAGCTTTGATACTCATTAACAATAAACTTTATCACTGTTCAAGTCATAAGTTTATCATTTGCAATATGTCATTGTCATATGATTTAGGATCTTCTTGTTCATGTTTAAAGTCTGCCTTCTTTGTTATGTATCTAAGCATTTATCATGTATTATTATTTCAAACATATAGCAAATCTGAAACTGAAAACAATACATTACATTTGCAAACTTTATCACTATTCTTGTTTTGAAAAACCATTGTCATGACTCATAATTTCAGATTTTTTTATAAATATAAAAGTATAATTTTTAAATAAGTTTGACATAACCAAGTACCCCCGTCCCCTGTTATGAAAAATACTTTAAACATTAAACATTCAGCAATAGCATATATATATATATATATATTTGACTTATGGCTCATATTTTCAAATCTCTTGTTTTGAATGCTCAATGTCATGACTCATGACATATATTTTGATTTTTATATTTTCTATAAAATATTAATTATATAGAAAAAAATTAGGCATACACACGTACCCCCGTCCCCTATTTTGAAAAATATGCGTACCCGTACCCGTTCCCGTACCCATTCCCATTCTCGTACCCACGTACCCGTGCAACCTTGGATTTTTTTATAAATATAAAAGTATAATTTTTAAATAAGTTTGACATAACCAAGTACCCCCGTCCCCTGTTATGAAAAATACTTTAAACATTAAACATTCAGCAATAGCATATATATATATATATATATATATATATATATATATATATATATATATATATATATATATATATATATATATATATATATATATATATTTGACTTATGGCTCATATTTTCAAATCTCTTGTTTTGAATGCTCAATGTCATGTATCATGACATATATTTTGATTTTTATATTTTCTATAAAATATTAATTATATAGAAAAAAATTAGGCATACACATGTACCCCCGTCCCCTATTTTGAAAAATATGCGTACCCGTACCCGTTCCCATACCCGTTCCCGTTCCCGTTCTCGTACCCACGTACCCGTGCAACCTTGCTTTTTATAGATGGGGATTTCTCCAACTCGTGACCTAGTAGAAATACAATTTTGTGTTTTCTTCCTTCTATTTGTAGTCGATTTTCGCCAACCAACGCAAGTGTATTTGTGTCTTTCTAAAGCACAAGATTCCTCTAGGTTTATTCGTCTTTTGGAATTGTGATGGCCTGTGTACATGTTTCATCTGCTCACGATCTTTGCAAGAGCCATTTTTGTCTACAACCCTTGTTTTTTTATAGAAATTTTTCCTCTACAAAACATGCGTTTTATAAACGTGATTTGTAAACCTCTTTTTCTAGTGAGTTGGGGTTTTTATTAAACCCTTTCATTTTTGGGTTAGATTAATATTTAACCTACGTATATAATGTGGGTATTTTCCAAAGAATTTTGGGTCTTCTACATTATTTTCTGGGTCTGTAAAAAATCCATAGATTGAGATCTGTACCAGTTGTACTTATCATTCTTGAAGTTTGTACTTGAATCTACCTTTGTGCATTGAGATCCATGCCTCAGGTTACATAATCTATTTGTCATCTTTTTAGAATTTCCCATTTTTTATGCCTTGGAAAATGGGCACATGAAATCTTTGACCAACATAATGTTGGAAGGTTGTCAATGACTCAACGGCAAAAACAGAACACATGGAAGGAGCGAATGGCTGACTACCTTCGAGTATAGTCATATTGATGAGCTCATTTTGGGTAAAGAGTCTCATCCTACTCAACCTAGATCAGTACAAGATAAGTTTGACATGCGCAACTGAGAAGCGCTCATGCTTATCAAGCTTTCAATTACTGATGATTAACTACCACAAAGTGCCATCAAGCAAGACAAATGCAAAGATATGGACTATTTTGATGGATCTCCATGGCACATTAGATAAAAGTCATGTGTCCTTCCTAAAGAACCAACTATTTTCTATCATGATGGATGAGTGTATGCCATTGCAAGAGCATTTAACAAAGATTAAGGACATTCAAAATCAACTAGAGGCCATTGGACAAAAGATGGAGAAAGAGGATATAGTAGTAATAACCATGAAGAGTCTACCTCATTCCTATGAGCAATTCATCGATCGAAACACTCAACATTAATGCAACTAATGTTGACTTTCAATATATCAAACTCCTGCACCAAACTTTTGCAACATGACTATTGGAAACAACAACTTGGTAGTAGTGCAACTTCATCCTCCTCCAAACAAGCCTCTACAGCCAAATCCTTTCACAAGGACAGGTCTCAATCAACTTAGCAAAAAGGCTCCAGTCAGCCTCAAGATAGCTCAAAGAAGAAGGAAGTTCAATGTAACTACTACCACACCTTTGGCTACTTGATAAAGGATTGTTAGAATCGGATTGCTTCTAAACAATGAAAGCAAGGAGGGTCTTAGTGTCATGTCCCCTATTTTTCCAGTAAAATTTAACAATATATATATATATATATATATATATATATATATATATATATAATGAATAAGTAAATTGTAATATAATTTATTAACTATTTGATATACTAATCAATATAATATTATATTATATAAATAACACAATATAATATTATATAATCATAAATAATAATAATCAAGAAGACCATTTATTTTCCTTATACATGAGAGATATTTAAACTATATATATATTATCTCATCTTTATAGTATGCATATGTAACTCACGAAACCCGTATATATTCAAATGCTATCTCATATTTATATTTATTTAGTATAATCTCACTTTACATTTCATCCTCAAATGACATGACCGATCAACGAGTACCTTGCCATCATTTATACGATAGTCCAAAAAGGAAAGACAAGAAGGGAGGGGAATATATGATGGAAAAAGTTGTTATATTGAAGGAAATCGAGAACAACAACCGCCAATATTAATAGAGAACTATTGCAAACGAGTGATAAGTATTAACGCAGAATAGGAGAAGAGAATAGAAGGGCGAACAAGCCAAGCAATCAGCGAATTGGAAGGAAGACTAGGAACGGGACAGAGCAGAAGCCATCAATCGATATTTTCTATTTCCATAGTTTTTAGCACGGGTATACTATATCGGACAGGGGAATAGTTTTAATAAATCACATCTGCACGCTGCTATACAAGCAAATAGCATGGACGGAAGGAGAAGAGGTCAGGTACACAATCGAACACCAGACGGAAGGAGAATACAAAAAATGGAGAATACCTAGTCAACGGCCAATATAAGGCATGAAGGGATTTATGGTGACTACATAATTATTAAGCATCTCCGGCTTCAAACACACAAACACCACCATTCCGCGCATCAAGATTGTAAGGAGTAACAGGTTAATCTAAAAGCAAATTCAGAATCAAGGAGGCCATATTTTGGTTGAACGGAAACAAGAATAGACAAATATTAATACATACAAACTTCACACAACCTCAACAACGAAGTGTGAGGAGGACACATGGGAATGAATAGAAACTCCACATTCTTTATACAACACCAATAGTGAAAGAAACATCCGATAACAAACACTTTAGTTTGACTGCTGACAGATTCCATTTGATAGTTACTATAGACAAGTCAAAGTTCTCAACTATTGCATGATTAAAATACATTGGCCATATATAATCGATAATTATATACAGAATTGAGATATAACATCTGACTCAACTGAGGAAAAGAATTACATATCTCTTCATTTCAGATCCGCTCAATAGAACAGTTGGTTTGACATAGTAGTAAGCAACCTTACACACATATAGATATATATCAGGTTGAAGAAGAGATACTCAGATAAAGATAAATAAATGCAACTTGGCAAAGATAAAAATTATGATAACCAAATTATGATATTGACATGTCATGTAGCTTAATATTATTCCTTGATATCATAAATTTATGGAATAGAAGGTTCAGACAAAAGATACAGGCACAGTGACTAATGATAACTATCATAAGAACAAGCAAATAATCCTTAGAAGTCTTCAAAGCAGGTTATAATCAGACATTCTTAGTTCCTATATATATTGATGAGTGATTTTCAGTGGTATAACCAGTTTGGATAGAAACATATGCATTTGAAATCTGCGGACTCAAATTGTTACATTAGTTGGTACAAGCCATTGTTGAAGCCTTATAATACCTCCAAATCTATGAGGGAATAAACAGTTGTACAACAGATGCTTGATAATGGAGTTGATTGCAGTTGAAGGAAAAGTGAAAGCAATTGTTCTCAATTTCTAATATAGTTGACCAAGGGACATTACAGTGGTATCAAAGCATGATCTTGCCATCCTGTAGGGTGAATCTTAAAAAATGATCAGCATATATGAACAACAATTGTCATCAAAGACGTGGAAGAAGAATGGAAAAAAAGATATGTACAGTCAGCGAACAAGAAGAGAAATATACAATAATTCTGAAGAGATAGACCAGGAGGGTAAGCAATAATAAGGATAACCATTTATTTTAGACAACAAAAATATGTATGGAGAGCATTCACAACATGGCTACAAATGATCATCATTTAGACTGGCAATGAGTTCATATAATCGGAAATAAAGATTAAAGCAATAACATTCTAAATTTAATGTTATAATTCCTCGTATGGAATTAAGGCAAAGAGTGAACCTCTATGAATGACTTCAAAAGATATTCTATAATTGAATATTCTTAAGGAAGTGAGGCAGGGAATCGAGTATTCTCTGAAGGACAGTACATATAGTTAAGGAAAATCATATGCATATATAAGGATGGATACACCGGGAGTGGGTATCCATAAGGCCGAGGATGAGGAAGAACTCCCTCCTAGGAAGGATGGATATATGAAGATTGATTATCCATAAGGTCTTAAGGAGAAGCATCGTGAGAAGATGGTGCTTAGTGGAGAGTTGTTCTATTAATTAGAGCCCCAGGAAGCACTCCCCCAAGAGCTAAGCTTCTGATCACGTCCTCTCCTTAAGAAGGGCTTAAATTGGGAATTAGGATCTTATAAGATTGAATATATTCTTATCATGGTTTTTGAAGTACTAACATGTGATGCAGGTCTAACACGTGTATGATTCATGGCCGCATCGTGTCTTCATACATCAATATGTATGCTTCGTGTCTGCATTGTGTCTTCATACACTAATTTTATATATATATAGTGTATGCTTTATGTTTTCATATATTCTAGTATATGTTTCTTAGTGAATGCCAAGAATCAAGAGCATTCTCAATGAATGTCAAAAAGTAAGGACATTCTTAAGGAGTATTGAGCATCATGAACATTCCTATCAAGTGTTAAAATTAAGGACATTCTATCAAGGTTGGATCAAGGCCATTCTCTATGAGTATTGAAGTTAAGAGGACATTCTAAATAAATGTCCTAATTCATAGAAAGAAAAATCGATGAAGATTTTAAATCTTTGAAGACTTACTCATCCAAGAATAAAGCTACACTTAATAGAGGGAATCACAAGTGTTGCATTACAATCCAGATAAGTTTCATCCTTGATTTACTCTTAAGAATTTTAAGTGAATATTATAGTCTTTTGATTTATAAATTTATATTTGCAAATATATTACACTTCTCACCTCAAGTTGGTATTAACATTTCAGGATCACTGGATTCATATCAGTCATTTGGAATGAAGGATCGCAAATGCATAGAAGGATGTAATTGCTTAAGGACAAGCAATTTGATGAAGGGTGGACTGTCATGTCCCTTATTTTTCCAATAGAATTTAACTATATATATATATATATATATATAAAATGGATAAGTAAATTGTAATATAATTTATTAACTGTTCGATATACTAATTAATATAATATTATATTATATAAATATAATTAGAGCCCTAGGAAGCACTCCCCCAGGAGCTAAGCATATGATCATGACCTCTCCTTGAGAAGGGCTTAAATTGTGAATTAGGACCTTATAAGGTTGAATATATTCTTATAGTTTTTGAAGTACTAACATGTGATGCAGGTCTAACATGTGTATGCTTCATCGCTGCATCATGTCTTCATCAATGTGTATGCTTCGTGTCTGCATCATGTCTTCATACACTATATATATATGGTGTATGCTTTATGTTTTCATATATTCTAGTATAAGTTTCTTAGTGAATGCCAAGAATCAGGGACATTCTTAAGGAGTATTGAGCATCATGAACATTCTTATCAAGTGTTAAGATTAAGGACATTTTGTCAAGGTTGGATCAAGGGCATTCTCTGTGAGTATTGAAGTTAAGAGGACATTCTAAATAAAAGCTACACTTAATAGAGGGAATCACAAGTGCTGCATTACAATCCAGATAAGTTTCATCCTTGATTTACTCTTAGGAAATTTAATTGAATATAATAGTCTTTTGATTTTATAAATTCATATTTGCAAATATATTGCACTTCTCACCTCAAGTTGGTATTAACATTTCAGGATCACTGGATTCATATCAGCCATTCGCAATGAAGGACTGCAATTGCATAGAAGGATCTAATTGCTTGAGGACAAGCAATTTGAGGAAGGGTGGACTGTCATGTCCCCTATTTTTCCAGTAGAATTTAACTATATATATATATAATAATAATAAAATGAATAAATAAATTGTAATATAATTTATTAACTATTTGATATACTAGTTAATATAATATTATATTATATAAATAACACAATATAATATTATATAATCGTAAATAATAATAATCAAGACGACCATTTATTTTCCTTATACATGAGAGATATTTAAAATATGTACATATATATATATATATATATATATATATATATATATATATTATCAAATCTTTATAGTATGCATAATATAACTCATGAAACCCGTATATATTTAAATGCTATCTCATATTTATATTTATTTAGTATAATCTCGCTTTACATTTCATCCTCAAATGACACAACCGATCAACGAGTACCTTGGCATTATTTATACAGTAGTCGAAAAAGGAAAGACGAGAAGGGAGGGGAATATATGATGGAAAAAGTTGTTATATTGAAGGAAATCGAGAACAACAGCCGTCACTATTAATAGAGAACTATTGTAGATGAGTGATAAGTATTAACGTAGAATAGGAGAAGAGAACAGGAAGGGTAAACAAGCCAAGCAATCAGCAAATTGGAAGGAAGGCAAGGAATGGGGCAAAGTAGAAGCCGTCAATCGATATTTTATATTTCCATAGTTTTTAGCACTAGTATATTATATCAGACAGGGGAATAGTTTTAATAAATCACATCTGCATGCTGCTATACAAGCAAATAGTATGGACGGAAGGAGAATAGGTTGGGTACACAGTTGAACACCAGACGGAAGGAGAATACAAAAATGGAGAATACCTAGTCAGCGGCCAATATAAGGCGTAAAGGGATTTATGGTGACTAGGTTAATCTGAAAGCGAATTTAGAATCAAGGAGGCCATATTTGGGTTGAACGGAAACAAGAATAGACAAATATTAATACATACAAACTTCACACAACCTCAACAACGAAGTGTGAGGAGGACACATGGGAATGAAGAGAAACTCCACATTCTTTATAAGACATTAATAGTGAAAGAAACATCTGATAGCAAACACTTTAGTTCGACTGCTAATAGAATCCATTTGATAGTTACTATAGACAAGTCTGAGGTCTCAACTATTGCATGATTAAAATACATTGGCCATATATAATGGATAATCATATACAGAATTGAGATATAACATCTGACTTAACTAAGGAAAAGTATTACATATCTTTTCATTTCAGATCCACTCAATAGAATAGTTGGTTTGACATAGTAGTAACCAACCTTACACACATATAGATATATATCAAGTTGAAAAAGAGATACTCAGATAAAGATAAATAAATGGCACTTGGCAATGATAAAAATTATGATAACCCAATTAAGATATTGACATATTGTGTAGCTTAATATTATTCCTTTATATCATAAATTTAAGGAATAGAAAGTTCAGACAGAAGATACAGGCACAGTGACTAATGATAACTATCATAAGAACAAGCAAATAATCCTTAGAAGTCTTTAAAGCAGGTTATAATCAAACATTCTTAGTTCCTATATATCTTGACAGTGATTTTCAGTGGTAAATCTTCCAATAACCAGTTTGGATAGAAACATATGCATTTGAAATCTACGACTCAAATTGTTATATTAGTTGGTACAAGCCATTATTGAAGCCTTATAATACCTCCAAATCTATACAACAGATAGCTTGATAATGGAGTTTATTGCAGTTGAAGAAAAAGTGAAAGCAATTGTTCTCAATTTCTAATATAGTTGCCCAGGGGACATTACACTTAGCCTTAGCCTAAGGCCAATGTCATAGAGCATAAAGAATCAGCATTTTTATTATTTCATGGTGTAATGCCCTATAGATTATGTGAAATCTTGTGCTTGGTCGATAGACTCTGGTGCTTTTTCACACTTCACTCATCAGCGTGATTGGTTCATAGGCTTCTCACCTTTCACCGATTCAGTCTTTTTTGGAGAAGAGTATCTTGTTGTTGGCAAAGGCAACATACAAATACAGTTTGTTAGGAGGAATCTCATATTCCTTGATGTATTCTATTGTCCTAGTATGGAACTAAATCTTCTCTCTGCGAGCCATATTACGTGGCATTCTCCTTAGCTTGATGTGGTATTTAGTTCACGCAAATGTTTGATTCTTGTTTGTGCGACTTGCACTACTATGGTTGTTGACATCGAGGATCACAGTCTATACAGACTTGTGGATATGGATGATTCTCTTGAGCATGCCTTTGCAACTAAATCAATTGTTGGGAGGTTAGTGCCTCTGTTCCCTCTAGGTGAAGGTACCGTTCAGCATAGACCGATGGATTTGTGACATGCGCTTAATCGCCTCCCATGGATCCTTGTATCTTATTCTTGTGACATTAATTGACAGCTCAAGCTTTTCGTGTAATAGCAGCAGTGATTCCAACAAGTGCTATCAGAGTTCTGGGTTACAAGTTCAAATCCCTCAGGTCATGCTGAAGGGGGGATTGTTGGGAGGCTGGTGCCTCTGGCCCCTCTAGGTGAAGGTATTGTTCAACATAGACCAATGGATTTGTGACATGTGCTTAACCACCTCCTGTGGATCCTTATCTCTAATTGTTGTGACATTCATTGATTTTTGGTGTAACAGTAGCAGTGATTCCAACATCAACTTCTACTAGCAATCTTTGTGGTTGTTGACATCAACAATCATAGTCTACACAAAGCTGTGGATATGGGTGATTCTCTTGAGCATGCCTTTGCGACAAAATCATCTTCTATCAATAGTCCCTAGCATCAACAGTATGTCCACCTAAACATTCACATTCTTGCTCAACTTGTTCAGGAGGATCTAGTTGTTGGCCTACTTGACATTCAGACCATTAGTGGCATTCCTCATATGAAGGGTAATGTTGTGAGGTTTTCACATCATCAACGCATTGCAAATGACAATCCCATCTTTTTTCCCTAGCAGTAGAAGAAGTTTACTTAGGTGGTCTTGGTAGTAGTTTTCATGTCTCCAAGCCGGAGAGTGAGTTTGGGCAATTTTGGCTTGCTAGTAAGTCAAGTCTCTCTAGGATGTCAACAAAGATAGGCTAAGCTAGTCAAGGAGCTGGAGTTGAAACCAAGTGATTTGTGATGAAATGAGTCAAAACCTTTTGAAAGTCATTGTTCCAACTTATATTTGATCTAAGAAAGTCGAGATAGGTTGTGCGAGGTAACATTGTTCAAGGCGTGTTGAATCTTAAAATTTGTCCAAGTCTAGAATATTTTGAAAACCCCCAAAATCTACAATCTTGATTATGACTCCTATGAAATTGAAACATATCTAAAACATCCTGATATTATTTATATATAGATAACTTAAAGTATAATAACATAAATGTTATATTTATAGAATCCTCCCGCATCTTGAGCTGAAAAAATGACGAAGTGTTAAAATGGGGAGTTAACTTACAAATCCAAAAGCCTAATACTAGATTGGAATCCGACCAAGTTCAAGGATAAAATCCTCACCTACCCCTTATTTCTGCCCTCTCAAAATGTCAAGCAATTCAACCTTCTTGATGATGGTATGAGGTAAGATTGAGTGATGATGAGGGCAGATGATAAGGTTAAGGAGAATAGAGGAAAAGTTGATGAAATGAAACTTTAAAATCCTAAAGCAACGGTGAAATCCACCTCGTCCCCAAGATTTTATCCTACCTCAACACTAAGGGTCATTCAACCATTTTTTAATAAGTGTGATGAAGATACACCATAAAGGGCTAAGTCTTGAGAGTTTGTTAGTGTTTTTGGGGAGAATTGAATAAAGTTTATTAAGGTGAAAGTATTACAATCCTCAAGTAGGTGTGGAATCCATCCCCTTCAACATTTTTATTCTCTAAGCACCTCAATTTCCCCCTTTTTGAGTAAGACACTGCATCATTTTTTCGAGAAAGACAAGGCAGATCAAAGGATTGGATGCTGGAATCATGAGTTTGATATTGAAACAAAGGTAGAGCATGGTGGATTTGATGAAGTAAAAAATGCCAAAATCCTTAGGTACAAGTGGAATCCACCCCTAGCCTAGGATTTTTATTGTCATGACACTAGGATTTCCCCGTTACAAGTAGAGCCAAATTCAACATCTATAGAGGAGGATAATGCAGATTGAATGATTTGGAAGTGAAGACTTGATTTAGGTGGCGAATTGAGAAAGACAAGATACATTTGATTAAGTATGAAATGTAGGAATCCTTAGGTAGGAGTGGGATCCACCCCCTACCCAAGATTTTATCCTTGTCTATATCAGATTTTATTTAACCTTTTCTATGGTAGCATGATTCAAGATAAAGGATTCAAAAATGTTGAATGGGTAAGTCTTGAGAGTTGGTGATGAGTTTTGTGGAAAGAAATGAAGTTTTTTGAAGTACAAATATTGGAATCCCCATTACAAGTAGAGCCAAATTCAACATCTATAGAGGAAGATAATGTAGATTGAATGATTTTTGAGTTAGTTGGTGAATTGAGAAAGACAAGATACATTTGATTAAGTATGAAATGTAGGAATCCTCAAGTAGGGGACCCAAGATTTTATCCTTGACTATATCAGATTTTATTTAACCTTTTCTATGGTAGCATGGTTCAAGATAATGGATTCAAAAATGTTGAATAGGTAAGTCTTAAGAGTTGGTGATGAGTTTTGTGGAAAGAAATGAAGTTTTTTGAAGTACAAATATTGGAATCCTCGGGTAGGGCTCGAATCCACCCCCTACTCAGGATTTTATCCTCAGCATGATGAAATTGTTGCTCTCCAATTGAAGTTGAAAGGCATAGATAGAGGTAATAGAATGGAAGATGAGAGACAAATTCTAATAAATGCAATGTGAGGAAAGACTTGGGAGTTGAAAACAAAAGAAAGTGGAATCTTGGAGGGAAGGCAGATTCCACCGCCCTCTGATGATTAATCCTCTAAGACCCAAATTTCCACCCTTGTCTACATGAGCTTCAAGCACAAATAAAGTCATCCTGTATGCACCCAAAAATGGTCGCCTAGACTATGGGCCCCCATTATTCAATTTATCAATTTATCAAATTTTCTGAATCAATGGTTTGTAATATTTTATTAAATCAATTCAAATCAATTTCCTTGATCAAATTCGATTTATTTCATTTTTAAGATTGATCATTTTATTCCAAGTCTTATTTAATTAAAAGAAAATCTTCTCTTTTAATTAAATAAAATAAAATCCCCATTTAACTAAAAGAAAACCTCTCTTTTAATTAAACAGTTCATCCACATTTAATTAATTAAGAGAAAAACCTCTCTTTTAATTTAATTAAATATCTTCTATTTAATTAAAAAGAACTTGCTCCCTTTTAATTAAATAAAAATCTCACTTAAATATCTCTTTTGATGAAAAAAGGAAATAAAATAAATTCTTTTTATTTAATTTCTCTACACTTAAAAATGTGATCTAAGTGGGATTTATCTTTCCACTTTCTCCTCAACCACTCCTCTTTTCTAATTGGTGGAATCTTGTCTCACATGGATCACCACTTTCTTCTCAACCACTCCTCTTTTCTCATTGGTGGAATTTTGTCTCACATGGATCAAGCTCTATTATCCCATATTGGTTGTGAGAAGCCTCTCACCTCCATAATTTCCTTTATAAGGGAGAGCCCTCTCCTCATGTTAGACACCCATGATTATGCTATCGTTATACTGCAGGTTTGAAGACCAATTTTTGAAGGAGTTTGAATACAAAAGCTTTTTGTGGAGAACTTCTATTTTCTTGTCTTTTTCTCTCTTGCACCCATCATGGGTTTTTAGCTTAGATCTTGCATTTATAGATTAGATTTTGATTTCATAGATTAGATCTTATTTTCATGCATATTTGAAGATCATGGAGACTATCATTCTTGCTTTTCCTCTTTGAATCTCTCATCTCATGGTGTACTTGCATGGGCACAAAAATAGGTCAAACTGAGGGCCTCCATTGCAAACCCTTGCACTCTATGGGTAGAGAGCTATGGATCGATTTGTGAGGGCTCATTCTTGAGTTTTCTTACATGTAATGATTCATAGAAGTGTGGCCACATTTTAGCACACATTTTTGGCGCCCACCGTGGGGCTTGAATCAAGTTTCTAGCTCCATTTGATTTTATTTTTCATCTCTGATTTTTTTACAGCAGCATATTGGATCTAATCAAGTGCTCTTGTAAATTTTTCACTTTAGTTTTAAGGCCAACCCATATATAGATTGGTTTGCAGGCAAAAAAGCTAGTTGGTTTAAAGATTCAATCATATCTTTTAAACCACTTAGAGTTTGGTTCTGAAAATTTTTTTGTGGGTTGGTTATGTGCCCAACATGTCCCAGTTCGATTTTCAAATCATTTTGACATGATTTGCGCGAGTTATGAATTTCTCTTTATTTTTCATAAAAAGCCGTTTCTGATCGCAAATCAGCGTATTTTTTGGAAAAATTTACATTTTTAGAAAGCTTTTTGAATTCTAATGGGGGTTCTTTCTTTGTGTTTTGAATTTTGAGGCCGTATTAAAGATCTAAAACTCGATTTGATGAATTTGGCCTATTTTGAAAAATTGGGTCCCTAGGGCACAAATGAAGAAATTTTTTTGAATTTCTTACATTTTTGGAAAGCTCTTTAGTTTTTAGCAAGGGTCTCTTCTTTTCATTTCTATTTTTGGGTTCAAAATCATAGCAAAAAAAAGGTCTAATCATGTTGACTAGGTTATTCGTATTTTTTTTGCAGGGATTTTCGTGTTTCTCTGGTTTTTTTCTGTTAACTGCTCACTGTTTTGGGTTTTTCTGTGTTTTCTGATTTTTTTGGAACAGCATAGCAGCAAGTTATGATTTCATTGAAAAAAAGTGCTAAAGTTGTTAAAAATAGGTAAGATCTACTAAGCGCGTTGCGAGAACTTCAGGTATTCTTCTTTGGCTGATAACACTTTGATTTAGAACCTTAAAATGAACCTCTCATGTGTCTAGCTTGTGTGTTTTGCTTATGCTTTTAGTTTTCAAACACATGCATAATTGATACTAAGTTGTAATCTCCATTGATTTTTATTTAGCAAGCTTGATTATTAGTGATAGATTTAGGTAGCTATATTGGGTTATTGGACTTGCTGAATCCGCCGGCCCCTCATTCCACCCCGTGGTTGCAAGATCAGTGCCACATTAAAGGGGAGGGTCTACAGGATAGAAGCGTTAAGTGCTCCACTTGGCAACCCTCTTGTGCTTTCTAGAACTCACTAATCTTTGAGTTGTGGACTCGTTTTGGCTTGTGTGAGGGGTTAAGTGTTCCACATCTTTGGACTCACCTTGCATTAGTTAAAGCGTTAAGTGTACCACCTTGTGCTTTTTTATTATTCTTGGATAGATTTTCTTTTGGGAAATTAACATCTGTACACACATAGTAATTAGGCCCCATGAATACTATTCGTGGATCTTGAGGGAGTGAGTTCCTAGTGAAACTCCTCTCAAAGACGGATTCCTTGTGGGTGGGGAGGATACTTTGAAAATCTCTTAGATAGATGAATCTTCAACTTGGTGATTGAGGCATCCTTTCTCCGGAGAGGTTGATAGATCACTAGGGGTTGATATCATAGATCTTGAGATAATCTTAGTTAGTGTGTCGGATTAATCTGCTTGCTTTGATTGGGCTAAAAGTGAAAAGGTGTCAAAACCTTGGATCTGAAAGCTAAGTCCCCTTGTGGTCCACTATTGTGAGTCGGTCACCTTTAGAGAGGGTTAACCATAGCAGACAATCCCTATACAGGGAAAACTGCGGACGGAACCTCAAGCGATAATAGCCACTTCTGTCGTGGTTGCAGCAATCGCTATATAAATGTCCTCGTGGAAGAAATCCCCATGGGGTATGGTTCATTATGGGTTGTCAGATCTCCCTAGCAGCTCTTGAAGATTAAGTTCTCAGACTGTGTCAAAACCTCGGTGCGCTGGGATTGGAGGTCACCCCTGTGAATCATAAAAGTTGTAGAGTCAAACCATTACTAAAAACCTTAGAGAGGCCAACTTTTATTTTCTAGGGATGTATGCAATGATTGTGAAAAAAAATTTTGAGAACATACACAATTAGCTCTCCTAGGGATTAGCATAAACTAAGTCACTTGATTGCTCATGCGCAAGGTTGCTTTGCCCCTTGTTCATTGTTTGAAGACTATTTGCTTGAAATCCCTATTTTTTATCTTGTGTGCTTGGCTTATGATAAAGAATCTATTGATACATCTAGTTGGATATTTAAAATGAACAAAATCTGAGTTCTTGAGTTGAGACTTTACGATCGAATAACTTTGTTATTCCATTATTTCGAGTCTCCCTAGGTTGGTCCTATTTGGATTAGGCTACTTTTCTCATTGTTAAAAGCCTTTTTGCACCATGGGTTATTGTGCTTTGACCTCTTGAATTAGTAATCATTGATTTCACAAGAGACCTTGTTTGGAGTTGGTAAGTTAGAAACTGTCCTTATTGAGAAAGATATACGCTTGGATCCTTTGATATTACACTTGGAGAGTCTTAGTAATCTCTTGTCCATTCACTTTCATCAAAGTTCAATTTTAATTATTTATAATTTGGGTCAATCATCCTCCTGGTCCATATGTGCTAGGGTATTCACCCAAAGTTGTGGGCACCTCTGTGGCAGTGTTGGTTTACATCTATTGCAAAATTCTATCTTATCACATCTCTTTTGGACAAGTGAGAGCTTTTACTATCCTAGTTTGGTACCAACGTTTCTTAAGGTTATCCTATCAACTAATGCCTTTTCTTTCATGTTGATTACAAGTGCTATTACATGTTGCTCAACATTCAAATGATCTCAAATGGTATGAAATTTTCCAAAATGACTCTTGGTCTTCTTTCTTCTTTATCTTCCATGTCTTTCTAATCTGTCATTTCCACTCTTCCTCTTCTTCATGTCTTCTTGATTCTTTTCCTCCTATTATCATATAGTCTACCTTCTTCTATTCATTCTTTCTCTTCTTCCATACTTGATTCTTCTTCTTCTAGAACCATGGATCTTGGATATCTTTTTAGGGATCCTCATTTGAGCTCAGATGAAATCCACCTCCTTCTTGAATTTGAAAAGTGTTTTCACTCCAATAGATGCATGGATGCTAACGTTGCAACAAAAATGATTAAAAAAATGGATAAATCAGACACCTTTGCTAGGATCATGTGCAAGATCAAATCACAATATCCTTCTTCCAAATATTTCCCATCTTCCAAGTCTTATCATGATTCTTCTAAATATCATACAAATTTTCCATCTTCCAAGTCTTATCATGATTCTTCTAAATATCATACAGATTCTTCATCCTCCAAGTCTTATCATGATTCTTCTAAATATCGTTCAAATTCCTTATCTTCCAAGTCTTATCATGATTCTTCTAAATATCTTTCATATTCTTCATCTTCTAATTCTTACGATAATTCTTCTAAATATCATTCACATTCTTCATATTCTAAATCTTACCATGACTCTTCTAGATATCATCCATCTAGGTCTTCACCTACTTCTTCTTCACGATATCATTTTTCTTCTACTTCTACCAAGAGTCTTATTCCTCTTATTGAGACATATGATAATGAACAACATGAAAAGTCTTGTGATATGCCTATCTACAATGCCTATAGTGACAATGATTATGATGATGATGATTATTACATTCCTACAGTTCCTAAAAGTCCTCCTAGTCCTATGCTTGTACTTAAAGGGGATGAGTCACAGATGGATATTGATGGTAATCCACATGAATCAAATCTTCAAAACAACATTGATAAATTTTGTGAACAATACCTAAATGATAAATCTGCATTTTTTTATGAAGAGAAAGCATTTTTTTGTGCTGAAATACAACATCAATGGGATAAGAGTTCCTCTTCTAAGAACCCTCATGCTGAACATAAAGATTACACTCTTGAGCAAGATCATGTTAATGTTGAACCTTTGTCTTCTAATGCTCCCCTTCCATCTTCTACTTCCTCCACTATCCATACATCTCTTAAAGATTCAGAGTCTTTCAAATCTCCTACCAATCCTTCATCCAACAAAGATCCTAATGCTTTTCATGCAGTTCCCTATAGTTATCCTCAAGGGCTACCTCTTAAAGAAACTCAAGCTAACCTTCACCTGGCTGCAAATACTTTTGATAATGCTAAATCTAAAGATCCTAAGCCTTCATGTGCTATAATGCCTACTTCAGCTAGTCCTTCATCATCTATTCCAAAGTCTTCCATACAATTCCAACATGCTTCCTTCTCCTTAGCACTGGCTTCATGTCAAGAGGACTCTAAAAATTATAAAGAAAAGAATATAAAAAAAGATCAAGATCAAGAACCTTCCATGTCATCCAATCCTTTTCACAATGTTTCTGATACATTTCATGGTTCTTTTGATCCCTTACACCCTTTCTCATTCATTCCACCATGTCTTAAGCCTTCTCCTAAGCAAGATCAAGATACTGCTTGCACCACTGAGTCTATTGACAATAAAAATTGCCTTAGTACACTTTCTCCTTCCAAAGATGATACTTCCATTAAGGTTATTAAAAATGATGCTATTACTTCCAATGTTGAGCCTATTGAAAATCAAGAGAACAATTCTATGCTTATGTTATCCAAAGATCCTTGTCAAGATCAAAGTCTTCCATCTTCTTGTTCTACCACTCCATGTTCCCTTCCACTTTCTACTCTTCCTAAGTCTTCTCAAGCTATAAGTTCTCCTATCAACGAAGTTGCTCCTATTAAAGATGTTTATGTTCCTATTGAAAATCCTGATGCTCACTCTAAAGATGCTGATGTCCTTGATTGTCATATAGATGTTAATGAACTTATTGATTATCCTTTTGCATCTTCCGCATCCATCCTTGGACCTCCCCCACCAATACTAAATCCTTCACATTTTCCTTCCATCTTGGGTCCTTATGTCCCTTCACTTTCCCCTCCCAATTCTCCTAGTTCTTCATCCATCTTGGGTCCTTACATCCCTCCCTCTCCTATCTTTCCTCAAGATCAACATAGATGCATATCCTTGAATCCTTTTCATCCACCCACTCACCTAAACCAGTCATATCATCCTTCTTCTTACACAAGTCCTAAGTCTTTTGGAAGTAACTTGAATGTTCAATACAAGAAAAAGAAGCAATTCAAGAATCCATATAAAAAAGAAGACCACCATGTCTCTTCTAATCGACATGGGGGCATTAAGTCAAAAGAGATATCTAAGAAAAAAATTACAAGACAAGTATGGGTTCCAAAATCCATCATTGAAGATATTATCTCTAAATCATCAAAAAGAAATGAAAAGAAGCCTAAGGCTATATGGATTCCAAAATCTCTCTTGAGAGAGTCTAATGTTGAACAACAATTAAATTTGACATTCAAGCTTCCAAAGAATTCCGCTTCATCTTCTTCTAAAAGCATTCTTCCATTCCATGTGCCTAAACTGCAACCTTTTCTATCCACTCACCATATTCCTTCACATATTCCTTCATTCACATTTTCTCCATCCTTTCGCCACCCTTCAAGGTGTGTGTTGACGTTGATCTTGCCTTCATTTCCATTTTTCAATCTCACTCACTTCGCATAAAGCCATATCCTCCATTTTTGTCTCCCATCTTCCTTTCCCTATTAGCATCTTTGAGCATATCATTTGAATTCCTTTGTATATCATGGTTTAAACATTCAAAGAGCATTATCTCAAAAGCTTGACTTCTTCCAAAAAAAAATTGAAAAAGATTGAAAAAAAAAAGAAAGAAAAAAATGAAAAATTTGAAAATGTGCCTTGGTGAAAACCTGGTAATCAGGCACCTCGGTAGCAAAAGTAAAGAGACATAAATTCATCCTATGGTGAAAACCACTCCCTTGTGGTGCCTTGGATAAGTACCATGATGAAAACCTAACAAATAGGCATCATGCGTAGTTCTTCTACATCTTTCATTCATTTCGTCTTCTCTCTTTGATCTTGACAATGTTGACCTATAGACAAACATTTGGCTATCTTGTGAGATATCTTATGATGATCTTGTTTTCATTCCTTTCATGTTTAGCCTTCATATCTATTTTCCTCCATTCATTCTAGTCTTTTGCTACCCTTTTCCCATTTACCCCTTTGGTCTTGATCTAATAAAATAGAGTAAAATATGATGCTATAAAGTCTCTTGACATGTCTACTTCTTTGGATTGCATCTTTCCCACTTTTACATTATGCTTTCTTGAATTATCCTATACTGGCCTTTCATTTCTTGTCCAAATGTTCTTTACATGACAAATTTTCCCTAGCTTGGGTACTCTTGAGGAGTCAACCTTTGAAGATCACTTTCACTTGCTTCATACACTCCTTGCTTATCCATAATATCCATTAGCTTATTGCTTCATCATGTCCTCCACCTTGTTAGACATTGGGACTGCACGATGTGATCTTGCTTAAGAGTTTAATGCCCATTCTGTCTAGGGGTATCTTTGTACATATTTATTGATCCTAAAAAAAATCCAAAAAAATTGATATATTTTAAAAAATCTAAAAAAATGATATATTGTAAAAATTCTAAAAATTGAAAAATGTCTTGAAAAAATGATCATCTTAGTGACAACCTAACAAAAGGCACTTTGATGTATCTTCAAAAAAATTATATATTCCAAAAATACAAAAAAAAAAAAATTCCAAAATTCAAAAAAAATAGAAAAAGTGCCTTGGTGAAAACCTGGAAACAGGCGCCTTGGTAGCAAAAAAAACAAAAAATAAAAATAAAAATAAAAATAAATCCAAGTGGTGAAAACCTAGAAACGAGCGCTACTTGAGGCCTTTGCACCCCTGTTTCTTAGCACATGTCCTCGACACTTAGCCTTTCTCCACCATGCCTTGTCCTTGTTACCTTGGTTTGGAATTGGTCTTTGTCTAGGGGGCATAACTATGTTAGCTTTGGTTTCTTAGATGTGTGAGTCTTTAGGACACCTCGCAAATGGTGTTTTTCAACACCCATTGACATCGAGTGTTTTTCAAAACTTATTGGTTTGGTCTTACCTAGTATCATCATGTGATCTTACCTTCCTGCAAGCATTTGATCCTTATCCTTAGAACTCAGTATCAGTTAACACATTTAAATTTTTAAACGCAAAACTTAATGCTTGACTTATGTCATGATTTTTTTTCTCTGTGTACTAACTGTTATTGATTTTTGCTGAATGTCTTTGTCTGATAAGTCTCTCCATGATGCATCGCTAGAAGACTTGGGGCATGAGACATGTTTTTATTTATTTTATTTTATTTTTTGCTTGTGGGTGTGGTCTTGAACTCTAGAGTGTCTTTTGTTGTCCCCTTGAACACTTAGGAGATTTGAGACATCATCCTTGATTGTTTTTGCACAACCATTCTTATAGTCATCTTGGCATCTATGCCTTGATGCGAGCATAGTTTTTCTATATTAAATTGGGTAAGCTAACATCGAAGTCATCTTGACCTTTATGTCTTTGATGCTTATGTTAGAATCTTTCCACATTTCAATCCAATATAAATCGCATTCATATCTTCATAGTTGCATTTGTAACTAGTGATGATTGTGTGATTTTTTGATGTCCATTAATAATGGCCCAATGATGAAAATAAGTTCTTTTACATTCTCTAATGAATGATGAACACAAAATCCTATGTTACAGTTGCTCTTTTGCAAGTACACCATTGCATTTCATGTAGCTTGCATTATTAGACTTTATGTTAGTTTGCATTTTTAGGCTGCATTATGAGTTTGAGAAGGTTCTCCTTTCATCTTTATTGTGGACATTTAATCAATTGTGGTCACATTTTGATCTTCATTTCCTTATTTTCTTTCGTGATCTCAATCGAAATTTCTATCTTAAATAGTTGATTGATTTTTGGAGCATTTTCTTTTCTTATTTCTATTTCTTTCCATATCTTTCAAACTTCTATCTTCCATTTTTTTTTTTCCCCACTTCTTTTCTTCTAAATCACCTTTGGGGCATAATATTTCGTGCTTGATGATCTACCTTGATTCTATGATTCTTATATCTTTCATCTTACATCAAGAACTTTATCTTTTGTTCGATTTGATCAAATTTATCAATTTGTTGTTTCTCCTCTATCTCATTTCGATTTCGATCACGAGGGGGTAGTAATTATCAATTTCAATCCTTGATTCAGTTTTATCAATTTTATCCTCGACTTTTTCAAGTTAAAATTTATTTGTATTCTTTGTCCTAATGTGTTCCCGAGTCGACCACACATCTGGGTTCTTTTGTGATCCCAAATTGACCTCACACTTCAATTTCTTTCTTTGACTACATGTGTTCCCGAATCAATCACACATTAGTCAAAGAGGGGCAAATGTATGCACCCAAAAATGGTCGCCTAGACTATGGGCCCCCATTATTCAATTTATCAATTTATCAAATTTTCTGAATCAATCGTTTGTAATATTTTATTAAATCAATTCAAATCAATTTCCTTGATCAAATTCGATTTATTTCATTTTTAAGATTGATCATTTTATTCCAAGTCTTATTTAATTAAAAGAAAATCTTCTCTTTTAATTATATAAAATAAAATCCCCATTTAACTAAAAGAAAACCTCTCTTTTAATTAAACAGTTCATCCACATTTAATTAATTAAGAGAAAAACCTCTCTTTTAATTTATGTCATCCAACTTCCACTATGAAGAGAGAATATCCAATGTGGGAAGTAACATCAAGAAGGTTTACCAATTTGATGAAATGGAGGAGACATCTGCTGCTGACAAAAGAGGAATCCTCAGTGGAGGGTGGAATCTGCCCTCCCATGAGGATTTTATCCTCCTTAATCCCAAATTCCACTCCTCCTTTGCGGCTCAAGCTAGGACTTTTATGGCAGCAAGTTTTAATTTGAGCAAACTAAATATTTAAAACATAAATTACATTGTCAAAGTCGGCCAAAACGCCTAAAAAGGAATTAAATAAAGTATTTTAATTGGCTAATTAGAGCCAAAGTTAGCCTTGTTACGGAACGTGCCCCTTCACCCCTTCAAATGCCTATATAAAGAAGATTGTTTCAATTCATTTTGCCTCCAACAGAAGCATTTTTTTACCTCTTCTGTAGCAGTGAAATTCCCTCAGAATTGGCAGCAAAATAAATCCTTGAAAAAGCAACAAGATATCTCTTCATTTGGCAGTGATGATTTTTGACAAGTTCATCTCGAGGGGCTTCAGAAGCAGCGATCTTGCATGTGAAGGGGCAGATTTCTTCAAAATCTGAACGAAAATGGTAAGAAGAAAGCAAAATCTGGGCATGCCTTCATATTGTAAGACTTGTCTATGGCCTAGGTTTGGTAAAGTTTAGATTCAGATTGCATGAAGATGGGTGAAATTTGATTTTGCATTTAAAAAAGTCATGAAGGTTGAATTTACTTTTGAATTTCCTTCCTTTTTCTTATCAATTTTGTGAATACTTAATACTTTTCTCCTTTGTTTTACTAGGTGAACTGGAGGAGGAGAAGCTAGGAGGCAAAGAAACGGTCAACGAGAATGTGACAAGCTGAAATCCAAATGAGAAGAAAATTTCAAATCAGCTTATCAAAGGAAAATCAAGATCAAGAATCAAGAAGAAAGAAAATCAGCGAAGAATTTGAATCAACTTGAGTTCCCTTTGGAAATTCAAGTTCACCTTGAAGGGATTCAGCTACATGGAGGATTTCATCACTTCAAGAAGAATCGAAAGAGACCAGGTTTACAAGTTCATGAAGGTTCAAGCGCAAGTGCAAGTTCAAGTCATAGCAACGAAAAAATTTCCAGGAAAGAAGATTGGAGAAGATGAAGCGATTTGTGAATATGCCATCACTATTGAAGGCTTGATAATTTTGAGTATCAAGAGATTTTCTCTTCACTAAAGATTGATCAAGTCTACATGATAAGGATGATGAGGTGGCACCTAGTTGTCTTCTACCAATCAAGAAATTCCAGTTACAAATGTTTCGATCATAATATGCCAAGTGTACAATTATCTCATTGGCCCTCAAAAGCTTTGTAATTTTCTTATTGGCCCAGAGGGTGGTGCCTTCATGTAATTGAAGGCTATTATGGATACCCTAATTAGGATTTGTAGAGATAAATCTTGGTCCTTGATCTTGAATTGATCGTGGTCCTTCACTATAGTTAAATACTTATAAAAGGCCTAGGCCTTCTTGACTGTAAGTCATTAGATTAGGAGATGCAAGCTTAGAGGATTAGATTGGAATAGGCTAGCTAAGGTAGAGAATTAACAAAATTGTTGCTATAATGCTATGAAAGGATTAATGTTTCATTGTTGGTATTCATGGTGAATTACTTAATGTCGCTTTGAAGTGTTGCATGGTTTCTTGAATCCCTCGCTTGGAATAGATTTCAGTTCATGTTGTTTAGAAGCAGCTTAGTTGAACAAAAGAAATTGTGGATGTTTACTTGCTTGACTCGACATAACTAGGCCACTAGCTTCTTGCTGATGGTAGAAGTGCCTTGTGTGGGGAGCTAGTGATTACACTTAACTTCAATTGATATTCCATCTTTTGTTTCCATTTAATTGATGGGATTAAGAGAAAATATTGATTTGAAAATCATTAAAGTATGCTATAGAAGCTTGCACTAGAGGGGTGGAGTCGCTTACAAGATTGCATTTAGTAGAGTTCGCACTTCCATTCACAATTAGGAGTAGAAGTAGGAGTTAAGTTCAATTTGAAGGTTCACAATTTGGAAGCCAAAAGCTACATTTTCATTGCACATTGTAGTCAAATCATTAGAAGTAGTTGATATCCATCGAATGAATAATGTAAGTCCCCTTAGTGATCCCAAAATATCCCTATTAGAATGTGAGGTTGATGATCATTGATGTCAACATCTTTTTCTCAACCTTTAGTCTATTGGTAGCTATGTACTAGCAACTTGGTGTTTCGGTTGGTCGCATATTGATTATCTTTCACTAATAACCTGTGCATTAGTATTTGTGCTCACCATTGGTTGCACCTTAATTGTTTACCATTTCATGCCTCAATGTTCGCATGCAACAAGTTAGTGGATCATGGTTTTAGGTCAATCCTTTGTGTAGCATGTAGTTTAGTTTTGGTCTCATCATCTCTTCATAAGGTGGTCATCATAACCATTGGCACCAAAGTTCAGCATGGCATGTTGGATTGCTCAAGAATCATTGTGTTTCTCAAGGTGTGACCTATTTCAAATTTGTTCTAGCCAATAGATCTAAGTCGTGCATCCAAAATAAATAATCATCTCAAGAGGGATACATGCAAGTCAATGTATTCGTGATTGTATCCATGTGATCTTGTTGCTTATATGCTAGCTATACATGATGCAAGTGTGGCCTTACTCAGGTAGTTGATTCGAGGAAATGCACGCAATAGCTGACTATAATTGTAGAGACTCGACAGCTATATTTTGTGGCGGTTTTTGCTTCATCTATCATATACTGGCAGTAAGCCTTGTACCAAATCACTTTAGTTGGTGTCACCCTAACAAGTTTATTTCATTTCATGAGAATTAGCTTCTCTGTGAATTTTCCCACATTGGGTTTTCCACGTAAATCCTAGTGTTGATTGTGTCGGTGTTCCTATGCTTTCATGTTTACCTTTCTTATGGTAATTTGTTGTGCTTTGTCAAAGAGATCTTAAGTATTGGTTGATGGTTGTTAAGTGTTAACTAACAGTTGAAAAAAAAAATTGTGGGAATAACTGATTCACCCACCTGGGAATAACTGATTCACCCACCTGGGAATAACTGATTCACCCACCTCACAATTATTCGGTTTGTTCAACAATTAGAATCAAAGCTTTGTACCTTCCTGTAGTTATTAAATGTTTGAGACAAATCCAATGGCACACAAATTGAATATTTCTATGTTTGATGGAACAAACTACAGTTTCTGGAAATATCAAATGAAACATTATCAGTATCGGTAGGTAGCTATAAGACTTGGAAGCATGTGGAGACAATGTATGCATTCCCTCAGAATGGCTTACAGACAGCAAATAAAATCGAAGCATATGAGAATGAGAAGGCAAGGTAGTAATTATCAATGCTTTATCAAAATCAGAACTTTCTAAAGTTATTCCTTTGAAAACTGCTTATCAGGTTTGGGAAAAATTGAAAGAAATCTATGAAGGAAATGATAAGGTGAAACTTTGTAAGAAGTTGATAGCAAAGAGGCATTATGAGAATCTTAGAATGGAAGATGGTGAAGGAATTAAAAATTATTTTCAAAGAGTTGAGAGTGCAAAGAATGAAATCAAGAATCAAAGAAGCAACATAACTGATGAAGACTTTATGGAGAAGATCTTGATGAAATTACCGGACAGTTATAGCAACAAAGTTTTGGCTATTAAAGAAGTTTATGATTTAAAGTAGTTTACCAAGGAACTATTGTTTGCACATTGATAGTATTTGAATTGAGAAAGTTTGGTGATGACAAGAGTATATTTGAATCAACTTCCAACACAACCAAAATTGAAAAAGAACCAAATGGCATCAATCAAGAAGAGATTGAAGCTGACTTGTAAGGAGATTTAATAAAGGTATCGACAAATATTAAGGTATGTTATTGCTAAAATGCTTGAGATGTGGTAAAGTCGGTCATTTGGCTAACAGATGTCCTGATATACGTCCTAGGCAGAACTTCAAAAGATTCAAAGCTTACTTTCTGAATGAAGATGCTAGCATTTCAAATGATGACTCAGAAAGTGGAAACTATTTGTTTTATGCTAACGAACAAAAGATAAAAAATATGAAATTGATATCTCTAACATTTGTTCTAAAATTGATGGCATTGAAACTGCCTAATATGTTAGAAGGAAAAAGAATGAATAGTTAATTGACAATGGTTTTTCGAGTCATATGACTGGAGATAAAAGAAAAATTGCCTCGCTTAATATGTTAGAAGGAAAAAGGATGAATAGTTAATTGACAATGGTTTTTTTAATCATATGACTAGAGATAAAAGAAAAATTGTCTCCCTTAATAAGTATGATGGTGGCCTAGATTTGGTGATGACAAGGTAACATATATTGTTGTAAAATGATCAATTACTTTTGATGGGAAAAATTACATTGACAATGTTTATTATGTCAAGGGTTTGTATCATAATCTCGAGTGTTGAACAAACTGTGAAGATAGATATGATGTCATATACAATATTGAAGGTTGTGAAATTGGGAAAAGGATAGGAGCATCGATTGCGGTTGGAAGAGAAGTAACAAAAATATGTACCAACTAGAAGAAGTTACAGGAGGATGCTTGATACTCTTAGTTGATAATAGTTGGCTCTCGTACCGGAGGATGTACCACCTCAATTTTGACAAGTTGATAAGTTTATCCCAAGTTGTTAGAGGCTTATCAAAATTGAGTAAACCAAACAATATGATATGCAAAGGAATTCAAGAAGGAAAGAAGAAAAGAGAAATATTAAAGCCAAAAGATCACTCTTCTACCAGTTTACTAGATCTTGTACACATTGACATTTGTGGTTCTACCAAAAGAACAGGTTTTCTAGGTGAGAGATACTTTGTACTATTCATTGATGATCAGTCTAGATATACCAGATGTAATGTTCTCGCTCCCCTCTTAGAGAAAATAATCAATAAAAAAAATGGTGTACGGTCCATTGGAGAGTGTTGTAAGGATGTCGTACGGTATTAAGAACGTATGGTAGCCAAACTTGGCCATATGGGAGAGGCTTGATCGTACGGTGGACAGGAGGACAGTTCATACGATGCTGAAGGTATGTCTCCAACTTGGTCATACAATATAGACAGCAAGCCCTACGGAAGTGAGAATGTAACACGGGAATATGTTTGAAGGCTGTATGGATAGGTGTTGAGTAGGTCGTACAGTGGATACAAAACAAGGTCGTACGGTAGATTCGTGAGGGTCATACAGTGTAAGGTGAGTCATACAATATAGGTTTACAAAGGTGTCTGTGTCCAGTGACGTTGTGTGAATGAATTTGGGTGATGGTGGAAGATCAATTCGCTTAATACAACCAAGATAAAATTCAAACAAGAATGGAAAGTGAACACAGAAACAGTCAATTAATATTTGTCGGAAGATGGTGCTCCGATTTGCCAAATTCGAGCAAAGTATCACATGGAACGGAATAGGGTGAGGGTTGGATGCCACCGAAACCGAACAAGCCAAGTAGCGAAGATCTTTCACTTCCAAAATAGCAAACAACAAAAAATCCCAACGGGATTTTGCAGAACAAAAGAAATAATCAGAATGCATACCTACGACTTCCGACAAGTCGTGCTTAAATACCCGTCAGGAAAACTTTCTGAGGGTGGTAAAAGAAAGCCGACGGCTATACTTACCTACGGAAACAAAACTAAAATGGGTCCGAGATAATTTAAATCAATCGGCCCATTAACAACGATCGGATTAATAATCTATTTTATGACAGGGATATTACACCAAGGTTGCATTTCTAAGAGAAAAATCAGAAGCATTTGATAAATTCAAGATATTTATGGATAGAGTAAAAAATGAATGTTGCGAAAGGATCAAGTGTTTAAGATTTGACAGAGGTGAAGAGTTTACCTCTGATGAGTTTAAAAGATACTGTGAGAAACATGATAAAGAAGAAAGTTATCTGCAGGCAAAACACCACAATAAAATGGTGTTGTGGAAAGAATGAACAGAACAATTCAAGAGGCAGCAAGGACTATGATTGAGAAAGCGAATCTACTGGAAGTTTATTAGAAAGAAACTATGTGCACTATTGTGTACACTTCGAACAAAGTTCTGTACCGAAAGAGATACTGTTAGACTTCATAAAAACTTTGGCATGGAAGGACACCTACTATGAAATATTTCAGAATCTTTGGAAGTAAGAGCTATATTTGAAGAGATAAAGACAAATTGGGTGACAGCAAAGCTGATGTAGGAATTCATTTGGGATAACTCTACCAGTAGCAAAGAGTATCGGTCTTATAACAAAAGGCTAAATAATGGTATGGGAAGTGCGAATGTGAGGGCTGATGAAGACTTTCAAAAGAAACCAGAAAATATTTTTGACTATGAGTCTGATACAGAGGAAAAGAAAGAATGATAAGAAGTAAAAAGAAGAGCAATTGAGAGCGGCACCTACTTCTATCAGTAAAACCTCAAGGTATGTGCAAAAACATCATTCTAAAAATCAGATTATTGATAATAAGAACAAAAGAATTGTTACTAAAAGGCATTGACAAAAGCTTGTAATGATCAACGTTGATTCAAGGCAATGACAAAGAGCAAAATTAGATTGAGAAGAACCAAAGTTGGGAGCTTGTTTCCAGACCATCAGGAAAGAATGTGATTGTTACAAAATGAGTTTTCAGAAACAAGTTGGATGAGAATGGTAAAGTTGTAAGAAACAAAGCTAGACTTGTATGCAAGAGTTACTCTTAGATTGAAGGAATTGATAACGACAAGACATGCATGTGTTGCTAAGATGGAGATCATTAGAATGTTCTTGGCTTTTGCAACTTTCAAAAAATTCAAGGTTTATCAGATGGATGTCAATTCAGCATTATTGAATGGTGAGTTGAAGGAAGAAGCCTACATTGAGCAACCAGAAGGATTCAGATTAGAAGAAGACCCAAATTGAACATTAAACTAAACTTCCTTTTTGGATTGCAAGTGAATCAGAACCATAAAGGTATTTTTATCTCTCAATCCAAGTATGTGAAGAAATTGTTGAATAAGTTTGGGTTAGAAAACTCAAAGCCAGTAAGTTTTCCCATTGTTACCAATTGTAAGTTGACCAAGGAGGATGACTTGCCAAAAGAAGATGTAAGTATAGATCGATGATTGGAGGATTGTTGTACTTGACAGCGTCTAAACCAGATATCATGTATGTTGTATGCTTGGCAAACAGATTTCAGCAAGAACCAAAGATCTTCACATACTTGAAAGGGACTAAATATTATGGGCATGGTTGTTGAAGATTGTAGCTGCGACAGAGATCTTTATCTCTAATTTTATCAGAGAGAGATTTGTTTGTTATGGCCGTTATGGTCATCTTCAGCTGAAAGAGATATTTGCGATCATATTTAAGTTATTATTTTATGTAAAAGGACATGTGTCATACGTCATGCGAAGAGTCATGCGTATGGAAATATGAAGTGTTGAATATGTGGAACTGCTACAAAAAGACCTTCGCGTGATAGGTGAAGAGTCGTATACAATCTTTTTATATGATTGCTTGGTATATTGTAAATCAATCAAGTGGAAACCTACGTACTTGAACTTTTATGATCAATATAATGATATTTTGTTGTGTGGCTGGGTCTTTTCCCTTCATTCTAGAAGGGTTTTCCTAGGGTAATTCCGGTGGTTATTGTTTTAGTTTTGGTTCTTTCTTATTGCTGTTTATCTTCATTGATTTTTGGGCTCAAAATTTAACATGGTATCAGAACCTAGTTCAATAAAAGCAATAAAGGAGTTCTATCTGAAGTAGTTCTATTATTCTTTGGAGAGAAGTCATTTTTTGGGTGCTTCTTTATCGAGTGTTCTTCAACATTCTTCTTGTTTTATGTCTTGATGTTTCTACAGGAAAATGATAATCAAAGATGTTATCATTTTGTTAGCATCTATGTTTTTTTGCATAGGCTTCCACATGAGTAAGTGGTTTCTTTAGTGTTGTTATTGAAAGGAAAAAAGATAAGTATTTCTGAGAGATTTTTTTTTATGCTTTTTTTTTTGTTATTTTGATCATGATCGATCAATTTCTTTGAGGGATTAGTTCTAGTTGTAATTGTAATTCTTGATCATATTGATTATTTTGAGATTTCAATCAGTGCTGTTTTATTAATCTTTGTATATCTCTCTTGTTTCCGTGATTTTGTCGGTTTCATCCATAGGTCACTTCTTTTCATATCTCTATAGAGAAGTGTGTCTTTTTGTCCTTGTCTTAGGCTTGGTTAAAAGGCCGGTTACACTTCTTGACAGATGTCGCGTGCTCAGATGTAACGTCAAATCATTCAGTTCATTATAATATGTAGTTAATCTTTGCAATGCAATGAAACTTTGCAAGGTCAAGGATGTTGAAGCTCATACCTTCCATTTCAAAGAGCATCGAGGAATTAATCGTCCAATAAATTGATCATGACTTAATATCAAAATATTTTATTGCTCATTTCACGCAATTTCCTTATATCTAACTTGGTCATAAGTTGCATATGTGTCTAACGTCAGATAGCAGTGATTGCTAACATTGGTGATTAAAGAAAAGATGCGGGAAACATTATTCCTGAGGTGTCATCAATCTTTATCATGCGTTATTTTGGCTATTTCATTTCGTGGATGATTGAAGAAGCTCCTCTACAACATTATTGTGATTATTGATATTTTGTTTGGGTTCTATCGCTTTCAGTTAGAACCAGTGTGTGTTGCAGGTGATAAATATGTAATGGGTGTATGCTCGTCCAATCTTTCAGGGATCTCTCATGAGGTCGAAAAAGTAAAGAATAATCTCTCAAGCACCAATGCTAGCGTCTAGTCATCTTCAACATGCATTGTCTCAGTAAGCGGAGGTGTGTCTAGGAGTTCTTGACACAATAAGAGGATGCATTTTTTCAACACATCTAATCATGGCACCCACTCTTAGACTGACAGAGGAAGTTTTATTCTAATTTTTTCTGCCTTGTCAGTAATGAATATAAAAGAAAGGACCTCCACTTTGTTTGCAAATAGCAATGAAGTTTTCCTTTTCCGTGTGCTCCAGCTCTGCCATAAATAAGAAGAAGAAGAAGAAAAACTTGAAGCTTCAAGTTTTGAAAGTTTTGAGTTTGTGATTTCTTATTTTCATCTGGATGTTGTCAATTCTCCTTGATGTAATCATTTTGTTGCTATTGGCGCTAAAACCTTCATGAACAGAGCATCATGCAGAGTCATATAGGATGGAAGCAGCACTCAGCAGCTTTAATGCCAAAGGGAGGGAAATAGCAGTTCAAGAGGCCGGGTTGAACCTTTTTCTCAATACATCTTCGAATGAGGGGCAAGTCACTGTGACATAAATTGTTGCTCTCTCCATCTACAATCGCTACTATAGTAGTACTTGTGGTTAGTATAATTGTTTGAATTTGATTTTGGTTGCTTGAAACATTGATGAATCTGCATATGGAAGAGATAAGTATCCCATACTTATTATCATTTAGTATTGAATTTTTACAACACTGGGTATAGTGTTTACATTATTTACAGATGGATCTCTTAATAATACATTGATTTTATGAAATATTATTTGTATTTAATGATGCATATCTTCATGTAAAGAGAAAGGGTTATCCAGATAGCAGAACTGAATGCAGATACAAAATATTACTAATGAAACAATTGATATGCAACAAGTTGTATGTGCAAGCATAGTTGAGAGATGGCTTGTTTGTCATTGACTTATGCAGTGGGTGCTTCTAAATTATACTAGTGATTAACCATAGCGTTGGAGGCCTGTAGTGTTCCATCATAAGCTATATAAAGACGTTGTGAGGAGATAAGTGTTATTGTTCTGATGTTAGTACCAAATATTTCTATTTTATTTTTGTCATGAGAAGCACAAAACATAATCCTGTCTGTGTGTGTGCATTTTGAGATAAGTATTAATGGTTATATCTCTTGAATATTGTCTTTAAATTTAATGGTCATGAGTTATTAATATCTCTCGTGGTTGCAGGATGCAATGAGTTGGTAAGAGATTATGCAACATTGTTTGCAGTCTTAATGCGAAACTGATCACACATTAATCAAAAGTGGTAGGTCATATTCAGCTTCAGAGGGAGGTTACATGATAGAGGGAGATGTCCAATCCTTTGAAAGTTACTGCAATAGTCAGCCATCTTATTGTGGCAATTGAAGTTGTCCTTGCTAAGAGGGAGACTCTGTTATTAATGTTGTCCTTGTTGAGAGGGATGTTATTAAATACTGTCCCTACAAAGAGGGAGACACCATTATTAAAGTTGAGGAAGTCTATGTTAAGAGAAAATCTCAATTATTAATGCATTCTCCTTTGGGAGAAGTTTGATGTGAAAGCCTTTGTTCCATCCTCTACAAGTAGGTATAGTGAATCACCCTCTGCGAGTAGGCATGGTGGATATGCATTCTTCTCTGGGAGAAGTTTGAGGTGAAAGCCCTTGTTCCACCCTCTGCAAGCAGGTATGTCGAATCACCCTCTACGAGTAGGCATGGTGGATATGCATTCTTTTCTGGGAGAAGTTTTGAAATAAATTTGTTTGTTCTACCCTCTGCAAGAAGGCGTCATGAAAGTCATGAGTCTGACTACATTCTATGTGCTTATGAAGTAACCATGGTGGATTATGTTATGCTGAGATAACATATGTGAATTTATCATCTTTGATTGCAGGTATGTGTGCATGCCTGAGTAAAGATCTCTCTCTTGCTAAGAGGGAGTGTTGAAGATTGTAGCTACGACAGAGATCTTTATCTCTGATTTTATCAGAGAGAAATTTGTTTGTTATAACCATTATGGTCATCTTCAACTGAAAGATTATTTGCGATCATATTTTAAGTTATTATTTTATGTAAAAGGACATGTGTCATACGTTATGCGAAGAGTCATGCATATGCAAATATGAAGTGTTGAATACGTGGAAATATGAAGCATCTTATTTTTGGGACTCAAAGAGACCTTCGAGTGATAGGTGAAGAGTCTCATGCAATCTATTTATATGATTGCTTGGTATATTGTAAATCAATCAAGTGGAAACCTATGTACTTGAACTTTTATGATCAACAAAATGATATTTTGTTGTGTGGCTAGGTTTTTTCCATTCATTCTAGAAGGGTTTTCCCAGGGTAATTTTGGTGGTTATTGTTTCAGTGTTGGCTCTTTCTTATTGTTGTTTATCTTCATTCATTTTTGAGCTCAAAACTTAACAATGGTATCGAAAAGGGTTGGATTTCACATTGACAGCATACATAGATGTTGATTGGCAGGATCTTTGGATGATTGGAAGAGTATCAGTAAGGGAGTCTTTCTTGGCTCTCAGTTAGTTGCTTGGTCAAGAAAGAAATAGGGTTTTGTAACACATTCAATTGTTAAATTAGAATATATTGCAGCATCCTCATGTTGCACACAATTATTATGGACGAAGCAGTCATTGAAGAATATAGGAATTAGTTTCTTCGGACCAGTTCTCCTATGTGATAAACATGGTACTATAAGTATGTCAAGGAATTCAGTAATACATTGTAGAATAAAACATATTGCCATCAAATATCATTTTATCAGAGAGAAGGTTGAGGCAAGAGAAGCTAAATTTAGTATGTGCCCAAAACGTAGCCATTTGTCGATATATTCACAAAACCATTTTGTAAGGATACTTTCAAATATCTCAACGGGAAGTCGAGTATTCTGCCCATTCCATCCATTCATTAGAATTCACCAATGTATGCATTGGTCCACTAGTCTACACATCATTATCTTTTTGGATTAGTGTTGGTTGGCTTCCTCTTAGGTGGAGCAAAGTGTATTAGTAAGAGGGAGCAGTGCGTGTTTCCTAGCCCTTTGTTATTGTTAGCTGAGGGGAGACTTTTGAAAAAGGATAGAGTTTTCTAGAGTTGGTTTTTTTGTGCTTTGTTATTGATGAATATTGTCATCAATGACAATGGGGGAGATTGTTAGAAGGTGAGGTTGATGGTTGTTATTGATGTCAACATCTTTTTCCTCAACCTCTAGATTGTTGGTAGTTGTGTACTGGCAATTCGGTGTATTGATTGTGTAACAAAAGGTTTTTCATAATAAAAACAAAGACAGTTTATAAAGAGATTTTCCCAACATTCATTGAATAGATAACCGAATTCCTTTTCATATGATATTAAATGTTTTAACTATCAATGATTAACTAAAATAACCATGTTCAACTGAGATAACCATATCAATGATTAACTAAAATAACTAGTTTAACGATTAACTGAAAATAATTGTATCCATGATCAACTGAAATAACTAGATCTAACAATTAACTGAAAATAACTGTATCTATGATCAACTAAAATAACTAGATCTAACGATTAACAGAAATAACTGTATCCATGATCAACTGAAATAACTAGATTGATGATTAATTGAAGAAAACTGTATCAATGATCAACTGAAATAACTAGATTAATGATTAACTATTTTTTCTATATATAAGTAAGTAAATGCTTATCATAAAAAGAAGAAAAGAAATATACAAGTATCATCTGGGGGTCTTTAGCTAGTTGTGCAAGCCTCGTCTTTCAATAAGAGGAGAAGCATTGACTTAGGCTTAGCCTCCCAACCTTGGACCATACTTATTCCCACACAATCTATTAAATTAGAAAGACCCTCCCTACCCCGCGATCGGGCTTGGGATATTCTTAACCCAGCCACTTGAGCATTCTGGTGTTTAAAATGTTCGCTCAATTATGGACGAACATGTCTGCATAAGTGGCACCACTGACATCAAGTGATCAATAGATGGAAAACATGCCTTTAAACTACCTTGGCCAAGGTTTTTTGATGGGTTCAATGTCCTGATCACCACCACTTGACTTGACAATAGGAAAACATTAATAAGAACGAGCATGAGTTATTAAGTAAGATTATTTAAATTATTTAATCCTATCTAATTTCACTTCCGTGTTCTTGCAGGTTTCATCTCACCTCTTCACCTTACCTGGCTATTTAGCCGGTGAATCCCTAGTGTTTTGGAAATTTTGAGCAATCTGCTCTATTCATTAATTCTAAAAGATTTCCTTGAATAATATATCTTATCACAAATTGTGACTTGGAAAAATATGCTCTTTTAAACCAGCAGAAACATTATTGAATTCTGATTTCCATATGATATATTTAAATCTGGATTTATTAAATTTCTCTTTTCTCAAGAGGTTACCTCCAATATTAACTATGATGATTATATCTGCATTCTAGCTGATATAGAAGTCAAAAAAAAAAAACAGTAACAATTGACATGAAAGATATTCAGCAAAAACTTGGAGAATGTTGATTACATAACTTGAGACTTTTATGGAAAAGAAAGGGAGTAGGAGCCTAGTTGGCCACTATGATTCAGCCTCCCACAAATGTTCTTCAAGCACCAATATCCAATGCATATATGTATCACATTTTCAGCAATCAAGACTGTGAAATAAAACTTGGGATGCTATGGGCAGCAATAATTTTCCAAAGGGTATTTGCAAGTTCTCGACTTATGAAGGAAAGTTGGAAATGTGAAGGAAAGAGTCGGAAATGAGAGGAAGGCAATCGGGTGCTTGAAAAGAGATACCTCTGTCTCTCACTTGCGACTTCTTATAAAAGAAAAAAAATGTGGCTCTTTGGCTTCCGTAACATAAGAATATCTTGCCAATTTGCAAGGAGTTGCAATAGTTGTTGGTGGTGGTTTTGGTAACTAGTCTCCGGTTTGAGTTTCTTAGTTGGTTTTTCTTCCTTTTGTTTAAACTCTAGGTTCCAGGTCCTTGTAAAACCTAGTTTCATTTTCTGGTCCTTTTTTGTGATTTCAAATCCCTGTAAAACCTGGTTTTGCTACTTTCATACTACAGGTTTCAAGTTCTTGTAAAACCTAGTTGTGCTTATTTGAATATCTTTTGTTTTTTTGTTAAGGGTTTCGAGTTCCTTCAAAACCTGTTTTTACCTTAATCTAAAACATAAGAATATCTTGCCAATTAAAAACGCCAAGTGCTAAATAAATTTCAATCAAGAAAAGAATAAAAAGGATGGGAAAAGGTTTGAAGGTTATAATTTGAAAGTTATTATAGTTTATATTTATTTACGTTCACATAGATGTATTGGTGAGATGGCACCATTTTATTATAAGAAAATAATATTATGGTGTCACTTCATTTTTATGTTTGTGTATGTAAATAAGTATATGTTATAATAATATGGTGAAAGATCATTTAAAATCATTTGACTTACGTATTATATTTTTATTGATTTATTTTATGTTTCTTAAATTATTTATTTAATAGCTCATGCGCTATTAAAGTTCAAGTTGCTAGGTCCTTACCAAAGAAGTTTAAGGTCATACCTGTCAATCCTATTGACTGGACTAAGCTAGCATCCCATTCTGTTGATCCTGTTTAGCAATGCTTTCCCCCTTCATCTTCTCCTCCAATCACCCATGAAACACTTCCACCATAATAACAAGTTCCATAATAATTTTCATATAAACATTTTTTTTTTAAACCTTAATTATTAACCATAATTCCAAAATCAAGCAACTGCTAAACATCATATAACAAATAATGGTTAACGACCATCTTCATCAACAGTTAATACAACAGATATAAATAACTTACTACTTCACATGATTATGAAAGAGAAATCTATTAAATCCAACGACTATGAGCATATTAAAATTAGGTCAAAATTTGGGATGTAACAGATTGGTCACATATTGGTTAAGTTTCACTGATAGCCTATGTAGGTCTTTGTGCTTACTATTGGTTGTGCATTAATTCTATTACCACTTCATCCCTCGATGTTGACATGCAACAGTGGGTAGGTCATATTTTTGGGTCAATCCTTTGTGTAGCGTGTGGTTTAGTTTTGGTCCCGGCAACTCTTTGTAATGTGTTCATCATAAATGTTGTCACTGAAGTTTGTTGTGGCATGCTAGATTACTCGAGAATCTGTGTTTGTCAAGGAAATGTGACCTATTTCAAATTTATTCTGGTCGACAAATTTGAGGTGTGCATCCAATACAAATTAAGTAGCATATCATCTAACGAGGGATGTATACAAGTCTATGTATTCATGATTCTTCCATGTGATCTTGTTTCTTATATTCGAGCTATATGTGGTGCAGGCAAAAGTAGAGTATAATTGTAGAGGTTTGATAACTATATTTTGTGGTGGTTTCTACTTCATCTACCATAAACTAGCTATGAGCCTATCCACAATGAGCCTTATTGTATTTTGGGGGCATAGCCACCCTGGTAATTAAACTTGCCATCAGTACCCCTTCTTATTGCAGCGAGCATTTCAAGTAATTAGCCTTGTACAAAATCACCTTATTCAGTGTCACCCTAACAAGTGTTTTTCATTTCATGAGAATTAGCTTCCTTGAGGTTTTTCCCAAATCAAGTTTTCCACATAAATCTTGGTATTAATTGTGTTTGTGTTCTTGTGTTTTCATGCTTATATTTCTTATGGTGATTTATTGTGCTTTAACTAAAAGATCTTAAGTATTGGTTGATGGTTGTTAAGTGTTGACCAACATTTGAAAAAAAATTAGAAGTGTGTGACAATAGTTGATTCACCCCCCTCTCAATTATTCAGCTTGTTCACCAATCACATCATTTCACTAAGAGAGTATCCACAATTGAAGGGAACCTTGAGTGTTGGTGTTTCTCTTTGAAACATGGAGTATTTCATTTTGTATGTTGTAGTAGAACAAACCTCACATCAATAGGTAGATCTTCCAGCAACAAGAGCAAGCAGCAAAATATTGTCAACATTGCTCTCATGGGAAAAGGCTATGGAAATTGAATATCATAGTCTTCTAAAGAAAAACACTTGCAAGCATTTTGATCTTCCTCCAAGAACAAAGCCCATTAGCTACAAATGGGTGTATAAAGTCAAGTACAAAGCCAACAAAACCCTTGAAAAGTATAAAGCGTGTCTCGTTACTAGGGGATTCACACAAAAAGAAAGCATTGACAATAAGGAGACTTTTCTTCCTACAATCAAAATGAATACACTACAGCTCGTCTTTACTTTAGCTGCCTAATTTGATGGGAAAGTCCATCAAATGGATGTTAAGAGTGCCTTACTCAATGGTAGTTTACAGGAATAAGTCTGCACATAGATCAACTTGTCGCCAACTTCTCGGTGATAAGTTATCATGAGAAGTTCGGTGTGGCAAATAAATCACATCAATATCGCCAAATAATTCTTGCAAAAAACTAGCAAAATATCACCAAGAAGTTAAGAAAATATTATTGATAACTTAGTATCTTCTCGCGAAAAGAGAAATCGTATTGCTTGCGCTAGTTAAATGGACTATAGCAGCCCAACAAGAGGCCATATTCATTTTTTTCATTGGTAAAAGGAATTTGGAGAGGGTAGAAAGTTTTGGAGGAGAAAGAGCATCATCTGCAACCTTCTAGATCAATTTGTTGTGGATTTGGAGCAGATTTGAAGAGATTTTTCAAGCGAAATTGGATTCACAACTAAGTTTTCAAGATTCTCTCTCTTTTGTTTTAAAACCATTGTCTTGTATTAAATACATCCAAGTTTATACAAACACCATCATACAATTTACAATCTACTCTAACTCCTTTAGAAGGTAATGAATAAGTTCTAACGCCGATTTTTAGCCAATTTTGCAAATTTTTCACAGTTTTCTCAAAAAAATCATCTTTTTCCCAAACAATTCATAATCTAACACTTTTTTTTTTTTTTCTTTTCAAGTTTCAGCTATGTTGATATTATCTAAAGTTTTAAATTAACTTAGTTTGTTTCTAAATTTCTTTATTAAATTTCTAAATTTGTGCCCTCATTTTGGATGTGGCATGTGTAGGTTGATTCTTCATCAAAATGGAAAATAGGAATGCCTCTACAACTAGGTATGTCAATGCCCCAGCAAATGCATATCCATCAGAATATGTAGGAACACGCCCTACAGGGGCTAGAGACATGGCATGGACATATGCTTTTAAAGGAGCCAACTATAATACTGTGCTAAGCATAAAATATGAAAAAGTTATTAATGGAGGCATATCTCATTTGAAGTACCACCATGGAGAGATAATAAGGCATGACACAAGGGTTTGTCAATTCAACACAGATGAAATAAAAAGAGAGATAAATGCCTCGCTCTCCACCCAAGAAGAGAAAAAGTTGCAAAGGGAAAGGGCAAAATATACCATGAGGGCAGCCATTTCTAAATCACAAGATATATCAAGACTCACACTATCTCCTTTTCAAGAGTCATCTATTATTTTACAATTACCATCATTAGTTTAGAATGTAGATTTTGCTGAAACAATGATCATGTCATAATGAAATAATGTTGGTTGTGACTAGGTATCCCAACCAACCTTGATGAAGAAGAAGCACTTAATGGCATAGTGGGCTTTCAGCATGGCCCATGGTTCCACAAATATACCATCCCCTAGGCTTCCACTTCCATTGGTTCTAGTAGAGCACCACCACACAAATATTTTATAAATGGTTTTTTTGTGCAAAGAAACACTCCTTGAGCACAACCATCACTAAAAGTTACTAAGTAGAATAATGATGTGCATCGACACATTGACATTCAATGTGCCAATTTTTGGTTTTTTAACATCCCATTCAATGTTACAACTGGTCCCTATTGGCTGAATTTTGTGACAGGAATTACACTAGCGAGAAAGGGCTACAAGGCACCTACTCCTAAAGACTTGAGTGAGATTAATTCACTTGTTTTAATTTTTTAATTTTTACTATTTTACAATTTACTCTCTTTTTTTATCAGTAATAGTACAGTTTGTATTAATAACAATTTATTTATTTTTGTTTAATATAAGTGTTTTTTAATCAAAATTGTGGACTTAATTTTGTTTAGTACTTGTAGGTTGCCCGTAGATGTTGTTTCTAGGGCCAAAGATGTGGTAGAAGACCAAAGATTACGATGGAAACAATTTGGTTGCACTATACTTTCAGATGAATGGACAGATGGAAGAAATTGTACCATCACCAAATTCTTCGGTTTCTTGCAAGGATCAAGTGATTATTTTGAAATTCTTGGATGCCTCGAACAATATAAAGACAACTGAAACTTTGGCTGCAATGTTAGAGAAGGTTTTGATTGTTTACTATACAGGGTAAAAGGATACTTATCGCATGTAGTACAGTAAGATATAACACAGAACAGATACTTTATTCATATACGCAATATGCACTCCAATGCTTACAATAATGATTATGATGATGTCCCAAAGTCCCTTCTAGATGGCGTACATATACTTTTCCGAAGGGGTGACTCCACCATCACATGCCCTTTTGGATACAATTCTATCCATCAGCTACGATATAGAATTTATCGATAACATCATCCCCCCCAAAAAGTAAAGTCGTATCCGGATGACAAAATAGAGACAACCCTTACAACAAAACTCAAATTACAATCATTAATTACATCAATAATTAGACACTAAGAAGAGGGATGCGTCCTTGGTGTAGTAGCCATCCATGCTCTAAACTCGTTCAGCTCTACTCATAGCTTATACACTTGCTCCTTTCGTACTTTCAATTCTACTTCAGCCTCCATTTGAAGCTCCAAAGCTAAGTGCATCATTCCAGCAATCTCTTCAAACTCTTTCTCCTTCCTTTCTGCAACCTGTTCTTTCTCTGTTGCCTCCTATTGTAGCTAACTCTGTCAGGCCAAGAGAGTTGCCCACTCGGATTCCCCGGTTGTCCTTTCTACATCTAGTTTTGCTCTCATTGTTGCTACCTTGCTAAGCTCTCTTCCCCTTGTGCCTTTATTGCTCTTTCTATCTAATCGTACAGAATAACCCTTCAAGAAGTTTGAACAGTCTTATAACTTTATTCATGTTCTCCTATGTACGGCCGTACAGTGGATTTATTCATCAGCAAATGACTGTACAATACAGTGGTGTTTGCCTCTAGTCATGGTCTCCTATCTATCCAAGGTCGTACAGTACCAATTGCTACTCCTTACATGCCTGGTCATTGTAGTATAGTGGTGAGTATTCCCCCTGTCACACAGGTGACCCAGGTTCGTTCCCCAGCAACGGCACCTAATGTTTACCATACAAGGTAAAAGGATACTTATCGCATGTAGTACAGTAAGATATAACACAGAACAGATACTTTATTCATATACACAATATGCACTCTAATGCTTACAATAAGGATTATGATGATGTCCCAAAGTCCCTTTCGGACGGCGTACATATACTTTCCCGAAGTGGTGACTCAACTATCACGCGCCCTTTCGGATACAATTCTACCCATCAATTACAATATAGAATTTGTTGACAACATTGATAAAGACAGGGGTTGCTAATGAGGTGTAAATAATAACCGGCAATGCAGTGAAATGCGTGGCAATGAGTAGGATCCTCCAAAACAACTATTGCACACCTTTTTGCTCTTCTTGTGCAACACATGTTTTTGAAATTTCTTTTGGAGGACATTGGAAAATTGGAGTGGGTGAGACCAGTTGTAGAGGATGCAAGAAAGGTAACAATATATATCTACAACCACCCTTGGGTTCTCCGCTTGATGAGAGAATTCACCCATGGGAAGGAGTTGGTTAGACCTACTGCCACAAGGTTTGCAACAATTTTCTTAACGTTGCAAAGTGTTATTGCTTCTTTGAATCCTTTAAAGAAATTGTATGAGAGTCAACCATTAGCAAACCCAAGCTATCCAAAGAAGCTTGATGGATAGAGTGTTGCAGAAATTGTCTTTGACAACCAACTTTTTGATGGTGCTACAGAAATTGCTAGGTAACTTGGAAACTTCAAAAGTTAAATATTAAATTTTGTTGTATTAAGTAATCAAGTCTTTCATTATTAATTTGTAACTCTAGCCTCTGATTAATGATAAATAAAATTCTAGTTTTTAATTGAAGCTAACAATGCCCTTGGTTAAGTTCTCTACTTGGTAGGATGGTGAGCAAACACAAATGGGGTATCTTTATGAGACCATGGATAGGGCCAAAGAGGTTGTGACAAACTACTACAAGGGGAACAGCCTAAAATTTAACCCCATATGGGAAACTATTCGGAGTTGGAACAATCAGCTCCACCAATCCATTCATGCAGCAGGGTACTTCCTCAACACTTGCTTTTGCTTCTCTCCATCCTATGGGGATCCCAATGGAGAAGGTCATGGAGGGCTTCATTGATTGCATGAAGAGGATGGTACTCGGGGTTGAGATGAGAGACCTCATTTTGGCCAAGATGGAAGTGTATTAGAATGCAATAGGAAAGGTATTCTCCTTAGACTTGGCAAGAAGAGAAAAGAACACTCAAACTCCAAGTACAATATTTGGATTTTTGGTATCTTTTGCATGCATGATAAGTAGACGCAATATTTTGCCATAATCAATAATCAAAAGGGTTGTGGTCTTGTTTAGATGCAGTGCAACCAATTTTATAGAGGTATTTTGAGGTCATGCAGTACAAGAACAAGATCGATGAGGCAATAAGATTGATTGCTTTACAAGTCTCCGACAGTCTACAACTTCATCTTGATGGGTGCAATACCCCTCTAACTATGTGGACCAAAATTGAAGGCTTGTTTGTTACAGTGAATGAGTTCAGGGAACTTCAGATTGAGGCAGAGCTTACCTCTCTTATACTGGATTCTTTTCCTTCCATTGAGGACTTCTTGATGAAGTTCAATCAACAGAGATCTTTATTGCAGGGTTGTGGGAAGACCAAGACTGATACCGAGCGCATCTACCTAATTCTTTCTAAGCTTCATGGAAACTTTTAGATTTTTTCTTCTACCTTCTATTCCACCAAAGATGCTTTGGGTAATAGATTTGTCATGTCATACTTTGAGGTTTTTTGTGATCGTTTGACTCGAGAGCAAGCTAAGCTCTCTTAGTTGGATTCTCTCACAGACTCATGCATTGGTAGCTCGACCATCTTCAGGGACGAAGGAGGACTCAGAAATCTTATTCTACAGAGTCTCAGATTGATTCCAACACTCACTGTTCATTAGGGCTACCTCCTCCTAAGGGGGGTAAACCAAAGACCGAAGTGTGCTTATTGTAATAAGCCTAATCATGATGAGTCATATTGCTATGAAAAGAAGTTAGATGACTATGCCAAACAGATTTCAAATTTGAGAGGTCTCCTTCAGAAGAGCAACATTGGTATTCCTTCTACTTCTCACAAATATTCATCATCATCATTTCAATTAGACAGTAAAGATACAGGAAAGGGTCATGCACTATGTGCAACTACTATTCCTCATTCTTCTAGATGGTTATTGGATTCAAGTGTTTCACACCAAATGGCATCTTCTCAGGATTTGTTCTCTTCTTTTGAGGCTTCTCCTACTCCACACATTTTGATGGGGGAACAACACTATTATGACTCCATGTGGGAAAGGTTCTATTGACATTGATGATGGTACATTTCATGATGTACTTTGTGTTCCATCTTTGTCCTCTAACCTTCACTCTATTTATTAGATTACACACAGTGGAACAGGGAAGACAATTGAGTTTGCACAGGATTCAATGCATATCAAAGATAGTATGACAGGCAATATTATTGCTACAAGGACTATTGATCATGCTTCCTGTCTATATTCCTTCTCACATTTTCGTCCACCATCTCCACTATCGGAGACTCTCTCTTTTTTCACAAGATTCTATTAAGGTGAAGTCGGTTCGCTTGAACTTATGTGTTGTTCCCAAGACTAGTGTTGTGACTTCTACACCTCCACCTCTTGTTTAGATTCCATCTCTTACACAAGATTACTCTTCAGCATTGCCTACTATTGCAGCTCCAATCATTGAGCCACATATTGGAGTTGTTGAGGATATATCAGAGGACACACATCTCCTCTCAGATGACATATTCAGCACACCTGTTATCTCACCTCCATTGGAGATTCCATTTCAAGATTTTCATGCTTTCTCCTTTGAGCACCAGCTAGGACTTCCAGTTACACCTTACATACATGGGTTTTATCATCCTTGTCTACTATCTTTGTTTCCTTCAGATTGGAGCCACATTGGTATGTTCATCGACACAGGAGTTCTATCATTCTGGGAGGGCTATGGAGTCTCAAGCTTCTATCATGGAGGCTTTCATTGTACTTATGGTCTTGAGAGATTCTCTTGAGATGTTTTATTTGTGCACCCTTTTTCTATCTCTTTTTGGAGTAGAGTTTTTCCCACCGGATTTTCTCTATTTCTCTGTTTCATAGAGATTTGATTGAGTACCTCATCAGGCATTGTTGTCGGGACCCAAGTTTGCTTTCAACTTTGCATTGTAGTTTCTTTGCTCTTTCTACATTGTTTGTAGTTGCATTGTTGCTCATCTTAGGGGTGGTGTTAGAGTAAAGCCTTAATTTAATTTTATTTATTAAATGTGTTTTACTCCCTTCTTAAGATTTCACTTTGTGCACTTATGCATTCTCATTTAATAATTAATTAGTAATTATTAAATAGCATTTACCTTTTAGGTTACCCTTTTTCAGGTTTCAATCTCCTTTAAGGATAGAGCATTTGTAATTATCTATTATCTTTTTCATTTCTGAGAATACAATTTGCATATTTTCAAAGCAAAACCCTTGCCTCCTCGTCTTTTTCTTCTCAATGACAAGTTTTTACATGCAGATATTCTTCAAGCTTTGTAGATTTGTATTGCTCAAATCCTTCAATTGGTAGGTAGTCTCATCTACCTTACTGCTACTAGGCTTAATCTCAGTTTTGCAATGAGTTACATTTCACGTTTCATGAAATCCCCTAAGGTTGATCATTGGGTAGCAGCAAAGCGTGTGCTACGTTATGTGAAGGGCACTTTTGATTTGGTCTTTTGTACAGCACTTATGATTGTTACCTTCTTCCTCCCTTAGTGTATCCCTTTCAAGTAGGAAGGATATTTTCTTAACTTGGGGTTTGTTCATCAACTTGTTATTTTCCAAATGATTTGTATTAGCATCCCTTCCATTAGGGTGTGATCTAAGTTTGTTAATTGAAGTATTCATATTTTTCAAGGCTTCCATGAGGACCTGGGCTCTTTCATTTTGTTTCGTTAGTGTCTTCATTGTTATTTCCATGACTGAATTCATTTCTTCGTTAGTTAATTCCTCAATTGTATTGTTTAATTTTGGGTTAGATTTAATTACTAGCTTCCTCTTTTCTCTTTCTAATGTCTTTTGAACCCTTTGGCTAGTTTGCATTAACTACTTCCCACAAGATGGCAAGAAAGACTCTCTGATACCAATTGTAATGTATGCTAGTAGGGTTGAAAATGATAAACACATATTTAACATTATAAGTCCTAGGAATATATTCATAACAACAATTCCAAGTATCCAATCATATTACTATTTGGCCTAAGGATGGAGTAGGTGTTATCCAAGTTGCCTAGAAACCAACAGTGGACTCCCTCAAAGTTTAAAGCTTCATGTCCATATCATGAAGGCTTACAGAATGCTGACCCCTACCCTCTCTTGGGATAGGATCCATTTGCTTGGATTTATACAAGCCCCTCCTTGGCAACATCACACACTTCCTTCCATAAATCAAGTAATAATAAGATTGAAAATTAATCTCTATATACAATTAGAATTATTTGATTTATATATCTTGAATACAGACCTACATACTTACATGCATACAAAGATATATATCAGTCATGCTTGCTTATTAATTAACAGAACTACAAGTTTTTGTACATACCTAACTCATATATTCATAAGCATAATGGTTGGTGCTTGTAAATGTTTTTGATAAGAAAAACAAGTTTTACAAGAATCCTGAAACCCAAAAGTTATTACATATCATAGGGCTGTAAAAAAAAATCAAAAGCCTAGAAACAGTACTACAGCCAACCAAAAGGCCAGAACGAAAGTCAGGCAAAAATAGCGATGGCGAGTGGGAGTGGTAGGGGTAAAGGGCAGGGAAATGTGGCTTTTCAAAATTCGAAACCTATCATGGACGAGATTCCTCTAGTAGGGCGGGATCAGAAACATGGCTCGGGGCACAGATCGCAAGGAGGTGACGGAGTGTGTCAAGGAAACTCTAAGATCGGAGATGTGATAGAGAATGGAGATGGGGACCCACATTTCCTTGGCAAGGATCCGGACAAATCTTTTCCAACCTCGAAGGTGGGTCAGCTTGGTGCACATTATGCAAAACAGTCTTCTCTATTTGGAGTTAAACCAACTAGTAAGTCTTCTTTCCCACCGGTTAAGGTACTCTCTGGGTTGGAAAAGGGTTCATGTGCGATTGCAATTTCGGATGAGCTAGTAGATCACAACATTGCTACAATGGCTTCTTCCCTGGTGGGTAAGTTCATTGGGCAAAGGCCGAATATAAATACTGTTAGAGCTTTCACGCAAAAGAAATGGAAACTTGAGGGATAGATCACTATAACTGCGATGGCCAAAGGTTTTCTGTCTTTTGAATTTTCTTGCAGTGAGGATTTGTCAAACATTTTGTGTGAAGGACCTTGGGTTATAGGTCACTCGACACTGGTCCTCCAGAAGTGGACTTCAAAGCTGGATTTGAATGATTCCTTTTTTGTGCAAGCTCCAATGTGGGTCAGACTTCTAGAGCTTCCGTTGGAGTTCTGGAATGAGGATGTGTTTGTAGGAGTGGCAAGCTCCTTTGGTGTGCTTCTATCTATAGATCTGGTAACTACATCCAAAAGAAGACTCACGTATGCTCGTATCTGTATTGGAGTTCAGGAAGGGGATGATATGTTAGAGGTTGTGTGTTTTCATTTTAAACTAGGTATGCATGTCCAAAAGTTGGTTTATGAAAGTGTTCCTTTTGCATGTTTCCATTGTTTGAAATCGGGTCACAAGGCTAATCAGTGCCCGAAGACTAAAGAGGAAAAGAGTAGAAAAAAGCAATTTCAAAATCTAGTAAGGAGAAAAAGATATGGAAAACGAAGGAAATTAAGGATAGTCCAAAGATTCAGGGAGGGTGAAAATCCCTATACAAGATGGGCATGAATCAGAACAGAATGGATCAAAGGTGGGCAAGGAGTTTGAAGAACTGGTTCCTGCAATACCGGATTCTCAGACCATAGAATCAGATCAGATTGGACCCGAGTTGGGTAAGGAGTTTCTCAAGCCACAGAGGGGACTATCCCAGTAAAGGAATTGATGGTCACAAAGCTAGCTGCTCCCCAGATCTATGAGGGGATAAGTGAGTATTCAAATGGAGACAAAGGGATTGAAAAGGAGATAGAAACAGTTCAGTATGTGATACCTCTATAGGAAATTATGATTTCATCTCCAGTGGAGAGGGGGGAGGAGAATAGATTGAATGATAAAATGGAGGTAGTGAGGGAAACACAAGGATATCAGGAAACCGCGGTGGTCACCTCATCTTCTATGAAGGATCATTCTGCTTCTTGTAATTTGGAAGAGAGGCTTATGTACATGGTTAGATTTTCTTCCCCTAGTAAGATTTCAAGAATTGTGGAATGGCTTGACAATAACAAGGGGAGTGAGGTAAAGAACAAAAAGAAGAATAGTAGGGATCCTTCCCCTGTGTCACTAGCGATGACCAGAAGCCGAGTGAAAGCGCATGTGGGAATAAAGCAAAAGCCAACAAGCAGAAAGAGTTCAAGCCAAGTTATGCAAGAGGAGGCTAGAAGGAATTTGGCGGATGGGAGCCAAAGAACCATTTTGGAATGCTCCGAAAAAAAGAAATGAAGATTATATCCTGGAATATAAGGGGCCTAAATGGGACCCATAAACAGGAGGTGGTTAGGAATATGATTAGAGAACAAAAACCTAATTTTATGTTGATCCAAGAAACGAAAATGAAGAAGGAAATTTTGGGAAAGATTTCCTTTAGCAACACCATGGCTGGTGAAGCAACCAATTCTGAGGGTGCTTCAGGAGGCCGGCTTACTCTCTTTAACAATAAAAATTTTATAATCTCTTCTTTGTATAATGAAGGGTATATCCTCTTATATAAAGTGTTGCATAGGAATAGCAATAATTCGTGGTTTCTTTTGAATGTGTATGCCCCAAATACTAAAAGGGAAAGGAAGAATTATTGGACAAAGCTTTGTTCTATTATTCAAAATTGTAATCTCAATAAGGGTTTAATAATGGGAGATTTCAATACACCCTTACTGATGAGGAAAAATTAGGAGGTCTGGCCCTAGATTTGGATAGCAAGCTGGATCTTTCTAACTTCATTAATAGTTTGGCTCTTCTAGATGTTGATCTCTCGAGGGGGGGTTTACACTTGGTCTAACAAGCGAATTGGGAGGGAGTGTATCCAAGTTCGTCTAGACTGTGCTCTCATCTCTGTGGATTGGTTGAATTCCTTTTCCTGTAAGCTCTCCCTTCTCCCTGGAGTTGGGTCGGATCATTCCCCCGTCTCCCTTTCGATTGCTGCTCTCAAGGCTAGGAGAAATTATCCTTTCCAGTTTGAAAAGATGTGGATATCTCATCTGGACCTTTTGGATAGAATCTCCTCTTGGTGGAATATTGAGGTGGAAGGGACTACTATGTTTAGGGTTGCCAAGAAATTGAGCAATGTTAAACGCAATATTAAAGTCTGGAATAAGACAGATTTTGGACATATTTTTCGGGAAAAAGAGGAAAAGTCAGATATGCTTAGTAGTATTCAAGATACTATCCAGAAGGAAGGATATAATGATCAGAACAGGAATATAGAGATGTCAATTCTCATTGATCTGCATAACGTTATAAGCAGAGAAGAGAACTTTTGGAGACAAAGATCTCGTAATAATTGGCTAAATGAGGGCGATCAAAACACTAGATTTTATCACCTTTCCACCCTTAAGCATAGAGCAAATAACAGGATTTCAAGGATTAAGAATGGTCAAGTTCTTTTGACAAAGGTAAATGATATTGCTGTTGAAGTTGTTTCTTTTTTCTCTTTTCTTCTTACTTGGGACCCCTTGTTATCTGTGGTGGACAAAAATAAAATTGTTTTATCTCTTCCCCAAGTAATTCAACCTCACCACAATAAAATGTTGCGGGCTATTCCTAAGGCTCAGGAAGTTAAACATGCTTTGTTCTCTCTTCCAGCAGATAAAGCCCCTGGGCCAGATGGTTTTCCTACGTTCTTTTTTCAAGTATATTGGGAGGTGGTCATGGAGGATGTTGTCAAGGCAGTGCAGGAATTTTTTGGGGCCCGAAATCTCCTTAAAGAGCTCAATTCTACATTTTTGGTCCTCATTCCTAAAGTTCCAGGGGTAGATTCAATGGATCAATTTAGGTCCATTAGTCTTTGTAATTCTTTCTACAAGATCATTTCGAAGGTGTTGACAACCAAAATTCTTAACATTCTGCCTTTGATCATATCCCAGTAGCAAACGAGTTTTGTCCCTAGAAGATAGATCCTAGATTCTAACATGTTGGTTCATGAAGTTATTCATTCGCTAGAAGCGGATAAAAGAGAAGGCCTCCTTCTCAAGTTGGATCTATCTAAAGCCTATGACCGGGTGGATTGGAATTTCCTTGGTTCTGTTCTCCAGGCTTTTGGTTTTGATCATGAGGTGTGTAAACTCATTTCTCAACTTATTTCTACTTCTTCGCTTGCTATTCTGATCAATGGAGCTCCTTCTAATTTTTTCAAACCTTCAAGAGGCTTACGGCAGGGGGACCCCTTGTCACCTATCTTGTTCATTATTATGGTTGAGTGTATTGGTAGGTTGATTCTAAGAAAAAGACAGGATGGGGTACTAAGAGGTATTAAGCCTTCTTCAAGTCTTGTTACTTTTACTCATCAATAGTTTGTGGATGACACTATCATGGGAGGGGAAGCTTTGGTTCAGGAGGCTAAAGAGATGAAGAAATTATTGGATGTGTATGTCAGGGGATCAGGCCAGCTTATTAATTGGGCAAAAAGCTTAATTTTCTTTATTAACACTCCTATTGAAAGACAAAGGAAGATTGCAAGGATTCTTGGGTGTGGGATTAGTAACCTTCCAACTAACTATCTTGGTTTGCCGTTGGGAACTAAGCCACCAGATCAATTCTGGAATGGAATTCTTGACAGGTTCAATAAGAAGTTGGTTGGTTGGAAAGGTACTACTTTAAGTCAAGTTGGTAAATGTCTTCTGGTGAAATCCACACTTCAGAATCTCCCAATGTATGCTCTAAGTCTCTTTGGGATTCCGAATAAACATGCTAATAAAATGGAAAAGATCCAGAGAGATTTTCTTTGGTCTGGGCTAGAAGATCACAAAAGATACCCTCTTGTGGCTTGGGATAATGTTTGCCTCCCTAAGAGCTATGGAGGTCTTGGAATAAGAAAACTAAGACACCTTAATGAGGCTCTTCTACCTAAGCAGATATGGGGCATTTTCAAAAGCTCGGGGGAATAGAGAGATGTTTTAGTGGAGAAGTATATTAGAAGGCCTTCTCTTAGGTTTTTGCTTAATGATCAGCATATTCCGAATGGCTTGGTCATTTGGAATGGTATTCTTAAAGCAAGAGACGTGGCTAATTCTAAGACCAAGTGGAAAGTGGGAAATGGTGAAGACATTCTCTTCTGGCATGATAACTAGTTGATTCAAGGTCCTCTCATTAACAATCCTCTCTATGACAAGTGGGCTAATACCTGCATTAGGAAAATTGGAGTGAAAGTAAGAGACTACAAAACAAACCAAGGATGGAGAGACCTGTCTATCATTTTGAATGATCTCAAGCCAATAATGGTGATGCTGAATACAATGATTTTGAATAATAAGAGGGATGAATTTAATATGGGAGGATAATACTAATGGTTGCTACTCGGTAGCATCGGGGTATAACTCCCTCTAGAGCCTGAAAGAGAAACCTCCATGGGCTAAGGCCTAGTTGCCAGGGCTTACCCCTAAGATTAACATATTCTTCTAGTTGATGTTACAAGACAAAATTCTTACCTTGGATAATCTAGCAAAGAAAGGTCAATATATCCCAAACAGATGTATTCTCTGTAAGCATCATTTGGAGATAGTGAATCATATTTTTATTCATTGTCCATACTCCATGGAGGTCTGGGAATTGCTCACAAAGAAATATGGGGTTGGTGCAAGCCAAATAATGTTTTGGAATTCTTTTGTCAATAGGATAGTATTTATAAAGGAACTAATTTGCATGCCATAAGCTACTAGACTTTGCCTCACTTCTACTAGGGAATATGGAAGGAGAGAAATAATTGAATCTTTAGAGACAGGGAGGTTCCTGCTTATGTGCTTGTGGATAAAATCAATAGCACTATGAAGGATATTTTTCAAATAAGAAAGGGAGGAGATATTGAGGATAGAGATAGGAATAAGGAAAAGGACAAAAGGACCAAAAGAGAGGAGGCGAAGTGGAAAATCCCACTTGAGGGTTGACATAAATCCCACCTGAGGGTTGACATAAAGCCAACTTTGATGGAGCGGCTAAAAGGAACCCTGGTCTTTCTAGATGTGGAGGAATAATTAGAAACAGTCATGGCAGTGGAGTTGTTGCTCTTGCTTACCCCCTGGGAACCCAAACAAATCATTTTGCTAAAGCCAGTGCTGCTCTTCGGACTGTTAAATTAGCTCTGGATGTAGGAGTCAAAAATTTATGGCTGGAGGGGGTCTCAAATAATATTATCAAATGTATTAAAGGGAGTATTCATCCTGCTTGGTCAATTGCAAATATAATTGAAGAAATCTGTATAACTCTTGGAAAATTTGAACACATTTATGTTAGTCATGAGTACAGGGAGGCTAACTCGGTGGCTGACTGGTTTGCCAACGAAGCAATAAAGAAAGAAACGATGATGATATGGAATAACGGCGGAAATATTCTGATAGATGCTAAAAGCCTAATCGATCAGGAGAGGATCCAGGGAAGTACGGGCGTAATCCTAAATTAATTATGGAAATTATTATTAGTATGGGTGAAAGCCACCACATAAATGGTAAATACGGATGGAGCAGGTGGGTGATGTTTATTGTGTCAAATCGACACGCTTAGTGGGTAGTTTATTTCCTTTACCACTTTTACGGCATCAAAAGACGAAACGGTGAAAAACAAAGCAGTATTATACAGAGTATCCAGTCGATAGCGAAAGGGAAACAGAGGAAGGCGTTTATGAGAATTGTAAACGTTCAAGCTACAGAGATGGTGGGTGAAAGGAGCAGGAAAGAACCAGTGGGTGAGGCGGACAAATGGAAGCAAAGAACAAAAGTTTGGGAGAAGCTTGAAAAGGGTGGAATTGCAAATTATATTCCCAAGCTTCATGGATACAATCCAGCGATAACCAATCTTATGGTTAATTCGTGAAAGATGGTAGGGTTAAAGTGGATGGGTGTCGTATCAAATTACTGTGGATGTTATTGCCCAGGTCACTAAAATTCCAAACGAGGGTCTAAAATTCTACAGAGACAAAAAGGTGTCTACGAATGCGGTTAAGGATTTCGCAAAGAACATAGAAGAGAAAAAGGAACTGGTGAAGAGCAAGACGTACTATGAGATGGATTCAATTAAAAAACTTTGGAGGTATGTACTCAGAGCCATTATTGAATATATATCTCTAGACACCAGATTCGATAGGGTTAGAACCCATCACTTTGTTTTGCTTTATCATTTTCGTTATGGGGTTAAGGTTTCCTTTCCATTTTATGGTTAATTCGTGAAAAGACGGTAGGGTTAAAGTGGATGGGTGTCGTATCAAATTACTGTGGATGTTATTGCCCAGGTCACTAAAATTCCAAACGAGGGTTTAAAATTCTACAGAGACAAAAAGGTGTCTACGAATGCGGTTAAGGATTTCGCAAAGAACATAGAAGAGAAAAAGGAACTGGTGAAGAGCAAGACGTACTATGAGATGGATTCAATTAAAAAACTTTGAAGGTATGTACTCAGAGCCATTATTGAATATATATCTCTAGACACCAGATTCGATAGGGTTAGAACCCATCACTTTGTTTTGCTTTATCATTTTCGTTATGGGGTTAAGGTTTCCTTTCCATTTTATTTGTTTTCCTCTATGAATAAGAGCATTTCTGGGCACAAGAAAAAACCCACTTCTAACCCGACCCTACATGAGGGTTTAGTGCTTTTGATATATGAGCATTTTAAGGCTCAATCTAGAAGTAAAACCCTAGCTCATGCTGGGGCTGCCTCTGAAGACACTGGGAGCTCTATCTTCTCTTCAGACTCGAAATAGACTCAAAGTATTAGCTCGGAGGAGGATGAAGCTCTGCATTCGTCCGGAAAGAAGGCAAGGGGTAAAGATAAGGATATGCCTACTTGATCAAAGATGCTGTGTAGGAAAAGTCCCAAGGGTCTTGGACCCAAAATTGTTGATCAGGGGGAAGAGGAATATAATGAAGGTGGTGAAAACATGGATATTGATGAGGAGAAAAAGTGTGAGGAAGATTAAGAGACGAAGGAGCCAGTTGAAAACTCTAGGAAGAAACAGAGGAGGATTAAAGAGGAGGACAGACCTGTAGAGTGGAAAACTATTTCTGGTCTTGAAATTTTGGTGCTCTCACCCTCCCCAAGTCTCCCTCAGGAGTACGAAAAGGAAAAAACGAAGGAAGGAAGTGGTGAAGTGGTTATAAAAGATGGACATCTGGCGTGGAAAAACTTTAATGTCAGAACTTCGAAGATGGGTATAGTGAGGGAGGCCATGAATCAACAAATCCTAGAAGAGAGAGGGAAAGGTCCAGATGGAGGATCTTATCGATCCAACATTGGTGGCTATAACTGATAATGCGAGGAAGTGGGAATGAACCTGTTTAATAATGCAAGAAATAGCATGATAGATAATTTCAGATCAATTAAATGGTTGTTTCATGAACTGGAAGAGGTTAAAGAAAGAACGGGACAGCTGGAAAGCCAAGGGAAGAAATTTGAGGGAGGGAATGTCACAGATCAAGGGGACGCTATTAGGTTGGTCGAAAAAAGGATGAAAATTTTGGAGACCTACAACCATAACATGGCTAACCAAATCATCTCCATTCTGAACTCTCTCAATGAAAACATTGTTACTCTTGCTAGAAAGCTGAAAGCCAGTGGTCTTCTGGAGGATAATGAGGAAAAGGATAGAGATGAAGACAGGAAGGATGATGAAACCATCACAGACATATCCCATAGCCAGCTGGATAGGACTTGCCTGAAGAAACAGAAGCAAATGGATGAGGAGTGTCAGAAAGCCTATGAAGCGGCGGAAACAATGCAGGACCTTGAAAGGAAAGTGGTGGAGTAAGGTCTATCTTTGTGCCTTCATGAAATATATATATTTATGTTGGTAACTACAAAACCGATACTGTTCTGCAGAATTATCTATGAAACCTGAAATATGGACTCCCTAAAGTCAATGATATTTGTGTTTGATGTCTTGATTCCATTTTATATCATTCTATGTTTATGTTATCTCCTTTGATGCCCTTCCTAGCCCTGATTGGTTTATATTTATAGACCCCTGTGTAAGGGGTGCGTTCTTTCCAATTGAACCAACACTGTCGTCCCTTGACTGTTTAGATTTTATTTTTGTTTCCCTACTTACGTGCCTGTCAACGTTCTTTGGAGACTGTATTGCATTGTAATTAGATAATTATTATCTCTAGTTAACCAATACTTAGTATTTATATTTTATATTTGTAATTAAATAATGCGATTGATAATTATTATTTCCCTACTTACGTGCCTGTCAACATTCTTTGGAGACTGTATTGCATTGTTATTAGATAATTATTATCTCTAGTTAACCAATACTTAGTATTTATATTTTATATTTGTAATTAAATAATACGATTGATAATTGTAATTTCAATTATAATTCTATCAAATAATAAGAATCGTTAAATTATTATTTAATTAATAAATTTAATTAATCACTTATTTAAATCTAATTGATATATTCAATTAATGTGTGTGTGTATATTTATTAAACATTTATTATAAACAGGGGTTACAACACTTTGCTTCTAAGAGTTAGCAAGTGTCCAGAATATCTACTTGGGATTTGTGAAATGGTTTAACCACCCCATGTGAGATCCTTAACTGGGGTGGTAGCAATTTCTTAAACAGATCCATGTTTTGGGAGAAATGGCCAGCTCAATTCCCTTTAAGCGGTATAAGAGTAGGGTTGCAGGTTCAAATTCCCTTGGATAATGCTAAGAGGCCAATTGTTAGCAAGTGTCCAGCATATCTCCTCCAGATTTGTGACATAATTTAACAACCTCCTGTGAGATCCTTAACTGGGATGGTAGCAGTTTCCCAAACAGATGCATCTTTTGGGAGAAAGAGCCAGCTCAACACCCTATACTAAGTAGTACTGTTCTCAGGCCTTGCTACAACATACCCCAGGTCAAATTGAAAGCATTTTTGTCCAGAAAGCACAGACTAGAATCTGGTCAATAATCAAGTAACTTGTAGATCTAACATCCCATTCACTGTGTAGATTCAAGTAGAATAGGAACAGGAACAAGAAATTCAAAAGGCACAGTACCATAGGAATCCGGGACCAGGAGATGCCTACAAAATGTTCTCCAAATATCAACATTTTCTAGTAAGAAATGGACAAACCCATGGTTGTCTCCTGGATGTATGACAGAAATTTAAGGATGAGTTCAGCTAGTACCAAACTTGAATTTCCTCAATCATGGAGAATGGAATTCCAACCAAACTAACCATCACATTCAAAGTATAATTACTTGTAATCCAAACAAGCTATGTCATTACTGTCTAAAGTTTTAGAAACTCCTGGGGAATTCATCCTGCACACAAGAGAAGACCATGCACACTCCAAAAAGTCTTATATAAAACTTTCCACATAATCTATTGATAACTTACCCAGGTGAATCCTTACTTTCTACAAGTATGCAAAATAAATTGCCTCCATTAACAATCCCACCTCATGAATTACAACTTTTCTACCACAAATCCCACCATAAGTTTAGCTTCATTACACAATTATTTGACGGCAAGACATATTTGTCAACCTCATTTGGAGAAATTTGTTTGTGGATGCCACTTACATAACACAAACACATCATTGAACACTAGTTTTAACATACCAAACTCACTAGAAATAAACATTTAGATGTAACTGACAAGTACTTATAGTTAAAACTTGGTCAAACTTCAAAGAATTCCAAATAATAGCAAACAGTTAGTTAGGACAACAATTTTTGTATAGTTAGAAAATTGAAAACTTCCACCAACTTTAAGATAGAACCAATTGTCGATAATGTAATACTTTGGAGTTGATAAAAGAGAATCAATATTGGACATGTTAAATAAAAATTACATACCATAGCTATGAGGGAAGTGGAGACATTGTAATTGAATCATCAAATTCTTCACCAGCTGCATTCACAGCATATATAGGATCCCGTCTTGTACGTTCTAAAGAAGTTGCTTCAAACATCCCTGCAGTATTTAATCAGATTTACAATTTATCCAAACAAATATAGCATGTCAACTATATGCAAGGCATTATGGTTGCCTGTGATTAGAGAAGAACTCAATGATTTAGCTATAAAATCAAGAAATATGTCAAGAAACTAGCTAGATTCTCATTGTGCAATTAAATTTAATCACATTTTGTTTAAGTCTAGTTGATTAAAAATTATACGAACAGCAAAGAGTTTGTTCTCAAGTTCAAGAATCTCATTGAAAAATAAGATCAAACAAAAGAAGCAATCTAAGAGACAAAGAAAGTTGAGGAGCATTATCCGAAGGCCAATCCAGCAGGTCTTGGGGTTAAAAAAATACTATATGCATTATAGAATAAGCTGCAATAATTCAGTTATTTGAACTTTATATTTGATTTAGTTCTGCAGTACAGTGAACTGCATCCTAGAAATAAATTATTTGCCAACAAATTCAGCAGCAATACACGATAGTTCCCTTGTTAATGAGATGATCATAAAACAGATGTTGAGATTAGGTGCATCCTACAAATCGCCACTGGAGTATTTCATCAAAGATATTTATGATAGTCAGTATTTTATCCCAGGCAGGCTGAAAATGGGGCTCCGATCAGCTCTCAATCAGGATAGTTCATTATAAGGGTTTTCTTCTTTCTGGATTCCAGATCCACTAATGAAGAAAAGGCTGTGTTAGAGGGTATCAAGATCACAGCCTTGCTGGGTTACAGAAAGTTGATCATGGAGAGTGAGTCCCAGTCAATTATCTTGGGTTTGAGAACAGGGGACAGTAAGGAAAGGAAATTTGATGTTTTTCCCAAGGCTTTCCTTCACTGTAAACAATTTGAAAAAGAGCTCTTCCTTCATTGCTTCAGGAAGTGGAACAAAGCAGCAGAACTTTTGTCAAATGTAGGTATCGATCCACTTGCCTTTTCGGTCACAGTAGGCAATAATTTAGACCAGTGGGAGATCCTTCTTGCTAATTCTTGGAAGAGGATAAAAGATTTCAATGGTGATCTCATTCAATATCTTGTAGACTATCCACATCCTCAAAGATCCATCGTTTTTTTGTGCCATCACAATTGGAAAACTACATGATGTTGAAATTGTTAACAATTGGAAAACCAAAATTTTGTAGACAAATTCAATAGTAGTCAAATCTTATCTCCAACTCCCTTCTTGGTAGCAATTGCTTCTACCTATGGAACACTTCTTGAAAATATTACTACTGCGTTACCTGATTCATACATCCGGCCCGCAGACCGGATCTAGGTTTGTGCCAAGTCCAGATTTGTAAACCAGTATGTACTAGATTCACGCAAGATCCGTAACTAGCCCTGCGCATCCATGCATATTTGCGGTCCGCGAATCAGCACGGATCCACAAGGTCATTTACGGACCCTGCACATGTCTGGCACAAACCCAGGGTGAATCTAACATGGACCCACAGACCAAATGAGTCTATAAGTATTCATGAAATCAATGTAATGATTTTCTTTTGAATCATAATGTTTATCCTTGACATTTGGCATTGGTCACTGGTTAAGCATCAAGTGTTCATAGTACAAAATTATTTAGTTTTACAATTATGTATATTTCTCTTACATTTTGTAATATATAATGCATGTGTTTATACTTTTTAAGTGTATATATACTTAAGAATCCTTACAAATCATAATGGGAAAAAAAATCACAAATCCACGAACCCGAATCCGTCCCCGAACCCAAATCAGTAACTTAGGATTACTACACATCATCAAAAGCTTTTTCATTTTATAGTTAAATCATCATAAAAATTCTCCGTTCATCTTGTTTTTCTTTTGATTAAAGTAAACAAAATTGTTTGGTTTCTTGAGTTAATTTGATGGCTTGGTTGGAACTTACCATTGCAGCTTTTGCTTTTCTCTAGTGCCCCCTATTGATCCATCTATATATTTGTTTACCCTCATAAAAATTGCATCTCTAAGATACAAGCAATATGAAGCACCATATCAAATGCATCAACAAGAATTAAATTTGTATACACTTCATCTATGTATCTTGGACTTACGACATCTAAAAGGATATAGTGAGATGAGGATATGTTTTTAACCATTCCTTTTAATAACATCAGCTGAAATTATATTATACTTTAATGGGGATCTTCAAGTGCATTTACTATAGTTTTCTTAACTTGCCACTATAAAAGAAAATATTTTTTCATCTCATCAAATTCTTTTTACATATATAGACTTTTGGTGGCTATGCAAACAACTCTTTAACTAATATTTAAACTATCCTCTGTCTCAGCCTTTTCCTAAGGAGTCACCATGGACCTATTGGAGTCCTACTTGGCTTTTTCCTTTGGGTGTGGCTCTAGAAGCAACGTCCAACACCAGGTATCACTATGATCATAAATCATAACTAGAATGATTCTTAGATGTTGGTGCACAAGAATATTAGTCTTCTTTTCATTCCAAATTATTTTTCCTCATTCTTCTAGCACTGGTCATTGATTTGGTATTGCTTGGAAGACTTTCCATCCTCTCTTTTGTTGTCTCCAATATGGTAGGCTTGAACATTTTTGTAATGACCCTCCTCAAATCTGCTCTCAAAAATGTTGATGAAAGCTCAAAGAATTTCATCAAACAATTCACATGCAAGGGACGTATGACTGATATAGTATTTTAGCTGGCTTTAAGTGACTCTTTTTTCAATTTGCATCAATGAGAATCTTGTGCTAGAAGACTCCAAATGGACTACACAATGACCTAACATGAGTGTGATACTGATTTTGACAATATTCAGTGCATATATATGATCTAAGCATGAGAAATGAATACCTACAGCCAACTAGCATTTTTACAAACAGTTGGTATACAAACTAACTAGCTGATAAATAATGATATTGAATTGCTTAAATGACACCAGCAACTATTATCTTCTTAATTGCAATGAAATTTCTAATACAATGCTCATGAAATATGGCCAAGACTTTTGGCATTTACATGGATTACAAAATGATAATGCTAGTATAATGCACACTTATAGCTGAAACTTATAATGCCCTAAAAACAATACTAAGGGAACCTGGTTGTAGATGGCTGTAATAATTTCCTTCAATGCTGCCCCTTCTCCTTTGCTTTTCCGATTTGCTTTTTCGAACTTCTTTTCCGGATCTGTTTTTTGAACTGCTTTTACGGACTGCTTTTCCAGCCTGCTTTATTCGGTTCCGCTTTTTCGGACTGCTTTTTCAGCCTGCTTTTTCGGTTCTTTTTCGGATTGTTTTTTCATATCTGTTTTTTCGGGCTGCTACCATGTTAAATCTCAAGACCATATCTTTCAATGGCGTCAAGATTTCCAGCTTGAAGGGATTTCTTCAAACTATTGAGACATAATCTCCAAAAAATTTTCCAATTTCTTTAATATTTCCAAGCATACTTAGAAGAAGCTCTTCCATTTCTTTTATACTGTTCTCACAAGGGCTCCATCCTTCGTTTTCTCAATGTGGAATAAAACATAACTCCCTTTATGTAACTTATGTCTCCAATGTGTTATAAAATAAAGGGGACTCTTTTAATTTAAATATTTCCCACAAACTATAGTCTATGCATTAATAAAGTTAAATATTTAAATTTAACATTATAAAATAGCTTTATCAATGCATAACAAATCTTATCAGTGATAAACAAGTCTTCTTGTCGATTTTAAACAATTACCATCGACATACCGGTGCCACTGGATGTCCGCCCATGCCCAAGATGACTTACTATAAATAGTAAGTATGCCCAAAGTTGCCTCAAAACCCCTCAAAAAGACCTGCAACTAAAACTATCTAAGCCAAATGGCCTCTATGTCCCTTTAATGTCCTAGTTAGTCTACGGGACCGTAGGGAAATAGGCTAACGACAACATCATGCTATGAATGCTAAAAAAGGGACATTACAATTTTCCCTATCCAATCCTTTTGCCTTGTAGTAATCAACTTCCTTCATGGGTGTGGAGACCTCTAAGATATTTTGTGAGAAAGTCTTCCACCTCTTAGTCCATACCTAAGATGACTTGTCACCGGAGTTCCATAGAGTAACCTTACACACTTTATCACCACCTTGTCTAAAATATAACAATTTAATTTTGGGCAAGTTTTATGCATAAATAGATATAATTCCTGAATGAATTGTGTGACTTACATTTTGCACACTGTAATAGACCTACATTTGTTTTATCCAGAGCAAAAAAAACCACCAAACTAGAACTATAAGATTCTTTGAAAAAATAAGGATTTCTAAGGAAAAAATGGATTTCAAAAAAACATTACAAATTTTTGATAAAGAGAAAAAACTAAATGTCTTTTAAATTTGAAGGCATTTTCATTCCATAGAGATATTGATAGAAATTATATGGAGAGTTAAGCAAATGAATTATCCAATTAAAAAGTTTGCTTAAAGTAGTGTAATGCAATGTAGCATGTAAGCTTTGCTACTAAACAATTCTTTCATAAGTTCTATATAAAAATGATAAAGTTATTGCTAAGGTAATAATTAAAAAGTTTACTGAATGATATTTGAGTAAACCTCTTGTCTCACTGTATGATGTGAGTGAATGATAAAATGTTACTGACAACACTGCATTCTAAACTATCATTAATATCAAGTTAATATTTAATCTAAAAGAATGCACTATCATAAAAAAACTCTAAAACTTTGAAAACTTAGTAAGACCTCAAAACAACTATGATAAACATGTTTGCATCCCAATAGAATAAAAGAAAATAACATTTTATCACAGCCAATTTTTTCAATGAAGTCAATGGGTCCTTGGTCTATTGGTGAAGTTAAAAGGTTCTTAATAAGTCCACTAGCCATCAAGTCTTGTTGAGTGCAAGGCTTTGACATCGATAGAAGGAAAAAGAATGGGCTTGTGCTCCCATATTAAATAGCTCAAACAATTTTGTGGACTGATGTCCTCCAAAAAGAAATCAAGTATGAGACTTCAAAGAACATATCATCCAAGTAAAAAATGTAATAAACTAATAAAAATGAAACCATTTCTCATGACAGGTAATTTCAATGGGTATGAATTATGCATTTTCAAAGATTCTAAATTCCAAACCAAGTTACATTCAGAAACATTTCTATTAAACTAAACCTTAAAATTTAGTCAAAATACTAACTTATATAAAGGAAACTTAGAAGATGGACACAAAACACATGTAGGATAGATATGCATAATATGAAAATAAGCATTCAAAATCATAATAACCAATATTTTGATGTCATAAAGGTTTGACATCTCGGTGTAATATTGGGTTACATATAAACATCCGCATAATGTTTGTACTAAAACTTGAGAGAATGATAGAATGATATGAAGATAAAGCTGACATACACATGCATTACCTCTTCACTTCTAGTAATGAGTCTATGTAAAAAATGAAACTACAGGATTGCCATATTTATCACAAAAAGCAATGGTATAATAGCAAGCCTAAATTGACAATAAATTCAAGCAAATATGGATTATTTATTTCCAAAGAACTAATTTACAGGGTAGACAATCCAATGATTTTTGGACCAAATAACCAACCAATTTTCGCAGTAACAACTTAATTGTGCAAAAAATCAAGATGGAAAAGAGAAACAAAATTAAACCAGGATAAAATAGACATAAAATACAAAGTATCCATAATCACCTAAACTATAACCTTGGAATATAGACCATTCACCAATCATAACAGCACTCTCTTGGATGGGAGCCTCACCAAAATAAAACAGATATAATATTTTTTATTTGTTAATTTAAATTGGAAGATCCTTGTGATGTGCACAGTTAAAATTTTATTTAACATTTGACATGATAAGTAGTAGAGACAAAATTAATTTAAATCTTGTCAAATATCAGACTTGGGAATAGACAAGGCAAATATCACAAGATGGCAACTCCATAGGGGGTCTCTGTACATCCTCTTTCACTACACCAGCTAAACAATCCTGCCAAATATCAGACTTAGGTACAAATAAACTCTACACCCGACATAAATCCTGCACATTTGGATCAAATATGGAGTTGTATGCCCTCATCACCATATATACCCTACTGCCACCTTGATCAACCCCATCTAAATCATCAGGTTGTTGTGATGACTCAGCTCAATCACATCATAGTAAACCCACATGGCATGGTTTGATGCTCCCTTCAGCCTCAATGCGCAAGTGTGACCTTTAAAAAAAGGTCCCTTACACCATAAGCAAAGTTGTCTCCTACTCAAGTCCTCTCGAGAGACCTCATCAATCTTCCCAGTTAATTTCCCTTGTCTTCAATAACTGGTGGGTGCTCCTCATCTACACGCAAAGGGGTAGAAGGCTTCGAAGCAAACTTGCCTCGAGAAGATGCCTCAAGATCTCTGACTTTTTGCATAGCCTCCTATAGAGTAGATGCGTCGAATGACTTAACCCACCCATGGAATGGCTCAACCAATCCTTCATGAACAACATCACTTGCTTCCACTCAAATTTATCATAAACCATCACTGAGAGCCTCTAGAATTCACTGATGTAAGCCTCTAAGCTACCAATCTGCCTCAACTGAGCGAACTCTCTGAATTACACCTTTGGATCCTTCCTATCGAATCTCTCTATTTATTGCTCCACAAACACCTAATAGGAAGTGACCTAATTGTGTCGCCAGTTAAGTAACCCATGGTACCACCCGTCATGGGCTACTCCGTTTACGTGTAGTACACCAAATCTGATGGTGTCCACCTCAATCATCGGATGCAAAGCCAAATAAGCGTCAAGCTTATGGACCCAAGCTCGAGGTGTCACTCTACCACTGCCATCAAAGTGCTCCAATGCCATCTTGTTGGCTACCTCACATAAATCAGTCTCTCGAGGCCTTTGTCTCTTAGGTGCACACCTCCCTCTAGAATGCTCTTGCTTCTACATCAGAAATCTATCAAAATTCAAGTGTTGCTTAATTTCTTGCGGCAGAGCATCCCACTCAACAAAGTGTGCTACAAAGTCATCTGTAAAAGGTGCAGCCTCAATCTCAATACAAACTGCATCTGCCTCAAGTCTTGGGAACGTGGGCCGTTGTGGCCTATCATGAGTACCAGTACGTCCAATCCTATCAACTCTATCAACTATCTTGACCTGGTCCTTTGATCTAATCTTGTTTCCATTTCTAGACCTATCATCTACTCGGGATCTATGAGAACTGATAGAAGCATCTCGAGCACCTCGCTTCCTACTTCGATCTCTAGGGAATGCAATCCATTGTAGTATGTCAAAAAAGTTGTTCTAGCACCATGTGCAAGATACTGTAATAGCTCCCGAGCCTCTCTATCCACCTCAAAGCCAGTGCCAACATCTCTATATCTTGTATCACCTTAATCACCTGGAATACAGCACACTTGTCACCTGTAGTACCAAACTTCATCTGGGGCTCTCCATCCTTAGGTGGAGAGGTGTGACTTGTGCAAGTAAAATGTCTACTTAAAACAAGTCTTTGAGTCATCGTGCTGAAAAATAAATCACTAAATATAACACTTACAATCTTTGAATAATAAGCAGCTCAATAAATCACTGAACCCAGTTCCCTACAGGTAGATAAGAAACCGCTCTAATACCACTGTAAGAGCCCACTTGGCTTGCACTACTGAACGTATAATAAATTTGCCCTTGCATGAGTTAACTAGCAATTTTGTTAGTTTCCAAGATAATAATAAATAACAAAGTAAGCTGGCACTGTCATAAAGACCATAAGCATTAACTCATTTAATTTTAATTTTACAAGCACAACTAATTAAAATATGATAACAGTATGATGATGAATAGCAGAAGAGTGATTTCCTCTAGAATTAGCTGCTTTTGCACAATAATAGTTTGTAGATTACAATCTATTTATCTATAAAAATAAAACATTTAACCTAGTACCCTGGCTGAAAGTGTCCAATCAGAAACTATCAACAATGGTAAATGGACTGACGCCCAACAGCGGAGTTAAATCCTTCAAACAATGTCACCAAAATGAAGTTACTTAGCGTTCAGAGAATGTAAGGCCACAAATGTGAATTGTAGCTACAAAACAAATCACCAATAATGGTGTTTGTAGATACAGTGTATAATGCCCAGCCAATATATATATCAGTCCAGGATAGGGTGGACATAACACCCAAAAATCCTAGAAGAAACATGCCACAGGCAGAAGGTGAATGTGCTTATAGTCAGAGGTCTCACGCCAGCTCCATAGGAATATCAGACTTTCCAAGTACAAGGAATTGTGTCACCCCTATCACAGAATAACTATGTACAAGGTATGGCATGTAGGCATCTAAATTTGCATAGGGATTTCCTCCCTATAATTGCAGAGAATGGGAATCCCAAAATGCAATCAAACCCCACGTCTCACAACAAAAAGTGGCATTCAATAATCAGAAAATTGCAGCGATCAATGATCGTCTTAATTCATAACAAATTCTTCAGCATGATAACGCTCACTTAGTCAAAGGAAACACACTATGGGTGGTGTTTGAAGTCACAACTGTTAGGGAGATTGAACCCTTCAACAAACTGCTAAAAATCTTATGCCAAATTCTGATTATGAAATCCAGTGATAAGAATTTTTCCAGCTACAGATACAAATAATGTTTATCTCCAGCAAAAACAAATCTTCCCAACCACAGTAAAAACAGTATGGAAGATGTCAAAATAATTTCCACAATTCAACTACTAACCTTCTTACCCTCAGCAACGCTTTACTTCTCAGCTACAGTAGACACAGTTTGAGAATACTCTTTAATTCAGATTGCAAATCAAATCAGTACCACTTTACCTCAACAGCAGATTGATGCACAAACTCAAACCCAAATCCTTAGAAAGAATAATAAAAAAAAATAGACAAATAGATGATCTCTTTGCTTCATGAAGCCACTGTTTATAATGCCACTTGATTTCACCAACACACCATTAATTAGAAGCTTCCATTAAATTCTTTTAAATATATAATTTTTCTAGCACATGGCTTCATGAAGACGCTTTTCACTTAAGAGGCTTCAACTTCACAACACCAAATTTTAACATAAAGTACTTTATAATAATGAAGCCTAATCAATAAACTAATAAATATTAACTCCATCAATCAAATGCACCAACCATATGCAAATGGCGACCAACAACCAATGCCACCAATCTTGCCAAATACAATAACTTCTCCAAATAGACTTACTAAAAATAGAAAGTCCACCTTAGAGAACACATTGTCAGCTCATGAGGGTCGTCATGATGAACTGGCCAAGACCACTACAAGAACCTGCTAAAAATGGGGGCATTACACATTCCTTTAGAAGCATGAAGACCAAAAAGGATGATATAATAGAAGTTGTATGTTTTTTGTAATGTCCCCATTTTTGCCATCTTTAGAGTTTGATGAGAGATTAGCCTATTACTATGATCATTGTAAGGTAATTATTGTGAATAGAGGGTCTTCTAAGGCAGTGGCTTGGCTTGGGAGGGTCTTGTCTTCTCCACAATTCAATAAGCTACAGGTTGGTCTTTGTTTGGCTCAGTTTGGCCTTCATTTGGGGCTAGATTTGTGTACTTACTATTTGTGGTAAGTCAAGTGTTGATTGAGATGGTCCCCTTCTATGTTTGGAAAGTGCATTTGATCACATGGAGAAATAATAGATGCGACTCCTATTTCAGACACCACATTTAAATAATGAATATTTTGGGAGTTATTATATTTTTAGTGGCCAATTTATTATTAAATAATTATATGGCTTATTATAAAGTTATAATTTCACTTTGTAATTTCACTTAAGTTGAGGGTTGAGTCATCATTGGAAGGGGTCATTTATTATATGCCTAAGCCAAGTATTAAATAGTTAAAGTCATGTTGTGTTGGAAAGTTTGAAGAGTTGAGTTCATTTGGGAAACTTCCACAGTTTTTTAAGTTGAATTCTTTTCGGAACTTTTATCAGCAAAGCATTATAAACATGAGCTCATCTCATTAGAAAAAGCACACTTGAATATTTATTTAGTTTTGTTACCTTTGAGACTTTTCTGACGTTCTGAATTTTCAAAGCCCTCGCTGAAGTATAAGGGTTGAGACTGAGTTTCCTGTGAAATGTTATTGCAAATTGTTACTGTTGTAAAACAATTTTCTCTCCTCTCCTACTGTTATTGTTGTGGCTAAGGGGAGATTAGAGGTTGACTGATTTGTGAAGGAGTTGTGAGTTTCCGGCATACCTACGTTTCATATCAAGAGCACACGTGGGCTTGTTTCAAGCAGTCATTTATCCTATAGCAGTGTTGGGCATTATTTCATAATTACCATAGCTCATTTCCGGCCCACGTGGCCATCTAGAGGCATAATGTTTATTTTTCTACCATCTGCAATCTGTTCCTAGCATTGGCGTTTGGACTTGAGAGCTGAACTTGGGATCGGTGCTGCATTATCCTTGGTCATTTCTGCCCAACACTACCTAGTGTTAATTAATAGAATTACCAATCAGTTATACAGGCCCGCGATTTGTGTTTCAAGGACGCAGATCACGTTTCCAGGGCCACAATTTCATGCACATTGCAGTTCATTCATTGCTGCAAACGAGTAAGGAATTCACCTAGTTCATTTCATTTGTGAAAGCTTGTAATTACGCAGCACAGTATTCCTTAAATAAATTGCTGAATGTATTGAGTTTGACTGGACTCAAATAATATTTATTTCTGTGAGGGAAGATTCATTGAATCTTTTGCCTAGTCTGAATTGAAGTGGAATTATGTTCATTACTTTGATAACTAGACTGATCATGGGTATTTAAGAGGTGACTCTTAATCTTGGGATAAGTTGTAACACCATTTGCAGAATTAACCTTTGATGTTCAAAGTTTGCTTACAAATTATTTGACAAAATGTCATGCATTAGATTAGTGAACTAAATGGTAGAAGAATTTGGCATCTGTTTTAGTCTTTTAGCTATAATCAGTCAAGGTTATTACACTTTTAGACACTTCGAATATTTTCATCAAGTATTCGTAATTTGTAATTGACATATTACATCTAATGGAAAACCAAGATGTAATTGCATGTGATAGTATTATGTGCAAAGTTGTAATGTGTAATCAAGTTACAAGTGCATTAGTCATGCAACTTTGAATAAGTCAAAGCGAATTAGGAGTTTGTTAGAGAATAAGTCAAGGTGGTTAAGGGTTTTCCCCTTCTTTCTCTACGTCTCTCCAGTCTTCTATATAAAGAAGGGAGTTCATCTTTTGGCAAGGCAAGAAAATTCTGCCAATTTGTATGTGCACTCTGAAACTTCATGCTTGAATGTAAGTTAGATTGCTTTCAATAAAAGAGGTGGATTGTTTTGGGACTTTGTACCAATTCAACCTGTTATGTGATGAAATTTTCTTGAGATGATGGTGAGTTTTAATGCTTTGATTCAAGAGAGATTTGGATTCAATTGTGCAGAATTTGAGTTGCTTGTTGCATTTAGAGCCAATTTGAACTTTTGAAGATTTTGTGCTGCAGAAGGTTAAATTGTGATAGTTAGTAGTGGTTGCAATTGCTTAGAGATGAAGATTTTGGGCTTCAATTGTAAGTGTTTTTATTAAATTTGAGAGTATCCAATAAGAGACTTTGTGCCTTACTGGTTATTTTGCTTGAATCTTCATTTGAGACAAGCGTAGGAGATTTTGGGTTCTTGTTTTTGTTTCACAAAAAGTAAATTTTTGTCCCTGGTGTTGTTCTTACAATTCTAGGGTCATTGGTATTATTGTAATAAGACAATTTTTGTTAAGTTAGAAAGTAGTAGTTAGATGGAAATCATTCTTGCAAAAAGAGGAATTGATTATGAAAGCTGCCCTTTTTAAAATTCAATTAGGTTCATGTTGAAGCTACCTATGGTAAGAAGGGAGCCTCACCTATTGCTAAGAAGAGAGAGAAATCTCACTACACTATTGCCTAAATCACAATTTTGCAAGTTGTGGTAATAGTGACTTACAAAAAATTTAGCCAACATACTTCAAAACCTTTTTTAGTCTCTTCAAAAATGACATTGGATCCCCTTTAAAAAGAAAAGAGAATATGAGTTCAAGTTATTGTAAGAATTTGTCTTCAACTGAACAAATAGTACTAGTTGTACTAGTTATGTAAAATGAGCGTTTAGGTATTCCAAGATACTGCAATTCAAATCTATTTTGAGACTTAAAGAAGTTTCTATTAATCCACTCATACAAGCACTAATAACAAGATATAGCACGAAAGCTTGAAACCAAGCATTGCATCCTTCAAAATGTAGTTCTAGAACCTTATCAACAAATATCAAGAGCAAAAGAACATGTTTCCCAAAGAAATCACAGAGACGTGTCGTTTTGCACCACTGTGCAAATTGAAGGATTATTTTCTGTTGTGGAGATTTATAGGTCATTTTTCTAACTACAAAAATTTATAGGTCATCTCCCCACTGTGGAGATTTAGGAGTCATTTCCTCAATACAAAGACTTAGGAGTCATCTTCTGTCTTCTACAAATTCAAGAGGTGATTTCTCCAGTATGCAAGTTCAAGGGGTATTATGATACACCCCTATTGGGATAAAAATTATGCAATTACATATCATCCATAATTTTGGTTAAACTTTCTCTCGATTTGAAACAAAGACACCATTTTGATGTTCTAGAAGTGGCACCCTTGGCAACCCTCACGGCTTTTGGTATCTAGGCCAGAAAGGGGGAACAAATAAAATGACTAGAACATCACCAAAATGTTGATGGACCGCGATGCAGCATGGGATGCACCAAACCCTTTTCCTTGATGCTTGATAGTATACTTTACCCTCTTGGGTTGAGGACTTTCTCATATTGGTTATATATGATTAAAAATGAGATGACAGTGGGAAAACTTGAAAGACCTAACAATGACTCTTGTTCAGAAACGCATGCTGCAGCAAAGCACGACAAGGATTCAGAAAACACTTGGAAGTAAACCACACAAGAAAGGAAAACATTTCATTGTAAGCTGCAAACAATCACAATTGCACAATATCAAACAAAGGAAAAGTGTAAAGTAATATATGGAAAAGCGAGCAAAGTTCAAGACAAATAATGCTTTGAGTCCATACACTGGCAAATCTTGAAATTCTCCATATTCTCTATGAAATAAGATTTTCCCAATCAGAATTAATGACAACATAAGGTCACAACCACAAAAGATCAAGTTTTCCATGCTTAGTTTTGTCTTGATCCTTTACATTCCACCTGGAAACTAGATCGCCAGCCTTGAATTTCTTGGGACAACCCTTTTTGTCAAACATTTATGACTTGATCTTTCCTCTGGTTGGTCGCCTAAGTTTTCCTTCTTCACTTATCCAACTCTATCAACTAACTAATTCTACAAGACATTGCATCTTCAACATCTTTATATTATTCATGGATAAGTTTGTAAACAAGCAACATGTTGTATAAAAGCATTCTTGCATCTGACCATAAACCAACTCCTATGGTGACTTTCCTATGGATCTTTTCAATGCAACCTTGCTAGTTCATAGAAAAATCTTGAATTTTGAATCCCAAGATATCATATCCTTTCCCATCATCCTCTGTATAATCTTGATTGAACTTTTATTACTCAATTTTTCCTATCCAATCTCTTGTGGATGGTAGGGAGATAAGTATGACAAGCTGATCATAAATCCAAAGAAGAAATCAACAACCTTCTCAAAGCTGAAGCACATTGGATAATCTAAGATCAGCTTGCTTGGGACTTCACAACTTGTAAATATATACTCCAATACAAAATCCACAATTACCTTTATGATTTCTCTCTTGATCAAGATAGTTTCAATCCATTTTGTGCAATAACTAGTGGCTACAAGTATTCACCTGAACCCATCACTAGATTTCACTGTAATCTCTCCAATGAGGTCAATCCCCCCACTACTAGAAAGGGGCATCCACGACTATGGATCATAGGGTAAGGCTCTAGAATTTTTTAAATCATCCTAGAACCTCTACCATGCATCACACTTGATCACCAACTTCTAAATACCATAAAATGATGTTGGCCACCAATAAACCCTCTAGTTATTTTGTCGCTATTGTGAATTGCCCACCACAAAAAATCCACTACACATCTCTAATAAAACCTTAAAAGATCAACCCTCATTCAAAAAAATTAAGAGAACACCATCCCTTTTCTTCCACTACAAATCACCATTGGCAATGACAGATCTGATTTCTTGAAGTTTAAGTGTCCCTTTTTTTTGGCGCTACCACAACTATCCTTGCAGCAATGGCGATCTCTATACCCAAGCTAGACCTCTGGTCTATTTGCTGTGTCTTCCATTGTCCATTTTCACCATTGGATTTTATTTTTACCTTTGCCCATGGGTTTCCTACTTCGCTCACAACAATGGGTTGCGTCCTTGCGTGTTGTGTTTTTCTTTAGCTTGCTTTGCGTGTTAGGTTTTGCTTTGGTATGCAACCTACACTTTGACTTTGTGCAACTTGTTCTAGCTCCCTCTGTTTCCTCGTGGGTATGGCTCTCATTTTTAGCATCGCGTGTCTTTCTCCATGCGTATTCATCTTCGTTCCTTTTTTTTCCCTACATGTACGATTGCACTCACTCTTGCAGTTCTCATTCTTACACTTCAAGCTACTAAGCACACCGCAAACCTTGGCTTTACCTTTGGTTCTTCTTCACTCTGTCATTGGCACGTGAGGCTTTCCTTGTCGAGTTGGCAATGCTCTTTAGCTAAGCGGACGACACTATTTTGGTGGCTCTAGGCTACTATTTTTTCTGATCAACCTTGCCTCTTGGTGTTTCTCTTTGCAACTTTCTTCGCAGGATTAGTGTTTAACCCGTGCAACTCGCAACTTGGGTTTGGTAGTGGTGTCGTTGTAGGTTGTTTAGTCACAAGCTTGGGTTGTGTTTGAGGCTTTGACTATTGTTGTATGCCATGGATCCCCCACCCATGTCAATCACCTACCATTGGCTATTGGACCACATGGAAAAGTTGGTAACCAAAAACCTACAATTAAAAGACATGGTCCTTTCTCTATCTTGTATAGTTGCCAAGCTAAAATTGCAGGTTGTGGACTTTTCCTGTTTGCTGGACAGCACCTCTACCAATCTTAGGTAGCTAGTTGATGCTAGCAAAGAGCAAGTTCATCAAATTCAAGACCAACAAGCCAAATTAGAGAGCAAGCAATCCTCGCTAGCATCCGAAATCAAACAGCAGATAAAATCTTCGGCCCTTGTTTACAGTAACCCTAGCTTTGTTCCACTCTAGGGGTTAGAGGAGCTTGTCCAGGCCAAGTTGGTTGATGAGCGCATAGGACAAGAGTTCGAGGCCTTCCTCCCTCCTCCTTGGATCCTCTCCCTCTAGACTATTCCTTTCTCAGTAATCAACTGGGATTTAAAGATATTACACTTGAAAGAGCTTGGATTTGACATGATGGCACTCTCTTTCTCAAGTTACTATCACTTGTCAACTGTCTACGGGATCTTAGGGCAAGGAAGAAGCTTTTTCCTCTCCCCACTAAGATTTATCTAGAGGAGGATCTCACTAGATGGCAGGTGACAAAGTTGAAGCATTCTTGTGGGTTGGTAGCAGAGGCTAGACGTACAAAGAAAGTGGGTTATTATTAGAAACCTCATGGTTGTTATTTGGGATTCTCCTTTGTCTAAGTGGGAGTCGAGGACAGTCGTCAAGGCCAAATGATGGACACAGTAGTAGTTGGAGATGGTGAAGCCTCTCATTGGCTCCCTACAAGTTAGCTGCTAGAACAACAATGGTTGTTTGTGATCCATGCCGAGTCCTTTTCGGAATGCTCTTGGTTCTATCAACATTCTCCTTGTCACAGAGACTCATGAGAGCCTTGTCTGTCCTCTTCAAATATTTTTGAGTATCAATGGTTGTCTGCTTTTAGGGATGAGTTTAGGTGCTCTGGTGGGGTCAAAAACCTTGGTGGGTTTGTCTGTTTGGTCAGTAATCACCTTTCAATACGACTTCCATGGTCCATTCCAATAGCTTTGCCAGATTTATGTGGATTTGCATTACTCGAATGACATCACATTTTCAAGATATCTTCATCATAACGTGTTATAATCCGTCTTCTTTGTACTATGCAATCCATAGCACAAAAAGCGATGACCCTTTTGAGGACATCCATGAGTACATTACCAAGCTCTCTATTGTGGGTGACATCATCCTGGGTGACTTCAATGCACAGACCAAGGACCTTTAGACTCCTATCTATGATCGAGGGTTTGATTGGGTTTGTATGGTTTAGTCGAATTCGAACACCCTGGGCTTGTAGCATTTCTCAGTGGACAGTTAGGGACTCCTCACTAGGTACAACTGCCATCTGTTACAAATTTGTGAGTCTTCTGACTTAGTGATCCTAAATGGGATTTCGTGTCAATCTGGATCTGGTCTTTTCACTTGCTGGCCTCATTGTGGTAGATGGAGTGTTGTTGACTATTCTCTCTTGTGCCTCTTTCATCCCCTCCATCACCCGCTTCACCATCTCTCTCCTCCCCCTTGTCAATCACACTCTCCTTAGCCTTACCCTTAGGGTCTCCCCCCCTCCACTCACCCCTTTGCCCCCTCTACCCCTTCCTTAGGCTACTCCCCCCACCTGCACCTCCTTTTGCTATACAGAGAGTCACTGTGACCTCTTTCTCCACCATCTTTGATGGCTCCTCCCCTTGGATTCCTTCACCAATTCTAAGGATGCTCCATGTTTGAGTTGCTTTCACTTACGCTATGGGAGTCCGCCTTCCTTTCCATACCCAACTGCACTTCCCCATTTCCTATGGCCCCTTGCACACAAGTACTTGCCCCATGAATTAGTGGTTTGGCGAGGATTGCAAGTCCTTTCACCCCTCGATTCACTCATCTTTCTCCATCCTATCCCCCTCTTTCACCTAGCAAAGTGTCACCTATCGCCAATTTCTTTTCCGTAAGAAGTGAGTGTTCTTCATGATGCAACGTAGATCCCTTTGTGCCTCTCCTACAATCTTCAAAGCTCTTCTGGCACACCATGTTCCCTCGCCATCCTCCCCCCTCCACCCTGGATCATAGCTCCCTTGTTTCTCACACCTCCAGTCCCTATGAGATCCCTGGCCAACCCCCCCTCCACCTCACTCCCCCTCCTCGTTGCCACCTTTTCACGCTATCCAACATTTGTGAGGCAGTTTACACATATTAACACTAAGGTTGGGCTATGAGGAAAGGTTCTAAGCAGAGCTCTTCAAACTTGATATTACAATTTTGGCTCATCTTATAGTGCTCTTAAATAGAGTGGTTTGCATTGGATTTCCTAACTCTTGGTCGAGGCACATTATCTATCTGATCCACAAGACCAGGTTAGTTTCGAACTCCAACAACTACAGGACCATCATGGTCGGGCATACATTTTCCAAACTCTACACCACTATTCTTAACACTATCTTATCTAGGGAGCCTGACTGTTGGCATTGTCAGGCAAGGGGGTAGATCAATTTCCAGATTGATTATCAGACCATGGATCATATCCTGACTATGCAAACTAAGGAGGATTGACAACGCTCAACGAAAGTCTACTGCTGCTTTGTAGACTTTCGCAAGGTCTTTGATTCTATTCCTAAGACAGTGCTCTTCCAAAGACTTAGGGATATTGGGGTTTTAGAGACTCTCCCAACGGCTATCGTGAGGTTATACAAGAGTGTTGTGGGCAAGTTCAAGACTCCTCAGGGATTTTCGGATCCTATTTAGAGCACCATCAAGGTGAAGCAGGGTACCCTCTCTCCCCTGCCCTTTTTGCTATCTACATTGATGAGCTCGAGGGTTTCCTCTGAGACTTCTCACATCCTGGTAATGGCTATAATCTACACCAAGCTTTGATCTACATTTTGCTTGTTGTCGATGATGCAGTTCTTTCAGGTTCTTTCTCCGAGGGGCTTCAACGGCTTCTTGATGGGTTGCCCTCCATTTGTGAGTCACAGAAGTTAGCTATGAACATGGGCAAGACACAAGTGACAATCTTCAACTACTTGAAGACCTCACATCTCCACTTCTACTTCCAAGGCAATGAGATTAAAATCATTTCCTCCTATACTTACCTAGGGATCAAGTTCTTTAGGCCCCATTTCAATTTGATATCGGCCCATTCAACCACAAGTGAATAAGGGGCTCAACTCCCTGCCCACGCTCGAGAGACAATGCTTCAGACATCACTTCCAATATACCACAACCAAGACCTCCCTCTTAAACTATTTGGTCAGGTCAAGTATACTTTATGGCCCCATTGTGTGGGGACCCTCTCTCCTTGAGTCTGCAAAAGCTTGGCTCAAGCAGCTCCAAACGTTACTTCGACGCATTATCAGATGTCATCAATCCACTCCCCATAGTATGATCTTGGTCAAGTTTGGTGTTCATCCTTTCAGGCTTAGGACCATCTTTGATCTTATTTGGCTTCTCTACAAGCTTCAGAGCTTGCAGATTTCACTGAGGGTTGGCACAAATACACTTACCTGGTCTATTGCACTTCTTAGGCGGTTGCAGTGATTGATCCTGCTGGCAGGGCTCGTTGCTAGTTCGCCCAATCCTCATCTCTTCTTAGGTCACTTGGGATCGCAATGGACCCTCTTCCTCCCTTCCAATTCTCTTTGGATGCCCACGCTCACCTCCTTCCCACTCAGCAAGAGCTGAACAAGCATTTCAAGATAGACATCTACAAGTAGTATATTATCACGAAATGTAGTAACCCTATAGGGGGAATCCACTCAGGGATGGCTTTCTCTATTAAGCACTACATGGATATCCAAGACAGGGTTATTGTATGCCCGTTGTACCTCACACGTCACTGGACTCATGCCCTCTGCATCTCTTTAGGATCTTTCAGAGTGGATTGTCATTGGTTACATATAATGACTAACCAAAAATATGATAGGGAGGACAAGATCTGTCGCTTTTGCTCCCTTGGGGTTGTGGAGATGGAGACTCATTTTGTTTTTCATTTCCCCTTCTACTATGAGATCAAGAGGAGGTTTTAATGCTTTCTCAGAGAGTGCAAGCCCCTCTCATCTTTCTTCAAATACATTGATCAGCAACATCTTGCCATTTAACTCTAGGAGACCATACGGCTCTATAATCACTCTACAGCTTCAATTACCATCAAGATAAACTTCAAACCAATTCATCACCTCATTCGCCCCTCAATCTCCTTTCAAGAGGTTCCTATCCAAGGGAAGATGTGGTTTCTTGGCTATTCTTTGTCTCACATCAGATCTGTGAGGCCTCGCAAAGGGTACACTCGGCAACTTCACCCTTTCTCCAGTGGCTCCTTGAGATGGTCTGGGACACACCCTCACCTTTAACTATATCCTTCGATTCTAGACTACTTCTTGCCTCTGAGGAGTTTTAATCTTTTATTAATTGTGTTCTCTTTGCTTTCCTATTTTGTTCTCTTCGTGAACACCATTTTGTGCTCCCATTGCTGATTGTGGCCTTGTTGTACGCTTTTCAGTCCCTTAGACCCTTATGGTCTCTTGTTGGACATTAATAAACTTATCTTTAAGTTTTCAGGACATATCATATATTCTAGGTACAATATTACATGTTTGTACCATGGAGAAGACTATACGTTGCTTTGGGAGGGCTTCTCCTTCCAAGGCATTGCTTGAGCAGCCTCTAAATGTGATGCTGCCATGAGCATAGCAAAACTTTTCCTTCAACCAATTCAGTGATCTGAAACTCAATTTTTCCAATCACGTGCAGTGAAAAAAAATGACCATGGAAAAATCAGCCCTTTATTGTGTGTGGGCGCGATTTTTGCCAACAAAAAAAACATGAATACCGACGGCTTTTGCAGAAAATGGCCATAATTTTCAGACAAACCCTAGTTCGAAGCAAATTGAAGCAGATGAAAGTAAATTCAATACTAGGTAGATAATTTTGAACAAGAAATTATAAATATTTTTGAAAAAATAAGAGTGTTGGCTCTGATACCATATTACGAAGTAATTGACAAATATCTGCTTCATATTAACAATTATCAAAAGACCAATTTCTACAAAAAGAATGAACAATGTTTCCTTAGGAAACGATCATAAAAAATAAAAACATTCTATTCTAGCAAATAGAAAACTAACAATTAACTATAGACTAACTAAATATTAGAAACATTTTAATATTTACAATAGATTACAAATAGATAACCATTAGATAATGATAGACGCTATCTATTATCGTAATATGAGCCGGCAGGGTTTATTACATGCTAGTTGCAAGAAATGCTCGATACCAATCCCTTGCTTCATTAGTTAGAGACTGTGAATAAATTTCATGAGGAAATCTTCATCCTCAATGTCCAAGCCATCATTAGATTTATGAACAATCTCAAATGATCTTCACCAGATACTATCGTATTTCCTCTAAGGCAATCCTTAGTTCAATTGTTACTAGGTCAGATACCAAAGAATCCTATTTAAGTCGTCTAAATATTTCTAAAGCCAATGGTGGTGGTGTAGGAACATGGCCTTTACCTTCCATAGCAGGATTGTTTTTTCGATCCAATAGGATCAGATCCTGTAGCATTCATTTTTAATCCTTGCTTCCGGGATTGAACCTCCAGCATTAATGGCTTGAACATTCAAAATGACTACACTATGTGTGAAATTGCGAGGCTGATCTATATTTCTCAAAGCTTCAATCCTTCTTTTCAAGTCATCTCTGATTCATTGAGCCTCTATCCTATCCAGTTCAACCTTGAGTTCATTTACCTCTTTTAGAAAATTTGATTCCCTTGAAACCTCAGTTTTACCTTCATATCAGAGAGCCCTTGGTGAATCTTGGTCATCTTCAGTCTCTAGAGCATCTCACAAATCTTAAGGTCCAGTTGCAAAAGTATACTTGTACCAATAAGGACATCCATCTTGCTTTAAACGAGACATGGCATAATCAACAAAATCATTATCCCTATACCCGATTGCCAAAAGATTAACTTTAGAGACAAATCTTTCATTGATGCCATTCTCTATTCTTAACCTTTCCTTTTCCTTTTCAAGGCTGTTAGAGAATTGTTAGGTTCTTCAAAGTCACCACCACATGATTTACTCCTATCATCAGTATTCTCTTTCTGCTTTAATGAATTAGATTAAAAGTGGAAAGTCTGCCTGGATCCTTAGCTTTTCATGTTACATTGTCTTTGTGCAAGTATCCTACCATTTTCTCACCAATGTATTCCAAAACAAGAGACAAACAATTGAATGCACAAATGAATTATGAACACTGTCATAAGTTCTAAAATGAATCACAATATATATATATAGGCTGTCATAAGTTCTAATATGATCAGCTTCTTGAGCAGCTAGGCAGATCGAACAGTATCTATCATAGTGTGTCATGTGTTTCATGTTTCAAAATCAATCACTTTGTTTGTGTGCAACCACTTGAACACATCTTCGAAGTCTCCAACTTTTCTTAATGGGCATACATGCTGTCAAATAAGAATCATCCATTGCTTCCTAGATTGTAATGCATTATTTACAATGTCAGATAAAATCCTTTTTCCATCAGCATTAAGTTTAGGCAACCTCTATCTAGCCAAATAATAAACTTGCCATATTCACTCTTTGTCGATCATGTATCTAGAAGTCCTGACAAGTGCAAGCCCTACATAACACCATCATGTAACCATTTGGTGCATGTATTCTCGCATTTATCATTTCCTTCTGCATGCAAGATTCTCCACCCAAAAATAGGAACACCTACGCATGATGGATTTCCATCCTTAGTACCATCAGAAGCACATCATTACTCCTCCTCTGCTTGGCCTTGGAGAATCCTCTTGGTTGAAGCCAATGGCACATAACACACCCAGTGCAAAGGGGACAACAAGTCATCTTTATCTTCACTTATCAATTACCTTTCACAGTTTCAAATGTTCTTCCTATAGATTGCTCTCTCCTCATTCAAGAAAAGGATCAAAAAGTCACATTCTAATTGAGGGCATTCGAAAGAGGGGATTGTTGCTCTGTAGACTCTCCATACTCAGCCACGAGGTGTGCAAGGTCTACATTTCCTTCAGAAGAGGTGAGTTTATAGCCAACTACACAAATTCTAGCCACTGTGTTCTTGTCACCACAAGGAATATCTATCCTGCCAACCACTGCTTAAGCTACTCCTTCATGAGTTCCTTTGTTTATGGTTCTTATTTTTCCAAGCACATGGATCTTCTTAGTATATGTTCTTAATCAGATTTTCCTTGTGTTTCATAAATTTATTTGTTTTTTACTTCGTTTTAATAACTAGCTAATTTTTAATTTGAAACAGTTAATTAAAAGTTAATTTCCATGTATCATAAATACTCTATTCCAGTATCAGATACATCCCTTGCTTATAGAACCATTTGTCATTTCACCATATTGGATATTTTCCCATGAGACAGAAAAGATAATGGCTTTATCTTGACAAAGAATTGTGACTTTGACAAATAAGCTTAATGAAGCAGATAATGTTGTCATTCAATTCAGCCACTACACACAAATGGTCACAACCAACTCTTTTGCCGCCTACTTCTGTTCCGCAAGAGTTGAGATAATAAGTATTCTAGACAGAATATTTATAATTACAGCCATTGGTAGCTCAGAAAATGCATATTTTTACATGCTATCTAAGCTAAAATGCAAAGCTATTGGTAGCTCAAAAAAATCAATTTTAGCATGCTCGCTAAGTTAAAAGCACTGGAAAAGTACCCTGCATGCACTCTGATGTTATGGTGCAACAAAGCAGTAATTCACTTAAATTTTGAACCCAATAGTACAGAAGAGTAATGGTTATTGTATTTATTATTCTCGTATAAACATACCTAGCCCCAGAATTGTGGTGCATATCAGAAATCCTATAAGACTGAAGTCCATTGTGTAAGCAATCTCAAAAACAATGATACATCCTCCGGTGACCATAAGATGCTTTGGTGAAGAAGCCATAATATGTAATCTGCAATCACAATTGTTGTTCAGATGATCAAGAAACAGTATCAAATTAAATTACTCTAATACCATCATTCAGAAAAATGCACCCATATATAGGGGAGGAAGCATTAAACTCTCAAACCTTTGATACCAAAATATAAGCTATATGCTGTCAAGACAATATTTAAAGAGCCTGAACAATTCTTAGGCAGAAAACGAAACTAACAAAATAGTAAGAAAACATTTCTGGTAATATCAAAATCAAGCCTATAAACAAGCAGCAACACAGCATTAACGTCTAATGAGACAAGTCCAAACTAATAGCACGAGTAACATGTAATTTTTTTATATAAACCCTGGCATGATCCAACCATCTTTACCCCAACTGAGAACAAACATAAATTTTGATCTAGAGGAGCATGTAATAGGAGTTACAAGCCACAAAATACTAAAAAATATGAATGTACTCCGAGACTGCAGATGGCTTTTGAACTAAAAGGAAATCATATTGTCCCCATTTTACACCATGATGGACAAGAATATTAAGCACCCGAGTGGAGAACCAATATCCAGAAAAGACAGTAAGAATGTCAGAACTCCAGATGTAATACTATCATGCAAATGAAGTATTTCATTCATGGAGAAAACAGACTTTTTAAGCTGAGAGTACATAGAAAATAGAGGAGCACATGGTGTACGAGAGATTAAAGAAAGAATATGCTGACTACTTTTTGTCACCCCTCAAAGCAACACAATAGCAGCGAAGGCCTCATTCAATTAGACTTGTGCTATTCCATGATATACTTGGCTTTCCTTCCAGTTCACTGAAAGGGACAAGTTATGACTTTTTGAATTTTAGATAGAGCTTATTAAAAGAAAAATGAAAGATGTATGATGCATGACAAGTTAAGTGATCCAGAAAAAATGATTGCGGAAACTTTTGAATGAAGCTGTTCAGAAATGCTGATCCAATGTAATCAGGCGTACAATTCCAATCAATTTATAAACACTTTGTTTGCCTTTCAGCTCACTAAAAGCAACAACTTGTGACTTCGTAGGAAGAGCTCATAAAACAGAAAATGGAAAGATACAGAAACAAGGCAGGTGAACTAAAAAAAGATTGTGGAAACTTTTATCAAGTTGTTAAAAACTGAAAAAAAGTTATGCAAGCTGGTTGACTTTAAACAGACACCGTAGAACTATGAAAATGCCAACAAAAAACAAGCACCAAATAACAGAATTGTAGAGAAAACAGAACAAAACAAAAAAGAGAAACATTACTGATTATTGACACAAAAATAAAGTTTAAACTAAACATGAAAGAGGCGCAACATATCAAATAAAACCAGCAGGGTTTCATTTTATACAATAACCACCTTCAACAAAATCACACTAGAGAACTAAATCAAGGTTTTTACAGCTACCTGTCTTCAACAAATGAATCAACATAATATATCAGCACAATTCCGAATAGAATGGTGCTCAAATAAGCCCAGGTAGGAGATGTGGCATAGTCACTTTTCTCTGAATTTGGCCCCTGTAAAAGAATCAAATTAAAAAGGCAGAACCTGAATGAAGATCCAATCCTGCATGCCTTATATAAATATGAAAGACAAAATATTTTCTGCATGTAAAAAAATGTAGTAAGGACCCAAGGAAACTTACTAAAGTTGACTGCCATATAGCAAAAGGAAATATAAAGCAAGTGGCAGAAGCAATAGTTACAGCATGAAGCCGCCTCTTCTGCTGTGTCTGAAAGGACAAACAACAAATATTGTAGTTGATATCCATGAATAAATTTCCCTCATCCTTGGAGGTCATCCAGTCATCTCTTTTGCAAATTCAAAACAGGAAACACTAGAAGGAACAATGAACAAACCTTCAATGAAACCCGCCGAGCAATCACTCTTCTCAAGGCTGATAAAACTCCAGCAATAACAGGAGCAATCATCTTATGCAAACCAACTTTACCTTCCTCATTCAAAGACGCATCTTCCTCTGAGCTTTCTTTTATTGGTAACTAAGAGTTAAGTTTCCAATGCAGATTATTCCAAGAAAAATAACGATTTTCCAAATATACCACATTTTGGGAATTTGATTCAGATTCCATATCATCTATTGAATAAGATACCACTTATCCTTTCACTTGCCAGAAGACCTGCCATGCTGACATAATAAATCCACTCAAGTTTTTGACATTGCTATTCAAATTTATATTGCATTTGAGATCAAGAAGGGAGATAAAAAATATTTGGAAAGGATATTGAATGGTGAATAGCTTGCCATGGTCCATCCTTGAGACAAAAAATAAAAAGATGCTGCCATTGCAATGAGTCCGCCCACCTTTAAAACCACGATTTGAATTAATATAGTATAATGTATGTCCAAAGGAGCACTGTCAACTGTAAAGATCTCTATCAAGCAGTGCCATCAAAAAATTATGTTTAGAAGATAGTTACTTGTTTCAGTAGGCAAACCAAGAACTGGCCTTGAACTTCATGATGAGGAATTTAAAAATAATGGGTTTCACAGACAGTTCTAACATGCGCTAGATTTGAGATTTAACTTGTTTATATTCAAATACCCAGACTCAATTAACTTGTTTATATTCAAATGTCCAGATTCAATTTAAGTAATGGGGTTCCATGTCTATCTCACTTTGTCTGCTAATACAAGGCCTTACAATCCCAATTTGTTTCTTAAATGCCATTGCGATACACAACAATAACAAATCAACAGTATTTATTTGAATTAGACTATTAATTCTAACCATAACTACTTAAACCCCAAGTGATTCTGATAACCATATAATTCCATGGAACAAGATTCCAGGGAAGACTCCCATAACACTTGGACCAATTAAATAGATTGAAGGTTATAATGATCACTAAAAAAATGGAAGGTTGTATTCAGTTGATTCACATATTGTCCAGCTCTGGCATGTTTCTATATTCCAGTTCTTTTTCATTTCACTTTTATAATATTATTGTCAAGAAAAATGATGAAAACAAAACCAGCTAACTTAGAAACATTTGCACCCCAAAGCAGCAAATTAAGACCTTGGCATTCAACAAAAGTCAATCAAGAGACAATCATTCTAATTTCAAATGTTTACTGTATGAAATATTGATAAGTAGGGAGATAATATGAAATATATTTATTCTAAAATATTTATCAAATGACAATATAGATGCAACCCCTTGTTCATCCCTTTGTATAGAATATAAAATATTAATTTGAGAAAAGTGATTCACAAAAATGTCAAAATATTCAAACTTCAAACTACATTATCACATACAAGCTTGACATAGATTTAGATCCTAGAGTTCTCTTCTGAGCCCAAATACTAAGAGGGAGATTGATTTTGAATACCAATCATGTGAGGCCTACTTAACACCATCATCCATTTCACATACAATGTGTTTTTTACTTAAAATTCAAACCCTTGCAGTTGAGTTATATATACTTTCTCCGAGTCTCATATGAGGAATGCACTTTCCGCATCCATCTGGTAGAGTTCCCATCCAAAATTTGATGCAATGACTGAGAACAACAAAATACTTACCATATTTGTAAATGCAACAAAGTTTTCCTCATATGTTATATCCTTGACTTTGAATAGGATTCTACTCTATTCATTTTCATCCCTGTATATCTTTAGGGTACTGTGGCAAATGCCAAGCTTTGAATTTGTATTATTCTAATTTCTTTATATTTGTTGAAATGCATATTCATCTGAAAATCTGGTCACTCAAGCTGGACCAGTGGGTTCATATGGTGAGTTAAGTAATTGTGACTAGATTCTTTCTGATGTAAAACCAACAAGTCAATGTACGTAATAGTTTGTGAAATAAATCGTAGGGTAGCAGGGATAATTAGGAACATATCCATGACCTATCATTCAAATTGCCGACATCAACCCTGTGGAGAAAATGTCAAGTGCCAAAATAATCACTTTGTATGGGCAACAAACTCATCATTCACCATGATCAATTCTAATGTACCACAGCAATTAGTGAGGGTACTGTGGCAAATGCAGGAATTGCCTTGACAAACAAGAGATCACTTCAACAATTTCTTACTAGCAGAATTAGCAAATTCATTTTGAAACAAATGGAATATGTGATATTTGTTGAGTTTTGGGATCGAATTGATTCATTTCACATGCTTTTTGCAATTTTTGCACCAAGCAGGAGTGGGTGAACACAATAAGCATTGTTGGCAGACTCAGAGAGTGCTGCACATGTATTTAACAAAACAAATGAGTAATTGCAACCATAACTCACCAAATGAACTTGCCAAGTTTCTGGCAAGTACTCGTCAGAAACTTAGCAAGTTCGTAACAAAAAAACTTGCTGGAAGTGATAGTTATGGGAGATGCACCAAAAACGCAGTGAAAACATTCAAAAATGCATTTTTTCTCTATGCATTGAACCACTCCCTGCACACTCTGCCCACAGAAACCTTGCATCCATTGTAACTAATTGAAAGGATTTGTAACGAATTTGAAGGGCAACTTCGTACTTTTTTTTCCTTTTTCTTTCTTTGCAGACATTTAAATTCATTTAGGTTGCTTAAACTCTAGCATGTAGGTTAAAACCAATTCATAGTTTTCTTAAACTTAGTAGCACTTTAAAATGTATTTGCAAAAACTTGGATTGATTACCATTTTTTTCATTTATCCTAAATATTTGTCTTTTAGAAAACGACTGTCTTTTTCTACACATTATTTTTATTATTTTACATATTTTGGGGAACAATAGTATTTTATATTGAATTTATGCTGATTTAAACTAAATTACATTGATTTGAATAAATTTTAGGCTAAATTTATGCTGATTTACGAGAATATATGTTCAATTTATGCTTTTTTTTGTATTTGATAATTAAAATGTAATAATTTCATTTTGTACATGTAGTTTAGATACAATGGCAACTAGAGAGCTCTTTGAATCATGCTCAACCCAATCGATACCAATTACAAGCTCTTGTTCTTTTGGAACTAGAGGTCCTGTTTGGAAATAAGTTGTACATGGACTGACACCTAGAGCATTTATTTGCATAAGATCCCTAAACCTATAAACCGGTTCAAATACCTTCTTGTCCTATATCAACACTGCATCATAATGCCAAGCCCTATATCAACACCATGAAAGACATAAGAAGAGAGATGAATGCCCAGCTTGCATTGATGTAGGAAAAAAATTACAAAGGGAGAAGACAAGGGCAGTCGTAGCAACATACATAGTTAGCTTTCATGGTCCTCAAATTAAAGCAGAAATAGACAAATATATAGCATGTTAAGACATAGTGGGTTCCCTTCATGATCCATACATACAAAACACATCAGCATCCACTTCATCATCTTCAAGTAGATAGCTAGAATCTATACACACAAGATAATGTTTTTATACCCAAAAACATACCTGCAGCACAACTGTCGTTGGAAGCTATGGGATGGAACAAAAAGGTGCATCAACAAGAAAATTGGTACTTCGACAACATTCCATTCAATGTGGCAAGCAGTACTTCTTGGGATATTTTGGAAAATGCAATGACAATAGTGGGAAAAGCAGGCACCTTCTTAGAAAGACTTAAGTGAGAGGTTGCTCATGAATACTAATGAAAAGACAAAGTTAGTAGTGGAACAACAAAAGTTGCAAAGGTGCAAGTATGACTGCACTATTCTTTTGGAGCAGTGGACAAACAAAAACAATCATGCCACTATCAACTTTTTGATATCTTCAAATGATCAGGTATTTTTTTTTATAAGTCAGTGGAAGCATCTAACAAAGTAAAAATTGCTAAAACATTGAGTTGCATGTTGAAGGAAGATGTCATGGAGATGGGCATAAGGAATGTAGTTCAAATCATAAATGGCGATGCAGTAGCATACATGGCAGATGGGAGATTGCTTCAACATAGATATGAGTTACTCTATTGGACCCCTTATGTAATACATTTCATTGACCTTTGGAGGATATTGACAAACTTGGTTGGGTGATGTTGACTCCCTCATTTTATATGAATGACTATACAGGGTAAATAATCGAATAAAGAGAAAAACATTAATAACTTACAACAACAATTCCATAAAGATCTATCAATTCATTAATCATTAGGTATTACAACATAATTCAAGAATTCCACATGCACTCCCTAATCATGTTTCCAAGTAAGTTCATATTAGATGGTTGATGGTTGATGATTGATGAGAACTACCAATCATTTACAATTGCCAACTAATTAAATTATTCACTCATGATTGACAAACAAAATTGGGAGGCTCAATCATGCCTATCACATGGGTGACCCACGCGATTATTCCTGCTTGTCACATCAGCGATCTGGGTGTTAGAATGTGAAGTTGATGTTGTTCATGTTGTTGTCATTAACAATTCTCAGTGACATCACCTTATCCTATGTATTATTGAGGATTTTGTTGTATGTGTACTGACATCCTTGGCATATCAGTAAAGGTGTTCACCAAAGGATATGCTTTATATGTTTATCCTTATTTGTTTCAGTAATGGTTCTAGTTTGCGTGCAACATATGGTGGATCTATTATTTGGGTTCGGACCTATTTAGAGCTTGGTCATTTGTGTTTCGGTCCCAGCCACTACAATGTGGCATGTAACACGTTTAATATATCCCTTGGTAATGAAGGCTTTTGGAGATGGTGTTGTCTGCTAGCATATTCGAGGAGTATTATATTGATCGAGGTGGCTCATGTTTCATTCCTTACCAGCATGGAAATATTTTCAGTGTGACCTATTTCAAACATTTTTGGCCAACATCATTGATGGCATCAAACTGCATAGGGAGAGTGAGAATTTCAGTTGTTAACGTGGCTTGTGTGATACGTGTATGCAAAGTGAATGTGACTCTAAAGATCTGTGTGGCTACTAGTGGTGGATTCTATCTTATTCCATATATTCTGGCAGTGATACTATTTATATTGGCAGTTAGCCAAATTCATATCTCAAGCTAGTTAGACCAACTGGCAGTGAACCAAACTGGCAGTGAGCCACTTCATTTTCTTCATGTTTTTTCCCAGTTTGGATTTCCACATAAATTTTATGTCCATTGTGTTGGTATTTTCTGTGCTTTCATGTTTACATATGTTATCAATATTTAAGGTGGTTACGGATAGATCAGAAGTTGACATTGCTATTGTTTATAATTTACCGACAAAGTAAAAGTTTTAGAAAGTGCTGTGGAATAACTGATTCTCACCCCCCACCCCCCCCCCCCCCCCCCCCCCCCTCCGCCACCCTGAGTTAGTCAGTCTGATCAACAATTTGTATCAGACCTTGGTTCCTCAGTGTAGAGCTTAACTGCTTGAGGCAGATCCAATGGCACACAAATAAAACATTCCCATGTTTGATGGATCTGACTACAGTACATGAAAAGATAGGATGAAAGGATATTGAGTTTTGGTCGGTTACAATACCTGGAAGCATATGGAGATGAAGTATATGTTTCCTCAAAATAGCCTCAACACTCAAGATGAAATCATAGCCTATGAGGAGAATGAGAAAGCTAGGTATATTATCAATAGTTCTTTATCTAAAATAGAATTAGCTAAGGTTGTTTCTTTAAAGATTGCTTATGAATTTTGGCAAAAGTTGAAAGAGATTTATGAAAGAAATGATAGGGTTAAGTTATCTAAGAAGCTAACAGCTAAGCAATGCTATGACAATCTGAGAATGGAAGAAGGTGAAGACACTAGAAGTTATTTTCAAAAAGTTGACAATGCAGTAAATGAAGTCAAGAACCAAGAAGGAACTACTGTTGATGAGGATTATGTGGAAAAGATCTTGATGACATTATCAAATAGTTATAGTGACAAGATCTTGGCTATAGAGGAAGTGTATGATCTAAAGAAGTTTACTTAAAAAGAATAGCTGTTTGACATATTTGAGCTGAGGAAGTTTGGAAGAGAGAAGAGCAAATATAAAACAACATTCAAGGCAACTAAATCAGAAGAACCTGATGATGATGATGATTCATATGAATTTGAAGCAAACTTTGCAAGGAGGTTGAAGAAAGGTACCGGCAAGTACAAAGTTATGTTACCTCTGAAATGTTTCAGTGTGGTAAGAGTAGTTATTTCGCTACTAGACGTCTAGAGAAAGGTCCTAGACAGAAGTTTAAGTTGTTAAATAAGAAAGCTTACTATGTTAATGAAAATGCTAGTGTGTTCTGTGTTGAAAAAGAATATGAAAAACCAGGAATTTATATTTCTAACATTTGTGTTAGAGTTGATGATAATGTTGAAACTACTTTGTATGTTAAACGGAACAAAAATGAATGGCTAAATTAATAGTGGTTGTTCCCATCTTATGAATGGTGATAAAAGTACGTTTGGAACACTTGACAAATATGATGATGGTCCTATTAAATTTGGTACTGATAAGGCAACATATATTGTCAATAGAAGCTCTATTACTTTTGATGGGAAATTAACACTGACAGTATTTACTATGTGAAGTGTGTGTATCATAATCTTTAAGTGTTGCACAGATGTGTAAGAATGGTATGATGTTGTTTTCAAGAATGAAGGATATGAAATTAGAAAGAGATCTGGAGGAATAACTGCAGTTGGAAAAAATAATGAAAGAAACATTTATCAACTTGAAGGACAACAAAATGATGTTTGTTATCTTGAATTGGTGACAATTGGCTTTCACACCAAAGGATGTGTCACATCAGTTTTGACAATCTGGAAAGGATAAGTTCATCGCATGCAATAAAAAACTTAACTAGATTATGCAAACCAGACAATTTGATCTGTAAGGGATGTCAGGAAGGAAAACAGAATGGAAAATATTTCAAAGCAAAAGACTATTCATCTCCAGGTTTATCAGATTTAGTGCACACTGACCTTTGTGGTCCTACCAGAACAAGAAATTTTACAAGGTGAGAGATACTTTATACCTTTCATTGATGATTATTCAAGATTGACATGTGTTGCATTTGTAAGAGAAAAATCATAAGCATTTGAGAAATTCAAGATATTCAAGGCTAGAGTTGAAAATGAATGTTGTAGAAAGACCAAATGTTTGAGTTCTGACAAAGGAGGATAATTTAATTCTGACGTGTTTGAAAAATTTGCAAGAAACATGGTGAATTAAGAGACAGATTTCAGCGGCAAGAACACTAGAGAAGAATGGTGTAGTGGAAAGAATGAAACAGACAATTCAAGAAGCAGCAAGAACTATGATGAAAGAATTAAGTTTACCAGAAGTTTACTAGAAAGAGGCAATACACATGTGGTGTAAACACTGAACTGAGTTTTGTATTAGAAGAAGTATAATGAATTGTGGCATCGAAGAGCACCGAATGTGAAATACTTCAAAAAATTTGGAAGCAAATGTTATATTCAGAAAGATTAAGACAGTCTTGGCAAGATTAACAATAGAGCTAATGACGATATATTTCTAGCATATTCTACAAGGAAAAAAGCTTACCCATTGTTACAAGAAGATATTGAACAAGATAGTTGAAAGTGATGATGTGAAGGTTGATGAAGATTCCTCAGAAACACAGAGAGTATGAATTAGATACAGAGGATAAAGCAAAGGAGGAGGAGATGGTGCAGGCTCTGGCATCTGCAATTAAGATACCAAGGTATGCAAAAAAAAAATCTCTGAGAATCATATTATTGGTGTTAAAAACAAAGGAGTTGTTACTAGAAGTAGAGCAGCACAAGAACAAGCTTTATTTTGTCTACTTTTGGAAATTGAGCCTAAATCTGTAGAAGCAGCATGTAATGATCCAAATTGGGGGTGAAGAAATGCATGAAGAACATGATCAAATAGAGAAGAACCAGACATGGGAGCTTGTGCCCAGGCTGGCTGATAAAAATGTAATTGTTAAAAATTATGTTTACTGGTAAAATAGTACGAGAATGATAAAGTAGTAAGGAAAAAGGCGAGGTTAGTGTGTAAAGGTTATTCTCATATTGAAGGAATTGATTTTGATGAGACCTATGTCCCTATTACTCAGTTGGAGGCAATTCAAATGTTTCTAGCTTTTGCAGCATAAAAGATTTCAAAGTCTATCAGATGGATGTAAAGTCAGCATTTCTTAATGGGGAGCTAAAAGAAGAAGTTTATATTTAGCAATTGGAAGGATTTAGCTTAGAGAAGAAACCAGAAGCACTATGTAGACTAAATAAGGTATTGTGTGGTTCAAAGCAGGCACTAAGAGCCTAGTATCGTAGTTTAGATAGATATTTGATTAGACAAGGGTTTCGGAAAGGTTCTGCAGACAACAACTTACACTTCAAAGCTTACTCGGATCAGATCCTGATTTTTATTGTGTATGTTGATGACATTATTTTTGGAGGAAAGGATGACTTGTGCAAGAGATTTGCAGCAAGAGTTCAAGATGTCCATGTTTGGTGTGATGAGCTTCTTTCTCAGATTGCAAGTAAATCAGAATAGTAAAGGCATTTTCAATTCACAGTCCAAGTATGTCAAAGAATTATTCAAGAAGCTTGGGTTGGAGAATTTCAAACCAATATGCGCTCCTATTGTTACCGGTTGTAAGTTGACAAGGAGGATGATTCACTGAAAGAAGATGCAAGTATAGATCAATGATTGGAGGATTATTGTACATGACGGTTACTAGACCAAATATCATGTATGCAGTATGTTTAACAGCTAGATTTCAGCAAGAACCAAAAGAATCACATATTATAGCAATAAAGAGGATTTTCAGATATCTAAAAGGAACCAGAGAGCTTGGATTATGGTATCCAAAAAGATTGTATTTCACCTTGACAGCTATACAGATGCAAACTGGGCATTCTAGATAACAGAAGAAGTACCAGTGGAGGCTTATTTCTTGGGTCCCAGTTGGTTTCTTGGTCAACCAAGAAACAAGATTTTGTAACTTTATCGACCATTAAATAGAGTAAATTGCAGCATCCTCATGTTGTGCTCAAGTCTTGTGGATGAAGCAGACCTTGAAGCATATAGGAAACACTTTTGATGAGCCAATTCCACTCATGTATGATGATACAAGTGGTATAAGTGCGTCCAAGAATCCAGTGCAGCTTTCCAAAACTAAACATGTATCTATCAGGTATCATTTTATTAGAGAAAAGGTTTCGGATGGTGAAGTGAAGCTTGAGTATGTGCCTACAAAGGAGCAGATAGAAAACATTTACAAAACCATTGTGCAAAGATACTATTGAATATCTCAGGGGGAAGTTGGGATTTTTGTCCATCCCTAGTGTTCACTAAATGCCTTAATGTGTGCATTGGTCTCGTGATTTGCATGTTTATTCTTTTCCAGATCAATGCTTGGTGGATTCCTCTCAGAGGAAGCAAAGTGAGTTAGTAAGGGGGAGAAATTGGCCCTTTGTCATTGTTGTCAACGGGAGAAGAACAGAGAACCTTGATTTTGATGTTGGCCATGCTTTGTTATTGATGAATTTTGCCATCAACAACAAAGGGGGAGATTGTTAGAAAGTGAAGTTGATGTCATTCATGTTGTCGAAATTACTGGTTGTCAATGATGTCAATATATCCTATGCCTTGTTAAGGATTGTGTTGTATCGATTGATGTGTATCAATATCCTTGGTGTACCGGTAAAAGTGTTCAACAAAGGGTGTGCTTTAATTGTCTATCCTGATTCATTTCGGTAATGCTTCTATTCTGTGTGCAATATATGGTGGAGCGATTATTCAAGTTCGGTCCTATTTGGAGCTTGGTCATTTGTGTTTTGATCATGACACCTACACTGTAGCATGTAACATGCTGAATTTATCTGTTGGTACTGACGTCTTGGGAGATGGTGTTGCGAGTTGGCATGCATGAGGCATGTTATATTGATTGCAGTGGTCCAGTTTTTCATTCTTTTCGACCATGGGAATATTTCAGTGTGACCTATCTCAAATTGTTTTTGGCCGACATGATTGATGGTATCAAGCAGTATTGGGAGAAAGGGATTTAGTTGTTCATGGAGCTTGTGTGATGTGCATATCCGAAGTGAATGCGACTCTAAAGATCTGTGTGGAGTCTGGTAACAGACTATTTCAGTGATAGTGTTACTAGTGGTGGATCCAATCATATTTCATATATTTTGGCAGTGGGCCTATTTGTACTGGTAGTGAGCCTATGTGTATTGGCCATATTCATATCTTATGGTAATTAGCTCAATTGGCAGTGAGCCACTTGCAAAATCACCTAAACCGTCGATCATTTCATGAAAATTAACTTCTCCATCATTTTCGACATAAATTTTGTGTTCATTGTGTCGGTATTTCATGTGCTTTCATGTTTACATCTGTTATGGATGTTTAAGGTGATTACTGATAGATCAGAAGTTGATATTGCTATTGTTTATACATTTACCAACAAAGTAGAAGTTTTAAAAAGTGTTGTGGAGTAATTGATTCACCCCCACCAACCCCCCACCCCCACTGCCACCCCACCCCGCATTATTCAGCCTGTTCAACACTGAGTCCGAACCTCGACAACAATGTCTAGTGCCTACTTTCATATTCCACACAAATGACTATGTAAACATTATGTTGATAAAGAAGAAACCACTAATGACTTACAACTGCATTCCACAAAGATCTATCAATTCATTCAATGATGAGATATTATAATGTAATTCAAGAAAAATCCACATATATAGTCCTTGATCAAGTTTCAAGTATTTTGTGGGACTTTTTCAGGATCTTTAGATATTTTTAATATATTTTGAATGTTCTTTAACACTTTTAATTCTAATAACATTTTTGCATATCATAGGAATGTGTTGTTCATTTGCTTTTTGTTTTATTTCTCTAACATACTCTAGTCGTAGACTTTCATTTTTTATAGTTTTCCTTCTAACAGTAGTCTATTTTGAATAGCTACTTGTTCAAGTTCGGCAGAATATTCAGATATAAGCATCACCTCTATTGAGATATGTTAATCTGATAGTGTAGGTTCATATAACTACCAAGCCCCTAAAGCCAAATTTTCTCCAAACTGCCAAGGGTGTCAAACCAAAGACAAAAACTTCAAACTTATGAGAAAGTTGTGCAACACTAGACCACTTTATTAAGAGTGGGTAACCCAAGGGTGGCTCCCCCAAAGGTATCCTTAACAAGATTGATCACAATGAAAGATGTGCAAATGAATAAACATGTAATAGTACCCAATGTACACTTGGTCCTAAAAGTTGTCACTAGACCCAAGACTAACCTACACATAGGACCTTTTGCCAAGCTTATACAACTGCAAGATGCGGGTGTGAAAAAGAGTGATTCTCCAAAATGCTAACAATTATGGATCATAAAGGATGCTTCACTAGTTATAACAATTGAACATGAAGTGCATAGAGCTATTTTGTAGTCCTACTTTGCATTATTGGTCCTCCAAGAGTCAGGCTGGATCTGATTCTGGTTAGAACTACATCCTAGTACCAGTCAGGCCAGCCTGCAGGCTGTACCAAGGGGCATCATTTTGTCATCTGATTCATCTAGGACTGACCAGAATGTACCCATGGCGGACTATCAACACTGCAGCCAAAAAGAGATTATTTTTTTTGGCTAGCTTTGACAAGGCACTCTTGTCAACCCTAAAAAGATGTTTGTAAGATTTCCTATAAGTTGGTCATACTATCTTCTACAAGTCATACCTCCCCTTCATATTTGACATTTTGATCATATGAAATAGTTATGTTGTTGCTCCTGATTTGATGGCCACACAGTTTGAAGAGTTTTTTTGAAGAGGTTGTACTATGTACCAAGCCATACGTGGCTAAAGGAGGGCACAGGAAACCAGCAATGAAGCATGTACTTTCTAAAGCTCAAATCACTTGTTTGGAGACACCGTATGGTTATTTGATAATTCCAAGTCACCACGGGGTAAACAAGAATTTGAAGAGTTTTCATGACTTTTGTCCTTCTTGTGCCAGTCATACCAGCAGCCAAAAAACCTTTGTTTCACACCTGTTAATGCATAGCTTATACCAACAATTTCATAAAATATAATTTCAGTGTGTGGGTGAGTTTAGTGGAGGTTTGGAGTGTGTTTCCAGTAGTTTATCAATTTGGTGAATAGTTTCTGGTGTTGTCAGTAAGTTTCAGTTTAGTTTTGGGTAGTACTATCATCAGAACAAAGTATTATAATTTATCAGACCTCAATCAGCCTCTTGCATCAACTATTAGGGGTATACTTCAATTGGGTTAGTAATTTGACACTGTGGCAATGATATTCTATGTTGAAACTAAGTCCTCTGGGTAATTTTATGTGCTTGTAGCAGTATTATGAGCAAGATTGCATGGGGACGGAGGTACTTGGGTACTTAGGGTACGAGTGCGGTTCAAAATAGGGGACATGGGGGTACTTGGGTACTTCAAACTTTTTTTTTAATATAATTTTATATTCATAGAAAGTCTGAAATTATGAGTCACAACAAAGGTTTTTCAAAACAATAACAGTGAAAAGATCTCAAATGTAATGCATTGTTTTCAATTACAAATTTGCAATATGTTTGTAATAATAATATATGATAAATGTTTAGATGCATAACATAGAAGGCAGACTTTAAACATGAACAATAAGATCATAAATCATATAACAATGACATATTGCAAATTATAAACTTCTGACTTGAACAGTGATAAAGTTTACTGTTGATCAGTATTGTATCACAGTTTCATACTGATTCCGTATTGAATTGAGCTTGATAAACAACAAGCTGATACGCAAACAAAAAATTGAAACAAAAATTAGAAATCTTAATCAAGGTGCTTAGCTCTGATGCTTTTCATTGAGTACCCGGTACTTGGGTATGTGGCTACACGTATGAGGGGTGTGGGTATGCATACCCATGCAACCTAGGTTATGAGTCTTATTAAATAATAAAATAATTGTTGCAGCAATTTACTTCATTTCCTGCACATCCAAATAGATTTGAACCTGATACCAAGAGGCTGACTGAAAACAAAAGAAAATACTGAGAGGGGGAGAGGGTGCATCAGTAGTTTAAATTTTATCAAGAGTTGGGACAGATTCATAACAATAAAATAGAAACGATGACACCGAAGATTTATCATATGGAAACCCTTTTGGGTAAAAGCTAGGGTTTACTAATAATCAGAAATGGGCTACAACCCACTACAAGAAAGAGCTTCAACTCTCAAAAATACAGAAATCAGATTTAGGCTTCAACCTACGAAAATTCAACTCAAACAACCGAAGGCTACAAACATTAAAAAAACAACCTTTTAATGCATAACCAAGCTGTTCATAATACACGAGTGGAAATCGATGAAAGATCAGAGGCTACTAGATCAACGATACTGAACTTCAAAACATCGTCTCTATCAACAACCCAAACTATAAATTACTTTACTCAGTGTTCAAACAAACGCCTCTTTCACAAATTTCCTTCTTGTAAGTAAGTCTACAGCTTCCTCTAACACCATGAACTTCAACAGCAGCAGAGAAGATCGACAACCATCTCAATTATCCATGAAAACACAATTATATCAATGTCTTCAACTTCTATTTTAAATGTTAGAATATCTGTAACGTACTTATGCTGAGCAGGTCTGCATGAGTATTCCTTGTGTATCCTTAGCTCCTATTTAAAACTTCTAATCACTGAAGTATGCACACCTCCAATACTACTTTTTCATCCAGCAACAATTAAAACCAAAAACTGCTCTTAAGTAGTTTTCAAGCCTCACTTCCAAAAAGGGCAGTTATATCACCCAGACTTTATATCTGCACTCTATATTTGTTAACTCCTCACAGCAAAAATTTTGTTGACAACTCTTCACATGCATTCAAAAAAATTCATGCACATATCCCTTTACATGTCGCTTCCAAACCAACCTCCTTTCAATCAAAAAATGCATCATGTGTTCATGTGTTACACCAGATATCTGTTGTCGCCACAAAGTCACACTTTGAGCAGGTTCCACAGAATTATTATGACAAACAAAAGATGCTCTTTTTAAACACTCAGTGTTTGTCTTAAAAAACATTGTTATCATTCCATTCCAGCATTTTTTTGGGTTTATTATCACACCAAGCGATCTGTTTTATATTCATCTTATCGCCCGGAAACTCGAGAATTTTACTGATGCTTTGCTGCAGTAGAAAATAACACCCGTCAACATGAAATGATAACCGCATCAATAAACCTGACAAGTTACTAAGTTCCAAAGCTGCCCGCAACATAATCTGAAGGAATTGATTTCAGACAGAACTCCTAAATTGAGTTTTAATATATCCTGCAGCCTTTCATGCCAAAACCATTGATTGCCAAAACATCAAATTCTAAATAAACCAAAGGCTGTGTAAACAAATAGCAAATCCAGAAAATGTTCACATGCCCAGTAATCTATATATTATCTGAAGGAAAACAGCAATACATTCTCTGTGTTCAACAGCCGTTTTTATACTCATCATTTCTGTGCCTATATGCAGTGAATGCAGAGACAAACAAGAACAAAACTCCCATCAGAGGCAAGTAAGCAGCTACATTGCTAGCAGAGATTCCTTCTGCACGTGTATGACCAATTTTAACAAATGCTGTTTTCTACAAACTGACATGTCCGCCAAACTTGCTAGCACACCACATGACATCTTTTGGCACTTAGTGCACACACATCATCCCAGTCAGCTCCACATCAGTACACATGCCAGCACTTGAATTCAAACACCATCAACACAACACAGAGAGCATATTCATTGAACTTCAACAGAAAATTCAAGCACCAGTCATCAAGGAAAAATACCAACAGCTGACAATTCTAAACAAAACTTTAAAATCTTCATTTGAACACAGCTAAATCCTGTGTGAATCCATCATAGATTTTATTAGGGAGAAATCTGGTGCAAGAGCACCATTGATGTTCCTCATCATTTCCATCAATTTTGGTGTGATAGTCAGTCATAGGATGTCATCTCATGTTTGAAAAGCATTGGAAGCTTTTGTCCCAATAAGCCAATGTTAGCCACTTGGTCAAAGTGGGTCAACGTCAGTCATGTGATGAAATTTTATGTCTTGGTATGCCATTGGGACCCCTTTGTCATAGTTGTTTGGGTCTTAATTTGGTTGTGTTGGAAAAAGCATAAAATGTTGCAAAATGCAACTTTTGCAATTTTTTGTCAACTTGTGAAGGTGAACAGTCACCTTTGGGTTTCCTTGTGGAAATGCCTTCATGGAAGATCAAGGGCCATCTGCCATGCTTGAAAATGTAAGGGAGAAGACAATTTGAAAAAGGAATAAAGATTTGGAGTGGGAATTTTAGTGGGATTCCGTACTGTAAAAGCCTGTAAGTCACTGTTTTGTTTTGCACAGTATTCATATTTGCGTAATTGTTGAGAGAATGTGTATTAGGATGTTTTGCATTGTATTTTGAATCGATTGAGGACAAGCGTTAATAGTTTTTATTGATTCCAAGAGCTTCTGCCTATATTTAGTGCTCTCTGTTACCAGTAAGGCTACCTAGTATTTTAACCAAACATGGGCTATCTCTCAAATCAGACCCATTCAAAAATGGAGTTCTTTGGTGGGGAGGGAGGTAGTCCACTGTACTATATGGCTCAGCATTCAATAGTGTTGCCACCCACCATGTTAAAGCCAAACTCAGTTTGAATAGATTAGGCATGTATATGTGACTAACCTGTAGCAGTGATATCAGTAAGTTGATACAGAGATAATATTAATGATGATCCAGGTAAATGAATACAATGAGCTGTATATGGTGTGTTCAGAACATTGATATCAAGATTTGGTGAGCAGGATTGGTGTAAAAGATACTGTAGCAGAGAACACCTTAATTCTAGGCCTTAAGCCCTCAAATCTAGGGTTTTGCTGTTTAGCGATCTAGAAGAGGGTCAAACACCTAAATATTTGGAATCTTGTAGAACTAAAAAAATGGGTGTTTGAATATCTATTTTATTCCTTGGATGATTTGGAAAGATTTTGAGTTAATGCACAAAAACTAAATAGGGAGGGCTAATTGGTTTAGGCCTGTTTTGTGTTTTCTCTTTGTGGGTATATGTAATTAAGTTTGCAACCTCAAAAATGGTTGATTCTAAGTGGGATGGGATGTCTAAAGCCTTTGGTATGCTCAGGGGGAGTCTGGAGAAAGATCCTAGTGGGTCCTGGTGTGATAGCCTTGGAAAGTGCAGAGTCCAAATTGGGGTTTGGTGAAGCTTAGAGATTGGGTGAAGGAATGGGGTGAATCGATAGTAATAGGAGGGTTATTTGGGACCTATACAAGAGTTATCTGACTATCTCAACCAATAGAAGGGTCTTGGAGAATGAACCCTTGCCTTTGGAGCTTACCATAGTAGTTTGTGATTGTCTTAGCCAAGTGCATATCTACTTGCATCAAAATCTTTCATCCTTGAAACCAAACACCTCTAGGATTTTTGTCCTGGGATTTTGTAGTATGCGGCCCTATTCTGCCATTTTTTTAATGTGTTCTGTTTTCTGTTTGCAATGTGTTTATAGAAGTAGAAAGATATACAGTATATATATTTGAGAATTACTAATATTTGCAACAATGAAATAACTCAGAAAATTACAATATTCGGGAAACCTGACAGGCTAAATAAGTCAGAATTAATTTCAGAACTGTAGACACAGAATCTCACGAAATTAAGAGCAACCCAAGTAGTGAAATCACATAACAAAAACGATTACAATCATACCCACAAAATATGATCAGATTTAATGATTATCTGTACTTGCAGCCACCTCCTGCAAGCTCTCCTAGAAATGAACTCTATTGCTGATAAAACTGAAACACAATGCAACCATAATCCTAGACGCCACTTACTGGCCAAAACAATAATGCCAAACCCTATTTGGAAGCTCCAGATACTCATCGGTCATCACCACCCCCAAACTGGTATTGCCAGCTGCAAGGATACAGCCAACCAATGAAGTCACAAAAGCAAACAATCTCTCCCAAAACTTCCTTCAATCAGCCTCTACGGGTCTAATATTCAATAATATTTGTCAAAAGTGAATGTATAGCTCCACAAATTAGTATATATGTGATCTCTATATGAAACCACTAAGAAATCCTCTAGATTTGTGTCTTTCAACAACGTGGAATATGTTGCCTATAAGGGCATCCAAATAAACCCCGAAAGAGAAATCTACTCCACGGAAAAATATAAAACAAAACATCAAAACCAGCATTAGAAAAATGAATTTCAAAGCTCTCTCAATAGCCTCCCAAAAAAGGTTCAAGCCTTTCCTCCTTTACCTTTTACAATATTGAATTAGTATCAGTTTTCCCCAAAGTGGTGTCCAAGACTCCAAAAGAGCCTGACATTAATAACAGTGTCCATATAGTCATTTATGGACAATGACATAGTTAATTTTTAGTTTAACTTTAAAAAAACTTATTTTTATTTAATATCAGTAGACTACTTTAAATATCAAGATAATGATATCCACTACTCCCACCAACATATCTATAAATAGTAATGTAATGACCCTTACTATTAAGGCCACTAAAACCCTCAAACTGAACTGAGACAATTTGTCAAACACTTGGCATGTAACTGAATAGAGCTGCGAATAGGGCTAATTGTTGTGCAACGAAACCACAAAGTACAATGCCAATATCGAAATGTAATGTAATGAACAATAACAGTACCAATAACAATATTCAGAATATGGAAACTCTCAGATTTGATACTTTCAGAATATAAGGACTGTGGTGTCTAATACATATGCATATGAATATAGATTGATGACAACATATAAACCTTCATATTCAATCCTATCAATGCATGCAAATCTGATTACAACTGATTATAATGGACTGAGCTGTGCGTCTACATTAATGACTGATTTTACAATATCAGATTTAGGGGACTGTCACAACTATGCACTTCTAATACATCAAACCCTTGACAATGCAATGCTATGACATGACAATAACCCAGTTCAGATTATATGATAGATGACTGGTTTACAACAGCAACTAATAACTGGAGATAACCAACAATGCAATGACAGTGCTGACTGTTCAACTATTTGTATGCAACACCTTTGACAATCAAAAACCTCAATATGTGCACCTGGTATTGCTGCTGGAGATGTCTGATGTAAACCGCTGCCAAAGACACTAAATCCTCCACAAACAGCCCCCAAACGAACCCCCAAATTGCTGCTGCTGATTCTACTGGCAAGGCCGTACCCAGGCCAGCATGTACGGCCCCTATATAAAAATAATGCTGGGGTTTTGGGACCCCCAAATGCAAGGAATATGGGCGCCTAGGGTTAGGTAGTAACCCTACCAAACCATAAAAAATAACTCCAAGGGGTTGAGAAGATATGAGCAATTATGTGGTTCCAAACCCTGATTTGACAATTCTGAAAATGCACAAATTTTGTCTTCAAACCCCTGCCAAACGCTTCACCAATGCTAGGGTAAATCTGAAACCCTTATTCCAACCAAAATAAACCCTTCAAACAATTTCTCAATGAAGTTCCAATGAGATGGCTGAATACCAACTCCAATTATGCAACCCTTCAGTAGATATTTCACTACCTCAGTTATGCCAATCTAGGGGAGTGATTCGTTCCCAAAGATCGAATAGTATTTGCAGACCCAAGAGACTACAAATTGCTCCACAATGGAAGAAGTAGAAGAAATCTCAAATCCAAGCATGTCCAAATGAGAGGCCCAGCCCTCTATTTATTCACTTTTTCTAAGAAGTTGCTAGAACTTCTAGAAACATCCTTTATAAAACCTCATTATGATGCACTTTTTATAATAAAGTAATTTTATAAAATAAAAAGTGCAACTCAACTTAAAATTATAACATGTAGGCCCCGATAACACATAATAATGAAATATAACCTCTTAACACTTCTTCAAGAGCAAAATATGACCATCTAATCCGCAGAATTGACTCTCTCTCCACACCATTTGCCTACGAGAGTCGAGGATAGGCAAATTCGGCACGCTACACGAGGTCAGCCAAAAATGGGGACATTACAATCCGCCCTTTCCTGAAATTGCTTGTCCCCAAGCAATGGCTGAACAACAACCCAGTCAATCCACTTGGATCCCAAATGAAGTCATGAACTGTACTGCAGTCAACCAACACAAGCTCCTGCAATATCCTTTGCAAAATAACCAAGAGGAATCCATGAATGAATCGTGAACCACTGCTCAACTGAACTCTAACTCCATAACTGCCACAGTTAGGAACCCATGAAACATTAACTCTGAAAATATCAAAACCCAAGTAGAGAGGACAACTGAAACTATCAACATAGCAAATGTCATCAACACATCCCACTGGCCTACATAGAGCGCACAATCCATGTCTGCAATAATGGTGAACACTCCGAAATGAAACTGCACCAAGTGCAGAGAATCCACACACTGTACACCAACTGGAGTCAACATGTCTCTGCAGATCACCAGCCATGCTGGCATCACCATAACTCCCATGCCCCGTTGACGGCCAATAGGCATCACACAATAGATAGCAATCACTCAAACCAAATCTATTTGCCAACAACTCCTGAATACATGAATCAAAAGCAATCCGATGAATATACTCTGAAATATAATGCCAATAAAAAGAACCAACCAACTCATCCTGCAAACATAATGCAACCAACTGTGACTGGTCATTAGCTAAGTGAGAAGATGGCATAGCCAAGGGAGTGAAAACAAGAACTACGGCTGAATCATCAACAACAGCAGTATCACCCCCAATCTCCTAATCATGAACCATCCAGCTGTCACTCGCCAAACCCAACACCACGTCATATGCCTCACAACTCTCTACAGGTGGAGTCAAACCATTCCAAAACTGATGACCAACACTAGAAACCAAAGTACATCTACGTATCATCATCTCATCAACATAGTCATCAAAGGTAACCTGATGAGCATACTTCACAGTGTAAGGCCAATAAAATGCGCCAACCTCAGTCAGTGGCTCAGACTGCAATCCCGATGAAACTAATTGCAACTGATCACTAACCACGCCCGAACTCGCCACTACCTCCGAAGACACCTCCAAAGGAGTAGTACTACTGATAGGAACCATGCCAACTACCGACTCCTCAGAATCAAACATGATCTCTGGTACAATATCACAAGTCTCCACGCCATCAGTAGTAGAGATCACCATCATGTCGAGCGGACTACAATGCTCAACTGCAACACCCAATTCAACCGAGCTTGACTCTAGTGGAAGGGAACAAGATATGCCACTACTAGTATCTAGGATGGATGCATTCCCATCTCCATTGTCTCTGGCAATCTCAACCGTGGACATCCTCGGATCACTAGACACCATTGTCTAGGACTGTATAGAAACTGGTAAAGACTGCAGTCGCCCTAACTCCATGGTTACCTCAGCCAAACAAAACTATGACTCCTTGAAAGCCAACTGTGTTCTCTCAAGGATCTCAGAAGTCACCTCGAGCTGCTGAGTAAGCTCGCTCACCTCCTCTTCCTTGACTACTAATGCCTCGTATGTTGTACTGCCCCACTCTATAAGATGATCTCTGTCAGCTACCAACTGCATATAATCCTGTCTCAAAATCCGGATAGCCTCCCATAAAGAGTGGATTTCTGTCAAAGAAAGATAACTACCTCCCTGCTCATCACTAGTAGGAGAACCCCATCCATAAACTGCTAACAACTGACGAGCAGCATCGAAATGCTCGCAAGCGATAGAAATGTCTCACTTGCCAACTCTCAGCTGACTAGACACATGATTGTGCTGATTGGTCGAACTCCTATACTCTATCCCTGGTACATTGTCCAAGGGAGTAACCTCAGAATAGCTATCATCTGTAATACTCAGATCCTGGGACTCTCCTGTAAACTCTATCATCTCTGAGAAATCATCAACATGTGATCTGACTGTAAAAGGAATCTGAGTCCCTGCTATACGCGCTAACTCCCGAACTGAGCTCACCTCAAGACAACGCTCGACCACATGTCTCTTAGAATCCTAGAGAGCCAACTGAATACACACCAAGGAATTTCGAGTATCCTCCAGCTCATGAGAAAACCGGTCAACCTCCTCCTCCTTCTTCTTCAATGCATCTAAATAGATGCCTGCAAGATTAAGGAGATGATCGCGATCTGACAGTAGGTGTATGTAACTTACCTTCATTGCCTCCATGCCTTCCTTGATCTGCTGTAAGTCGTCACAAGAAGAACCTGTTGTGACTCCATTCTATCTCTCCTGCAATTGAATCATCCAAATGTGATTCTCAATCAATCCACACATCCTGTCATGATGAGATAAAGCCGCGACAATATCCTTGTCCCTTGTCTTCAGCTAGCTTGCCAAACCAAGTGAAGAGCTACTAGCCTCTATCTCATGTGAAGAAGCATCCAACTGTGCTTGATACTCATGTTCTGCAAAGTCCTGAATGCTCACTATCTGATCAACTGTACTATCCTCAAACATGACAGTATCCTCAACTGTTGTAACTTCATCCAGCCCAACTGTACTGGAATCACTATCTGTGTCAATCACACAATCTGGTGTACTTGTGATATCACCTTCTAATACTACTGGCTCAACCTGCACAACATCTGTAACCCCTTCTCCTTGTGAAGATGATGCAGATAAACCATTACCTGAAGATGTGCTAATGTCTCCCTGTATCGAATCAGTATGTCTATTAAACTCCTCATACAAGTTTCTGCCTGTCATAGGGAAGGTACGATCCTTAGGCCTATCAAAATGTTCAATCAGTCTCTCCTTAAACTCCACATATGAGGTAATGTGTGCATGACCCATAGTAACCATACCATGATGCCACCACTTGTGTGCTAACCCATCCAGATGAATTGCTGCATACTTAATAGCTTCTTCCTCAGGCATAGGGTGCAATTGAAAGTATGTGTCAAGCTTTTGAACCCAAGCTCTTGCTGTAGACTTCCCCGAGCCATCATAATATGGTAACTGAAGTTTCCCTACTTTCTTCTGTAGCTCATAGCTCTGGTTCCTGTCATGTCCACGTGGCATATGCTTCATCCGCACATCCATATACTCCCTAAAGGTAATTGCAGCAATAAAATCTGGACCTCCGGCTTCCCAGTCTCTCCTCAACTGGTCCTGTATATCAGTGATCTGGGGCTCAGGTACGGGCTGCTCTGGAGCTCTAGGAGGAAATGTGGGAATCATGGGCCTCGAACTCACTGTCCTAGCTTGCTGGGATGCATGACCAAAATTGTTCCCAACTTGTTCACCTCCATTATGTGTCCCATCCTGATTATTCCCATTCTGATTGTTACCATTTTGATTATTACCATTCTGATTATTTCCTCCACCTATGTTAGCGTTCAACCCCATTTGACGAGCCATCATCTGCATCATAAGCTCCAATCTCTTACTCTGTTCCTGTGTCCTCTGCTCTGCTGATCGTTGTCCCTGTGCTAAGGTGTTTAATAACTGTAAGAATCTTTCCTTTCCCTGATCTGGACCGGCCTTCATTTTCTCAAACATTTTTCTCTCTATCTAGCTGTTCCAAAATCCCTATAAGACCTCCACAGGATTGCAGGAATTATAGCTCTGATACCACTGTAATGACCCTTACTATTAAGGCCACTAAAACCCTCAAACTGAACTGAGACAATTTGTCAAACACTTGGCATGTAACTGAATAGAGCTGCGAATAGGGCTAATTGTTGTGCAACAAAACCACAAAGTACAATGCCAATATCGAAATGTAATGTAATGAACAATAACAGTACCAATAACAATATTCAGAATATGGAAACTCGCAGATTTGATACTTTCAGAATATACGGACTGTGGTGTCTAATACATATGCATATGAATATAGATTGATGACAACATATAAACCTTCATATTCAATCCTATCAATGCATGCAAATCTGATTACAACTGATTATAATGGACTGAGCTGTGCATCTACATTAATGACTGATTTTACAATATCAGATTTAGGGGACTGTCACAACTATGCACTTCTAATACATCAAACCCTTGACAATGCAATGCTATGACATGACAATAACCCAGTTCAGATTATATGATAGATGACTGGTTTACAACAGCAACTAATAACTGGAGATAACCAACAATGCAATGACAGTGCTGACTGTTCAACTATTTGTATGCAACACCTTTGACAATCAAAAACCTCAATATGTGCACCTGGTATTGCTGCTGGAGATGTCTGATGTAAACCGCTGCCAAAGACACTAAATCCTCCACAAACAGCCCCCAAACGAACCCCCAAATTGCTGCTGCTGATTCTACTGGCAAGGCCGTACCCAAGCCAGCATGTACGGCCCCTATATAAAAATAATGCTGGGGTTTTGGGACCCCCAAATGCAAGGAATATGGGCGCCTAGGGTTAGGTAGTAACCCTACCAAACCATAAAAAATAACTCCAAGGGGTTGAGAAGATATGAGCAATTATGTGGTTCCAAACCCTGATTTGACAATTCTGAAAATGCACAAATTTTGTCTTCAAACCCCTACCAAACGCTTCACCAATGCTAGGGTAAATCTAAAACCATTATTCCAACCAAAATAAACCCTTCAAACAATTTCTCAATGAAGTTCCAATGAGATGGCTGAATACCAACTCCAATTATGCAACCCTTCAGTAGATATTTCACTACCTCAGTTATGCCAATCTAGTGGAGTGATTCGTTCCCAAAGATCGAATAGTATTTGCAGACCCAAGAGACTACAAATTGCTCCACAATGGTAGAAGTAGAAGAAATCTCAAATCCAAGCATGTCCAAATGAGAGGCCCAGCCCTCTATTTATTCACTTTTTCTAAGAAGTTGCTAGAACTTCTAGAAACATCCTTTATAAAACCTCATTATGATGCACTTTTTATAATAAAGTAATTTTATAAAATAAAAAGTGCAACTCAACTTAAAATTATAACATGTAGGCCCCGATAACACATAATAATGAAATATAACCTCTTAACACTTCTTCAAGAGCAAAATATGACCATCTGATCCGCAGAATTGACTCTCTCTCCACACCATTTGCCTACGAGAGTCAAGGATAGGCAAATCCGGCACGCTACACGAGGTCAGCCAAAAATGGGGACATTACAAGTAACCCTACCAACTGGCTCAGCTAAAGCCTGAAACTAATTTTGTAGACATAGCAAGCATTGGAGAACTAAACCAAAACCATACCAAAAAAGAGTGTTACACTCATAAAAACTGTCGGAGCTCAAGTAAACATTTGATGCTACCATTCTGCTGGATAAACTACCTGTCAAAGTTCCCTAATTTCAAATGATTAGCCTACAAGGACCCGCTAGATGGGCTAGTTGTCCACCATTTTGAACAGGTTAGGAAGGGGACATTACAAGTTTGTAATTAAACATGCAATCCAAACTAGATGTGCAAATAAGCCCTTCATTCCTCTGTTATAACTTCCATGGGAACTTTTGAGAAGTTATATTTTGAAGTCACCTTTGATCAAATAAGTACTTTTGCCCCATAAAGTGATTTTGCTGTATTTCAATATTTTAACTTAGTCACTTAATTAAATAAATTCACCTGCAACAACTTAAAGTAACTTAATGATTAAAAGGATGGAAACTAAGCTTCACAGCTCGGCTAATCAGAGCCTTAACATCATAAAAGGTCTAAACGATAACATCATTCAGCTACACGGGATGGAGGAGAATAGAAAGGGTAAGGAGGAAAAGGACATTGACGGGACTAGGGTGATTGAGGAGGAGGAATCCTTGCAGGAGGAGAGCCCGAGTAGAAAGAGCAGAGTGGAAAAGAGAAAACGGGATGAGCAGGCTTTTCAGGACGACAGTCACTCAAAGATCGACGAGGTGGAGGCCAAGGAAGAGATGGAGTTAAAGAAACAGGAGCGGGCTAAAGATCTCGTTCCCTAATCGCTCTTCCTAGTTTTTGTTGTTTCCCTGGCTTTTGGCCTTTTGGTTTTTGCTTTCGTTTGTTGGTCGGGCCTGGCCTGTTGTTTTTTCTGTTGCTTAGTAGCTAGACCTGAACTGTTAGTTTATTTTATGTTATTAACTGGTGGGTTTCAGGAACCCCTGTAAAAAACCTGTTTTACTTAATCAAAAACTTAAAGTAACTTAATTTAATTAATTAAAAAACTCTTGTTTGAATTAGTTTATTAATATAAAATATGCTTATGACATTTTCTCAAACGCCTAAGACAAAGAAGGGGATATTACACCATATCATTTTGTAATTAGATTTGTTTAGATTACCTATGTACTTGGTGGCACCATAAGCTCTCAACTTGCCCACTCTGGGATCTAGGTGAGTAAAACGTGTTGAAGACATTGTATTTACATCTTTATATTGCAAAGATAAAAAAATATGACATTTTCTCAAACACCTAAGTCAAAGAAGAGGATATTACAACATATCATTTTGTAATTAGATTTATTTAGATTACCTGTGTACTCGGTGGCACCATAAGCTCTCAACTTGCCCACTCTGGGATCTAGGTGAGTAAAACGTGTTGAAGACATTGTATTTACATCTTTATATTGCAAAGATGATAAAAATAGAATGATGAGTTGTTGCAGCATGGGTACCAAACATGAACCAAGTTACTGGAAGCAAAAAGTGTTATTAGATATGTTTTGTGACCAAACTACAATTAGTAGGCAAATTATTAGTAACGTATTGAGTCCTTCAGTTATGATGGCATAACTACCAACCTATTACTCACAGCCATGAAGTTGCTTGTCAATTTTATGGAGATTTTTCTTTTATTATTTTAATGAAGTCTCTGGAAACAATGGATATAGTCCTCTGTGTATAAAGCATAACATGGTATATCATGTACATCATGCTGATTTTTATTTCCAGATGCACAAGTATCTTACTGCGAATGTAACTTCTCTTGTTTTTATCCAATACTAGCAAACAAAGTTCAAGATAAACAACAGTAAATAGAGGGAAGCACAATCCATAGCTGCAAAGTGTGCAGTGTGTGGATACTATTCATAGTGTCGATATATGCAGATAAGAGATAAATGCTAGGAAAAGAATACCCACAAACTTTAATAAGCTGGATAAACTGTGACTATAAGAGGCCATAAATTTAATCTAAAGAAGAGAAAGCATCAAGCATTCCACTACCTTCTTCCAAATTTGACCACCTCGCCCATACAAGAATGCTGACAAAACTCCAAGCACAGCCCCTGAATACTCCGCTAACACTGTCCTGAAACAATTAAAGAATAAACTGCACTGTTAATGTTTAATAGAGCAGATTATCATAAGGAAAATGAAGCATCAAGCATACATCCTCCCAATGTTAAAAAGAAATCAAGGAAACAATTGCATAGAGAGTTGCTTCAATTGATACAAAAGGGCAATCAATCTAAATAATAAATAGATTTTAAAAACTCCTTGATATGCTAAGGACACTCCAAGCCATCATGGTCAACTCAAAACATGTGTATGATCATTTCTCACTTTTGAATAACCTATGATTACGAATGAGAGAGCCTTTGGAATATATATTTTTGGTTTTGACGTATCCTTTTCAATAATACACATTCCAACCCACTGGACTAAGTTATCTAGAAAACTACAGTTGGTTTAATGTGAAGAGTTGTATAAAAAAACTGAACTATAAAGTTTTGAATTTCTCAGAAGATTATAACCATGAATATTTGTAATGGCATTGAACCAATTTCCTCTGCCTAATCTGTTTGACAACCTAAGATAAAAATATTCAGAGCAAAAGCTAGTGACCTAGGTGGAAACTCCACAAGTAGAATCCAAGTACTTAGACTTCCTTGAAATTTCAAGGAATGATGCCATGGGTTCAATAAGCTCTTTTACCAGACATTGTCTGGAATTGCTTGTGCTATTATGGTTGAGCTATCAAACAAAAGGTACGCCCTTTATTTGGAGCTTCTTCCAAGAAAATATTAGACAAAAGTACATGTTTAGGGAATTACTAATAACAAAATTGAGAATACTTCATTTTTATTATGAAGTAATTGGTAAATATTTGTTTGATATTAACAGAGATTGAGAGGTCAATATATACAAAAGAATGAAATGATGTTTCCTTAGGAAATGATCATAAAGAATAAAAAATTTCTATTCTAGCTGAAAAAAAACAAACAATTATCTACAACCTAACTATATATTAGAAACATTCTAATATTTACAATTAATTTCAAATAGATAATTATTATCGTAATACCCTCCCTTGATGGATAATCTATCCACAAAACCAAGCTGTCCTCTAAATTTGACAAACTTATTAGGACAAAGAGGCTTGGTGAGAATGCCTGCACTCTGATCCGTTGTAGGAACATACTGCAAGTCTATTGTCCCGTCTTCAACCAGTTGTCGTATGTAAAGACAATGAACATCCACATGCTTGGTTTGTTCATGGAAAACTGGATTTCGTGCTAATTTGATAACGCCTTTGTTATCAACAAAGTGGTCAGTCTTGTTGGTGACATCTGCATATCCCCAAGCAGCTGATGAAGCCAAACAACTTCACATTCTGCCTTAGCAGTCCCTCTGTAAAGGAGAGAGAAACTGCCTAGTGCTTCTTACCAGTCCATGTGATGGCACCTGATCCCAAACTAAACACATATCCAGAAGTTGACTTTTTATCATCAACAGAGCCTTCCCTATCTAAATATGTGAACCCAATGAGACTAGGATTAGAACTTCGAGAGTAAAAAAGTCCATAATCAGAAGTGCCCTTCACATAACAAAGCACATGCTTTGTTGGCATCCAATGATCAATCTTGCGTGCTGTCATATAACGTGAGATGTAGCTGACTATGAAGCTAATGTCAGGCCTAGTAGCAAAGAGGTAGATGAGGTTGCGTACTAGTTGCCTATATGCAATATCATCAATGGGAGGAGAGCCAGACTTGGCTAATAGCTTGAGACCTTTCTCCATGGTTGTAGATGCAGGCTTGCAATTCTGCATACGGAATTTGTCTAACAAAGCCCCAGCATATTTGGATTGAGAGATGAATATACAAGAAGACTATCGCAAAACCTCAACACATAGGCAATAGTGCATGAGCCCAAGGTCAAACATATCAAAAAACTATAATAAATTATGTTTGACTCCCTGAATCATAGGTGCCGAACTGCAAGTGATGATCAAATCATCCACATAAATAACCAAAAGGATGATGTCACTGTCAATAGTCTTGATGTACACATTTGATTCTGAAGAACTCCTTTGGAAGCCTTAATCACTGAGGTACTTATCAATTTTCGTGTACCATGCCCTAGGGGCTTGCTTTAAGCCATAGAGAGTTTTCACCAATTTGAGAACCTGATGTTCTTTATAAGCAACATTGAAACCAAGAGGTTGCGTCATGTAGACCTCTTCTTGTAGATCATCATTAAAGCACTCTTTACATCCATCAAATGGATCTTCCAACCAAACTGTGTTGCCATGGCTAGGACTAATCTAATTGTGCTGATCTTTGCAGTAGGAGAAAAGGTCTCATAATCAATGCCCTAGCATTGAGAAAAGCCCTTTGCAACTAAACGAGCTTTGTACTTATCCAAAGTACCATCACATTTGTATTTGATTTGCAGCCAATGGGTTTCTTCCTTGATGGAAGATCAGAAAGGACCTAGGTGTTATTCTTCAACAGACTTTGGTTTTAGATGTCATGGACTGTTCTCACTCTGGAATTCCTTTAGCCTCGAAATATGTTTGAGGTCCAAACACACTATGAATGATGGCCATGAGAGAAAAGTTAACAGACTCTGTAGGTTTGCTCTTTTTCTGAGCACATCGCCCATCAATGAGCTCATCATCACGAAGATCGGCAAGTGTCTTAGCCCACCACTTAGGCTAGAGAGTAGAATGACCAACATTAGTATCAGCAGATGCTTTATGATCAGATTCCTCATCAGAAGAATCCGGATCAAACTCAAGTGAAGCATCTACAAATCTAGGTGATCCTGCAAGAGAAGCGAGAGGTGTCTGTACAGGGATCACTAGAATTAACTGGAGCTATAGGAGCTACTAGAGCCTTCCCATCAAGTGGACCTAATGGAAGTCTAACTCCCAAATCATGAGCCTTCAAAGGCTGAACTGTTGGATCAAGAATAGGAGAAACAGGCACGAATTGTCCTAGTTGCTCATCAACGACTACATCACGACTGTATAGGAGACTAGATGTCTCAGTGTCGATCAAGCAATAGGCTTCGTGAAAACTATTTTGTATAGCAAGAATGAGTTTTTGACTCTTGGCATCGTGAAAACTATTTTGTACAGCAAGAATGAGTTTTTGACTCTTGGCATCTAACTTGGTGCATGACGCAAGGGAGCCAAAACCTTTGAGGTGACTGATTCTGGGCTTGCGACCTAACCACGCCTCTTTCGAAGTCTTACCTTTGACCGCCATTATGGGTGACCGGTTCAAAAGATAAACTCCAGTGTTAACTAACTACTTATGCCCAAAACTTCTTCGGAACATGTGTGTTCGAGCATGGATCAAGACATCTCGGTGATTGTTCTATTCCGACGTTCACCTACATTGTTTTGTTGTGGTGCGTGGGGTGTGGTTAACTGGCGTTTGATGCCTAAGTATCCAAGAAGCTAGAGAATTCATTAGAACAAGATTCCCCCCCATTGTCTAACCTAAGAGTAATAATAGATTTCCTAGAGTCTTTTTCAACTAAAGGTTTAAACTTCTAAAATATAGGAAATGCATCTTATTTCTTTTTAAGAAAGTATACCCACATTTTTCGACTGAAATCATCAACAATCAATAGAAAATACCTGGACCCAAGAACAGGAGTGGCCATAGGGCTGTAGATATCAGCATGAACAAGATGAAGTACCAGAGTAGGTTGCCATGAATCGCCACTGGTGAAAGGTGTGAGATGTAGCTTCCTAGGGTGGCATACATCACAAACTCCAAGTTGTTCAGTATGAATCTCTTGCAATCCAAGGACAAGCTCTTCCCGAGCAAGTTGATAGAGATAATGCACATTTAAGTGCCCATACTACTAATGCCAAAGTGTGTTAACAAAAGACCATCGAACAGCCATAGCTAAGTCCTAAGAATCACCAAAATCAGTAAGTCATAAAGACCATGATCCTCAAGACCCACTGCAACAATAGACTAAGTCTGCTTAGTGTACTCTGCACTGTTTGCTTTGGGTTGCAAACCTGATTGCTTAGATTGGGCAACTAAGCATTTCCGACATTCAACCTTCATGTGATCAAACTTGTGACAATAGTTGCATTGAATGTTCTTCTTCCAAAAGCCTTCTGAAGCTGGAGCAAAGGATTTCCGCTGAGAAGACTATTGAGACTTGCCTTTATCCTTTTGAAAGGATTTAGCAGCAAAGGCTTTCTCTGTGGAGGTGGAGGTGGAGTTGCTACTGAACTGTTATTTCCACTAATCTTGTTGAAGCAGAAGTGTGCAAAGATCTGTGAACTTCAGATCAACATCAAAAGAAGTGATGTTGAGAATCTCAATAAAATGCTCATAGAACTTGGGTAAACTCCTAAGAGCGATGACCACAATGTCCTCTTCGTCCATCTTGCACCCAATGGTAAGCAGTTGATCACGGATTTCCTAAATCCTATTCAGGTGAGCCTAGAGTGATATTCGCTCATCCATGATAATAGAAAACAGAGTGTTCTTCAAAAAAAAGCTCTGCTTTTGTCAGAAGTCTCATGAAGATTCTTGAGATGAGCCCATATCTCGGCAGCTATCTTGCCGGATAGAATCTAAGAGAGTTGATCATCTGCTACAGATAATTTGAGAAGTATCACCACCTCCCAATTATTCAGATCCCATGTATCTTGTTCGGTACCAAGGGGAGTCGAACGATGTGTAACACCCAGAACAATCTGATCAGTATTCCAATATTCAAAAATTGTTATTATTTGTTGCTTCCAAGTGCCATAATTCTGACCATTAAATTTTGAATTTCTCTCCAACAAAATATTAGTCAGAGATGCCATAGCACCTTTTTCAATGAAAAGCATGAAAATGTGTTAAGGCACGTACCTCGAGGCAAAAAATGGAAGACTCAAAAAAATTGAAGGGGTTCCCAGAAGAGAGCTCAAAAAGCCCTAGAAAGAATAAGTTGTTGATTTTCGAATCAGCGGGATTGAAATTTGAGGCACAAAAATCGAGGCACATGGAAAATCTAACGACAACCTAGTTGAGCTCTCAAAAAACCCACCAAGAATCCATAATCAAAAAAAAATCGAGCCCAAAAATTAGGTTTTTCAAACAAAAAACCCTAGTCAACCAACAATGGCAGATTTAGGCCAAAAAAAATTAGAATTGGACTAAAAAAAATGGTGGATTGCAAAGATCTAAGGTTGTGGCAGAGGTAGGAGGTTGGTGTAGTTGTCCAAACGTTTTGCAGACGCAATTTGGAGCAAAAATCAAACACATTTTTGAGCAAATAGTAGACCCGAATTTGAACAAAATATCAAACGCGATTTTTAGCATCAAAAAATCAGATGCAATTTTTAGCAACAAAAAATTGTGAGTTGCAGATGGATGAAAAAAGACCTACACGAACCAGGGCTCTTTTAAGCAAAAAATCATGAAAAAATAATTTTGAAAACAAGGATTTGATAATTTCGACAAAGAATTATGATTTTCGAAAAAAGTTAAAGTATTGGCTTTGATACCATATTATGAACTAATTGGTAAATATTTGTTTGATATTAACAAAGACCGAGAGGTCAATATATACAAAAGAATGAAACGATGTCCTTAGGAAACGACCGTAAAGAATAGAAACTTTCTATTCTAGCTGAAAGAAAACAAACAATTATCTACAACCTAACTAAATATTAGAAACATTCTAATATTTACAATAAATTACAAATAGATAACCATTAACTAATAATAGATGCTATCTATTATTGTAATAATTTTAAGTGCTCCTCAAAGGAAACATTTTATATTTATAAAAAGATCTTTACACATTCATCTTTGCACCTTAGATCTGAACAAAACCAAGGGAAAAGGCAAAGCATTCGACATGTAAGAGGTGTAAGATGAGATTGTAACAACTAAAAAATTTGGAAGTACAATTTGAAAACAGCTGAAATTTCATGCCAAAAGCCTCACTTTGAAATGTAACACATGTAAGATTTGCAATGTTCTTCTGAGATCAGCTATATTGGTTTTTTCAGTTACAATGTTGCAAATCTCCCTATCATACCCATCATCAAGGAAAGAATCCAATCTAATGTTGGAATTTAAGAACATTATAGTTTATACAGTTGATCCACAATATGTTACAGATCAACACTGCCAATTAATCACTCTTAAATTGAAGAAACGTAAGATTATTCATATCAGAAAAGCAATAGTTTGAGAAAAACAATCAATTATTAGCAAAGTAATGAGACTTGGATTCGGCTCTGACTCGGCAAGGGAAATTCAACTCGTGACCGGGCTCAAGCTCGGTCGTAACTCGGCGAGCCAGGGTATATTAATAGAAATACCTTATAGAAATATAAGTTATTTGATGACTTGGCCGGTCAGGGTCACAGGTCATTTTGACCCGACAGGGGTGACCTGATTCACCAACTCAGGTGACTCGAGGTGAGTCACGTTACTATGATTATTAAACATAATAAATTGTGGTACAGAAACTTCATCATAGCAATAAGAATATATTTTTACTTAATCCAGAGAATATGACCATAAATGAAGTATTATGTAGTGAAAGATGTACAAGATTATCACTATACTTATAATCACTCTAGAATCCAGGCCAAAATAATTCATACAGTCTACTCTTCAATTACAATAAATCCTTTGATAAAAATTGAATCCACATATAACAGAAAAAAAATATTTGCAAATACTGCACAACACAAGTATAATAATTAAAATGTATATTAAAAAATCTTAACAGATCCCCAAAAGTAAACTTTCAAACCTTGCCAATATATACAGAAAAATTCAACTACCTTACAGGACCACAAGACTCAAGTCCCTTCCCCCATAGTAAGAAATATAGCGCTGTTATTCCTCCATTGATTACTGAAGGCACTACCTGAAAGAAATAAATTCAAAGTATCAGATGGCTGCAGTTGAAATTAAGAAAATTTGTATCATCACAACAGAAAACATATTTTTTATAAAGTATTTTCACAATAAAGCCACCTATGCAAGCATGCAAAATGACTTGTCAACCTGTGAAGTAGACAGAGGTCGGCCTTTCCATGGTTTCTGTAGCACTAAAAAGATCATAGTTGATGAAAGTATGCAAATAAACATGAACACAATAATTGAGACACCACTCTGAGATAAATATTGGTATGTGGCATAAACAGACCACAAGCGCATGAATCTCCCAAGTATGTGGATCACTTGCAAGGGAGTATACCTGCAACCAAAATATTATTCAGACCAATGCTCAGAATTCTTATCACAATAATAGCATGTGCATAAGGATTTATTAAAAACACAACAAATGAATGAGAGCTGAAGACTATTTTTTCCTATTGAAACATTTTGACAGAAAAAGCCTTTAGACTCAGATCGAATACTGCAAGAAAGGATCTTATTACAGGCTCTCATTCACATTGTAATAATATCCATTGTGTCTTTGCACACAGACACATGTAAGCAATCCGGCATTAACCAATGACAAATAATTGCCATGATACACCCATGTATTCACATCAATGCACATGTACACAGATCAGATCACATAAAGCATAACAAATTTAATATGAAATTGCCCACATAAGCATTTATTTACTACCAACAAATAGACATGTGGAATGTAATTGGGTTAATCTCACAGTGGTGAGAATCGTGTCATGAGGGGTGACCTATAAGGTATAGCACACTCAGAAAGCTTTGCCAATAAGGAAAGAGGCTAAAGAAAAAAGGTTAAACTTTAGCTTGGAAATTTATTATATGGGCTAATAGAATATTGTCAACATCTATCACTAATCAAAGACAAAATACTAATAGAAATGGGGACCCTAAGGTGTGTAAAAGTGTCGATATCATCCAAAATTCTTGAAATAATGCCATTTCCATCATTTGTTATTTAGACCAAAAAAGTGTACTCTGGTAGGCATCTTTGTTGAACTTTTGTGGTGTCAAAACATTAGTTGTTCCATCTCTCTCAAAATTGTCCGACAATATCCCCCAATAATGTCATAACCAAAAAGCCACCATATCTAGCAACTCAACATCTCAAGTTGTTGGATAAGAAGATATCTGCACAAAGACAAGAATTAAGCTATGGGAATAGGGCAGATGCTTCTTGCTATGTCCTACTAACACCCCTTGGCCTGAAGATTCTTTGCACTGGTGTATTTAGTAACATGGTGATAAAGTGTTGTGGTAAAGAGCTTGGCTAATGTTTCTGGTTGCCCATCTATAATGGCTCAATATTTTTCAGGCTCTGCCTTAGGGAAATCGTACAATGTGTTCAAAGCAAAAATAAACTGAAAGTGACTTTAGAGCTTAAAGATGCCAACAATGTGGATTGTAAGGAGGATAATTAAAAAACTTGCAAATCTGGAAAACATGGCAAAAACAATTATCACTCAAACTTGTTAGCAAAAACTTGGGAAAAACTGGCAATTAAAAAAATACTTAATTTTGTGAACTTGGCTGAGTGTGGTGTAGACAAGTTGATGGGCTGATTTCTTGGGCTTCTCTCTAACTCAGAAGTACTCATGATTTCTGAGACTTTCAAAAGTATGGTATGGCCAAACAAAACCCTGCTTGAGGAACCAAGATTTCAAGATTTCCACATCCTAGGCCTTGATGGATTGGAGCTGGAAGATGGTGCACATGATCATATGCCTTATTAAGAAGTTGACTATACTTGTGTTCTTCATAGTGACAGAGGCCACATTAAGGACAGCATGCAGAGAAGTGACATTAATTAAACATGCTGGTGAATCAGTGATGACAAGAAAAAATTTTGGACAAAATATCCTCTATCCAAACTTAAAATCTAAGGTTCGGTTGGTATAAGAAAACCAGCCTACTCTTCTTCAGAAATAAACTTTATCACAAGACTCACTTGTGAGTTGAACAAAGTTTCGTACTGACTAATTGGGTTCTTTACCAACTTTGAACTGCGTTAGAGGGGTGGCCTGATAATTTGAAATTTAGTGACACATTGGAAAACAAGCGCAGGCCCCTAAATTTTGTATATTTATATAATGAATGCAGAGTTTATTTACGAAATACCCCATAATTAATATGATCAGTAGGGACACCAAGAAGGATTTTTTTTTGGATAATGAGTTTGCTCCTACATGTGTAATGGCATTTTCCATAGAGAGTTGATAACCTAAAGGATGGCTATTGGATTTGTTCTGTACAATCTCATGCCTCACTTACTTTGATATGTTGTGCCATCTTTTAATCTTTATCTATTATAGATCCACCTTTGATTAAGATGACAGTTGTGTTTTCCACTAATAGGTCAATTGATAGTCCCAACATAAAATCAAGTCAATCAACTTCTTGTCAACGTAACAAGATGATAACATTTGGCATCATTGTCAAGATCAAGTTTCCTACACTTAAATTCAACAAGGTTTGTTCTGATGCTTTCTCTTTATAGTGCCTCTCTCATTTGTATTAGCATGACATCCACATTGATGTAGCTTTGATAGTTATATACACTTGTATTGTGCGATCTGATTCATGCCTTTGCATCAGCAAGTGGTCAATGCCCTTATGCCTGATTGTGAGAACCATTATGTTGTGGCTGATTGTATACCTGATTCGTGATGTTAGACCTTCTATGACATTTAATCTAAGTTTTTAGGACACGTTATATTCTTGGTATTTTGATCTGAGCTTGACTTATTTATGTGATTCAGTGACTATTCTTGTGTAATGATTTTATATTGGCACTGTGAGATGCACCCAATTCAGTTTGTTCTTGTATTAATTTCAAAATTACTCTTGTGATCATGATGGTATTCGGCTTATCAGGCATTGTTGATCATGTGGATTATTATGTGAATGATGGTTTCACTCATAGATGGAAAACTCGCCGAGTTTCCTAGCTCGGCGAGTTTTTCACCAGTTAACTCACTAATTTAAAAACTCGGCAGTCTGGTAAAAACTCACCAAGTATTCGGCGAGTAATTGGCAAAAACTCGGCGAGTTTTTATTAAAAACTCGCGATTTATTGATGAATGTTTTGCCCACGGCCTATGATGGGTTAAAGCGGCAGTGAGTGTGTTTTTTCTCATTCTTTCTTGTATTTGCATTGTTTAGAGCCTTGAGGAGTGAAGAGAAGAAGGTTTGGAGGCATTCTTGGCTGATTGCAAGTAATTCAAGGTGGATTTGAGTGGATTGTAGAGGATTCTAACCGATTTTAGAAGACAAATTTCTTTCCAGGTATGTTCATCTTATCATAGTTTGAAAACTTTTTATAGTTTTATAACAAATGTTCTTTTGTTTTTGTTGTTGTTTGTAAATGTTTTCAAATGATCATTTGAAACCCTAGCTTCTAAGGATATGGTTGAAGTTTGTTGTTTGCTAAGGATATGGTTGAAGTTTGAAGTTTGAATCATTTGAAACCCTAGCTTCTAAGTTCTAACTTTGTTTATTCATTTTTCTATATATTTATGTGTAGGGCAGCGGTCAACCATTAAAAAAATGACAACCCCGCAAGAAGAGTGGCCACAAACACCATGCCCATCTGGATATATAGGCACTCGGCCTAAAAATGCAAGAGATAAGGCATGGCGGTATGCCTATGAAGCTCCAAATGATGTTGGGAAGGTGATATGCATTCCCTGTGAGATAATTATTTCTGGAGGCATAAACCGCATCAAATACCACCTTGCAGGCATAAAGAAACATGACTCAAATACTTGTCTTAAGGTAACTGATGAAGAAAAAAGATTCATCAATGCCCTACTTGCAGCTGCTGAAGAGAATAAATTGAATACGGAGAGGGCAAAATTAGCTATGAGGGCAGCCATAGCTGAATTTGAAGGAGCTCCTTTTGATATGCAAGAGGAAGAAGAAGCACTTGAGAACATACCAAGATCTCTTCGTGGCCCACGGATCCGCAAACAAAATTTCTCTTTTACCGGTTCCACTTCTTCTACATCTCCTACTTCTTCATCATCACCATCCAGATCCCCATCAGGGATAGGGGGTTATTTTGTGCCCAGGAACACACCTGGAGCACAGCCATCATTAGAGGGCATTGCATGGTTTAAGGAGGTGCATGAGCAAACTGATATTGCAGCATCTGATTTTTGGTTTTTCAACAATATCTCAATGAATGCCGCTGATAGTCCCTATTGGGTCAATATGGTGAATGCAATGACAATATCAGGCAAAGGGTACAAGTCGCCTAATCGCAAGGATATGAGTGGAAGGTTAGTATTTTACTATTTAGTAATTGTAAATAATTGTGATTCACTTTAGTTCATTGTTATATTTTAAATCTTAATTGTTATAACTTATTTCCTAATTTTTTACTAACATTTACACTTTATTTAATATTACACCTAAATTTTGTAGGTTGCTTGACAAAGCGGTTGGTAGGGCAACATTGTTGATAGAAGACCAAAAGAAAGAGTGGAAGAAGTATGGCTGCACCATTTTATCTGATGGGTGGACAGATGGAAGAAGTAGAACCATTATTAACTTCTTGGTCGCTTGCAAAGATGATGTGCTGTTTTGGAAATCTGTTGATGCCTCCAACAAAGTGAAAAATGCAGCCACATTGGCTTTAATGTTGGAGAATGTTGTCATGGAGGTGGGAATAGAGAATGTGGTGCAAATAATCACAAATAATCTAGCAACATATGTGGCAGCAGATAGATTTAATTTTTTATATTTGAATCAATATGAATCATGAATGTAATGCTATGGTATTATTCAATTTAGATTTGATGTAATTTGTAAATACTAAATATGGAAAGTTTGTTACTGATTATTGATTTTTTGCTGATCTTTTAGGTAGAATCCTCCAAGAGAGGCATCCCACACTTTTTTGGTCACCTTGTGCAACACATGTCCTTGACCTTCTTTTGGAGGACATAGGAAAACTTGACTGGGTGAGTCCAGTTGTGGAAGATGCTAGACGAGTCACGAAATATATTTGTAATCACCCATGGGTTCTCAGTTTGATGAGAAAAGTCACTAAAGGAAAAAATTTGATGAGACCTGCTATGACAAGGTTTGCAACGGTCTTCTTGACGTTGCAAAGTATTCTTAACCACATATTGGCTTTGAAGCAAATGTTTGTGTGTGCTGATTGGGTTGCTTCACCTTACTAAAAGAAGCCCGAAGGAGAGGCTGTGGCACGAATAGTCTTTGATGATAGCTTTTTGCAAAGGCTAAGGAGATTGTGGAGGTAACTTCATTATATTTTTAGTTTATTCAAGTTTCATTATCAATTCATAACTTACTATGTTATTAACTAATTTGTATTTTCAAATTTCAAATGTAGATGTCTCTGCCCCTGGTTCTAGTCTTGCGTACATGTGATGGGCAGCAATCCCCAATGGGAGGTCTTTATGAGGCCATGGATAGGGCGAAAGAGGCTGTTAGAAGTTACTATCACGGGGACAGTCTCAGATTTGACCCCATTTGGGAAATAATTGATAGGAGGTGGAACAATATGCTCCACCAACTTGTTCATGCAGCAAGCTACTTCCTCAATCCCAAATGCAGGTACTATGATAATTGATTGTCCTTGAAGTTGGGATTTTAATAAGTCTTTATTTTACTTTACTTTTTAAGGTTGTGTAGTAAGACTTGATATCATTTTCTATTTGTTTTAGGGCTGATGATTCCTACTCAAATCCTAATGGAGAGGTCATGGAAGGTCTCTTTAAATGCATTGAGAGAATGATATCAAGTGAAGAGGAGAGAGACCTTATTGTGACCGAACAACAAATCTATGTGGAATCAAGGGGTCCTTTGTTCTCTTCTGTGCTAGCAAAGAGAGCAAGATCTACTCAAGCACCAGGTAAAGCGTCAAACTTTAAAACTTTTGCTAATTGATAAGTTGTGCTTCTGATTTTTTTTTTAATTGCTTTATAACTTTTTTAATTTTGTTTTGCAGATGCTTGGTGGGCAAGTTGGGGTGGCAATACCCCCAATTTAAGGAAATTTGCTCTCAGAGTCCTATTCCAACCTTGTAGCTCATCGCATTGTGGACATACAAAGAAAAGAAACAGAATGACTCAAAAACGGCTTAATGACCTTGTTTATGTGCACTATAATCTTAAGTTGCGCATAAAAAAGGCACAGCTCTTAGAACTACCTGGTCCACTTGATCTAGATGAGACAGATCCTTATTCTGATTGGACAGCACAGGAGGCAAGTTCATTGTTTACACCAGATGAGATCGCTGATTTGGAGAGGCAGGCCATGGAGGGGGAGGCTGACACTGATTTTCAGTTCACTATGGATGACATTGAGGATGAGGACGAGGATGATGATGATTCAGGCGAGGATCAAGCATTACCATTAGGAGGAGATGCATCCTCTTCTAGGACGCCGAGCCAGTCAGTAGGGACGTCGAGCGAGGGGGCATGGCCACAGAGTTCACAGTCACGCAGCTCACGCCCTATCCCAGTGCAGGGCACTTCTTCTAAGACTAGACCCCCTTGCTTTCCTGCTAGTGCAAGTGGAAAGAGGAAGATGTGATTGACATTGTATTGATGTATTTAGACTTTTAGTATTTACTTCTAGTTTGACAGATTGAAACTATTTAGTATTTACTATTTTGCTTCCTACCATGAGCATTCCGCATGAGAATGCAATTTTGTACGCATTATGCATTTATATATATCTAAACTTTGTTTGTTTCTTTTGTATTGTCTTTAATTAACTTATTAGATGTATCTTCTCATTAAATTTTGCAAAATAAATGTATTTTTAATTAAATTTCAGCGGTTTTTTAGGTTTTCAAGTTTTTCCCGAGTTTTTTTTTTAAATCGCCGAGTTTTTCCCAATTAAACTTTTGGGGGGCTTGGCGAGTTTTTGCATTTGGCGAGTTTTCCAACTATTTCACTGATGTATGTGAGAGTGATTAAAAGACTATGATTGTATCATGATGTTGTTATTATATGATTATCCATGAGATGTGATCTAATGATTGCACTGTGTAATACATTTGATTGATGTGCAGTATTTTGGTTACCAATATCATTGCTATGTAGATGTTAGATTATATTGTTATTACTATTTTGACCATACATGCATTATGATGCTTTATGATAATATTTGGTGTATTTTGCATTGAAAATATTGGATTAATAGGTCAAAATGATTTTATTGGATTTCATGTTATATTGTTCATTTTATGTTATTGGTTATTTGTATGAAGATTTGTATAGATATATGTTCATATTGTTAGAAATGATTATTTAATGTTTTGTATTTATATGAAATGTTTAATGTAAAATAAATGTTGATTTAAATGAGATGATGTTCACTATTATGCTCACATTATTGGTATTGATTATGTCTAATGTGTTTGCATGAAGTGAGACAAAGTCCTAGTCACTCATTCATGAAATCTACATGATGTACCATTCTCCTTCATTGTTTTCTATCATGTATTTTCTTGTGCTTTGGCTATATATATATATATATATATATATATATATATATATATAACTGCGCTTGATGTTTGTGTGTTTCAGTGAACAAGTACCAGACATGTTTTGCCCGAGCTGCAAGATTTTATTGTGTCTATATCCTCGACAATTGCACAAGAGATAGTTCACCAGCCTTTCAAATTTGAGCCAATATCGTCCCTGTATGGACAGTGTATCCATTATTGATATACTATTCCCTCCACTACATGTTGGTAAACCTGAATTTCATCATGCATATTATGTTAGACTCGTGAGTGTATTTGTGCATTTACAATTCCCCAAATTGTTGCAGGCAGTCTAAATTTAAATAATGATTTTTTATATTTGAAGAATTGAATATTTTATTTACCGGCTAATTTGTCGCATTGTGATATTGCTATCAGGATTTAACTGTGTAATTTTTGAGCCAAACTCATTGACCCATGTTTCATGAGTAGTGATTCAACACGAATCCATCTCTCATGAGAATAAATGGAACACTTAGCACTCATTGGATCTAGGTGATGCTCACAAAGGTGAAGCACCGAGACTTCTCGAGAGGTCATTCCCAGTACTACTACAGCTTGAGCACGCCTAAGGGATGGGTGACCTCCCGGGAAGTCTCGGTGCTTCACCTTTGTGAGCATCACCTAGATCCAATAAGTGCTAAGAGTTCCATTTATTCTCATGAGAGATGGATTTGTGTTGAATCGCTATTCATGAAACATGGGTCAATGTGTTTGACTCAAATACTACACAGTGAAATCTTGAAAGCAATATCACAACTTGACTTGCTGTGGAAATTATTTCCTACTTATTAATTTGTCGTAGTTGGTACTGATTATTTGGAATTGATTTTTGGGACAAAGTCATTAGTTCACTTAAATAGTTTAAGTGACTTCTCAATTTGCTCTTTGGTGAGAATTTGGATTTTGCTTCAAACTTGATTAGAGATAATCACATTTACTCTCATTGTGTTTGATTCACACGTCGGATATTTGTGAGGAGCAGCTCATTACAATTGTGCCAATATTGCTCCGCTTTGTCGAAGTACTCGTCCATTTTTGTTGGGTTTCGAGAATTTGCTCTTCATTTTGGGTTTTTCTCTGTTTGGTGTGAGGTAGGGCATGTCTTTGTTTTTTAATTACTATGTTTAAATGCATGAAATCAATTGGATTAGTTGAAAGGGCTGAGAATTAATATTCCCCCACGTTTTTGCTGGATTTCTCTACTCGGTTGGGTGTGTATGAACACATGTTTATAGCTTGCGGTATGGGGTTTTTGAATTGTTACATTGCCCAAATTTATGTGTGCCCAAAAATGAGAATTTATTGTAGAAATGTGATGTTAGGTGCCTATAGGAAATGAGTTCTAATTTTGTGAGAATTTATGATGTTTGATTTTTGGGCGCTTCTAAGTTCACCTCATGTTGCATGCCACTGAGAACTTGTAGGCCGCCATATTTCGCGTGATTGATCTATTGGAGGTTGTAGTACTCCAACTTTATAATTAGATTGTGGAAATGAAATAGCTTGAGGACCTTTTTGAATAATTGATATTGTCATCCAAATCTACCAATTTTGCATTAAACTTTCGTTGTTCACACTTTGCCCGATCTTGCAGGAATTTGAGAATTTGGTTGCTTTTGGGCTTTGTGAGTATTCCTCGTGTTCTAACGAAATGTGTGATGGATTCCATAAGGATCCATGCTCTTGGCAAAGAGGCCAATTGAATGATTTTCTAGGTTAACTTTAACCGCATGCGAGAATGCGATAGCCTTTGAAATATAACTATCTTGTTCATTTTTCGCATCCTCGCGACTTGAAAAGTCTTATCTATTTTTCCACCCGTGATGTTGCGGTAACCATTTTGAGTTTAGCTTTCACCTTGTTCGCAATTTCGCGACTTAAGATTTTAACTCTCCTTTTAACTATGTGATGTTGAGATGACTATCCAAGGTTACTGTTCGCAACTTCGCAAGTTAGAATCCTTTAACTGCATTAATATCTGCGATAACCATTTGGTTTATGCTTGTGTTTACTTAGCTAGCTTGCCTTGAGTGTTTTAGAGTGGAATTGTCCTTTAATCATTGCATGTGTGCTTGTTTTTGCTTTTGTTGTTTTTGTCCTTGGTCTAGACCATGTTAACAATGCTTCTTATGTATGTCCTTGTGTAGATCAAGTTGACAATACTTGGGTCATATCATCCTCGTGTAGACTGAGTGTACGAATCCCTAATTATCATTATTGGTGTAAACCAAGTATATAAAGTGTTGTTTACCATCCTTGGAGTAGACTGAGTACATGAAATGCCTTGTGTATATCCTCAATGTAGACGAAGTGGACAAGCCTCTTGTTTGGTCTTTGTCCCTTGATGTTGAGCCATAGGACTAGGCACAATTGAGTGGACATGGGCAATAGCTCCTTATGTTGACCCCAACCCACTAGTGGCCACATAGGTTGTATCAAAGAATTTCTTAAAACATGAACCATAATAAACTATACTGGGTATAAAAACTAAACAAGATTAATTACTTCTGTGGAAACCATTGAATCTTTGAATATCATACATGACCCAAGCATGAGCATAGAAAAGGATATGGATATCAATGAATCCTCAAACTTCATGAGTGATCCAAGCATGAGAGTAGATAGTGAAGACCATTGAATCATTACAATCATGGGACACCTATGTGTGGGGTAGATGAATGTGCCTCAAATTTCAGTATTGATCCATACAGGTAAGATACCCCTATGGTTGGTACTCTTGTGTTATCTAGGTCCATTAGCAATGAGTACCACCTTGATGTGTTGTGTTGTGGTATCATGATAGTGCCTTGGATGTTAGTCCACCTGTTGAGTGTTCTCAATGTATCTTTATATTCTACATCTATGTATATTGCATTGGGTCACTACATCTCTATATGAGATTGCATTTGCCTAGCATGTGTGCTGGCATGAAATATTAATTGATGCAATTGAGTGATTATGGCCTCAGCTATTTGGTACTCCTTAGTGTGGAACTAGATGCTTAATAGTCGTGCGATGGAGTTGACTTAAGTTTTGGCCTTTGTTTCTTGTGTTTTTGGCCAAATCATGAAAATATTTCTTTCTCATTCAACATTTGTATAGATCAACATTTTCGTAGCCTAAATGAACGTTTCTAACTCAAGGGTCTAAGACTTATCTGTCTCAAAAGTTTGCCAGACAAAATCGGCATTTGCAGAACTAGCATCTACACTTAAAGCAATGTATATGCCGAGTTTAATTTTCCATCCAGTTTTGAAAGCCGAATGGGATGCTTATACTTTTGGGTTGGTTTCCAAAAGGTCCTCAGATGTTTATCCTGAATTCTCGACATGATTTCAGCCCTAGGTTCATAAAATGTAACATTAAGTATAAGTTCTTACATACGTCTTATGTACTTTCACAATGTTTGAATGTGGTTTCAATTTCATAGGAGTTAGAATAAAGATTCTAGATTTTGATATAGCATGGTCCTCATGTGGCAACTTGAATGTGTCTTGCTATTCTTGTTGAGTAATTGGAGTTGTCTTGGAACCTTTGATTGTAATCTTAAGTCTCTACTTATGCACGATCATTTGGGGATGATTGTGTGTCTTATTGTTTATGCTTATGGTTAATTGGCAATTAACATGTATGTTTAACTAGGTTAGGAACATTTACTTTGGGCTTAAAATGAACATTAGTTAGATGGAGTTGAGGATGAAATTAATGCCCTTGTTGAGCCATGTGTTTTTTCTAGCTTATCCTTTTGTGATCTATAGACGTTGTCTAAATCCTTGTAGGGTAGTCTCCTTAACATGTTTTCTCCATTCCAAGTATGTGATTTTTTTGTCTTGGAACCTTTGGAAGTGTTGGTTATTCTTCCACTTGTGCACGATCGTGTGATGATTGTGATGTATTCTCTTGCATGTCGTATCTGCTTATTTTTACAGTTATGTCATGCAAATAGTCACATGATGTAAATTCCATGTTTTAAAAAAGATAAATTGTTAAGTGCATATTTAACCCCTTTATTCAAAGAGTTCCTTGGTGGGGCATCACATTCTTCACCAAAGTCCACCACACATTCAGAAGAATCCTATAACCTTGCCCATTGTCCATGTTTCATAATACATAACCCAATTAAACTTGCACTCCCATCTCTACCAACCACCCTCACACATCAATTCTTCCAAAATTCTCCATCACCCAATGAACCTTACTTTTTTTATGAATTTCACACTTATTCACCTTACACATCTCCAATTCAATGGTTCTTTGGGTAACCAATACCACATTGATAATTCAAAAAAACATTGGTACCAAGTCAAAGTTACTAAAGACTTGTCTCGCGTGCCCTATTGGAAACAATGTTTATTTAGCTAGCTAAAATCAAATAAATGTATTCTCCTATTTATTTGAGTAAATTTATTTTAATTAAATAAATTCATTATTCCTTTTGTATTTAAATACTATCCTCTCAATATATTAATTTATTTTAATTTATGATTCCTCCATCTCTTTTATTTAAATAAATTTTATTTATTTAATTCCTTCTACTTGGCTAATATTCTTCTAAACCCATTTGGATTAAATTTAATTTAATTAAAATTTTTTCATATTCATAAATCCTTGTCTACACCGCAATCCTCTTCTCAATTATTGATTAAAGTGCAATTAATTTTTTCTTATCTCTAATCATGTGCACAATCACCTTTTCCAAGGTGATCCTCTCTCAATGTTTTTTCTCCTCGAATCATTTTAAATTCTTCTGTTTTTCCAAGAGGGTGGAATCTTCAACTTTTGCAAAGTTTTTCCTCTTAATCCTAGCCACTCATTGGTTTTGCCTCATAAGCTTAGTCACTGATTCCTTTTGCCTCGTACTCTTAGGGTTCCTTTTTTGCCTCTTAATCCTAGCTGCTAGTTCTTTTTTTTCCCTCTAATGTCTCTTAATCTTATTGCTTCATTCTTTTTCCTTTTAATCTCAACCATTCATTTCTTTCCATATTCTATAAGAGGTATCTCTTTCATTTGTAGGCTGAGAATCAATTAATAGATCATTGACATTTGCACACTTTGAGCACTTAAGAACTTAGCACACTAGCATTCAAGAGTTAGTATCTTAGCATTTCCAATTACATAGCATAGTAGTTGCATTTTCATTCTTAGCTTTCAATTTTTGCATGGTAAGCCTTTCAAGGAATATGGGAACCCTTTTAAGAATGCTATATCAAACAAAAGCTTTTAGTATGCCTCTTTCACTTATCCTTTTTTTGGGTCATTAACCACAACTCTTCTTGCACTTTCCTGAGCTAGCCTTTTGTGTCGAACCCTCATCTTCTGACCATCTTATTTTCTATCAAAACCTTCAAGTAGTTGCCAGCCATGATGCCTTCTGGTTTTCACCATCTTATTTTTTATCAAAACCTTCAAGTAGTTGCCTGCCATAATGCCCATTGCCATAATCCCTTCACATATTGTTTCAACCATTATACCTCTCACCACTGCTACATGGATCAACCCCTCAATCACTTTCTTATAGCTGAAGTAGATTACACTGTTCTTCCTTGCTATGTACTTGCTCAATTATCCTTACAGTTTCTCACCTTAATCTTTCCTGGCCACTTTCCTTCGCTCTTTGCTCACAATTGCTCCTCTCTACTAATGCCTCCCACCTTCCCAAAACTTCACCACCTACACTCACATACCCATTTTCAACACATTCTCGTATTCTTTGTCATGTCACCAAATCTGATCCACCAATGAATTCCTCCCTACTATTGCCAACTTCAATTGAAACCCTACTCTCTAATTGCATGCTGAAAATTATAAAAGTATCACAAATGTGGAAAGTGTTCCCCTCTTACTCATTGGTTGTTGATGACACATTGCTATTTGGTATTTCGAAATATGAATAAGCATTGTCCATGTCAAAAACTCTTTCAATCTACTGCTAGATTTCAGGACAAACAATAGATAAAGGTAAATCCACAAAATTTATTCTTCAAAATGCCTATTTTGACCAAGCATAAAAAATTCTAAGTCATTTTAATGAGGCTGAAGCCCAAGCAACCTTGCAAGCAGTAAATGGCAAAACGTTTGTCAGCAGAGAAGGTTAATTTAGAAGGAGATTCATTCATTATGTTAATTCACTTATGAAATGAGAGTCTTTGGAGTGGACAGTAAGTAAATTTATAGTATCAGCTTGTAATATTTTTTATTCCTTTAGAGATTTCAAAATCTCGCATGTTTTAAGGATGGGTAATGAGGTGGAAGACGTTTTATTCAAGAGTGTAGTCTTATTAGACGGTGGGGCATCGGACAAAGTGGGGGAAGATTTGTGTGATTGGGATGTAAAGGGTGAGATCACCTGTACACCGGAATATCTCCGGTGACATCAATTAGCTCTTTCCCACTTCATAAATTGAGATCAAACGAGGTAAATGATGTTTTCTGATCTGGGTATTTGAGTTTTAGGGCGTTTAATCCTTTTTGGAGATTTGTTTGAGTGTTTGCAAGGGTTTGTGAACTTTCCCAGTACTGGCCGTACATTTCCAGTCACCTGGGGATTTACATTTTGGATTATATCTCCAAAAATAAGACATACTTCCTTCTGGCTATAGGTCCATCTATTTGACACAGATGAGCGACTCCTTTTAATATGTATTTTGATAGTTTGAGGTGACTTCCGATTTTACCAAGAACATTGCCATTTGGCTGGGCTGTACAGCTCCTCGTTGTGGCATGTGGGCTTAAGGAAGCAAAAACTATATTAAGTGACTTCAATAATCTTCTGTTGAAGTCATCTAGGCCTATAAAGAAGGAATAAGGAAGTGGGAAGCAGTTTAGAGGGCAGAAATAGTTACAAGAAATTAATTGCCAAATCAACCATAACATTTCCAGCACCTTTGGTGCATGTGCAGAGATTTTCTGAGTGTCATTCAGACGATAGGAGTGTGGGAGGGTTCATTGCAGACTTATCTCCAGTTAGGTACTTTCTACTGAAGGTTGATAAGAAGAAAGGATTAAGTTTTTGCCCAGCAGTCCTGTAGTTTGGAGGGCATCAATTTGTGTTATTGCTGATCACTATTGCCTGGAACCTGCCTTCATCTATCCATATTTCAGGTCTGCATGTTGTAATTTTTCTTATTTTCATACCATACGTATTGAGCTTAATGGAGTGTTTATGGTGAACTACTTGTTTTTAAATGCATATCAGTTCACTCAATCTTTCCAATGCAATATCTTCTATTTCTGCTCCTCTCTAATGGTGAATAATATATGAAACAATTAACAAACTTTTTAATCTTTTGCTTCTGGATTTGATTGTGTTCGTTTTTTTAGCATCAACGTTTCGGATCACACTCTGTGATCCATCATCAGGATGAGAGAATGCAAGAATGCAAGGATGTTCGTTTTTTTAGCATCAATGTTTCGGATCACACTTTTTCATTCTTGCATTCTCTCATCCTGATGATGGATCACAGAGTGTGATCCGAAACGTTGATGCTAAAAAACCGAACACAATCAAATGAAGCAAAAGATTAAAAAGTCTAATGGATTGTGGAAACCTAATCAGATTAATTAACAAACTATTAAAGTAATATTTTATTATTTAATGGCCATTTACGAACATTTGGTTAGTATTTAGTTTCTTTAGTTAGTTTCTATTTTGGACTTCAGTTTACGTTTGTTTCATTTGAAAACATCGTAATGTAACTGCCTCTACAATGTAACTTTGTTTTTATAATCAATCATAAAATTATCAGTACATGGTACCAGAGCAGGTTTGAATTTTTTGCATATACCCTTTTCAATAAAAATTTGAGGAAACTCCAAAAAGTTTTCTGAGCAATCGAGTGATTCTTGTTGTGGGTCTCTGATCATAGTTTTTTTCCAGCATTCAACATGTTGTTTTCAGGATTGAAGGTTTTTTCAAATATTCGCCCCCATCTGGTTTTTTTCAAAACTTGCAAACATTCTCCAAAAATTACATCAGGGTTATATTACATATTTGTCTTTCATTTTTGCCAAATAGAATTACACCGGAGGCAAATTATTTCTTTCAACATGTAATAAAGCAAATTGGAAGGAATTTTAACTTTACCAAACAATCCTGCAGTAGTCAAGTTTTCAAGAAAACGGCTTTTAAGACTGAAATTCCTCCGTATACTACATGGGGGTTAAAGGTTGGTAGCTGCAAGAGATATACTAATTACCTGCAATAGTGCTCTTTCATACACTCGTGTTTGAAAATATGAAGAGACATGCATTTGGAAATATGAAGAGACACATTTAGAAAATGAAGAGATTTCCGGTTATAATATAAGGAGCCTCTCGGCTCAAGTCTTGAGGAGTTACATTTTTCAGGAGCCTTGGCATTGTCTATATAATATTTCATTGCTTTGTGTGAGTGAATGCTTGCTGAGTTGGATTAATGTATAAAGCAACTACAGATAGTCTATGGAGTCAACTCTGATATATGTAATAAGTTGAAGAGTTTACAGTTTTCAGTTGGAAGCATTGTACTCAGACTTCTATTATTCAATAAAAGAGATAGTTTTGGGTGTGATTGGGTGTTTTTCCTCTCAAGTTGGAAGGTTTTCCTAGGATAAATACTGTATCTTATTGCTTCTTTTCTGATGTTTTTCAAAACATTAACATGGTATCAGAACCAGATTCAAGCAAGATCTAGTTCAGATTTGTTCAAGCGGCAAAGTTGTTTGAGGAAATCATTTTTTTCACATCAAGAAGGGAGGACATTTTTTGTTCTATGTGTGTGTTTTGAAGATGGGTCCCCAAATCAGAGAATGGTGGCCGACACTGGCAATCAACCCAAATTCTAATTATGCTTAAGAATGGGGTTGCATAGTGTATTGGATGTTTCAGATTTGAACTTCGGGAGTGGTAATCAAATTTATCAATCTTTCAACAATAGAAGGAGATGAGAAGGAGATGAATATGGAGATCGATTGGAGATTTTGGGGCACCTCATCAGAATTTTCACGGGGAGAATAAAGTTCATGAAATTATTTTCTGTGACAAAGAATCTATTCGTTCTTAAGAGTGGAGCCATGTATAGCTATTGGTGTCATTTTGAATAGGTTGAAACTCAGGGTGATTGCATGGACACATCATGTGGTAACCCAATTAATGAAAAAAAAATTCCGAGTCTGAAGTCGTTTACAAGTTGTGAACGAAAACGAGAAACAAAATGAAGATAAGGTTGTCACATTTGAACATTTCATGGTCACCAAGGTTGATGTCATCAATGAGGCCCTAGACAAGTGTGTAAGCCTCAGGTACCCTGAAAAACAACACGAAGCATGAGGTACTCTCTCCTAGCTGAGTGAAAATACATTAAACCCATTTTTTGCCTTGCTGCTTTTGAGCTCGTTGGTGGATCTACAGACTCAACTATGCCAGATACTTGTGCAGTAGAGATTATTCACATCATGCCACTTAATCATGAAGGTAAATATAAGATTTATTGATATCCAACGAGTGACCACAAACAGGTCAAAGTGATTGAGGAAAACATACAAATCAGAAGGTTTTTGGTGAGGATGTTGTTGTGTTGGCAGGGGATGGACTATCGGCATTTGCATTTGAGCATATTACCTCCAGCATGAAAGAGGTTGAGGCAGGTAAGGTGTTGAGGTTTATTTCTGAGTTAGGCAAGGCAATTAGTTCAGAAGGGCTAGTTGTAGGACAGGTTTTGGATATTAACAATGGGGGTGTTCCTAATGTGGGTTTTGACCTGCTTGAGTTCATTCATGTACGTAAAATGGCTGCTTTATTGGAAGTGTCTGTAGTGATTGGTGCAATCTGAAGAACAAATTGAGAGGCTGAGGATGTTTGCAAGTCATCTCATTCCAGGTTGTTGATGACATTCTTGATGTTACCAAGTCATCTCAAGAGCTTGGGAAGACTGTTGGTAGGGATCTTGTGGCCGATAAAGTTGCATATCCTAAATTATTAGGTCTTGAAAAGTCAACAAAGTTTGTTGAAGAACTGAACAGACAAGCCAAAGATCAGCTATTGAAGACTAAGTATTTTTGAAGATGTTTGTTGCTAGTTGTAGGCAAGAATTTGCAGACAATGGTATTGTATCTAGATATGACTGCAATCTGTGGGTTATTTCTTTGCATTGAGTTAGAGATTCAGAGGCAGCTTGAGCGACAGATGGGAAGTGCCAAGTCCTTTGTAGAGGATCAGCAAGCTCATGAAGCAGTGTGGCTTTGAAAGCTCCTTCTTTGGTTGAACATTGGAGTCAATTGTAATTTATTGTGATAATCTAAGCTGTGAGAATGTTGCCCTTGCTGAGAGGGGGTCTTTGTTGAGAGAGAGTGCCAGTATCAATTACTCTTATTATGTGCTATAATGCATTTTTCTTTGAGAGGGAGAATTTTGAGGTGAAAGCTCTTGTAGTGCATTTTTCTATGAAAGGGAGAAATTTGAGGTGAAAGCCCTTGTAATGCATTTTTCTCTGAAAAGGAGAAATTTGAGGTGAAAGCCCTTGTAATGCATTTTTCTCTAAGACAGAGAAATTTAAGGTAAAAGACATTGTGATACATTTTGAGAACGAAATTTGATGTGAAAGCCCTTGTAATGCATTTTTATTTGAGACATAGAAATTTGAGGTGAAAGCCCTTGTTGGTCTTTCCATTCATGGGAGTAGCCATAGTGGAGGTCATGTTGAGAGACTGCATGATGACATCAGGTTGAGTGAATCTGTGATGAGAGTTTGTGTTTTCACACACGAGAGTAACCATGGTGAACATCATGTTGAGCGACTCTATGATTCATTCACATTGAGAGATTCCTTCACAATGGGTGTAGCCATTGTGACTGTCGTGTTGCGAGACTCCATGACATGACAATCTGAGAATGATATCTCCTTTGCTAAGAGGGAGTTGAAAGTTTGGTAGTTGCAGGAGATATCTTGATTACCAGTAATGGTGCTCTTCTATATACTCACATTTAGAAATATGAAGAGACGCGCATTTGGAAAATGAAGAGACTTCCGGTTATAATATAAAGCCTCTCTTGGTTCAAGTCTTGAGGAGATACGTTGTTTAAGAGCCCCACCATTGTATATATAATATACCGTTGCTTTGTGTGAGTGAATGTTTGTTGAGTTAGGTTATTCTATATAGCAACTGTAGATAGTCTATGGAGTCAATTTTGGTATATGTAATGAGTCGAAGAGTTTGCAGTATTCAGTTGGAAGCATTGTACTCAGACCTCTATTATTTAATAAAAGAAATATTTTTGGGTATGACTGGTATTTTCCCCTCAAGGTGGAGGGTTTTCCGAAGATTAATACTGTGTCTTATTGTTTGTTTTCTGATTGTTTGTTGTTTATCTTAAATTCTGGTCAAAACATTAACAACGAGGACATGGGGTTAGGAATTGAAAATAAGCTTTGGAATAAAGTGGGGCTGGAAATAAGCACCAACTTGTTATTGCAGAAATGCTATGTGGCTCCACAAGTTTTTTTCCCTCCTTTTTACTTGCTTCCAATTTTTCTCTAAAATTTAACTGCAAAAATACTATTACTAATTTTATTTTAAAAATAGAATTTAAGATGACTTCTTTAAAATAAGCAACCAAATTAAATATCCATGGAGTCACTGGCTCCACAAATTGCTCCTTACAAAGATAATTGTTGGCCAAGATAAGCTAAGCAGTTGCATGGGAGCTGGCCTAGTGTTTCTGTAGACCATTTTGACATAGGCAAATAGAGAACTAGATCTTTGTTACATTGAGCTCTGACATGTCAATAGCACCCTAAGTCCAAAAAACTGAAAACGTACACAAAAAGGCTTCCTTGCATATAGCATATTCATAAACAAGCATCTGCAAAACTGACCCATTGGCAGGTCTGGGAATATGTGTAAAGAGCTACGGTAAGTCCATAAAACTATCTTGAAATCAACGGCTGAAAATCAGGCAAATGAGAAATATCTAGAACAAATGCCCTTAATAAATGTTTATGGAAAACAAAGACAACAATGAAGATGGATATTGTGAGTTTCTGTCGAATGGTGAATATAAGTAAGAAATGCAACAATGAAGATGGATGCTGCAAATTTATGGCCAATGGTAAATACAAGTAAGAAATGAATGAATGAAGATTTTTAATGATGTCCACAAGACTGATCAGTCTAAGGGACCATGGATCACACTTAAACTGACTCCATATTCTTTTCCATGTCTGATCTCCTGCTATGAATATTGACAATCAAACTAGCAATCTGCCTGATTATATCCTCCTCAAATAGATTGTGAATGTTGTCAGCCTTCGAGATGATTTTGTACTGAGCCTAGATGTCTTCGTAGATTGTGCACTCAATGATAAAGTGTCATTCAGTCTCAATCACAACTGTCTTGCAGAACCTGCAAGTCCTCTCTTCCTACTCCTCTTTGGGCCTTTTCCATTTATCTGTCTCACATCTGAGATGATGTGAACCTGTCATCAATTGAGTCACTAACACCCTATACTTCCCTTTAATAGCTGCCCCTAAGTAAGCTTTATCACCATGTTCATAGGTGTATGGGAGCTGGCCTAGTGTTTCTGTAGAACATTTTGACATAGGCAAATAGAGAACTAGATCTTTGTTACATTGAGCTCTGACATGTCAATAGCACCCCAAGTCCAAAAAACTGAAAACGTACACAAAAAGGCTTCCTTGCATATAGCATATTCATAAACAGGCATCTGCAAAACTGACCTATTGACAGGTCTGGGAATATATGTAAAGAGCTAGGGTAAGTCCATAAAACTATCTTGAATCAACGGTTGAAAATCAGGCAAATGAGAAATATCTAGAAGAAATGCCCTTAATAAATGTTTATGGAAAACAAAGACAACAATGAAGATGGATGTTGCGAGTTTCTGTCGAATGGTAAATATAAGTAAGAAATGCAACAAAAGATGGATGCTGTGAATTTATGGCCAATGGTAAATACAAGTAAGAAATGAATGAATGAAGATTTTTAATGATGTCCACGAGACTGATCAGTCTAAGGGACCATGGATCACATTCTTAAACTGACTCCATATTCTTTTCCATATCTGATCTCCTGCTATGAATCTTGACAATCAAACTAGCAATCTGCCCGATTATATCCTCCTCAAATAAATTGTGAATGTTGTCAGCCTTCAAGATGATTTTGTACTGAGCCTAGATGTCTTCATAGATTGTGCACTCAATGATAACGTGCCATTCAGTCTCAATCGCAACTGTCTTGCAGAACCTGCAAGTCCTCTCTTCCTACTCCTCTTTGGGCCTTTTCCATTTATCCGTCTCACATCTGAGATGATGTGAACCTGTCATCAATTGAGTTACTAACACCCTATACTTCCCTTTAATAGCGGCCCCTAAGTAAGCTTTATCACCATGTTCATAGGTTGGTTGAACACTTTGATATAGTGAGCATTTTCTGACCCATATGATTAATCCATGTGGCAGTCTGAAATTTTGCTATGGCAACAACATCTTTATTTCCACACTAGTAATAGGACATTCCTGTAACTTAGTGTTCCATATGCTCAACCACTTAATGTTTTGTTTCATCCAGGTTTTCTTCCTACAATCGAAACCCTCTTTCATCGTAATTTTGGCCCATGGTTATCCATGTTAACCAATGATGTCAATGAGCTTCTGAATACAAGTTGATGAAATCAGAAGTGGGTGAGAATATTTATCAAGGTAAGTGAGGATTCTTGATAACAAATCAAGAAGTGAGCGAGCTCGGAAATGTCTTTTGAAGACTCCAACAAAACGTGCATCCTCTGTAAGTCTTCACAAGGAGAAACAAACGCAGGACTCTAGATTGTACTCTTAATTATTCGAGCATAGAACTCCACGATGTCGTTTCAAGTTAATTTAAGAAAATGTGTTCTTTTTCAGAATCATTTTAAACTGGTCTTACTTCCAGATGAAGTCAATTTTATAACTAAATTGGAGCTCATAAGCTATTTGATAATGGGGGAAATCTATCTTGACCTCAGCATAACTGTTTTTAAAAATGGAAAATGAAAGGTTGATTTAGCCGTACATATCTAACAGCACAAATCAATCATATTACCCACAGTGTAATGTCTCAAACTGCAGCACAGCAATGTTTTTAACATAATTGGTTTGTTCGCTTCTTCACCAAATTTATCGCCCAAGCAAAATTAGGATATGATACTCGCACAATTTGAATGTCATTCACAAATCTAACTGAAGTTTAATGATAACATACATTGCTCCTTAAACACTGCACGCCTTTGGTTAAATGAGGCTTAACCTTTCATTTTGTACATCATTAAGCATGAAAGAATTAAAAAACTCAATGGAACGACAAACAACGCTTTTCAGTTGACGTACTGAACAATATGCAGAGGCAATGTACGAAAGCACAAAAAGATTAAAAATTACAACGAAAAAGGACTCGCGAAACGATTCCCAAGAAGAATTTTTTACGACGAAGTAATATAACAGAGTCGCTACCCGTAAACAGCAGATCCATAACGTTGTTTTCTTAAGAGCATCCGCCCCTCCGCAGAGATCGCGCCATTTTCCAGAGATTCTCCGGGGGACATCATTTTCAAACTCACGCCCTAACTTCAAATAAATTCGTTTACAGGGGACTCTCCACCTATCAGGTCAGGGATTTTATTTTTCATGGAAATACACCATTCGACCCTTCTTGATGTGATTGCTTAAACGATTTTATCACTCACGTGGGGGCTCGTAAAACTACTCGGCCGGTATTCAATTTTTCATAAGAGCTCAGTATGAAAAGTTTAAAATTTGTAAATAGTTTTTTAAGTCTGGAAATTTTTTAGGAGTTACTTTTAGATAGTTTATAAGATTTTTCAAAAATAGATAAATGATATGTGATGACATAATCTTTTATGTCGATAGTAAAAAAATTAGTATTGTATTAAGGATAATTAAAATTTTAAAAGAAGAGATTGTAATTTTTATTGTATTTTATTCTAAGTATTTTAAAATCGGTTGCATTAGATTTTTTGTACACTCAAAATGGGTTGGCAAAGTAAGTTTCTTAGAGTTGTTTCTTTATTTTACTATTCATTGTACTTGTTGTCACATAACAATGGGCTAGTAATAAGCACTAAGGAATTTAAGCCTTCGATACTAAGCATTATATTGAAGAAAGATATGATTTGTTGACTTGATATATATGCACTACACATGGTATTAAGATGTTTATCCTCCACACTAAAAGAAACCCTTTATAAGATTTTAACCGGAATGAAAATAAATTGGCATGTGGACGAAAAATAGGGCTTTAAGAAAAAGAAAATTGAATTACACCTAGGTTAATTATAAGGTTTCAACACCCAAAAAAAAAAAGTACATATCAACCACAAAAGAATTAAACGATAACCAATAATATCTGAAATGTCCATCCATGTAAATAAATATAAGAATCAACATGTTATTAAATGAGTGTGGTCAATAACATAATTATGAACATATCCTATTGAGAAGATTTTAGAAGGGGTTTCCAACAAAATTATGACCTACAAAATATATTCTCATCTTAAACATCTATGAATAGTGAAACTTCCCTATCCTAGCAAGGGGATGAGATGAGTAATGCAAGGCATATTAGTTTATGGAACAAATCAAAACATGTTAATCCATTAGAGTCATGATGAAGGCATGTGATCATCGCTTGACTTGAGAGAATTTTTCATCATGAAATAAAAGGATATGTGATAAATGTTTTTTTTCATTAACAATAGTTTAATGAAATAGAGAGTATATTTTGAGGAGCACCAACTCTAAATAGTATCAACAAGTATCATTCATCAAAATAAGAAAGATGAAGAGTCTATAGCTACATCACATACATAAGCTACTATAGGACAAAAAAGATTAAGGGAAATTAATATTATGCTCTAATGAAACCATTACTAAATTCACTTATATCACTATCATAGGTGCTAAGTGGAGGTGAAGTTAGATTGGGATATATTTCTAAACATGTAAGTTGTTTTCTTGTTTTCATCTTATCAATGCCTTCACATTCAATTGATTTTTTAAGGATCCTCTTGTCCTCCATAAATTTCCTAAGCAGTTCCAATTCTTGTTTATTCAAGTTAGTCCTTCCATGAGGGAATAAAATTGATTTGATCTCTTTTTTTCAAGTAATAGTGATTTTCTCCTTGAGCCAAAACACAAATCAATACATACAAATCTTCAAAAAAATTGAGACCCACAACATAATAGAAAGGAAGGTTGGCTCACATTTGAACTCAGTAAGATGCCTCCTAATACCCTAAAAAATGTTTATATTACTCTTCTTCCAAATTAAAATCTCGTTAGAGAAAATAAGTTGAAAAAATTAAATTCCATATTAGATGCATCAACATATGCAAAAAGAATTTCATGCCAAGAAAAAACACAAGAATCATATCACTTGACAAGAAGAACAAAGAAATGAAACTATATAGTAATTGTGCATTTGCATTAAAAAAATAGATGCTCAAAATTCTTGGACTCAAGACTAATATCACAAATTTCAGTAGTCATAGCATGAGAGTGTAAAACATGACCAATGACAAGTTTTTATGCAACAAAAGCCAACAAAAATAGGATTTATTGAGTTCCACATGGTCATGCCAGGCATAAAGGAGACTTGTAGACCATTTAGTATTAAAACAATTGAAATTCCAATAAAAGTTTAGCTATAGATCTCCCTCAATCCCATTACCATAGAATATAATTTTTTATTTTCATATCTTGAGTCTTAGTACCATCTTTCCATCTAATTTTTCTATGGAGGATTGATTTATAAATTACTTGCCCAAAGAATGAATCCCTCACACCTTTTTTAATCATAGAATAAGTTCTTAATTTGTGAAAGGGATACCAAAGTCTTCCATCATTTGATCTTTGATCCTTCACATTATTATTAACTAGAATATCTTGCAAGTACTATACCTTGAAGGAATTCCAATTTTTTTATGACAAATCTTAGGCAAAATGAACAAATTCTTAATAAGCACCATATTCCACCATAAAGATATGTTATGGACATATCATGATAGAGATAAAATTAAACCTTCATATTTCTAAATAATTATTTGACTTTTGTCCAAGCATTCCATATAGTGGAAAACATAGGTGACCCAAAAACCTTAATATAATGTATTGCCAAGGAACCCTAAGAACAAAGGGCAAAACATGCATAAATATTTGTTTCTATTATTATAATTACAAGTGTGTAGCATAATGTGAATGCATTAACAATTATAACATGACAATGGCCATTTCATAACCGATGTAAGAAGTCTGCACACACTTCCAAGGGTTCCAAGACAACCCAAATTTGCACTTGAAATAGAATACACATGTTCTCAATATCACCCAACATGAGATCATATAACACCTAACAAATTACAAGATGCAATGTTGAAAATAGCTCTTGACTAATGATAGATTGATCCTTAAAATCTCTTTGAGTAAAGGTTCATTTTAAACACTAGGAGGAATGTGTTCATATGATGATTAAGCATGTAATATTCATTTAATAAAGTATCAAACCATCTAACAATTATCAAGGAAGCAAGTACCAAATACAAACTCTTTGAAATCAAGATAAAAACAAAAATAAAGTGAAGATGCCAAGGCAGGAAAAGATACCAAGCTGCATATAGATGTCAATTTAAAAATGAAGATGTTGATCCATAGAATTACCACTTTGCCTATAGTGTCTCAGTTAAGAGGAGCAAATATGTCAAACTAAAAGTTGAAGAAACTAGATGATGTAGGCATTGTTTTATTGAATGTAGTTGTTCATTGGAAGTTGGACAATTGTTAAAGACGTAAAAGTATTAGACCAATGGTGCAAAGATTCTATTGTATGGGAAAAGGAACTAATCAACATAGATTCTAGATTATAAGCTTAGATGTCAATCAAAGAGCTTCTCCCAAAACATAAAAATTAACTAAAAATGTATACCAACTCTAATCTACAACCATATGCATCTAGTTCCACATCAAGGAGTTTTGAATACATAAGATTGAGGCCATGATCATCACTATAACTAATATTAACATGAAACATAGTCAACTAGAACACATTATCAAAAATAGAATAGACATTAAAATGAAGAATAAGGATATAGAAGAGTACATCATGCTCAATATTTTAACAATTGGTTTTACTCTGTCGCATGTATGTCAATCTCCAACAATGAAATGTCACTTATACATTGTTAGAGTAAAAGGTTTTTTACCTTTTATCCACTCTTAATATTTCACTTTATTAGGTTGACATTTAATAATTATTCTCACTTATTAAATGTCACATTATCTCTTTAGGGCTACTTTAGGGTTTCCTTTTTGAGATGGCTTGATCTCCTTTAATAAGGATGATCTCCTTGTATTTTGTAAGACATTCACTCATTATTTTCTCTCTTGAATGCATTTCAATCTTTTAGAGCCACTCTTCTCTCCTTTCTCTCATTCTTCCTTCTGACAAGTTCATTTTCTTGTAGGAGTTCTTGTGGGTTCTGTGAAGTTGTTCTTACCAACTTCTACATGGTATCAAAGCCTAGATCTACAGCTTTGTATTCCTGTTTTGAAGATTTCACAAGTTGAAGGTTTCAAATACCCCTTTTTTTGGGATCTAAAGGGCTGTTATTTTCTTGGTGCACTTTGAGTCCAAATGGACCTCACTGTTGGATTTAGAGAGCCCAAAAACCCCCATTTTCATTCATAGTTTGTCCATTTTGAACAAAGTTGCAGTTGAAGGCATTTTTTTTTGTTTTTCATGTTTTTGGTTGGATCTAGAGGGGTTTTTTTTTTGGAGCACTTTAAGCACACATGAACCTCACCATTGGATTTAGAGAACCTAACCCCCCCCCCCCCCCCCTTTTTACTTATAACATATCTTTTGTGTTTCAGATCCAATTTGGGCCAACAAAAAGGCATTGGAAAGATCTTGCAATGCCCTATCCAGATCTTTGGTTATTTTCATCATATATTCCTCTGAGTACATAAGTGTTTGTCATAATCAATTTTTTCTCTTTCTTACTCTTGCAACTTTCTGATTCTATTAGGATTTGGTTTCTTGAATTGTGGGGGGTGTTTCTTTCTAGCTTTCTGTCATTCATATTAGGAAAATAAATCTATAAACACAAAAAAAATTTCCCTTTTGCATCTTCTATCTATTTCTAAAAGATCATTTATAATAATCAAACAATATTAGAGTAATTGAGGTATAGTTCAGTATGACAGATTCATCTTCTACTGAGACTCTTACTCTACACAATTATCATCTCTAGAAAGCTTGTATGACAATACTTGTCATATTTGGATGAGGTTCAACCTCAATTGACATGTTCTTTTGAGGCCATGCAACATAGAAACAACATGAATTAGGTTATGGATTTGTTATTTTGGCATGTCACTAATAGTCTACTCTTTTATCTCAGTGGTTGTCTCACCCCTCGGGCTATATGGACATAGTTTGAGGGAATTTTTGGCACCATAAATGAGTTCATATCATTGAATATTGAGGCAAAGTTGACTTCCTTGGTTCCTGATTCATTTCCCTCCATTGAGGATTTCTTAATGAAATTCAAACCTATCTAATCTATTTTACAAGGTTGTGGTAAGAATAAGACTAACATATAGTGCATCTATTTAATTCTTTCAAAGATTCAAAGTCCTTTTCAAATCTTCTCTTTGAATTTATATTCCACCATGAATGCTTTGGGTCTAAAATTTACAATGTCTACATTTGAGGTGTTTCTAATCATTTAATTCATGACCATGCAAGTCCATCTTAGTTTTAATCTCTCCGAGGATCATTGAACAAAGAATTGGTTTCTCAATCATCCAAGGAGAATTCGAAGCAGAAACTAAAGCCCAAGAGAGATTCAGCTAGCAATGAGTATTCCTCCAAGTCAACTTTAAAGTCTACTTAAAAACCATAATCCAATCCTAAACAGGTTCATTCTTCTACGTCTAGTGAGTCTTCCTCCAAGACTAAGAAGTTCACAAGTGATCATAATTTTATGTGGCAAGGAAGGACATATAGTTTATAGGTGTTGGAAATAGTTAGAGGCTTTAGAGGAATCCATGCAACAACATCATATCTCCCCACCTAAGTGTCCTACCACAAGGAAAGGTCATTTTCTTCATGTACGAGCCTTATCTTCGAGATCTTCATGGATCATTAATTCTAGTGCTTCACATCATATGACACATTCAAAAGATTTGGTCACTACACTTGTCTACAATTATACTTCATTTATTATCATTGGTGACTCAACATAACTCCTAGTTCTTAATTCAGGTTCAATTTCCTTGGATGGTGGTTCTCTTCAAGATGTACCTCTTATTCTTGACATTTTGACGAATCTCCTTTCATTTTATTAGATTTTCCATTCTAGCTCTAGTAAGATAGTTGTTTTCTCACCACATGATGTGGTGATTGGTGACTTTCATGATCTTGATTTAGTTATTGCTATAGGCAATGTTGATCCTCAGTCTCACTTATATCGATTTGATGTTTTTTAGAGTTTAGACAATTTGGGTTCTTCTCTTATTGCTCATGCAAACTTAGTGAGAAAGCTTTGGCATGAGTGATTGGGACATGTCAACTACAAATATTTACAACATACAAGTACACAGACACATTTTATTAGGCTACCACAGATATCTTACATTGATGGTGTTTGTCGTGGATGTGTTCTTGGCAAGCATCATTGAGATCCATTTTCTATGGGAATAGCCACATGTGCTAAGGAACCATTGGAGTTGGTCCACAATGATCTTATGTCATTTCTTTATCAAGGGCTCGCTATGTGCTCACCTTCAATGATGACTGCTCTAGGCGTACATGGGTATAAATTCAATGTATTTGATTTCTTTTGAATCTTTAAGACATTTGTGGAAATCCAATTTCATTTTTGTCTTAGATGGATATGCACAAATAATGGGTCAATTGTGTGAATTAGGCATTTGAATAATCTTGTATTGAGCATGGTTTACTACATTAGTTTACAACTCCTCATATCCCTCGACAGAATGGTGTTGCTGAGAGAAAGAATGGAACACTACGAGAGATGGAAAATTACATGATTCAATAATAGGATATGCAGTCTTCATTTTGGGCTAAAGCAGTCAATTGTGATATTTAGAATTAGATGCCCCACAATGCAGTACAACATATGACTCATGAGGAAGCTTGGTCTCATTGTAACACCCCACTCGAGAACTATTAATTGGTGTTTTAACCCCAATTTTAAAACTTGATAACTTGGCCCCCTTGATAACTTTTTTCATATTTTCCCTCTTAGTCTCCCTTGATCTGTGTTGAAAAATGCTTTATGGAGTCTTGTTTCAAGAAGGCAATGTTTAGATTGATTGTTATAACAACACATCTAGTAACACATATGCCAAAACTTGAGATTAAGAAAACAAGTTCATATGGTACAAAGTGGTTCTAAACCTGTTGTACCTATTGAACAAATTCTAGTGATTCAATGGTTTAGAATTTGAGTCTACAGAGCCCAAATTCCAACTTCATTTTCAGATGTACACTATTTTCAAACTTGGAATGTGAATTCAGAATTCACTGGTCAGCTTTCAATAGGTTCAAATGGTTCAGAGGGTACAAAGGGTACAAAGATTCAATATGCATTTCAAATGGATTCATTGATTCGATATGGCTCAACAGTTTGAAGTTCAAATGCAGATCCAAGTTAGACTTTGATATGCAGATTCAAATATCCTAGTTTAAAGTTCAACTTCAAATTTAGAGTTCAACTCAGAGACATGATTATGGGTGTAATTTAGTGGTTCAAGAGGTTCAACAATTCAAAGATTCAGTTTTAACAACTATTACAGGTTTTCTAAAACCTGAAAATTCGGTCTTTGTATGGGAGTCATAACTTTCAAATCCACCATTGGATCATGTTCAATTTTGGATATGTGTGAGTAAACCTAATTTTCTAAATTTGGCCAGGAGCAATTTTCAAAATGAGTCTGAATTTGTGAGATACATACGACTATTCACAACACTGTCAAATCAGCACTAACAGTCATAAAATGCAGATCACAGAAAATTAGTCATATTTTGGGGGGCATATCTCTCAATTCGACAGTTGGGTCGGGCTGAATTTTAGAATTTTTTTTCCAAATCTAATTCTCTAAATCTTCTCCAAATATTTTTATTAGATTCATTATGGATCAAAATTTATGGGTTTCTGAGTGTTGTACTATCGAATCAACACTAACAGTCACAGAATGCAGATCACTAGAAAATTAGTCATATTTCGAGGTCATAAATTTTAATCTAACTATTGGATTTGGTTGATTCTTGGATATGCTTTAGTAGTCCTAGTCTTCTAAATATTCCCCAAATGGTTTTGTCAGATTTGGTACGGATCAAATGTTTTTGGCATTGGAGTGGACTATCAAAACTGTCATGACAATTCTGAAATGATGACAACATTTCATCACCAATAAATGCCACATGTCCAAGTCTTCTTATAAAAATTATAAAATGATATCCATAAAATCTTAATTATAATTTTTATAAAGACTTTATGCTATAAAAAAAAAATGTATAAAGAAAAGTGATTGTGAACAATGATAAAAAGAAACGAGATTTAAGTTATGATTATTTCCAATAATCAGTTATGAAATTGAATAAAGCTCTTGAGAAGTTTATTTAGTGGGGGAACTTTGGAAGAAAGGGGGTTTTTCTTTTTCTAAGCAGGCAAACTGTGCATTGCATATAAGGGGGATTTAGAATGTATAGGGTTAGCAGTTCTTGATGGATATTAGATTGTGAACTTCTATTTAAAGTTTTAATAGCTATGTTATGTTTTAGTTTTCTAGCATTGTACCTGAAGAGGATTATTTTTGGAATGAGAAAGTTTTCTTTGGATTATTCATTGTCAAATCAGTATTGAATTGATATTGAACTGTTGAAGTGTCTTTCTAATGTTGGATAATTATATTGTGCATATGTTAGACAAGTTGTCTGTTTCATCTTTTCTATTTCTATTAGTTGTTGTTTAGTTATTTTCTCGCTATCCAAGAATAGTGAGGGTAGCCTTCACTTTTAGGTAAAAAGCATTGTAAATCTCATTCTTTACATATCTAATTAGGGAGCTATACCCTATAAAATTCAAAGGGCACTTGCTCAATCCAATGACAAAGCGATCCAACTATTGGTACATTATTGTGTCTTCATTTTGGGCATTCTTGAGTCATTTTTGTAATCATTTTGTGCAAAGACAAATCTGTTTACTAACAAGAACCCAAAAGAAATAAAACTAATATGTTACAAAGTTTACTAAACTATTATTTTCTAAAGTTTATACAACATCAAAGTAACAGTGTGGAAGCAATATACACAAAGACAGTAGTTGCACACGCAATTATAATATAGATTTCATTCCTCAAGGGTTCCTTCACGTTGAGTCACATTTAAAATTTTTTATTAATTTTTTAAGTCTTAAGTATAATGTTCATAATCATAAAAATATATCATAGTAATATCTTAAGCACATGCATGAATATAATCAAATACATTTAACGAATAACATCCACTACACATGTTGTAGGGTATGCAAGAATAAATACAATTACATCAAAATACAAGATACATGATATCATACATACATCAACTAAATACAAGTCTCTAAAATAAGAATGAGAATGATAAAGGTACAACTGCATCCATGAGCATCCAACATTTGTCAATCTGAGGGAGACCCAAATGGTAAGAAGACACTACCTCTTGACCGTATGGTTACCTAGTTAGGCTTCCACTCCCACCATACAGGGAAGATAATGGATGATCCACATATGAAAAATTAAACCATAAAACATTCCTAGGCAAGGAATCCTAATAGCTAAGACTACCTCAAAGGTAACACACACTACTCAACAAGATAAAATAATCCAATAGAATAATCACTCAATCCAAAACCAAAGCCACCTAACAAAATATCACGCATAAACCAAGTGTAAATCAATTACCAAAATCACAAGATAAAGTCCATGAAAGATATCCACCTCAAGTCAAAAACCACATGTCAAAAGTATAATCACCATGAATCACCAATCACCATCAAAGAAAGTAAACACCAACAATAAGTACAACACCAATAACTACACCACTAGAGGCAAATACAAAATCTATGGAGGACATGTGGGCTACATACCAGGGAGTGTCATCACATGGTCAAAGTACTTGAGTTACCCTGGACTGGTCTCTCATTAGACCTCAGACCCTCAAGCATTAAGTTATTTTGGATTGGTCACTCTGGACCCAAGACCCTTAACATGACACATGCGGAACCAGAATACCCTTTCATAAATTTGCAAAAAATAATCATGCCTTCCACTAGGTATCATCCCATTTCCATCCTTAGCCTATACAAGCAATCAAGGCATGGTTGCGACACATCTCTAACTTATCTTTTAATTTATCTCAAGGAAAAAGGGCTAGGCAAGATATTTTAATTACTATGTTATCACTTATTACACAACTTACAATAGGTTAACCTGGTATTGACCACTTTGGGTCCCAGACCCCTATTGCAAGTCACTCCCAAAGACACGTACCTAGACAACCTCCCTTAAGCACATAAACCACAATTGTGTCCAATACCACAACACCCATAAAGATAAAACTTGATTCCTAAATAGGAAACCCAAAAATAATTTGGTTCTCAAAACCCAAGTCATCATATATGCTCACCAAATAAATCTCATAAACATAAGCCTCAATTTTGAATCATAAAGTACATTGTGACATCTAGTCAAATAACCATCATAAAAGAAATCTTAAAAGATGCCTCCAGTGCACATCCTAGTTTGACCAGCTAAATGGTTCACATAAAAGACATCACAAAAGAAAATATTACATCAAAAATTTTAAAATTCATCACAAAAAAAAATCACAAAACCTCAAATAAACCCACATCAATTACTACATGGTTCCATCAAATGATTTGGATTATATTATTTTCAAAAGTTTTGTCTGATTATATAAAGGGTTTATAAGTGTAGATAAATTCAGTATGTTAATTATCTAATAAGCTTAGAATTAATTATTATTATATTTTAAATGGACAATATTTAACAATAAAGTTAAAATATTTTCAAAGTTCATAACAGTGAGTTTTTATGCATTTTCTTTATGTAAATTAGTTGGTAATTTAAATGTTATAATTTCATATGGAATGATATAGATTTGAAACCTATATTGATGGAAAGATAATTTAAGTTCACACATTTTTCATTATTACCAGTCCTACAAAGAAGTTCATTTGAATAGTGTTAAATATGAATCTTCCTAGTAGCACTATTCAAATTTGAAGGTTACCAGTTTAGAAGAAATAACATAACTTTTGTTTGAGTTGTTGGCTCTTCATGAAAAGCAAGAAAATTATTCATAATAGACTTATTTACAATCACAAAGAAGACATTTTCCTAAATATATATTTTGCAAAAGCTATAAGTGATTGTTCGTGTGCCTCTAATTGAAAAATCAAGTTCAAATAGGCCTAGTTTTAGCATTGCAGTCAATATTTGACCATGTCTATACAAAAAAATCATATATGATTTATATGTATTAAAAAATCCAAATGGATGTTTAAAAGTATCTTTCCTTTTTTGACAAAATATATTAAATAAAAGTTATAGCAAAATCACATGTTTGAAACCCTCAAACTGACACACAAGTAACTACAAACAAATTTATTCATAATTGGGAAAACACAAAGAATACAAACTTTCCAACTGAAATTGCAAAGATATTTTAAAACCCCTACCTTCAAACACCAAGTTGATTTGTTAAGAAGAAGAAGAAAACTCAATTGTAGACTTTGCTCCCAAGCTTTGAAAAATAATATTTTACTTCAAAATCTGAATGCAACCTGTAACTTGTCTCCTAAAATCTTTGTTCTAAATTATCTTATTATTCTCCAAAAATCTTCTTCCTCAAAAAGACTAGAATGACCTCTTAACAAAAAATAAATAAATAAAATTAAAACTAATAAAACTAAAGTTTCTAAAATAAGTAAACTTACAAAAGAAGGTAACTCAACTAAAATAAAATAATAGTTTTTCTTTATTTTCTTATATTTAAAAAATAAAAAAATAAAGTCACTTTATTTATTTTTTAATAAAAGAAATACACAATTTCTACTTTTCCCCCCTTTCTTTTAATATTAGATAAATACATATTATTTACTTTCTTTTCACAAAATAGATTTTTTTTTTTTTTTATCAATAAACGGCTAAAGCCTTTGATTATATTTTATTAATAAAGATTTTACAGCTCCTCTATTCAAATGGGCACTGGTAGGAAAGAAAGGGGAAGAAAACCTCCAGTCTTGCCCGAGACAAAAGTCCTAAAAACTTACAGATGTCGTCGGGGCATACCCTTGCTTTTATATGAGAATTTAGTCCTCCTTGAGGAGTTTCATCAATTTACAATGATATATTGACGTTCCCTTTATTTCTTTACATGGAACTTTAATACTAGTATATTTCGTTACATGGGATTTAACAATTTGTCTTCAAATGAAGGAGGGCATCTGGTAGATCATCTTCAACTAAATGTGTTCTACTTTCTTTAGTTCATTCCATAACCTATAGGCATCATCATAAAGAAAGAGCAAGAGAAACTTCCATAGAAACCCGTATTAGTATTGTTAGAAAAACATTAAGAATATTAGGAATGTAGGGGCAAAAGGGCTGTTATGTTTAGTTAACTATTCAATAAATTGATGTTATTTGTGGGTTTGGGTTGGGATAAGGATAGATTGGGAAAAAAGGAAGGGTTCCAAAATGGGGCGTGTATAGTTACTGGTCATATGAAGAATAGAGCATATATATGTCTATGATTCTTTCACACATACATGGAAAATCTCTTCATACAACCTTAGATGGCGTATATAAGGATATCTCCATATATATGTCAATGCTTTACATATATAAATACATAAACAGTTCTTTATATGTTTATACTTAGTACCTTGCCAGCATTAGGTTAAAAACTATACTAATTGTGCTCTCGGGAAAGAGAAAGATTAGATAGTCAGGAAGCAGTTAGGGGGGAAGTAGGAATGTGGGAAATTTGTAGGCTGGGTAACTATAATACAGTCTCAGAGATGTTTGGGATAGATTCATAAATAATTATCGATCTCAGAGTTATCCCACAGGAAAAATAGGCTGCATAGAGAGAGTTAGTAATTATAGGAATGAAGAAAGCTTAGAATAGAGAATAGGGCAAGAGGCGAGGGCATATTGAACTTTTCACAAAATAGATTTATCTTATTATAATAAAATAAATAAATATCCTTTCTTTTAAATTAAATAACTTATTTCTCACTCAAAAATCTTATTTTAGTTTTATTAATTAATGTACAATTAAAATGCATATAATTAGTTTAATCAATAATAATAATTAAATCCCACTAATTATGCACAACTCTAATCTTACTATCATTGATCAAATATTCATGATAAATTAATATTTAGTCTTTAATATTTTAATTTATCCTTTTTCCAACTTTCACATTTAGACTTTTTAAATCAAGTCTTTTAAATAAATAAATAAATAAATATTTAATTAATTTAATTTTCTAATTAATTAAATATCTTGATATAATCATTCTTCCTTCTATTTAAATAATATTTAATAATTTTAATATTATTTGATTAATCTAAATATCACAATTAAACCTTTTACCAAATAAATAACAGTCAAATCCACATTAGCAAAACCTTTCAAAATCCAAACTCAAACAACACATGCAAAGACAAACTTGCAAGTTTAAAAAAAGGGTAGAGAGTCAAATGCGAGTCCTCTTTGCAGGACAAGTGTTTAGGCTATGGCTAGGATTAGACCTAATCATTGTCTTCTCATTCTTACCGCTGAGTTATCGTGATAGGGCATGCTCATCTTGGCAATTTAGGGAAGTCGATGCACGGTGCTTGCAACTTGAATAAAAGACAGGCATGTACACACACACACACATATAGAAAACTAATCTAGATAGGAAATGACAGGGAGTGGTACATCATGTAGATCTTGACTAGTAGGTGACTACTACTCCCTCCCTTAACCACATCAGACATGTCACATAGAAAAGTAAAATAGACACACACACCATACACATGCAAGTATGGGGTAAGTACCATAATAAATCATGAGTCAACTCATCAAATGCTCAAATATAGCAATGCATCAATATGAATGTAAAACAATCATCATTAAAGACATGTCATCTAACATCATTATGAAAGCAATCATATTTACTAACTAATAATCATTAAAGCAACATTAACATGTAAGTAATCATAATCATTACACGACTGTGAAATATAATCAGCTATATAATCATAAATGATATTTTCAAGTAATGAAATAACATCATACCATATATCTTTGAAACTAATAGATGTATGAAATAAGCCTAAAAGAGTTCAACATATATAATATAAAACAAACTATAGGTGGGTATTACACTCATGCCAACGTCAATGGTTCTAGATTCTGAGTTTTTGGTAGTGAAGCATGGACTTTTATTATCGATGCTCAAAGGAAATCTATGTTCAGAAGAAGAATCAACCACTCGTATTTTTTGGCTACTATGAAGATGTGAAGGTGTATAAGTTGTTTGATCTTGATTCTAGGGAGGTCTTGTTTTGGTGAGATGTCCAGTTAGATGAGTGCTTTCCTCTTCCATATTCTTCCTCACTGAATTCCTCCTTATTTCCTACTCTTCCCTCTTCATCTATTAAGGATGATGTAGACAATGACCCACTCCCACCACCAATTTCTCCACCTTTTCTCAGGTGGGCATGAGTCATGGTTGAGGTAGTTGGTTCTTTAGTAGGTGTTCCTTTCAATACATGCCATACTCAAGCTTAGACATCTAGTTCTAGTCTTTTAAGTCAGCGCTATTTATGCATATCCCCATATGTTTTTAGAGGTGACAAGACACCCAAAAGGGATTTGGCTATGGACAAAGAGTATATTTCATTGATGAATAATATTACTTTGGATCTTTATTCTCTTCCAAAAGAGATAAAGTTGGTTTGGTGCAAGTAGGTGTACCATACCAAGTATGTCGTAGATGGCTCTATTGAAATATAAGGCATGTCTTGTTGTGAAGACATTCTCATAGGTAGAGGGTATTGATTACTCCAAGACCTTTGCCCCTATTGCCAAGATGAATTCCATTCACTTTGTAATTTCATTAGCAACTTCACAAGAATCGCCAATCTATGAGATGGATGTGAAGAGTGCATCCCTGCATAAGGATCTTCATGAGGAGATCTATATGGAGAAGCCTTAGGGAGTTGTGCAAGAATCTTCTTCTTTATTTTGTAGGCTTTGATGTTCAATATATGGTCTCAAACAAGCCCCTCGAACTTGGTATGAGAAGAAAGACTCATTCTTACTTTCTTCACTCTCCACATGCTATCATTTTGATCACACATTGTATATTTAGTGGCAGGGGGTTGATATTGTGATACTTGTGATCTATGTTGATGATCTCATAATTATAGAAATCTCATCCTCCATGATTTAGAGTGTTCAAAGAGCATTGATGAAGCAATTTGAGATGATAGATCTCAATCTTTTGCACTATTTTTGGCCTATAAGTTACTCAGACTTCTAATGGCATTTCCATCTATCAGCAGAAGTATGCTCATGATATGCTTCACTGATTCAACATTCTTGATTGTAAGCCTACTCTTGTTTTGTCTACCATTTGTAATGTTGCTTTTGTGGATCCCACTTTATACTGGTAGTTGGTTGGCACTTTGTTGTACCTAACATGCACTCATCCCGATCTTTTCTTTGTAGTTGGCCTTATTTCTTAGTTTTCCCATGATCCTCATGAGATCCATTGGTAGAAATCCAAATGTATTTTGAGGCACACTCAGAGTACTACACATTTTGGCACTCACTACACTACATGATCCCAACACATTGTTGGCTTTATTGATTTAGATTGTGTTGGTGTTGTTGATGATAGTAAGTTTACTTCTAGCTTCATTTCCTATCTTGGATATGGTCCCATCACAAGGTCTCTATTGCATTATCATCTATTGAGGCCAAGTATTGAGTAGCAGTGTTAGCTAGTTAGGAGATTTTATGGCTTCGATAGTCAATGACTGAGTTTGGGTCTCCTCTTGATATTCCCACTATGCTTTGGTAAAAAAATTAGAGTATCATTCAAATTTCTTGTAACCCAATGGAGCATCAACATACTAAGCATATTGAGATCCACATGCACTTCATCAGACAGTTGATCACACTATCTTTAATTGTGCAACATGCTTGGGGTGAAGGAAGTTATCCTTGGGGGGTCTTAATGAGGCCTTACTTCCTTTCATGTTTTTCAGAATTCTTCTTCATATATTTTTCCCCATGTGGCTTTCTCTATTTCTCCTCTTTAAAGAGATTTGTTTGTGATTTGGTGCCTCATCAAGACATCTTGTTGGGACTAAGGTTTCCTTTTACATTGTAGTTTGTTTTGTTTTTGCATGAAATTGTTGATATAAGATTATTTTGAAGTGAAGAAATTGTAATGAAATAATCATTATTTGTCAATGATGTCAAACCTGCTACCTGCTAGTCAAACAATTTCTTTTTAGTCTAAAAGCTATCATTTAGTTGATTGATGAAGAGGATTTGAAAAGAGGAGATAACAATAGCACTTGGAGAAAGGTTGAATTACTTGGTATGTAAAAGAAGCCCTAAGACCAAGTAAAATATTTATACTATAGTGTATTATTTATCTACTTAAAGTCTGAAATGAAAGATTACTCAAGTTAAGACTATAAGAAGATCAAGTATAAAAAGTGTATGTCGAGCCTTGTCAATTAATCAGTGCAAGTTGAGCATAAATTAGCAAAAGTTGAGTGACACACAAGAGGTGCTGAGAAAAGGTGAAAAATAATGCAAGTCAAGTGATTGTCAGCATATATCGAGTAAAGTTTAGTTGATGTCGAGCATCAATAAACTTTAGTGTTTGTCGAGTAAATTAGTGTTGGCCAAGTGGAAGAGCAGTATAGAAGCCAAGTGACAACATATTGATGTCGAGTGCTAGTATTTATGTTAAATTGAAGACTTGATGAATCTGAGATGACTATTTTGTTTTCTTGAATTGTATGGAGCATGCGGAAGATAACTACGATGAGCCGGTGGCATAGAATTCAAGGTAAACTATTTTGAGGCATATTCAAGGAAGATTGTAGAAGACGTTTCTAGAGGAACCAAATAGAAAAGTGGGTAGATTCATTATATCTGATGCAGGAGCATCCAGAGGTATAAGGGCAATCCTGTGTCACCCAAAAAAATGTACTTAGACTTAGTTTCTGTTTCATGTGTTTTCATTTCTGGATACCCATTTGGGTCAAATAAAGGTTCCAACTCTCATAGTTCCACTATCAATGTTCTGGGTTAGAGTTTTTAATCACCTTGGGATACATTTAAATGTCGAAAAAATAGGAGTATGTAATTGAGCCATCATTTTGGTGAACTAGAAGGTGTAAATTGGTCTGAAGATTTTTATTGTAATTTAGAGCATTCCAGAAAAAGAATCAGGTCAAAAGGCCCCACGGTTTGAAAGTTATCACCGTTTTTCAATTTTTGGAGACCTCCTAAGAATGCTTCAAATTCAGGTTAGGGGCATTAAATGACCTCTAATAGGGTCAAAAAATGGGGGACAAGCAAAGCTGGTCCATAGGGCTATAGAGCGCTTCGATAGCTTTCCAAAAATGTAAACGATTCGTCAATCGGAGCTACGGTTCAAAAGTTATGCCTGCCGAAAGTTCAGTTACCGTTTCTGGATTCTTCTAATTTTGTGTCGACTTCTAATGTGACTTCTGGAGCCTTCTATTTGTTCGGTGGATGCCAACTAGCACTTTCTAGAATGTATTCCTAATCCTTAACCCTCCGGGGTCTATTTAAGAACATTTTTAGCATTGTAAAAGGCAGTTCGGAGTGGAGTTTGAGAGAAGGTATTGGGAGAAGAATTTATCTCCAGATTTATACTATTGTAAGCCCTTAGGGCATGTTTTGGAGTCTGTTTCTCTGCACTAAGTGTACTAGCATACTTTTACAGTTAATAAAATTTTCCCTTTCTTGTTGTGTCCATTTAGTGCTTGGGTTGTGTCCCCATCAAGTGGTATCAGAGCATACCTTTGTCAGTGGTAGCAAAGCGTACCTTCATCAATATCCTACCTAAACCTAAAATGAACAATTATGGTTAAGCAAAAAAAATCTTAAATCTCTATTTATAGAGAGAGCTAGTTAGAAGCAAAGGTTGTCATGTGTAAGAACCTAAGGAAGACAAGGAATCTAGGGTATTATTTCATTCAGTGGTCGAACATAAGAGACTACAATTGGCATGCAAAGCAAGAAAGCTTAAGATTATGAATGCTTGAAGGGTCAACAAGCTATCAGAGCTAAAGTGTGTGAATGCCAAGAAAAATAGAGGACTAAAATAGAGATCTGTAATCTGCAAGTGAGTTGTAATTTGTTATCAAATCAAGCCTTACTATTATTTTCTAATAATTGTATCAATCTAGGGTAAATCCTTTAGATTAATGTTGAACTAATAGTCATTCGTAAATCCTTTAATTGATTGAAAGTCTAATGGAATGGTCTAAAGTCCTCTAACAATGCTCACTCCTAATAGGGTGATTAAAATCCTTTAACCAAGTCACATTTAACAGTGTGTATTGTAACCTTTAATAGGGTTGTCTTTTTACGAGACATCACTTCAGAAGAGTGAGAATTAGTAGCATGTCACTGGTGGTTTTTCCCAAATTGGGTTTCCATGTAAAATCCTTGTGTCAAATGTGTTCTTGAATCTATTATGTTTCATGTTTACATTTCTACAAAGTTGTTTTGACCTAGGAAATTTACTACAAAGTTTAAGATTTGTATGATCTAATGGATGCATGCATAACAAGGTTTTATGGATATGGGTCCACTAAGAATTGAAAAGTTTTATTTGTACATTTAGACCTTGGATAACTGATTGACCCCCCTCTAATTTATTTCAAAGAATTCCAACAATTGGTATCAGAGTGCCATAGTGCTTAAAAGGACTAGTTTGAAGGTACTAGAAGCAAAAGATCAAGATGTCAAAAAGAGAGGTACCCAAGCTCAACAAGTAGAAATTCTCTGCATGACAAAGTCTAATGAAGCTACACCTAGGAGGTCTTGGAGACCATGCACAATCTACCATTACCACTAAGCATTTCAATCCTGCTAGAGCCCTAACTATCGATGATCTAAAAAAGAAGAAAGAACATGATTAGGCAATGTTGGATATTGCCTCTACCCTAAGTTATTTTGAGTTTGATGGCATCAAGGATTGTGAAAGTGAAAAGATGTGGGATACTCTTCACACTATTTATGGAGGAAACACAAATGTTTTGAGAGCCAAGTGTGAAAGTCTTAGAGGTAAGTTTGATGATATGAGGATGTAAGAAGGTGAGAATGTTGCTTAATATCTCTCTAGAATAAAACATGTTGTTAATGTTATAAGAGGAGCTATTGGTAAAATTGATGATGAGACTATATTAAGCAAAGTATTGAGAACATAGTACCTATCTATGCAATTACAATTTTTTCCATACAAGATTTAAGATGTATACCAGGTTCTAATTTGACTCTTGAAGGTTTGGTAGGTAGGCTCACTATCTTTGAACTCTCTAATTTTGATAACTTCAAATCTGAGAATGTTGAATTTGGTTTCAAAGCTAAACTATCATTAAACAAACCTAAAGAGAAGAAGAAAAAGGTCAAATATGTTTTTAGTGATAGTGACATAGATGAGGAGGATGTAGAACAACTTGAAGCATTGCTAGCAAGGAGATTTCATAGAGTCAAAGCCAAATTCAAAGGTAAGTTACCTATCATGTGTTTTAATTGCAATGAGGTTGGTCATATTGTTGCTAGATGTCCAGAGAAGAAGAAGAATAGAGGTGGAGACAAATACAAAAAGTAAAAGAGACGAGGACAAAAAAGATTACAAAGACAAAGGTAAGAAGTCTTGCAATAAGGGATAATTCTGTCAAGGATGAGGCAACTGCATTAGTGTCTTATGTGAACAAAAATAACAAATAGACCATTGATAGTGGGTGTTCACAACACATGATTGGAGATAAAAGTAAGTCCATTAATCTAAATTATTATGATGGAAAAAGTGTAGGTTTTGGTGATGATGTACCCTATCTGATAAAAGGAAAAGGATTTATCAAACTCATAGAAAAGATCTTGTGTGACAATGCTTATTATGTTGAAGGACTTAACAATAATTTTTTAAGTATATCACAATCGAATAGCTCAGGTTGCAAAGTTGAGTTTGAGAACAAGATAGCTTAGATCTATGACACCGATGGGAAACTAATTGGGAAAGGTGATTAGACTAGAGGTAATCTATTTTATCTTGATATGAATTATGCTACTTGTCTTGTTGTAGAATTTGATGATGTGTGGTTATGACACAAGAGGTTATGTCATGTTATCTTTGATAACTTAGTGAGTTCAAAAATATGAAAAGAGTTAAAGGTTTTCTTAAATTGAAGAAACCTGACAAGATAATTTGTAGACAATGTCAGTTACACAAGATGACAAAACCTAGTTTTAAAAGTAAGACTCACACCTCTAAAGAAATTCTTGATATTTTCATCCTAACTTGTGTGAACCAATTAATGTACAATACTACAAGGGTGAAAAGTACATTATCCTATTTTTTGATAATTATTCTAGGATGATGACAATTATATTTTTGAAATAGGAATCTGATGCTTTCCAAATGTTTAAGTGGTACTTAGCTAGAGTTAAAAAGGAGACAGACAAAAGTTTGAAATGTCTAAGATCTAACAAAGATGGTGAATTTACTTCAAATGATTTTGAGATGTTTTGTAATGATAGAGGAATCAAAAGAGAAACATCTACACTTAGGACCCCTCCACAAAATGGGATTGTTGAAAGAAGGAACATATCTATAATGGACTATGCTAGGAGACTCATGATGGAGAAGAATGTTGTTTTGAAATACTAGAGAGAGGTTGTAAGTATAGCTATCTATACCTTGAACCATGTGCAAGTCAAGAAAGGTACTCACTCAACACTTTTTGTTATGGTATGGACACTCACCCAATTTAAAATATTTTAAGGTATTTGGAAGCAAGTGCTACATTCTTAAGGATTTCAAAAATGGTTAATTAGATGCTAAAAGTGAAGAAGGTATATTCTTTGGCTATTCCACAAGAAGTAAAGCTTATAAGTGTTTAAATACCACTAACAAAGTTGTGGAAAGTGCAAATGTGAAGTTTGATGAATATATAGAGGTACATGAAGCTGAACCTATGAAGGAACTTGAGGAGTAGAAATCTTTTGTATGCTTTTATGAAGGTATGCCTATTGATGAAGGTGTTGTAAATCAAGTTGCAAATCAACAAGTTTCAGTGATTGTTGAGTCACATACAATGAATGCCGAGCTACATTTAGGAACTCAACTATAGTCAGGAGCTAAGTTGCAGACAAAAGTTGGGACTCATTTTGATTCTAAGATAAGTGTACATGAAATTGATGTTGAATTACTTGATAGAGAAGTACATAATGATTCTAAAGTTGATAGATCTAATGAGGAATGTAGAGCAAAACCAAGATTGTCAAAGTATGTCAAATGACATCACCCTACTGAAAAAATTATTGGAGATAAAGATGCTAGACCAATGACAAGAAACAAGTTGGGAAGTGATACATGCTTGTTGAGCATGCATGATCCTAGGATAGTGAAAGATGACTTAGAAAATGAGGACTGGAGTAAAGCCATGAAGGAAGAGATTGAGCAGATTGAGAAGAACAAGACATGGACTCTAGTTCCTAGACTAGAGGACAAGAATGTGGTCAAAACCAAGTGGGTGTATAGAAATAAGTTAAATGAAAATGGTGAAGTCACAAGGAATAAAGCAAGATTAGTTTTCAAGGAGTATGTACAAGAAGGAATAGACTATGGAGAAACATTTGCCACTATTGCAAGATTGGAAGGATTAATAACTCTATTTGTTTACTCTGCATACAAAGGTTTCAAAGTTTATCAAATGGATGTGAAGTCAACATTTCTAAATGGAAAACTAGAAGAAGAGGTTTACATAGAACAACTAGAAGGATTTGTTGATGCTAACAACAAAAACATGGCATGTAGACTACACAAAGCTTTGTATGGTTTAAAGCAAGCCCCAAGAACACAGTATGAAAGGCTTCACAATTATCTTGTGAAGATTAGTTTTGAGAAGATTGATGATAACAACAATCTATACTTGAAGACAAAAGGAGGTAAAGGTATTTTATTAGCTAAATTTTTTGTTGATGATATCATATTTGGAGGTCAAGATGGATTGTGTAAGGCATTTGCACGCGAAATGAAGAAAGAATTTGAGATGTCTATGTTTGGAGAGATCAAGTTTTTTGTTGGTTTGCAAGTATATTAGATGAAATATGGTATATACATCATGCAATCTAAGTATGTAAATAAAATATTGAATTTTTTTGGATTGGAAGATTCCAAACTAGTTACCACACCTATGGTAATAGGACACAAGTTGTTAAAGAATGTTGATTTACTTGATGTTAATCAAACATTGTATAGGTATATGATTGGAAAATTACAATATGTAGTGCATAGCATACCTAACATTGCATCACCTATTGGGATTGTTGCAAGATTCTTTGTTAATCCTAAGGAGAATCATTTGATGGTTGTTACGATAATTATGAGATATCTAAAAGGAACATAAGACTATGGTCTATACTACAAGAAAAATGAAAAAAATTAAGTTCAGAGCCTACACGAATGTCGATTGGGTTGGAAACATTGATGATAGAAAGAGCACAAGTAGAGGAGCATTTTTCTTAGGAAAGAGGTTGGTCACATGTGTTGGAAATATAACGTAGGAAAGGTTATTGAGAGGGGAGGGGTGAATTAGGAACCAATAAAACTTTATCTTACTTCACCAATTAATCATTCATATAATATTATGATCTAATTGCAAGCATGAAAAGAATGAAAACATTCATATCACTTTAACACAAGATATGGGACCCATAAACCTTCCAATTAGAAAGTAAAACTGGGGTGGGGATGATACCCACAAGCTTTAGTACTGTAGTATAAATTTAACCTGTTAAGGCTTACAATTGACCACTTATTGTGATTTGCCCTTGTAGGAGCAATAAGGACTGTGAGGTCCACCTTGTCAAAGGATTTACAAACATACAATGAAGTATGCACTTAGTTAGGAGATTTAGCAAAGACTTTTAAGTCTACTTTGTTAAAGGATTTAATGATGCAACTATTAGGATAAACCAGTGGTTGATCTCTGATCTGCAACTCTAATTTGTTGGTTGAAATTCCTTGTATTACAATGATCACCTAACTATGGTACATAATGCTTTGTTGTCCCTTATACTACTTGTATCCTTCTTCAATTTGGACTTCTACTCATCATACACTCTTCAAATATCTTTTTTGGATACAATACAAGGTATTACATATATATATCAATCCAAATTACAACTTACTAGAGTCAGCTATAATACTAATTTCATCATAATCCACAAAGTCAACCAAACTACTATAAGTCGGGTTCTAAAGACAAACTTGGTGATGTTCTGATACATAACAAACATTGTCAATGCTCAAAAATCTTTGATGCTCAGTTGAACTTGAAGCTCTTTCCATACTAATCACTTCGAAGTAGCTTACACTCAGTTAGCACTATGTGACTTGGTGAACTTTGAGAAACTCGGTAGCAATTGGATCACTCAGTTGACACTATATGACTCGATCAACACTATATCCACTTTGTTAACCCTATGAGCTTGGTAGAAATTTTTGGACTTGTCTAACACTACAATCTTCTTCACTTCCATTGACTAGCTCATTAGCCTCTGCTACACTCAATTTGCACTGAACTATCTCTGAAGCTTGGTAAACATTGTGTAGCTTGACAAACACTGGAAACTAACTCAAGTGGTTCATAGACACTATATTCTGATTACTTATCTTAGGAACAACTAAGTCACTTCATTAACACTACAAATTGAATGATAAGCTTAGTAGCAACTGTAGAGCTTGGTAGCAATGTAACCAATTGACTAAGTGTTGAGTCACTGATAGACAAACTGACCTTTATGTCTACAATCTACCCGTTTGGCATTAGTGACAAAAATACTTATTAAATTTTTTTGATCATACAAGACTATAAGTCAAAACTTCCTTTGCCATAATTATGTGACTTCAACTTAGTTTTGACTTCCATCTGTTGTGGCTCGATAACATACTCTATTTTTCTAATTTTTCAAAATTGCTTCATAAAATAATTTTCTACTTATATTCATCACTATACTGCTCCCCCATACATTTATCATATTCATCACTATATTTCTCCCCTATACATATATCTCCCTTATATACATACACAATATACTATACTTCTCCTCCTTTACATACTATATACAGTACTCCCCCTTTTTGACATAAATGCCAAAGGTGTATAATAACTATATGTTAATACCAAAATGTGACAAGAATTTAGAATGTACCTTCAAAATAAGTACCATTATCTTGTCCCAATTTTCCTGTAGCACCTTGCTTGTATGTAATGCAATCTATACTTCTGTTGATAATTCCATCATGTGATCAACTATGGAAAAGTTTTTATCATGAATAAGTGTTATTGCAATGCATCCATGTTTGGAAGAATCATGCCTTGGATTTTTGCAAGTGTGGCCCTGGTCCTGGCTTCTTCCTTTAATAATTTTGCCTGCAAGTTTGTTAGATATCCAATATTTTAATGATGTGGAGAACTATGGCTTGGGTCAAGTGACAGCTAGTGTGCACTTTCCTTCATGTCTTCATCTTTCTTGTAAAACTTCTCCTTGATATCCTTGGTAAAGATAGATGTGCCACTTGATGAATAATAATACAATATTGTTAACAGATGTTTCTAGTGTACCAAGAATAGTAGTTAACTCTACTTGGTCTATTGCAATTCTTGGTGCAACTTGTTCTAACTCTCTGTTTTCAAACTTCCTTTCTTCTCTCTGAAGTGGCTTCTCTATTCCATTTAAGTTTTTATTGAATTTTTGGACAATATCTACTAATTGATCCAAAATAGGCTGAGTGCCATCAACCTCAATACTTAGAGTATCAACAATTATGTTCTTTATGTCTCCAAAGTCTTGGTTTTCTTTCTTCTTTTCTTCTCCAAGCTTCTACTGCTTAGCTCTTTTCTTTAGTAATTCACCCATGGTGTTTATTTGATCATGAGTGAGGGTAGAGATATCCCAATTTGGAATAACTGTATCCTCATTGAGATCAACAAATTTTTTATTTGCCCTTTTCTTTTAAAATGGTGGAAACAATTTGTTTCCCCTTGTCTAGGACTTCAGTACTTAATTGAGACTCTTTCTCAACTGTCATCGTACTTGCTATAGATACATTTGGAATAGAAGTAATGGTTGAAAATGATGGACTAGCAATAAAAGTTGAAACAGTACTAACAACATGAATACCTTGTTGTTGCTTAGTTAAGCTTAATGATGGAGGACCTTGATGCTCAACAGATGAAGTGTTAGGAACTTTTGTCATTGTAACATTTAGCTGAATAGATTCAAAGCTTGGTAACTCAGTAGAAGCTATCTCTAAGCTAGATTGCACTAAAGTTGTGCTCAAAGAGTGAGGAAATGAGGCCATGATTGTTGCTACAATTTTCTCTCCATCAGTCTCCTCAATACCTTGTATCTCTAGAAGATTTCCCCCAATATCTTCATGTTCTTCCTCCCCATCATTCATATTGACATCATCAAGTTCATCATCTTTTATTTCTATGTCCTCTTCCTCATCATCTTTGTCATCAACATGAACAATAAAGTTACTAGGTTGATGCCACTTATAAATGTTTTTCCATGTAGTTGTTGCTGCCTTCACTACATATTCAATGTCTTTTAAAAATATCATATATGCGTTCATCTTGAGAGTGAAAATTTTCTCATTTTTCTTCAATGATTGTTTCACCTCCTTATTACTAAGTTTTGGCATCAATTGCCTCAAGGTCTATTCACAAATATCCTTGATAGTCTTTTGTGCACTTTCCCATCTTGGCTTATTACCTGCATAAGCTCATTAGGTATCTTCTATACAAGCTCATCTGCAGAGTACTTCCATCTTCCTAGCTTGGTCATGATAATGTCCTCAATCTATCTTTTCTCATCCTTATTCCTTGTCTCATACTTGAGGAATTAAAATTTTTCCATGCTAGCTCCTTCTTCCATTTTCTTTTATCTTTCCTGAAGTGTAGGTAGAGATCTCTTGAAGATTATTTTCTTAGCTTCATCTTCACCTAAATTCAATTTCTTTCTTGACTTGGTTGCCCTTCTTGTGAATACAATAAGGGATGACTTGGTAGGTCTAGTAATGATAACCTTTCCTTTCTTCCTAAGAGGTTCTTTGTCCTTAGATTTTGCTTCTTGTTCATCCTTTGCATCATCTTCTTCAATATCATCACCTTTTCCCGTGATAAGAATTAGAGGGGAACCTACTTTCTTAGTGCCTTTTATTATCTTTTCTACTCTTTTCCTTGCTTTATTGACTGCTTGAGGTAACTTAATCTCAAGCTTTATTCTTGCCTTAGCTTCATCGAAGGTGTTAAAGTATGTATCTTTGGGATCCATAGGCTCATTTAGTAGAGCCTCTATGATATCCTTAGTGCCATCAATATTAACCTCATACTCCAAAGGCTTAACCCATGCCACTCTAGGTCTTATTGCTTGCATGTACACTTTTTTATAGTCCACCATGAAACATATATCATCCTTGTAATCTTTAACAAGTTTCTTAGGAATCCTATAAAAAGAATAGATGTAATGCACAAGTAATACCTTAATCAGAATTTGCAATTGTGCACTAGCTGGGTCAAGAACTTTTGCAATTTTTGGAGTCAATTTGAATTTTGGTGCCTTATAGTCAACTCCTCGAACCAACATTTCAGACCCTTTCTTGTTTTTGCTATTGGAAGATGCCATTGCTCAGTAGGGTTTACTGAACACTTCAAAAGTCTTCAACAAAAAATACACAAATTTCTCAAGGGTTCAGAATTCTCTCTTCTCAACTAGGTCTAGAAATTTGTGGTGAAACAATGCCTTCAATTTCTTTTTTTTAACGAATTTCCACCTTTCAATTGCCAGTAATGCTTCATACTTCATACTTTCTTGGTGACAGGATGTCCTCCACTCAATTTATTCATTAATGCTTAGGAGACATCTATAGCTCATTAGAGTCACTATCACTCAGTAGGAACTACCAAATGTATACCTACAATATACAACCTGACCTTGCTCAGTAAGTTCTTATGACCCGACCTAGCTCAACAAGGTCTCCTACTTTCCATCATGCTCAGCGATCTTTTTGCATCTTAAATGTTGATTTGGATCTTTCTTTCTTGCTAGCTAGAATTGATATTATATTTCTTCATTTGAATCATAGCTCTAATGATCTCCATAGGGAACTAAGTTGAAGTGTTTGGACCATCCAACTCATTGACTTGGGTGTCATTCACTTCTTGATATTGGTTTGCATTCTCTAGAGATTTTGGTTACCATTGCTACCTCATTTACTTTCTTATTTTGTCAGCTTTGGCTTTTTTTTCATCTTCAATTCTATTTGTGTTCACATAGCTCTTAGCAATATGTCCAAGTTCTATACAAATAAAACATCTTTTTGTAGTGTCTCTCTTCCTCATGTGATGTTTTACACAGTTTGCTCAAAGGTGTCCAAATGCACCACAGTAGTGGCATTTGCACCATGTATTGTAATCCCATCCAAATATTTTTTTCACAATTTGTTCTGCTAGGTTCCACTGCTTGGTTTTCATTTTGAATATTTGTGTCCTTGTTTCTTGCAATTGTGACATTTACCTTCAAACATAGGTTTCTCTTTACATTCACTTTCTCTATAACCATGCTTATTTCCCTATAACATTTTCCATTGAATTTTGCTTTGCCATTGCTCCAATATTTGTTTGATGTATGACCTATCTTACCACAATGACTGCAAGTAGGTCTTTGATTCTTTTGAGCTTCTTTCTGAGATGATTCACCTTCTTCTATGTATCCTATACCAGTTTTGCCTTTGTGTCTATACTAAATTTATTCATTCAATTGATTCATGATTTCTCAAGATTTCATCATTCTTTCATAGGTTTTCTTTTTAGTGTCGAGATCATTTTGTAGTCTTTTATTCTCTAACCTTAGATTCATAAGTTCTTCATTTGCATTAGTGAGATGGTCAGTGAAGTCTGCTTACTAAAGTAATAGATATTAAATTTCATTGTTCTTTTCTTCTATCTTTTCTTTGGCTTTGTCTTTTTCTTTGATGACTTCACATAATCTTACTGATTGGACTTCTTTTCCTCTTTTCAGCTTTCTAACTTCTTCTTGAAGATTGGAATTTTTTTCTAATAGGTCTTTTATTGGTTCATCAGCTTCATCTGAATTTCTTTGAGGATATATATCTTCAATTCTTTCTTCAGTGTAGAGATTTTCATTCATTTGTATTGAAAGATCTTTCCTTCTTCTCAGTAATTAAGAGAGTAGCTTCTTTGCTTTCTACAATTGATTAATAGCCAATTAAAGATCCAACTTTTCATTGTCAATAGCCTTATCTAGCCTATATATTTCCATTTCCTTTGATCTTTTCTCAAGTTGTTAAACTTTTGATGTGAGAACTTGAAAAGCTCTGATACCAATTGTTGGAAATATAAGGTAGGCAAGGTTACTAAGAGGGTAGGGGTGAATCAGGAAACACTAAAACTTTATCTTACTTCACCAATTAGTCCTTCATATAATATTTTGATCTAATTGCATGCATGAAAACAATGAAAACATTTATAACACTTTAACACAAGATATGGCGACCTAGAAATCTTCCAATTAGAAAGTAAAATTGGGGTGGTGATATACCCACAAGCTTTACTATTGTAGTATAAATTTAACCTATCAAGGCTTACAATTGACCACTTTTGGTGATCTACCCTATTAGGAGCAATAAGGATAGTGAGGTCCACCTTGTTAAAGGATTTACAAACATACAATGAAGTATGCACTCGGTTAGGAGATTTAGCAAAGATTATTAAGTCTACCTTGTTAAAGAATTTGACTGATGCACTTGTTAGGATGAACTCATGGCTAATCTTTGATCTACAATTGTAATTTTATAGTTGAGATTCCTTGTATTACAATGATCACTTGACTATGGTCGATAATTCTTCGTTATCCCTTATATTGCTTGTAGCCTTCTTCAATTCACACTTTTTCTCATCATACACTTCATATATCTTGTTTGGATATGATACAATGTATTACATATATACCAATCCAAATTACAACTTATTGGATTTGGCTACAATACCAATTTCATCATAATCCACAAAGTCATCCGAACTAATGTAACTTAGGTTTTGAAGACAAACTCGATGATATTTTGATACATGACAAACACTGTCAATGCTCGGCAATATTTGACACTCAATTGAACTTGAAACTTGGTCCATACTAATCACTTCCAAGTAGCTTGAACTTGGTCAACACTGTGTGACTCGATGAACTCTAAGAAACTTGATAGCGACTGGATCACTCAATTAACACTATATGACTCGATCAACACTAGACCCACTTTGTTAACCCTATGAGCTTGGTAGACACTATTGGACTTGGTTAACACTATAGAGCTCAGTTAACACTACGATCATCCTCACTTCCATTGACTGGCTCAGTAGCCTCTACTATGCTCAGTTTTCACTGAACATTATCTCTAAAGCTCGATAAACACTACAAATTGAATCAAGTGCTTGATAGACACTATGTTTTGTCTACTTAGCTCGAGAACAACCGAATCACTTGATTAACAATGCAAACTAAATAATAAGCTTAGTAGAAACTATAGAGCTTGATAGAAATGTAATCAATTGACTAAGTATTGAGTCATCGATAGAGAAATTGACCTTTATGTCAACAAGCTGGACCAACAAGAAACACAATTGCATATCTCAATCTATTGCTGAACCTGAATATTTGGTTGCTATAGTAAATTGTACAAACATTGTATGGATCAAAAAACTACTCAAAGGTATGAAGGAGGAGATCATTTAACCTATGGTACTTTATTGTGATAATACAAGTGCTATAAATATATCAAAGAACCCTATAATGGACACGAAGACTAAGCCCATTGCAATCAAGTATCATTACTTGAGAGATTTAGTTCAAGATAAGGAAGTGAGGATGGAATATGTGAATACAAAAGAGCAAATAGCTGATATCTTCACAAAATCTTTACCTAAGGATGCTCATGAGTATCTAAGAGGTAAACTAGGGGTGATACCTCTATCCAAAGCTACTTAAGAAGCATAACTAGTGCCCTGCATCAACTAAAGTTGAATGTTGTATCTTGCAACTTGATGCATTGGATATTACTTTAGGAGCCACCTAAAGTAATGAAGGAGCTGAATTAGAAGATTTATAGTCACATGAAAGGTGACAGAGGGAGAACTTAGAATTGACTATATCTGCATACAGAGATGACAAGTCTTTGGCATTGTTGTCAAAGAGGGAGATATAAAACTGAAGAAATACATGTACCTAGTAAGAGGGAGAAAGTACCAACAAAGATATAAGATCAGAGTAGACAAAGATAGATACTTGAAAATTAGAAATAGGGATATATAAGTCAGAGGGAGAAGATACAATAAATAGTAAAGGAACTTGACAAAGCTCACATTACCCTAGACAGAGGAAGGACATATACTACAGTGATAGAGGGAGAAATTTTAAAGATTTTTTTTAGTATTGTTGTTGGTATTGGTTTGCCATCAAAGCCAAAGAGTGAGACTATTGATATAAGATTGTTTTGAAGTGAAGAACCTATAATGGAACAATCATTATTTTCTCAATGATGTCAAACCTATTGCCTGCTAGTGAGACAATTGCTTTTTGGTCTTAAAGATATCATTTAGTTAATTAATGAAGATGATTTGAAAAGAGGAGGTAACAATAACACCTAGAGAAATCTTGAGTTATTTGGTATGTAAAAGAAGCCCTAAGACCAAGTAAGACATTAGTACTATAGTATATTGTTTATCTACTTAAAGTTTGAAATAAAAGATTACTCAAGTTAAGACTAGAAGAAGATCAAGTATGAAAGGTGTCTACCAAGCCTTATCGAGTAGTCAGTGCAATTTGAGCAAAAATCAATGGAAGTTGAGTGAAAAATAAGAGGTGTTGAGCAAAGATGAAAAATAATGCAAGTTGAGTGATTGTTAGTATATGTTGAGTAAAGCTTAGTTGATTTTGAGCATCAGTAAACTTTAGTGTTCGTCAAGTAAACTAGTGTTGGTTAAGTGGAAGAACAATATAAAAGCTAAGTGACAACATATTGATGCCAAGTGCTAGTATTTATTTTAAATCAAAGATTTTATGAATCTAAGCTGACTATTTTGTTTTCTTGAATTATGTGAAGCATGTGGAAGATAACTATGATGAACTGGTGGCACAAAATTCAAGGTAAACCATTTTGAGGCGTATTCAAAGAAGATTATAGAAGAAGTTTCTAGAGGAACCAAATGGAAAAGTGGGTAGATTAATTGTGGTTAAGTGACAAAAATCTTAATTCTTTACTCAAAAGCAAAGGTTGTCATGTGCGAGAACCTAAGGAAGACAAGGAGTCTAGGGTATTGCTTCATTCAACGACCGAATAGAAGAGACTGCAATTGGTATGCAAAGCAAGAAGACTTAAGAGTATAAATTCTTCAAGGGTGAACAAGCTATTAGAGCTAAAGTGTGTAAATGACAAGCAAAATGGAGGACTAAAACAGAGATTTGTAATCTCCAAGTGAGTTGTAATTTGTTATTAGATCAAGCCTTACTATTACTTTCTAATCATTGTATTAGTCTAGGGTAAATCCTTTGGATTAAGGTTGACCTAAGTCATTTGTAAATCCTTTAACCATATGACATTCTAATGGAATGGTTTAAAGTACTCTAACAAGGCTCACTCCAAATAGGGTGATTGAAATCTTTTAACTGGATCACATTTAATAGTGTGTACTATAACCTTGTTAGCCTTTCACAGGGCATCACTTTAGAAGAGTGAGAATTAGTAGCATGTTACTGGTGGTTTTTCCAAAATTGGGTTTCCACATAAAATCCTTGTGTCAAATGTTTTATTGAGTCTTTTATGTTTCATGTTTACATTTTTGCAAAGTTGTTTTGACCTAGGAAAGTAACCTATAAAGTGTAAGATTTGTATGATCTAATGGATGCATGCATAATAAGGTTTTATGGATATGGGTTTACTAAGCATTGAAAAATTTTATTTGTACATTTGGACCTTGGATAACTGATTCAACCCCCCCTCCCCCCCCCCCCCCAAGTTATTCTAAAGAATTCCAACATTTTTTGTAGCTGCATTTCAACTCATCTTAAGGGTGGGGGGCTGTTAGAGTAAAAGGTTTATTACCTTTTATCCACTCTTAAAATTTCACTTTATGAGGTTAACATTTAATAGTTGTTCTCACTTATTAAATATCACATTATCTCTTTAGGGCTACTATAGGGTTTCCTTTTTGAGATGGATTGATCTCCGTGTATTTTATACAACATTCATTCATTATTTTCTCTCTTGAATACATTTCCATCTTTGAGAGCCACTTTGCTCTTCTTTACTTCATTCTTCCTTGTGACATGTTTATTTTCTTATAGGAGTAATTATGGGTTTTGTGAAGTTGTTCTTACCAACCTATACATACATCAATCTCGAAAAATGATGTATCATATCACCTAACGATGTAGACCCTCAACACCTCACCTTTATGGTCACAAAAGTAGTCACAAAAATCTAAGAAAGCATAAAGCACACAAAAGAAGTAGGCTTACACACATGCCATAAAGTACATACTATCATGAAATCATGACATAATCCAATGTGATTCACATATAAAATGATACCTAGTAAAAATGTTTTCAAGTCACTACTCAAACCTAAACAATAGTTTGGTTTAAAGAATCAAGAATACAGTATCATCAAATGGCACATGGTGGGCCATATAGATATGAACAACCCTTCTCTCATTAAGGAGTCTCTACTATATATTCCCTATCAACATATAAAATTTGGAAGGCTAAATCTATACCATATCGATGTCCTCAAACCATGACAAGTTATTATGCCATATCTATGTCCTCAAGAAATGGAAAGATAGTCAGATTAATTCTTTTTACTATGTTTAACCTCATCCATGTATTTAAATATCACTTTTATTAATAACTCATAATTCCCCATGGGATGGCCTTCCAATCCCTTTTGTATCTTAACCTACCTTAGAGAGATACTCCACTCCACTACTTAAACACATTTAGTCATGGTGTTTCAACAATGCAGATAACCTAAGCCAATACAACAAGACAAATAAATCAAGAAAAAACTCCAAAGTCATGAACCAAAATAAAGCATGATAAGCTTGATTGATCTAAATCCAAGACCATTGTTCTCTCAAAGATCTCATCGAGGTACATTTTTCTTATGCTAATGGCATGGTCTCAAGATATGATTAGGAATCAAGTATAGAAAAATACAATGAGCAAAATAGGAAACACACGCGCTTAAGGGAAAACTCAACTCACTTCATTGTCAAGGGAATATATTATGAGGTGCATCCAAATCACACATACATAAGGAATGCAAAAATCCCACAAACATAGTACTCAATCACAATCTCCAAATGCAAAAAAAATGAAGTTCATTTATAGACTAAACTTTAGTCTCAAAGGTCATCACCATTAACAAAACTTTGAAAAGGGATAAAATTTAAGCTTATATTTAGATGAAATAGGGAAAATCCATTGATCCCATCATTCTCAACAACACTTCTATCAAAGTAAGATTCTCGTTTTCACATGGAAAAATGACAACATAAGCTTGTACAAATTCACATTCCAAATACTAAGAATACACCAAATGGATAAAAGCCCTAAATAGGCATGAAATTGAATCAAAACATATACAAAATAATTAAAATTGTATCCTCACAACTAACTACAACAAGAAAGAATTAAAGAAATTAGGATCCAAGTACAAAATGAGGATTTTGTATCTCAATTCAAAGAAAAAGATAAAATAAGAGAAAAAAATTGCAAACCCCACAAAATCAAATGAGCTCTTGAAAAAGAAATGTGATTTTGCTACAAATCCAATGAGTTTATTCTCACAAGATTTTGACAACTCAATCAAACACAATAAGAAACATTTTAATTTTTTCCATTATGATTTTGGAGGAAAAACTAATTTCCAAATTCTTGGTGGAAAAATGACTTCTTTTTAGAATATAAAGTTACCTTTTCTCCAAATTCAAAAAGGCTAAAATAAATAATTTAAATTTAGATAAATTAAAATCACAATCAATTCAATAATTTAATTTAAATCAAATGGAATGAAACTATATAGTAAAAAAAGAAGAAGGAAAGAATCTTAATAGAATATGATGTTGAATTGTTGTTGTCATTGATGGTTTTCATGGATGTCAGCATATATATGCATGTTGTAGATTAGATGTAGATTGGTTATTCTAGTGATACAAAAGATTGTGCACTAGATGGGTTTCCTTAAAGATTTATCTTTAGTCACATCAATGTTGGTTTCATTTATCTTGTAACACATTATGGTTCGTTTGTTTGGGTCAAATCTTATATGAAAAGTAGTCATTGTGCTTTGTTCCAAAATTTTCTATTTTAATGTATATATCCTAGACCTTGGTTTGGAAGATCTCAGTGATGGTGTATTATGTTGTGTTGTGTGAGACATGTTCTATTTATTGAGGTGCTCCATGTTTCATTCCTTACTACTACAAGAATGCTTTAATGGGACCTATCTTAATTTGGGTTAGGCTAACCTAGTCATTGGCACAAGATGGTATAAGAGAGTAAAGATTATATTTACTATGATATATGCTCATATGCAAGCAATATGAAAAGTGAATACAAATCTAACAAGGTACTATCTATGTATTGATGCACATGTGAGTTGGTGCAATTGGTAGTAGACTGCTATACCATTTACATGTTGCTAAGTGTTGGTGATAGTGACTTTATTAGTGGACTCATTTCTCATTTATTATGTTCTAGAAGTAATATTATTTGTATTATCAATGAGCCTATTGGTATAGGTAGTTATCCTTTCTTATTTATGTGTAGTTAGTCCAAGCAATAATGAATCAATCAATACTAAGAAAACTAGCAATGAACCCTTTGTAAAAATCACCTTAACCAATGCCCCCTTAATTGGTGTTCATTTCATAAGAATTATCTCCTCATTTTTTTTCCCATCTAGGGTTTCTACATAAATTATTATGTTCATGATTTTGTTATTTTGTGCTTTTCATATTGATATTTGATTTAAGTTTTTGATTTCTCATTAATAAAGTTTAAGGAATTTGTTTGAATATAACTAATTCATGTTGAAAACATTGCATAACTGAGAAGGGGGAAGTGAATCAATTATACCACACACTTTATAAAATGTTTAATTTTTTGGTAAACACATAAACAACAACAATATATAATTATTGTCTATTAGTTAACCACATCAAACAAAAAATATAAGCATAAACGCACATAAACACCAACACAAAGAGCACAAGAATCTAGGTAGATCTCTCACTAGAAAAATCATAGAGAAACTAATTCTCATGTAATGAAGACTTTTTAGGGTGATATTTCAAAAGGTGATTTTTAAAATGGTTCACTACCAATTTTATTCACTACAAGTTGGTTCACTATTAGTTTGGTCATTGTTAGTCAAGCCAACTACCCTTAGAAATGAATATGGCTAATTGCTTGTCAAAATAGGCTTACTTCCAAAATATATGAAAATAGATTGAATCCACATTTGATATCACTTTTATTAATACTTTTTAATACATGAACAATACATCATTCTATTATCGATTGCATCCATACTCACCATTATCATTGTGATCTCCTATAAACAAATTTATAATCGCTTCACATGAAAGCCACACATAATTCACACAAATAATTAAAATCATCACTTTTCATATTCTTCTTGATTCTATCAACCATGTCAATAAAAATAATTTAAAATAGGTCACACTGATAACAATCTCGTTGAGGTAAGAAATAAAAATGGACACCACAATCAACATAACATGCCTCATGCATGCCAACATGTAATACCATCTCTAAATATTTTAGTGCTACCAAACATATTCAACACATTACACACTACACAATAGTTGTTGTGACTAAAATATAAATGAACACACTCCAAATAGGATCAAACCTAAATAATCAGTCCACTATATGTCACACATTAAATAGAACCAACACCAAAATGGATAAAGATAAACATGGAAAGGACATGTTAGATTGTAGTGACTAATCAAAAAAGTGTTGTATATGTAATTATTAATTATAACCCTAAAGTAGTTTAATACTTGTATAAAAAGGGCTTAGGGTTAGGTGTTTTCATAGTAGGTGATGTGAAATTGGTTCTTGCGGTGGTATTGAGCTCTAAGGGATTATAGATTGTAATCAATTTGTAATCACTGGATCATAATAATATCAGACTTGTTGTTTGGTGGACGTAGCCTAGGGATTGGGTGAACCACATTAAATCTTGGTGTCTTGTGTTCTTTTCTATGTGGATCTATTATTTTTTGATATTGTTTATATTTGCATGTATTTCTATCTGTGGTTTATTCCTAACAAGTGGTATTAGAGCCTAGTTGTTTTTTTTTAGTTATCCTCTGTAGGAGAGTCTCATGGTTGAGTGGGAGCGATGGTAGATGAGGGTAAGTTGAGGGTTGATAATTTTAATGGGTAGAACTTTTAGTTATGGAAGACTATCTTTATCAGAAGGATTGATGGAAGCCATTGGAAGGCAAAGCCAAGAATTAGGGATCTATGTCAAATGACAAATGGGATCTTTTAGACAAAAAGGCACTTGGAAGCATTTGATTATGCCTGGTACCATTGGTGGCATTTAATATTATAAAAGTGAAGATAATAGAAGAGTTGATGCAAAGCCTAGCAAAACTGTATGAAAAGCCCTCTGCTTCAAACAAGGTATTTCTCATGAAGAGTTTATTTACTATGAAAATGATAGAAGGTGGATCTATTACAAATAATTTAAATGAGTTTAATACTATTAGTAGTCAGTTATCTTCTATGGGTATCAATTTTGATGAAGAAATTAGGGCTCTCTTGATTTTGTGTTCTTTGCTTGAAAGATGGAATGGCTTGGTAATGGCTATGAATAATTATGTTCTTAGATCTAGTACCCTAAAATATGATGATGTGATCAGTGTTATTTTGAGTGAGGAAACTCATAGGAAATCCTCAGGTGGATCTACATCTAGAAGTGCTTTGAATGCACAAAGTTGAGGTAGAATGATTCAGAGAGGAAGTAATTTTGGAAATCGTGGGAAATCAAGAGGAAAGTCAAAGGGGAGGAGGTCTCAATCGAGAGGACTGAACGACTGCTGGTACTATGGGAAACTAGGGCATAAAAAGAAAGATTGTTGGACTCAAAAGAAAATGAAGGAGATAAACCAGATGGAGACAAGGAGGCAAATGTGGTAAGTAACAAATCCGAAGAGGATGCTTTGCTTCTATCTTTAGAAAGTGTTGACAATTCACGGGCTTTAGATTCTGGTGCTTCATTCCATGCTACACCTCATAGAGGTTATTTCATTGATTATGTCCAAGGGGATTTTGGGCTTGTTTATTTTGGGGATAATGAACCCTATCAGATTGTTGGAAAGGTAAAAGTTAAGATTAAATTGCAAAATGGGAATCATTGGCTACTACATGAGGTAAGACATGTTCCAAGGTTGAGTAGGAATTTAATTTCAGTAGGGCAACTCAGTGATGAGGGTTGTGTAGTTACTTTTAATGATAAAAATTGGAAGGTTACAAAAGGTTCCCTTGTAGTAGAAAAAGGTGTGAAAGTAGGCACCTTATATCTTTGTAAATGTCATATTGTTCCTTCTACTTTAATTGTTTCAGAGAAAAATGAATGTTCAGGAACAATTGCTGTAGTTGAGCAAGGAGAACAAATAACTACTGTAAATTCTGATACATCACTATGGCACAATAGACTTGGGCACATGAGTGAGAAAGGTATGAAAGTAATTCATTCAAAGAATGTTTTACCAAGTTTTAAATGTGTTAATATGGATTTCTGTGAAAGTTGTGTATGGAAAACAAAAGAGAGTGAGTTTTGTGAAGACTAGGAAGGAAAACAAAAAAGATAAATTAGAGCTTGTGCATACTGATGTATGGGGACCGGCTTAGGTATCTTCACTTAGAGGCTCTCATTATTATGTTATATTTATTGATAATGCAACTAGAAAGGTATGTATTTATTTTCTTAGACAAAAATTTGATGTATTTCAAAATTTTAAGAAATGGAAATGCTTGGTTGAAAATGAGACTAGTAAGAAATTAAAATGTCTCAGATCTGATAATGGTGGTGAGTATTGCAATCATGAATTTGAATATTATTGCTCCACTAATGACATTCATAGATATAAAACTATTCCAAGGACTTCATAAGAAAATGGAGTGGTTGAACACATGAACATGACTATAATGGAGCGTTCAAGGAGCATTTGGTTACATGTTGGGTTGCCCTTATACATGTGGGAAGAGGCTATCAATACTATTGTATATTTTATTAATAGAGGTCCCTCTACTCATTTGGGTTGTGGTATTCTAGAGGAAGCATGGACTAGTAAGAAGGTGAGTTATTCTTTTCTCAAAACCTTTGGTTGTGAAGCATTTGCTCACATAGATTCTGAAAATAGAACCAAGTAAAAAGCTAAGTCAAAGAAATGTGTATTTGTTGGATATGGAATTAATGAATTTGGTTATAGGCTTTGAGATTTTGAAAATCATAAAATTGTAAGAAGTAGGGATGTCATATTCAATGAGAAAATGTTGTAGAAAGATTTGTTGCGGCAACATGAGAACAAAGAAGGTGATTATGTATTGTTGGATGATACTCCAAAAGATAATGTTCCAGCCATTCCTCATGATGTGCAACAACAAATACCACACACAAGTGAATGTTAGATAGTCAACAAGGCAAATTAGACCTCTAGAAAGATTTTCTCCCTCTTTGTATTCTATTTTATTAACAGATGCTGGTGAACCTGAATGTTATGATGAAGCTGTGTAGGTGGATACTAAGATTTAGTGGGAGTTTGCAATGAAAGAAAAAATGGACCCTTTGTTGAAGAATAAGACATGGGATTTATGCAAGTTACCTGCAGGTAAAAATGCTTTATAGAATAAGTGGGTTTACAGGTTGAAAGAAGAGGAAGGAGGAAAGAAAAGATTTAAAGACATGTTAGTTGTAAAAGGATTTGCACAAAAAAAAGGAATCAATTTTGATGATATATTTTCTCCTATTGTTAAAATGACTTCTATCTGTACTATTTTAAGTATCGTGGCTACTGAAGATTTACATTTAGAGTAGGTTGATGTTAAAACAACCTTCCTTCATGGTGATTTGGATGAAGAGATATATGTGGCTCAGCCATGGGGATTTGAGGTCAAAGGTAAGGAGAACTTAGTACGCAAATTGAAGAAAAGTTTATATGGCTTGAAACAAGCACCTCAGCAATGGTATCTAAAATTTGATAGTTTTATGCATGAGCATGGATACAATAGGTGTCATTCAAATCATTGTGTTTATTTTAAGAGGTTGGATGATGACAACTACATTATTTTATGTTTATATGTTGATGATATGCTTGTAGCTAGTCTAACATGGATCAGATTAAGGGGCTGAAACACTAGTTAGCACATGCATTTGCTATGAAGGATTTGGGGGCATCAAAACAAATCCTTGGTATGAAGATTTGCAAAGATAGGAAGAACAAGAAATTGATGCTATCTTAGGCTGATTATGTTGAGAAGGTATTGCAACGTTTCTCTATGGAGAATGCTAAAGCTGTTAGTACACCTTTACTTGGTCATTTGAAGTTGACTAAGGAGATGTATCCCAAGACACAAGAAGAGGTGGATAAGATGTCCAAGGTACCCCATGCTTCTATTTTAGGAAGTTTGATGTATGCTATGGTATATACTAGGCCATAGATTGTACATGCAGTGGGAGTCGTTAGTAGGTATATGAGTCATCCAAGAATTGAGCATTGGAATGAAATCAAATGGATTCTTAGATATTTGAGAGGAACATCCAATAAGTGTTTACACTTTGGGGTCCATACTACTAATTTACAGGGCTATGTTGACTCAGATTTGGTAGGGGATATTGATATTAGGCAGAGTACTATAGGTTATGTCTTTGCTATTGGTGGGGTAGCTGAGAGTTGGGTTTCTAGGTTATAGAAGGTTAATGTTTTATCCACTATAGAGGAAAAGTATGTAGTTGCTACAGAAGTAGCCAAGGAGATGATATGGATTCAGTTATTCTTGGAAGAATTGGGACACCCTTGGAGGGATAATTATTTTTTTACAGATAGTCAAAGTGCCATTCATCTTGCAAAGAATTCAGCTCTGCATTCAAAGACCAAACACATACAGTTGTGGTACCATTTTATTCGATTAGTTTTGGAGGATGAATAGTTAAAGCTAGACAAGATACATACAGATGACAATCTAGCAAATATGTTTACAAAGGTAGTAACGAGGGAGAAGTTGAACTCTTCTTCAGCTTTAGTTGGTCTTCTAGACTGAACATGAATAAAAGAACAACTAAGTCCAGGGTGGTTTGATATAGTGGGAGCCTCATGGAGTAGTGACATAGCTATAGTATCAGTCTCCAAGTTTGAGATTGTTGTTTAGCATGGAGCCTGATCAATCCCCAAGTGGGAGATTATTAGATTGTGGTGACTGATAAAAAAAGTACTGTACATACTTCATATTTTATCAGGATTTTGGGCTGACATGTAATTATTAATTATAACCCTCAAGCAGTTTAATACTTGTATAAAAAGGGCTTAGGGTTAGGTGTTTTCATAGTAGGTGATGCAAAATTAGTTCTTGTGGTAGTATTGAGCTATAAGGGATTATAGATTGTAATTAGGTTGTAATCACTGGATCATAATAATATTAGACTTGTTGTTTGGTGGACATAGCCCAAGGATTGGGTGAACCACGTTAAATCTTGGTATCTTGTGTTCTTTTCTATATGATCTATTATTTTTTGATATTGTTTATATTTGCATGTAATTGTTATTTCTATCTATGGTTTATTCCTAATAGGACATCCTTCAATGAACACCTTGTTAGAAAGAGAAATTGATACCATAAATTATATGTTGTAATTGATGGAAAATACATATGATTTTATTGGTCACTTATCATATCTTGGTTATAATAGAAGCCAGATTAATAATTTGGTTAAATATGGAATAATAGGGATAGTATATTAGTTTTAGTATATGGATTGGAACAAAGAATAGAGTTAGAGTCAGTACAAGGGGAAATGTAAAGAAATTGGAATAGGTCTCAACTACTTCACACTTCAAGAGTTTATTTGATTAATTATGTACTTCAAAGGGAATTTAAAGAGATTGACACCTTAAACCCATCTCTAAGGTAACTAAATCTAGGATTATTAGCACCAACCAAGTGATAAAGGATAACTAATGAAAATAAAGATCTAAAGGTTGTGGGGTTTGAAAAAGATTGCAAAAGTCCTTAAAACCCCAATGCAACAAGAGCTATGAAGAGAAATTAAGTAGATGTGCTATGTAAGATTTAAATGTAAGGAAATGGAAATTTGTATTAAAATAGAGAAGGAAAGGAAACTCACCTTGTGAAATACAAACCTATAAATAGGTTGTCAAACAACCACCGAAAAGGATGATTCCTAGTATACGATCAAAAACTACAAGGTAGACAAAACCCATAACTCATTCAGTGATCTAATAGAGTTGACCTCCCTAATCAGGTTAAAAATGGTAGGGTTGAAATGGAATGATTAGAGCCAAACTAGATCATCAGGGCCGAACTAGGTCATCAAGGCTAATGTGGTCAACCTTGAAGGAATGGGTGCAATGATGATTTTGATTTTTCACTTCTTTAGAAAGATAAAAAGTGTACGCTCAAATCTACAACATGTTTTCTAATCCAATATCAACAACCTACGAAAAATGTTTTTATTGTTAATGGGGGGTTTTCCTTGGCCAAACCCCAGTTTAAGAATTAGCCTTGAATTAAAATAATTGAATTGCAGATTTATAAAGTAAATGTACAAATTCACCTTACAATAGTAGGATCCATTGAATTGTATGTGGTGTTCTTACTTCACCGATTGATTTAGATCAAGAAGATGAATATGAATGGATGTGAAAGATACAACAAAGGATATTGAAGAAGATCTTGCTAGATAAACTCCTTGAAATGCTTGAATCCTTGATCTTAAATGGAGGAATTGCTTGAATGATGCTTGAAGGCTTGAGTACTTCAGTGCTTTATCTTGTAAATGCATGATGTGAAAATGAAACAAGAAGGCTCCCTTTTATAGTGATCTCACAGTGACCAATTCCTTGAACTTTAAAATGAGGTAAGATCCATCTTAAAGTGGTGTAATAAAAAATTGGTCATAATAAGATTTCTTGGGGGAGTAAATGAAGGATTATTATTTTGAATTAATAAAGGTCTATCCTAATTTATAAAATAAGAGGAGACACATAATATCAATTTATAGAGTAGATACAATATTATCTAAGATAGGATCAATTTTTAATATTAATTTAAATTAGTTAATAAATGAGGACACAATATTTAAGAGAATTAAAGGTCCAACCCATTTATATTAATTTTAAATTAATAAAAGGTCCAATGAGATGAGATGAATTATTTAAATGGAGGAAAAATAGAAGATACATGTAAATAAATGATGGAATCACGTTAAATGGGTTCTAAACCTTCATTAAATTGGAGTGCTTCCAATTTAAGATGGTACATTTAGCCCCCACTTTAGTGAGAGTATGGGCTCAATCCAAAATCTTGGTAAAGTAGAGCACAAGGCATAAGATACTCTTGTTACGATCTAGGAGACAAAGAATTCATCAAGTCCCTAAGAGATTGAGTCTTTTCTAACTCATAGATCATAGTAAGAGAGAGATCATTGAATGAAAAGAAAAGGAAGAGTGATTATCTCACTCAATAGAGTGCCCACCCTACTGTGAATCACTAAAAGAGTTTCTGCAAAAGATGACATTGAATAGTCTAATAGGGTGGTAACCTTCTAGTAAACCCATCAAAGGGCCAATCCATAGATCAACATTCTTTGTATTACTATGGCATGGTCCTATAAGACTGCATTACTCATGTAGTATGGGACTTAGCAAATTGTTGTGTTACCCATAGACAAGATTTAACATATGTGCATGTGTGCCAGAGAGAGAGAGAGAGAGAGAGAGAGAGAGAGAGAGAGAGAGAGAGAGAGAGCCAATGTCAAGGATTATCTCTTCCCACAAAGAATCTATGCTTTAGGATTATGCCTAATCCATAAAGGAAAAACATGTGCAAAAATGAGGGATGAAATAGTAGTGCATGGATTTGAGGATAACCTAGGAAGCATACTAAGCGCACAAGGCTAAAGTACCCTAATCCATACTTTGAATCTGTATTTACTACTCCATGAGAATGATTTGAGAATATGCAAGGATAGTTCAAATGGTCTAGCAATTGTGTGTATCAAGATAGTCAACCAAATCCAAGACATATGAAAATAAGGGGACCATGTATTCCCCCACTTAAGATGGAAAAACAATTTCTTATTTTGGCATCTTAAGGAAGTGATGAAGAGGGATAAAGTAGTTTTAGCATCAAGATAGTATCCACCACCAACACCCAATCCAAACCAAAGAGGTTACAACTCATATGAGATAAAATCAAACTATTATGAGTCTCTAAGGTAAATGGTCTATCTACCATGGAAATACACTTTCTAATAATATAAGATTGGAAGTGACATGATAAAGAAATAACACTCAACCAAAGAAAAGAGTGGATCCTTGAAAGAAATCGAAAGATGGATAAAATTCCCTTGCTCCCCAAGTGTAGGAACAAAAAGAAAATAAGACCTATTATGCTACTCACAAAGCACACCATGCTTGACAATAAGCCCCTAAGAAAGAGGCTAGAAATGCTACATGAATAGAGTAACATAATAGGGACCTACATGTTATTTAAAGAAATGAGGATTATCATAAATCTCATCACAAGGAGATATAGAAATAACCTTTTTATAAATTTGTTATGGAATCTTGTAATGTAAATCCTAACAATAATTAGTAAAGTAATCATGATAATGACGATACATGCAAAAATGGAAGATTCATAAGTCTTTTATGATGTTTCTTGTAACTTTTAGATCTAGCAATCACCTAAACACACATAAGATTGGGAAAAAGGAACTCTTGACTGGTAGAAGATGATAAAGGAGAGTATGTGGACAAAGAATAACTTATTTGCACACATCCCAATGTATGAGTGACAATGGTGTTAAAAGAATGTTTATGCACCACATTGCCTAAGAGCATAAGATTTTCATCACTAGGTTTAATATATTTATCATGATTGGAAGTAGAAACAACATTAGTAAAGAGAGGAGTTGCTTGATTTCATGTGAATGAAAGGTCATTTACTCTATACACTCCAATAAAATTTGGATTAAAATCTAATATACCCTAATCATCTTCCAATAAAGAAGAAGATGAAGGGTCTTCTTTAGGTCTAGGTTTCTTCACTTCCTATGTAGGGGGAGAAACTTGGGCATATTATTCATTTAAACAAGGATTAAGTGCATCATCATCATGAAGGGTATACATAAGATTGTTGTAAACAAACCTAACCTTTGCGATGAAGAGTGGAAGGAAAAACATGCATAGAATGCAACCGAGGTCTTCATAAGAGAATGTTATAATTGAGAGGTCCAAGCATAACATGAATAAGAGTATCCAATATCATCAGCCCAACTTTCATAGATAACATTATAATACCCTACATGCTCTTATCAATGCTATCAAATCCTTGAATAGGAATGTTATCAGGTTGAATGGTAGAAAGATCAACATTCATAGCCTTCAACACATCCATAAATAAATATTAAAATTGGATCCATTATCAATCAAAGTGTGATGTATAGTAGTTTTATTAATAGATATTGTGACCATAGGAGGGTCATAAAACTCTTGAATCTCTTTAGAAGGAAAATCCTCATGAGTAAACACAATCGTAGGTGGGATAAGGGTAGTATGTATTCATTTAAAAAAAATGCATTGATGTTATCTTGATTAGGAAGTAGAATAGAGAGTTTGGATAAAGCTTGTTTCAAGGCCTCATGGTATGTAGGAGATGTTTGAAGAAGTTACCAAAGAGAAATCTTGGAAGGGATGTTATGTAATTGCGATACTAAATCATAATCCAACTCAAGATTTTGAGAAAGGTAAGGTGGACGAGGAAGAACAAGTTGAGAAGGTGGAAGAGAAGTAGTAGGTTGAGGATTACTCCTTGCATGATAGGTATGAGAAGAGTGATAAGGTATGATTATCGCTTGATAGTTATATAATGACCTTTAATAATGAGAAGAGGGTAACCTTTAACATTGAGGACATGTTGAGCAATATTAACTTGATCATAATCTTTCTTCTCTATAGATGCTTCACTAGACAAGAAAGTAGTAAGGAGATAAACATTATTCTCTTTTCCTAGGGAATCCATAGAATAGGGATTGTAGATGTCGATTAATGTATTGTTAAATTGAAGGCAAGTTCATATTGAGAAAAGTATTTATAATATCTTCTTCTTCTGCTAAAATATCACTAGGATATGTGTTAGGAGAAGAAAAAATGTCCAATTTATCATGTTAAAAAGAAAAGGCATCAATCATCACATTAACATTGTCACAAGGAAGAGAGTAGTCAAGATTATCATCAAGAGGTTCATCATCATCCAAGGGTGGAAGCGAGCACACATGTGAAGAGGAAGAATTATCCCTAGCAAAGGTCCCACCCTAAATAGTAGTATTATCATGACTTAATAGACTAAGATCATAATCATCATTAACAAGATGAGCCTTAATGAAAGAACAGATTTGACCATCATCGTATTCATAAAATGAAAAATCTTGTAGATTAGAAAGATAACTACCCATTCAAAGAAAAGGCAATGCTTAAAAAATGTAAGATGTATTTTTTTGGTATTTTTACAATGCAAATATATATGCAATGAAATCTATTTGTAAATGAAAGGATATCTAAATACCAAGAAGAAGAAATCTAACTCCAATTTTGAATCTAATCACTAAAATCAAAAGTCAAAATGTCATATCTCAGGTTCACCAAAATGTACAAGGCAGACATGCGATAGCATGCAAGGGGGAATCTAACACTACAAATGAAAGAGTTGATGTAGTTGGTGTTGGTTCCAAATGGTACTAAGAGGGAGGTGAATCAGAACTAACTCTAAAATTGGTTACTCTTTTAATCACTCCAAATACATTAAATAACAACCACTTGATTACCAACACAAATATGAATATAGTAAGATAGAAGAAAATGAGCTCACACACAAAAACATTTGTCAATGGACACACAATTTTTTGTATGTGGAAACCTTTGATGTGAGTATAGAAACTGTGATGGGGATAATATACCCACTAGCCTTTTAATTCAGATAAAATATTGCCCTATTAAGAGCTACAGACTATTCCTTCTAAGAACACGTTTTGCCAAGAATGTTAGTAACCTATTAGGATTACGAACAACTTGTTAAGGATACCTAGTTACAAGATTTAGCACTCCTTTTAAGAGGTATCTGGTTAGAGGATTTAACATGTGCTTACTACTAAAGCACACTTGATTAAGAGCTTACAAATGATTATAGTTGTTAGAAATCAATCAAAATGTGATCTAAGATAGACAACACTCTTTTGTTTGAAAGATTTCTAGTGTCTACCTTGTGAGATGTCGTGATCTCTCTACCTCTTGGAAACACTTGGTGATACCCTTTTGTATCATTGTGCTTCTCTTCTCACCCTGCCTGCACTACACACTATTGCAATTGGTTAGATTTGGCTCTCTGTCTTGATCTTCTCCTTAATAGCTTTTATTTTTCATTCTTTTCTTCTTCCTCTTTGGGTTTGTGTGGCATTCTTCTTCTTTTTGTTTCTACTATCTTCTCCACTTCTCTATCTTAGCACTCTTACTTTGTCATTCCAACCACACACTTGAATGTCTGACATCTCCTTTTATCTATGGGTGTCAAACCCCTAGGAGAGTATCCTACTCAAACTAATTAATTCAAAATTTGAATTCAAATTGTTAAGTGATTCACGAGAAACCTATGACACCTACTTCATAGCGTGTAGATTGGTGGTGCCATATGTCTACTCTAAGTCTCATCTAAATTTAATTCTCTTTTATGTGCTTCATTGTTCTTGTTAGAATACTAACAAATTTGAATTCTTGCCAATCCTATTCTTCCAAGTCATAATGATGACTCATTATGTTGATTGTGATAGCTTATGCCTTGTCTTATTCTCTTGTGTGAGTTGGTGAAGATGTCTACCACTACACATGAGATGATGTGTGCTCTTTAATTGATTTCTAACCAACGAAAACACACATATACCAACTTTAATACATTATGCCAATGTGACCAATTGGGTCAACAATCTCCCCCTTTGGCATTCATGGAAAAACATATACCATTTCTTGATTGGAGTGCTAATAGAATCTTTACTAGTGAGTAGACTTAGTCATTTATCTTCTCTTCAGTTTGACCTCTCCTTCAATTTTTTTGCCTTCCCTTTTTTTTTCATTCTCATCTCCCTCATTTCTTCGTCTCTATCATATGTCTCTCCATGTTTGCTTCATTTTCTTGTCTCCTCCCCTCCCCACACAATTTTTTAATCTCCCCTTTCTTCTTATCTCCCATGTTTATTTTCTTATCTTCCTCTATTTATTTTCTTATCTCCCTTTTCTTATTTCCTCAATTTTGTCATCAGTGACAAAGGGTATGTTGTCTTTGTAACTTCCAGTTGTGTCTTCCATGTATCTAGTATTTTGTGGAGTACTTGAGTTAGACTAGTTAGTGTTGGTAGATGCTTCTCCATGTCTTCAATGTTGCCTTTGATGTTCCTGAATAGTAGAACATCTACATCCTAAAGATGGAGTTGAATGATTCCTATTGTGGGAAATAGGAAGCATTGCAACTCAAAGAGTGTGGAGTTCCTTTTGTGTTGTTTTGTAGTAATATGTTTGATTTGTGTAAGCTTTTCTTGAAGTTGATAGGTGTATGCACTGGTTAAAGATGATGATGCATCAAAAGATGTTTGAGTGACTTGTAGACCCTAGTGGAAAGATTTCAAAGTAGCATTAATAGCAATTAATTTTTTTTGGAGACAAGCTATTCTATGAAGGATTGGAGAAATACCCTTCAAGAGCTTGACTACAATATTTCTTGCTTCAATGAGTTTCTTTGAGTGATGCTTAATGAGTTCCATAAGCATTTCATTTTCCTTCCTTGTGGTGAGGGGATAGTTGCATCACTGATGATTTCATGTTGGAGTATGTGCCCTAGTTGATCAATAAGATTAGTGTTAGTGTTATAGTGCACATCACCAAGTATTTCTGTGATCAATGTCCTTGCTTGGATAAAGGTAATGCATACCTCCTTTTTAGACTTTCTTTCTTTGCTACTATGAGTCTTGTTAAAAATTTATTGCGGTGACTAAGTACTACACTAATAAATTCCTTTACTCTTCCAATGTACTTGTCCAATTCACTTTGGATTATCTTAGGGTCCTCTACTTTTTGAGTATGCTTCTTACATAGTTCTGTTTCATCTTCATATCTTGAAGAATATGATGATGAGGATGGTAATTTTCTCCTCTTTGTTCTTTTTTCCTTGTGAACGTTATGAGTCATTGCTTCTCAAGTGGAACTTCCTTGTTGTAGATAAAGGCTTTATGAAGATTTTAGTCTCCTTAAATGCTGAGTGGATGACCAGTTGGTCATCTTCCTTCTATATGTCTCTTTGTTCTCATGGATCTTTCTCAGAAATGTCCATTATTGGACTTCCCTAGCCATTGTCTTCTTCCTTTATGGCCTTTTTTGATGAGACCTTATCTATGCATAGAGTCTTTATTAGCTTGCTCAATTGATTGTTACCTTCTTCCCTTCTATCTCCATGTTGGGTGGTGTATGATTTCTCTATTTTCTATTTTTGGTAGCGTTGTAGCTATTTGAGGATTGTCAGATGGACTTGGTGTTGTTGAAATATCTTGAGGTTTTCTAACTCTAATGTTACTTCATGCTTGGTAGCCTTTGTGTCTCTAGCTACTAGATATTTTTCTTTCCTTGGTGAAGTTAGAGGGTTGAAGTTGATAGGTTCTTCACCTAGTTCTTCAACATATCCCTCATATTCTATTGATCTACTAGTGCCAACATATGAGATCCTTTTCACTTTACCTTTATCATTCATATCAACTCTAGTTAGGTATTTTGTCTTCCTTAAGGGCTTTAGAGAATACATGAGCTCTATTTGATCTATAATTTATGTCTAGTCTTTGATTTCTGTTTCAAACATTTCTCTTTCTTTACCAGTTGTTATTAGCACAACATTCTCTTGAGTTAGAAATTCTAAGACATATGCTTGTACATACATTTCCCTTTCTATTTGTGTGTAGTCTAGCTTAACCTTTGATAGTGCACCATTGATGATTCCTTTGAGTTGTGTTGTGTAATGCCCACCCGTAGGTTGCTTTTCTATTTTATTCACTAAACTCTTTTAGGCCTATTTCATGCATTTGTTAGTTTCAAAGATATTTGATTTACAGTTATATGATATTGTTTCATAAGTTGGATTATAGATATATCAATGATGATTGCTTAGTTGATTATATTTCATTTGTCGTTTAATGATAGTGATTACTTGTGTTTTAATGATGCTTTAATGATTCCCAGTTAGTGAATGTGATTGCTTTCATGGCGATGTAAAATGACATGTCTTTAATGATGATTATGTTATATTCATAATGGTGCATTGTTATATCTGAGCATTCAATGTTTTGACTTGTGATTTATTATGATACTTACCTTATATTTGCATGTGTATGGTGCACGTGTCCATTTTACTTTTCTATTCAACATGTTTGATTTAGTTAAGGGAGAGAGTTGTAGTCACCTTCTAGTCGAGATCTACACGTTGTACCACTCCCTTCCATTGCCTATTTATCTTACACACACGCGCGCGCGTGCATGCTCGCATATGTACATGCTCATCTTTTGTGCAGGTTGTAGGTACCAAACATCAACTTCCCTAAATTTCTAGGATGAGCGTGCCCTATCACAATAACTCAATGGTAAGAATGAGAAGATTATGATCAGGTCCAATTCTAGCCATAGCCTAAATACTTGTCCTACAAGGAGGATTCATAATTGATGGTCTACCCCTTTTAAATCTAGGAGTCTTTTGTGCATATGTGGTTGATTCTCATTGTGGTGGATTTTTCTATGCATTTCATGTGGTTTGACTCTGTCATTTGCTTGGTAGAATGCTTATTTATGATTATTGAATTTATCATTGATATTTGAATTATTAAATGTTATTTAATTAAAAAGGGAAAATATAAAATAAGATGATATTTAATTGTTGGAATGATTTGAATATCTGGCTAAATTAAGAGATTCAACTTAAAGCCTTAATTTATAAAATTAAATTAAGAGGATTAAATATTAAATATTGCTTTAGTGTGAATATTTAATTATTATTGATTAAAATTAGAGTTGCATTTAAAGTGCACTTTAATTAGATTTATTAATTAAAATAATAAATAATTATTTTAACGAGTTTGCATTAAATTATAAAGTGGGAATAAAAATAAAAGAATATTTTAAATTAAAAGGTGGATTAAATGTGCATGAAAGGAATACTTAAATTAAATAAATATAATTGAAGGACTTTTAGAAAAAGAGACCCTAAAGGGAACATGATTCTATATTAGTTGGTTTTTCGAGTCATTATTTCACACATGGGTTTTTGGAGAGCAACTTTGGGGTTTGGAAAGAAGGGAATTTTGGTGGCTTGAAGGATTTCATTGTAGGAGGATTTTTAGCATCAACGTAAGGTAAGGTTCAAAAACCAAAGACTGAATATTTTATTGGAAAAGATATGTTTGCTTTGTGTTCTATTGATGCTTGAATCTTGTTTGTTATTCGGGTTATTTTCCCCAGATCCGTGTGAACAAAAATTAGATTCTCAATTGTTTCTACATAAGAAAATTAGAGAGAAAATGAATTAAATTGATTCGGGTTGATTGGAAAATTACATAGATTAGTTTGTAAATTGTTTATATTTTTCCTTAAAAATTAATTAATTAATTAATACTTTATTATATATATAATCGAGGGTTTGAATATAATTTATTTTATTTTGAGTACATTCATGTATTCTTTAAGAAGAAAATACAAATATAATATTTATTTGTATAAATATAAATATACATGCTTGTGAGAAAAAAATCATTTTTTCTAATATATATATCAAAGTGTATATATTTATTAGTTTTAATTAAAAAATTAGATTTAAGAAATAATCATAGAAAATAAAAATTCATCATTATTGAATGTTCAATGATCCAATTGTACCATTATCATTCTTATTCCTATCTCAAAGACTTCTTTTCAATTGATGTATTTATGCATTATCATGTATCTTGTATTTTGATGTACTTATATCTATTCTCACATACCCTACAACATGTGCAATGGATGTTATTCATTGGATGCACTTTCATTGTATTAGTTGTATTTATGCATTTACTTATGACATTATGTATCTATTATTTCTTTATGATCATGAGACATTGTATTTGAGACTTAACTAATTACATAAAATTCTTAATGCGACTCAACATGAAGGAACCTTTAAGGAATGGAAATTATATTTATAATTTCTTATGTGTACTTGATGTGTATGTGTATATTGCTTTTGCATTGTTATCTCATGTTGTTTAAACTTTAAAAAAGATTATCTTAGTAAATATTGTAACATGTTAGGTTTATTTCTCTTGGGTTCCCAAGTGGGGCGTTACATGCTTCTCCAACTCACTATTTCTTGATGATGACTTCTTCCAACTGTTGAAGTTGATGAAAGATCAACCCCACAGCTCCCAAGAATCACCTACATGCAAACACTTGTCACAAAAAGAGAGAAGTAAAAGCTATGGAGGATAGAATTCCCAGATCCACAGATGAGAAATTTCTGATGAGCAAAAAGAGAGATTGTTATTATCAAAAGTGAATTAATAAATTACAAAGAGATCAAAACCCTAACAAGTAACTAACCTAAGGCATATAATAATTAATTTAGCTTAAGTAAACTAGAGATAATAAGTGACTTAATAATTAAATCAATGTGATTTAATTAATAAGAAAATACTTTATTACTCTAACACCCCCCCTTAAGATAAACTTAGTGAGTAGCTAGAAACCTAGAAACTACTACTAAAAGTAAAATTGGGTCTTGAAAACAAGGCTTGATAAGGTACCTAAGCACAACCAAATCTCTTAAAAGAGGAGAAATAGAGAAAACCACATGGAAAAAACCTTACTCCAAAAAGAGATCGAAAGAATGCTGAAAGAAATAATGAAAGAATTAAGAAGCCTAGAAACTAGGGAATGTCCCAAAAGATAGGAACACAATACGATCATGAAGAACACCACTAAAGCATGAACCTACAAACACTGCCAAACTAGCGATCTAAAGAACCTCTGCTATATAGAACATGACCAAGTAGAGAAGACCAAGTCTAAAGAGTTGATCAATCAAAGATGGAAGGTATCTTCATGGCCTCCAAAAAATAAGAATTGGAGAATTTTTATATGGTAAATGATCCATCTCACTGAAATGCATAGGTATCCAACCACTGCAATCACCTAATACATATGATCAAATACTAAATACATAGCTCACTCCATCAAACCAAGAAAGAAATAGAACCAACATAACCTCCCTTATAATGTTGAGAGGTAAGACATGAACATTAAAATTAAATGCAATATTTCCAGCAAAAAGAAGAACCATGTGTATATGAGCAATGTTAGTATGCTAATAGAAACCAAATTTAAATAAAGCTTCTACAAACTAAACAAAATTCATAAACTTCAAGATAGACTAAGATGAGCTCTCAATTGAGAATATGAGCCATTAATGGGCTCTCTCAATGAGAAGCTCTCTTGTTGAGTAGCTTTGTCTAAATAGATAGGATGTATGCTCAAGCTTATGCTTCAAAAAGGGCTTCAAATGGAGTTGGAATTTGGGTGTGAGTGTATGGTTTTGATGTAAAATGGCTTCTTAAAATGGCATTATGACTTTACTTCATGGATTGTGTTGTTTTGCAAAGGGGAAGGATCCAATTTATAGGCAAGAGGCTTGAGGGATTGAGGGCTAAGATGCAAGGATGGGAAAAAGCTCATGGAGGGCTCAGATTGCATGGAGAGGAGAGCACATGGATTGTGCTTCCTTACAGCCAATCAGGGAGTGACACATGTCATAGGGTGAGAGGATGGAGGAAAGGGGAAGGATGAGTGAACAAAGGAGGCTCAAGGGATAAAATCTTCATAAAGACCCTCATAATGGCTTGTAAGAGCAATAAAAGAGCTTGGAAGAGTCATTTATGGCCTAGTGGGCTTCATAAAGTTTTATGGTTGGGATATTTTGAGGGAGATGAGAGGAATTTCGACTTGGGCTTGATTAGGAAGGTTTTAAGCTTGCTTAGGATTGTGCAAATGATTAGAGGATGGATTAGGATGGTTTAGGATTAGCTTAGGGATAGGCAAGTGGATGTCATTTAATGAGGGTGGGTGAAGGAGGAGATATTTGTTAACTTTGGCTTGGGTTAGTAAGTCTTAACCCATGTTTAGGGAATGTGAGAAGGTTAGGAGGGGATTAGGATTAGGTTTAAAGACATCTTCTAGAAGAATCTAGACTTTGGATGAGGATAAAGACTTTCTAGAATAGTCTAGAACTTCCTAGGATGAGGATGAAGACTTTCTAGAAGAGTCTAGAACTTCTTAGGATAAGGATAAATTAGATTTTTAAGAAATAAATAAAGTTTTATTTATTTCAAGGGTTTGGGTTGAAGAGATATTTATTAAAACTTTTTTAATAAACATGAGAATTAATATTTAATCTTAATTAAATATTTTGAGTTGGGATTAGGGGTAGGAAATGATGGGATTAGCCTTTAATCAAAATTAAAGAAGGATTAGAAGATTTTGGAAGAGGTTAGTGGTCTTAAGGAAATTGGCCAAGTTTTGGGCAAAAAATAATTTTTTTATTTATTTTGGGTTTTTTGGTCAATTTATTAATTAAATAATTAATAAATAAGGAAATAATGTTTAAATAAGATTTAAACATTTTTTGGGAGGATTCCTTAATTAAATATTTTTAATTAAGATAAAGGGATTTAATGGCATAAAAATAAATAAATAAATAAAATAATTAATTAATTAATTAATGATGATGTCATTAGGATTTTTTTTAGAAAATAAAAATACTTTATTTTCTAAAGGTTTTTAGGTGTCTACATTTTGCCCCTCTTTGATGTGATGCCGCAAGTGGCATGGCATCAAAGATAAGAAAATAAGATGCCCAAGGCTAGAGCAGAAGAGGAGAGAATGGACTGCAAGATGCCCCCTCAAGAAGGTGGCGGGGAGAGAAAGCGAGGCTCGACGACTTCTTGAAAAGTACAAGAATCTGAGATGAGCAAGAAGACTTAGATTGGCTTAAGAGAAGAGGTTTAGTTAGCTCAAACTCTCACTACGGGAGAATGATAAAGGGAGAATCAGAGGCACAAAAGGAAGCAAGCTTAAGATCTCAAGGATTGCAGAAGATGAAGGAGCGGAGTACTATAAAAAGGAATCTAGGATAGGGAGATGGATGAGGGGATTATAAAGCTGATGTAATAGGATTTCAAAGAGTCAGATTGGCAGAAGATGGGTTTCAGAGATCCCTAGGACTAGGATTGTGGATCTCGAAAGATGAGGCTTGGTGGATTGATTTGGATTGGTGGATCCCTAAGACTAGGATTGTGGATCCCTAAAGCTAAAGGTGAGGAGTGATTCAAAGAGATACTGATGCATAAGCTAGGGTAGGAGAGACAGATGTTGGATATGGATGGGGGATAATGGAGATGAAGGAAAACCATTGAAGCTTTTTGAGCAGGGGGATACTTCAAAGAGAAGTACCACCATGTAGTTGAGCACTAGATTTGCTATAGGACTGTTGGTTAATTGCCAAGGTTACTAAAAACATCAAGGCCTTTTTACCAACTGTCTAGAGGACTGATGAACTGACTCAAAACAAACACACAAGGATTGCCCCAGTATCACACATGAATCCCAGAGGAAGCAGTGTGGAAACAACACTGGGTAACCCACAAGCAGAAAAGAAACAAATGAAAGACTTGATCAAAACCGTACGCTCAGAGTGCCCCATTCATAGCATACCATGATATGGAAGATCGTGGCAACCTTGAGGAGGGAACAAAAAGATTGCTTGGAAAAGATACTTCAAGACCCAAAAGGGAGGATTCCAAATCAAAAGAAAGTGAAAATCCAAAAGAGAAACATTTGCCAACAAGATGGGTATGACGAGGTACTAACGGACCAAGATCAGACATGAGGAAAGCTATATCCTACAAGGATCTATTGGAGAGCACCTAAGCTGGTGGATCTGGATGAGTGATGCATTTGGCAAGCTAAACTAAGAAGGATAACACTTTGGTGACAGGAGATCTAGCTAAAGGATGCATTGGAATAGCTAACCAAGATGTGTGATGTGTGCAAGATGTTGATCAAGGAGGAACTGACACAAAAGCTGGATAGATATAATGGTACTAAGCTAAAGAGGATGTACAAGCTGATGAACCAAGATATTTACAAGCTGAAGCTGACCAAGATTGTTACAAGCAGGCAAAAGCTCAGGATGATAGGATAGCGGGATGGTTTGATGTTGTGCAAGATGTGAAAGCTAAGGGTGGGGTGATAGCGAAAGATATGGATTTGGCAGGATGCATCCAATGATGATGAGAGATTTTGTGACCAAGGATAGCTAGAGGAGTAGGATGAGATGGCTACATAGGATGGTGGATAGCTAGGATTATGATGGATATAAAGAGATGACATTGGGTTTGCATGAGGATAGCCTAGAGCTAGATACCAATGACAAGGGAGGATGGACAAGACAAGATCTCCAAGGAATATAGTGCCCCCAATCAGAAGATAAACATGTGAAAGGAGGTCTTATGATGGATGTGATAGGATTAAAGCTAGGATGGAAATAGCTGAAGGGGCTAAGGAGATGGATGATAGCTGGGATGGTTGGCTGAAGCTGTAGGAGATAAGTGGATGGTGGAAGATGGAGGGTGGAGGATAGGTGGATAGATTGGAAGATGGAGTTGGATGTCAAGAGATGACCAAAAGCATGAGGGTGGTAGGCTAAGCTGGGGATGGCGAGATTACGCATGATGCTTGTTTGCCAAGTTTTCATCATGGTACTTGTTCAAGGCGCTTGAATTGCCAAGTTTTCACCAGTGGACGCTTTATTTTTCTTTATTATTTTTTGACTTTTTGACTTTCGACTTAGTTGGACTGATTTTGGCTTTCTTCAGCTATCTTTGGCTCATAGATGTTGGTAGGATGGATGAAAAATATTGGATTGAACAAGTGGAATGGTGGGTGGGAGTTTGACAGATAATGGATGCAAAGACATAAGGCTTGTGGGTAAATGGATGAGGAAAATGGAAAGATCATCATTGGCACACACCTTGAGAGGTGATAAAGTAGTGGGAAAGATGGTTTTGAGCAAGGTTGAGGAGAAAATGGAGGAAGAGAAAGATAAGGACTAAAAGTAGAGTTGGAAGATGGAGAATGGGAAATTTAGGATAAGAAGCATATGGACTAAAAGTGGATTGGGGGGATGAAGGATGCTTATATGGGGATTTGGATGAAGGATGGATGGATGAGGCTTTTTGAGTAGCATGAATGGATGCCAATTGAGATTTTTCTTTGAGATGCATTTCTTTTATGAGCATCTTGGGTATCCACATGATTTTTGACTTTTTTAGCTTGGGCTTTTGTGGCCTCTTGACTTTTTCTTTGATTGGGATTAAATGTTTCTTGTTTTGAACATCTATTTTAGAAGGGATATGTTGAGACTTGGATTTTTGGATTTATGCTTTTGTATTTTGGCATCCAATATGCTTCTATTAGCCATGGGATGGGAACAAGAGCATGGAGGAGATGGAGGGATAATTGATGGAGTGATAGGGTTTAAAGGTTGGAAGGGATTCAAGGGTGAGTTCCTTTGATGATCTAGCTGGTGGATTTGAGGGGATGGAAGGATAGATTGGAACATAGGATATGGATGGATATAATTTCCCAAAATGGATGGAGGGAAGGAAGGATATGGGCCCAAAATAGATGGAAACGGTGAAGGTGTAGGTCCCAAAATAGATGGAGGGGATAAAGGATTCATATTAGGTATGTAAGAACCCAAAATGGATGGAAAGGGGGTGGGATTTAGATAAGGGATATATGGACCCAAAATGGAGGGTTGGAGATAAGGAGTAGGATGAGGGCCCAAAATAGATGCTGAATAAGATGGATGGGAACTTTGGGGTGCAGATGGAAGGACTTGGGACCATGTAGGAATAGCGGGGATACCAACATCTAGAAATACATTTTCATTTCTTTTTTCAATATGATGTTCATTATTTGGAACACAAGATGTGAGTTCATTACTAGCTGAAGGAGTTGGAGCTTCGGATATGATAATTAGTTCTTCTTCGATTGATCTATCATCATGGATTATGGGAGATGTATGATCATGAAGCAGAGGAGATGGGAGGATAGGATCTTGAGTTGGGTGGGCTGAGGGAAAGGGATCTTGAGATGGAGTAAGTAAGATGGTAGGATTTAGATATGGAGGGGATGGTAAAAGTGGATCATGTAGGGGAATAAGTGGGATGACAGGATCTGCTGTTCTGTTGGAGGATATTTCAACATGCTTTTGGACAAGATCTTGACAGGAATGGATGGGAGTGGATGCATGAGGTTCATTATATGGGATTTGGATAATGCTTGGAGGAGGAGATGTGGATGGGATTTGGAGCGATTCGATGGGTGGTGGGATTTTGACGCTTGTGGGAAGTGGAAGGATTTTAAGCAATTTGATGGATGGTATGGGGATGGTAGCTATGGGAGATGGAGGTGATATTATAGATGGGGAAGCTTCATCACTGACTACTTCACATGGTTGGATTAGATGACATGGCTTATCGACTATTGGAGGTGGCTTTTCTTGTATTTCCTCTAGGAGATTCCTTGGAGACTCATGTGTCGGAGGTGGAGGTGGATTGACAGGAATAGCTAGTGTGATGGGGGTGGAAGATTGGAAGCTTGTTTGATTGGGTGATGGAGGAGAAGCTGGGATATCAGATGGCATGACTAGATAGTTTGGAAGAATATGTGGATTTTGGGGGATGCTTGGGGGAATGTTTCTAAGACTTTCAATATACTCATCATAGTCAACAAGATTTTCATCATCATTGGAATAGGAGGTTGCAGGAGCAAGGACAATACGACCGAACACATCATGATAGGTTTGGGATTTCATGTTTTGATGATGAGTCGGATGGGGATGGGGTCTTGCATATGGATGAACATGGAAGCTCATGGTTGGATTTGGATAAAATGCAGATTTTGGATTGGCTGATGAAGGATTTCCTAGGGAGAGTCAAAGCTGTATGACAGACCTAAGCAGGATTGGCTGGAGATTTTTGGCTTTCTTATGGATGGAAGACTTCAAGGGCATGCTGTCAAAAAGTGAGAGTTTTGCTTTCTTGTGCGCTAGATTTGCTGGTGGCTATGTCAACTTGAGGATAGACTAATGATCCTGTGGGCATGACACGAGATTGACCACTTGTGGATCCCAACCTTTAGCTCAAGGTGATGAGGGATAACAAGTGACAAAGCTAGATTACCCTAGACAAAGCTCTGTCAAAGGGATAACCTTGGTGAGGCTGGTGGATTGGTCGGAGTGATTGGATAGAAAATTCTAGCAGAATGACAACAACTCTCTAAAGGCTTGGGTGTGATTTTGGATTGGGTTGCTAGCTGGCTGGGGGAGGATGATTTGGAGAGACTTTGGATTTGGGATTGTTCTAAAGCAAGGAACTAGATAGATTCGGTTGCAGCGGGGGATCTTGGATAATTTTCTGATGAGGTAGTGACTACGCTAAGTATGCCTTGAGCTGGGAGATTTTTGCTTTTTTGGGATTTTGACCAAAGTTGGCAAACATTCATTCAAAAGCTATGAAGAAACAAGCAGACAAAATTTTGGAGCAAGCACGTCAAACACACCAACATCCTAGGAAGCTTTCTACAAGGATGAAATTTGTTATAGCTAGGGATTCCTCGATCTACACAAGGTACGTAAGGCCCAAATTCGTAGATGAAACCAAAAAGATGTCACACAATCGAGAGGAGCGGTAACCCACTTCTCCTCTTTCACTTCTTAAGGGTATAAAGTTCCTTGAGGCTTAGCCCGAGTGACAAAATCTTGATTTCAAGAGAGGTGTCTTTGGATTCACCTCCTGATTTTTATACTCCATTGGAATGCTGGAGTTGAGGTTGTCCCAAGGGGTGATGAAATCCCCAAGTAGGCCTCCTAAAAAGTGTAAAACAAGACCACATACATGATCTTGGGCTTTAAAAGACACGCGTTTATTTCAATTGATGATTTAGATTTTGTAAGCTATGATTGAAGACACTTGTGATTATGGCATACAATGTTCATTCCAATTTGACAGCATCGTCAGCATAATGAAAGTCGAGAGATCGTCAACATAAGAAATGCGAGCGCCATTGAGAATGTGTCCAAACCATGCAATGTTCATTGATTGTTAGGCATTCAAGATTGAGTGTGAGTTTGTTTTAAGCCCAAAACAAGGATGTGTGAAACTCGATTGCCAAGCACGTGCCCGGAGGCCCTCCACGTCAAGATTTTGTCCAATTTTTATGCCCAAATAAAGTGTGAGCGAGATTACTGTGCATTCAAAGAATTTTCTAACTTAGAAAAACCACTAAAGACCCAAGTGAGTGGAGTTTGATCTTTGTGGAGCACTTAACACCCTCTTAGTTAGACCCATCCCCATAGATGGCGCTGAGATTGCAACCAATGGTTAAATTGATGGGTGATTAAAGAGGGTGAGTCCAACTACAAACTTACTCAAAGCGTCTTTATTAGTTTTTATAACTTAGAAGATTTCAAAAATGTGGATTCTTTTTATGCCCCAAAAGATGATTATTTGATCTATGGCATTCAAGATTGGATTTGTTGTTTTAATCATGCATTCATAAAAAAAAAAAAACTTGATTTTAATCCATGGCACTCAAGAGTGATTTTAGCAACATGCATTCAAAGAAAAGTGATTAAACATTGAAGTTTTTTTCTTTGAGCATTCAAGATTGAGATTTTGTGTGTTGTTTTAAGAACTTTGAAGTGCTTTGTTTTAACCTTAGATCATTCAAGATTGTTTTGGACTCAAAAGTTAAAATGACTCTTTGGACTTTGGTTTTTATTCAAGATTTTGTGTTCTAGTTTGCATATTTTAAGCCCAAAAATGATATTCCTAGATTGTTTTTATGCATGGAAAACCTAAGAAACATTCAAGATTTTGCAACAAGACATTTGTTTGGAACAAATAACAAAGCTTTTAGGACAATTTTTGGCAACCATTTAGGACTCTTAGTTTTCATGAGATTTTTAAAAGAACTTTAAAATATTTGCAAATGAGGTTCATTTTATCCTTGATTGATGCTTTGAGTTTGATTTAGATTTTAGTGTGCACTTAGTGTTGATTTTGAACCTTTTGAAATGGAAACTTGAAGTTCTTTTTAAATTTCCAAAAATGAAGTGTTCCTAAGTTTGCATGAATGCATCTAAAACCTTGATGTTGAAAGGATGCAAATGATTGGATCGGTTTAGTTTCACTTGTTAAAATGCTTTTTTTTTTTTTGCAAATTTTTAGTTTTTAATGGATTTAAGTATGATTTAGGGGTTCATTTTAAGCACTAAAAAGAAGTGTGTATGATTTTGCTTCCTTAAAAAAAAATGGCCAAGATCTCCCACAAGAAGAAGAAGAAAAAGTAGATGGAATAAGAAGAATATAGACAAGAAGAGGAAGAAGAATTCCAAGTGCTTTGTCCACCTATAAGCTTGAAAAATCTGCAAACATTATGAGATAGACTATGAGTTCCTTTGTCTTCTTCATGCTCATGTGGACCTACAAAACCAATTTATACAATCCTACCAATCACAAAAAAAATAAAAATTAGCCAAAATTAGCAAATGACATACAAAACTTGACTAAAAAAGCTAATGAAGATGACCCATGCGGGGTCCCACCGGGCGTGCCAAAATGTATATGAGCAATGTTAGTATGCTAATAGAAACCAAATTTAAATAAAGCTTCTACAAACTATACAAAATTCATAAACTTCAAGATAGACTAAGATGAGCTCTCAATTGAGAATATGAGCCATTAATAGGCTCTCTCAATGAGAAGCTCTCTTGTTGAGTAGCTTTGTCTAAATAGATAGGATGTATGCTCAAGCTTATGCTTCAAAAAGGGCTTCAAATGGAGTTGGAATTTGGGTGTGAGTGTATGGTTTTGATGTAAAATGGCTTCTTAAAATGGAATTATGACTTTACTTCATGGATTGTGTTGTTTTGCAAAGGGGAAGGATCCAATTTATAGGCAAGAGGCTTGAGGGATTGAGGGCTAAGATGCAAGGATGGAAAAAAGCTCATGGAGGGCTCAGATTGCATGAGAGGAGAGCACATGGATTGTGCTTCCTTACAGCCAATCAGGGAGTGACACATGTCATAGGGTGAGAGGATGGAGGAAAGGGGAAGGATGAGTCAACAAAGGAGGCTCAAGGGATAAAATCTTCATAAAGACCCTCATAATGGCTTGTAAGAGCAATAAAAGGGCTTGGAAGAGTCATTTATGGCCTAGTGGGCTTCATAAAGTTTTATGGTTGGGATATTTTGAGGGAGATGAGAGGAATTTCGACTTGGGCTTGATTAGGAAGGTTTTAAACTTGCTTAGGATTGTGCAAATGATTAGAGGATGGATTAGGATGGTTTAGGATTAGCTTTGGGATAAGCAAATGGATGGCATTTAATGAGGGTGGGTGAAGGAGGAGATATTTGTTAACTTTGGCTTGGGTTAGTAAGTCTTAACCCATGTTTAGGGAATGTGAGAAGGTTAGGAGGGGATTAGGATTAGGTTTAAAGACATCTTCTAGAAGAATCTAGACTTTGGATGAGGATAAAGACTTTCTAGAATAGTCTAGAACTTCCTAGGATGAGGATGAAGACTTTCTAGAAGAGTCTAGAACTTCTTAGGATGAGGATAAATTAGATTTTTAAGAAATAAATAAAGTTTTATTTATTTCAAGGGTTTGGGTTAAGGAGATATTTATTAAAACTTTTTTAATAAACATGAGGATTAATATTTAATCTTAATTAAATATTTTGAGTTGGCATTAGGGGTAGGAAATGATGGGATTAGCCTTTAATCAAAATTAAAGAAGGATTAGAAGATTTTGGAAGAGGTTAGTGGTCTTAAGGAAATTGGCCAAGTTTTGGGCAAAAAATAATTTTTTAATTTATTTTGGGTTTTTTGGTCAATTTATTAATTAAATAATTAATAAATAAGAAAATAATGTTTAAATAAGATTTAAGCATTTTTGGGAGGGATTCCTTAATTAAATATTTTTAATTAAGATAAAGGGATTTAATGGCATAAAAATAAATAAATAAATAAAATAAATAATTAATTAATAAATGATGATGTCATCAGGAATTAAAAAAAAAAAAAAAATACTTTATTTTCTAAAGGTTTTTAGGTGTCCACACCATGAACATCAAGAGTACAAGAGAAGTACAAATACCTATAATGACACGTGTCATCGACACATCATGAGGCTAATGTTGTTGAAAGAATACTCACTTGAATAAGGAAGATGGTGAATATGGCCAACATGAAATCCCCCAAGGAACTTTATAATGTAGTGTGAGTATAGTAAAACACAAAGATGTCCAAGATCCCAAAATGCAATAGAGTGACACTTTATCTTAGTGTGTTTGCAAAAATACTACAAAAGGATGTTAGAAAAGATAAAAAAAAACATAAGACTAATACAATAGATAGTACAACCCATGAAAAATCATTTGAAACAACAAAATTGATCCCCATACCTGAAACAATCAAGATATCTACCAGAATTTAGAAAAGCAAAAACTTGAGGGGATGTGCCTGGAGCATAATCTAGAAAATAGAATTGTCTCAAGATATGTCTCCCAGAGTGCAAAATAGAACTCCTAACTTTAACAGCCAAAACATCCATAAAAAAGCACCAAAACTAAAAATAACTTACACCACTAGAATGGGCTCATAACCAATTTTCTAGCAATATCTTCTTTGTGACAAATGAAGTACGGATGAGCAAGTTATGGCCAAAAAACCACATGCAAGTAAAAAAAGCACTCGAAGGGCAAAACAAAAAAATTTACTACCTTGGGATCCATGCCAAATGTCTCAAAAAATGTGCCCACCAGTACTAGAAATTACCTCAAGAAACATGTTAGTTTTGTGCCAAAATTATTTCAATTTGTGTGCCAAAATTTTGGTATGCATGCCAAAAAGCATGATGTGTGTGAAAAATCTTGATTTGCATGCCAAAAAATATAGATTTTCACACCAAAAAAATCTATTTTTGTGCCCCAAAAAATCTATTTTTGTGCCCCAAAAAATCTTGATTTTCATACAAAATATCTTAATTTTTCTGCCAAAAATCTCGATCTTTGTGTCAAAATCAAAAAAATCTACCTTAGGAAACATGTCCAATCTGGAAGCAATCTTATTTTGCCTCATATTCCAACTATGTCCAAATTGAACAAAGATTAAATGGTATTCTTTCCATTTTCCTTATTATGTCTGTGAAGTTATCATCCCTATTGTCTCCTAACATCATATAAGACATACATAGTTGTTCACAAATTGGTTTATCTTTAAATGAACTAATTACGCCTTGTCCAAGAAATTGATGCGCAAAGTAGAAAAAATATACACACCATAAGTGCTCCAAATTTAAATGGGTGAACCTTGGGATTTTCCTTGATCTTTTTGAGGTTCAACATAAGTTTCTCATACAACCATCCTCTTAGGTCAAGTGGTGGTCCTTCATGAGTGATTTGATATGGTGCATGTACTACTCCACAAGGTATGTAGTTGGTCTTGCTTGAGAAGTAGAGTATGTATACAATTTCCATTATGGTATACTTCATCTCTGGGTTAGGAATTTCCTCAATTTCCAAATCTTGTGCTACCTTCTTTGCTTTGGTCAGCTTGGCCACGTCATCAAATGTGATCTCTCTTGTGTTTTGTCCTATCCTTGTGTCATTAAGTCCTATTACCCTTAGGATGACTCATTTGGTAATTTCATAGGGTTTTTCAAGCCAAATGTGCTTTCCATATACTCCTATTAGTACCAATATCACCCAATGCTCATGGATGAAATCAAGGATTCCTATTATGTGGTACAATGTTATGGTCATTAGGTGTTGCCATTCTGTCTTTAGTATACCGTCTTTCAAGAATGTAGAGAATTATTCATAGACTTTGTTTGTTTCCAACTCCATGATTTTTTCTTTTAGGTAGGCACCCACATCTTCAACTAGTAAAACATCTGCAAGTAATGAGGATAGTTCAACTACCTGGTTCCTTGCATCACCTTTCATCAAGGTGACCACATATTATAGTTTTGAAAGTTCTTTATTGATGACAAGATTGATCTCATGAATGCTATTTTCCATGATGCCCTTTTGTCCTTCTAAGATTGTTAGGTCCTTTGAGTATGATTTTTGTACACTCATAGGTTTGGATATTTCATTGTCAATGGAAATGGTGCTCAACTGCTCAATGGGGTTTTTCTCAGAATCATGCTTAGGTTGGGAATAAGAGATTGTAAAGTGGTTAATAAAACTCTCTTTCACCTATTTATATCTTTGATGATCCATTGTTAGGTCAATTTTTAATGAGAAATGATAAGTACACTACTTACCTATCTATCCTTCTACATTTAATGTGAGTGACTTGTGCATCAATGATCATAATCTCAACATTCTCTTCTTTCGATATAGGATCCTTATGCTTACTTCCCACATTGTTTTACCAATTCTGGATAGGGGACTAACATATAGTGCATCCTTTGACACACAACCCCTTCTAAGCTTGGATTGGCTTGGTTGGTTATAGAAGTGTCACCAGCAATAGGTAAGCTCCTTACTTTGACTTGGCCTCTTTTCCCTCATCTTCTTTTCTTGCCCATATTTTGTTGAAGTCCTTTCTAAATTCCTCCTTATCTACCACCTTGTTCTTTCCTTTGTGGTTCAAGTTGTGCACTTGGTTTATCTTTTGTGATATGCAATCTTTAGAAAGATTCCCTATCTTACTACAGTAGTAACAAGTCATGGTTGTTCCTTTCCATGATCATGAGTGGTTCATTCAACCAGTTCCTATTTGGAAATGCTTAGTTGTATGTCCTCAGTTCTCATAAGTTAAGCATGTAGGTGTACTAAGCATGTTCCTCTAGTTGGGATTTAAGGTCTTCTGAGACTATCAATTTTACCATTCTCTTTATCTACACACCTCAACCCTGTACTTGTTACAATAGTAATAGTACCCATCAAATATTTTCTCATGAGTATGAGATTTACATTCTCGAGGGGAGTAACCATACTAGTAGCATGTGTTACACTACTTGTAGAAGGTATACCATTCATTAGATGCAACCTTTTTGTGCTAGCATATATTTGAGGTGTGACCTACCTTACCACAATAATGATAGGTTGGTTTCTTAGGTTTCTTACCTTTAGAAAATGTTTTCCCTTGTCCTCATTTGGTCTAGATCTTGTTCTTAGATGTTATGTCACTTTCAATTCTGATGAATCCTCTATAACCAAGACCAGTTGCGTCCTTGGTCCTTCTTTGAGACTTGATTTGTTCATCTATCTTCTCAAAGTTTTCATTGAACCTTCTCAACTTCTCATTTCTCTCTTTGGTATTCTTTAGTTCCTCTAAGAGTCTTTCAATTTTCTCATCCTTTTTGTTTACATTCTCTTCCTCTATTATTTTTTATTCCATGGCTCCACTTAGTGATTTTTAGCTTTTTCCAATGCCAGAGTGACATCACTTTTCTCTTTTTGTACCTAATTTAGTCTTTTTGACACTTCTTCCAACCCTTTCTTTAGTTTTTCAATTGTTTTGTTCAACTTCTTGTTGTTAGATATGAGGTCAGAGATGATTTCTTTAGATCCATATGAGTCACTTTGTTCTTCCATATGCTCAATAATCTCACACCTCTCACTGAGTTTTATTACGAGCTTCTTTCAAGTTACCTAAGGACTCTTTTTGCTTATCCTTTAGGTCTTCTATGGTTTCAAGTGCTTCATATAATTATTTATACTTCATGGTTGTTGTTTGATCTTCCCTCAAGTTGTGAGGCTTACAATTGTTAGGGTCTAATCTTTGATACCAATTGTTGGTCCCAACTGGTACTAAGAGGAAAGGGGGATGAATCCATACCGACTCTAAAACTAGTTATACTTTTGATTACTCCAAATATATTAGATAAAAACACTTGATTTCCAACACAAATATAAAAACAGTAAGATAAAAGCAAGTAAAAACTCACACACAAGAGCATCCATCAACGGACACACATTTTTTTGTACATAGAAACCTTTGATGTGCAGATGAAAACCATGGTGGGGATAATATACCTAGTAGCCTTTTACTAGAAATAAAAGGTTGCCATGTTAATAACGATAACTTGTTCCTTTTGAGAACACATTCTATGAAGAATGTTAGTAACTTGTTAGGATTACAAACAACCTGTTAAGGCTACTTGGTTACATGATTTAGCACTCCTTCTCAGAGGAACCTAGTTAGGGGATTCAACATGTGCTTACTAATAAAGCATGCTCATTTAATAGCTTACAAAATGATTGTAGTTGTTATAAAGAAATTAAAATTTGATCTAAGATATATAATGCTCCTATGCTTGAAAGATCTCCAACCTCTACCTTGTGAGATGTCATGGTCTCTCTCTATCTCTTAGGAACACTTTGTAATACCCTTCTATATAATTTTTTTTCTCTAATAAACCCACATGCAGTGCACACTACTACATCTAGTTAGATCTAGCTCTTTGTCTTTATCTTGTCCTTAACAACTTTTGTCTTTCATTCTTTTCTTCTTCCTCTTTGGGTTAGTATGACATTCTTTCTTCTTTTTGTTTCTGTTCTCTTCTCCAATTCTCTATCTCAGTACTCTTGCTTCTTCATTCCAACCACACACTTAAAAATGTGACATATTATTTCATTTATGGGTATTGAAACCCTAGGAGAGTATCCCACTCAAACTAGTGAATTTAAAATTTGAATTTGAACTGCTGAGTGATTCATGAGAAACCCATGACACCTACGTTGTAGGGTCTAAATTGGTGGTGTAGTCTATCTACTCTGGCTCTTGTCTAAATTCAATTGTCCTCTATATTCTCTGTCATTCCTTTTAAAATACCAACCAATTTGAATTCTTGCCATACTTGTTCTTCCAAGTCATAATGATGACTCCCTATGTTGACTATGATAGCTTATGTTTAGCCTTATTCTCTTGTACGAGTCGATGAAGATATCTATCAGTACACATGAGATCATGTGTGCTCTTTGACCAGTTGAAAATTAGTGATAATACATTTATACCATCATTAATACATTATACCAATGTGAGTAGTTGGGTCAATAGTTAGGTCTACCAAAAATATACAAGGTGAAATGTGAAGCAATTGGAATAGGTCTCAACTATTTCACACTTCAAGCATTTGTTTGATTAACTTTGTACCTCCAAAGGGAAGTTAAGGATATTGATATCTTCAATCCAACTCTATGGTAACTAGATCTAGGAAGATTATTGACCACCAAGAGATAAAGGAGAACTAATTCAAACAAAGATCTAATGGTTATAGGCTTCGAGAAAGAATGGAAAAGTTCTTAAAACCCTAATGCAACAAGAGTTGTGAAGAGAAATTAAGTAGACATGTAATGTAAGAGTTAAAGGTAAGGAAATGGAAACATGTATTGAAATAAAGAAGGAAGGGAAACTTAACTTGTGAGATACAAAGTTGTAAATGAGCCATCAAATTACCTCCAAAAGGGTTGATTCTCGTGTAGTGGACTAAAAATAACAAGAGGAACAAAACTTGAAAATCATCCAGCGATCTGACAAGAACGACCTCCCTAATCAAGGCCAAAATGGTAGGGCTAAACTTGATCAATCCAGTCCAAAATGGATCATCAGAGCCAAATTAGGTCATCAAGGCCATCTGATTATCCTTGAATGTTAGAAATAGGTAATATTGAGAGGGGGGTGAATCAACATTCTACAAAATTTTGCCCACAACTAAATATTTTTAATTAATTTATAGCATGCATATGAAAGTAAACCAACAATGTTGAACAATAAATACAACCATACACTAGAAGAACTCATAACATCATTTTTTTAAAACTAGGGAAACCCTGGCTAAGAGAAAACCTTGGTGGTGATGGTGCCCAACAAAATGATCTACTAAACAAAAGAATCTAGTTAAGGATATTGACCTTGTTAAGAGTCTATGAAGTACATATAGTGTCTTAGTCCTTGTTAGAGGACTAGGCCTTGTTAAAATCCTCAACCCTATTAGGAGTTGGTAATACAAATACAAATGTATGCAAGATGAGCCCACTGCCCAAACATGCAATTATACAATGTAGTTCTTGTATACAAAAGAGATAGATACAAAAAGCTCTTATTATTGTTTACTATATTTTGATATCTATGATCATACATCAGAATTCACATTATATAACCTTCACATAAGTTCACACATCACATATATCACACTCACAACTTTGCATAATATGATCTTTTCTTTATACCCTTACATTTTACAAAACTTGCCCTGTTGGCCTTCAAGCTTTCATATGCTTGGCATAATACAAAAGAAATTATTTCCCTCTTAGGGTTAACATCTAGGATGTCATCCCTGAATAATTAAGAATCCATAAATACCAAATTACTATTGTGTTATGTTCTTCTTTTTTCACTGCCTTTACTGATAAAACTATTATATCTAATGCCATATTGTTTATATCATACTAAAATATTACACACATATCATAACACTTTGTAGTAGCTGTCTTCAACTACACACATGTTGAATATCATCGGGTAGGCTGTCCATGACAAAACTATCTCTGTATTGCTACTTAGACTATTTGATACTTAGACAATTTTCTACATCCAACTATGTGATCTTTATTTGTACATTGTGCCTTCTCATCCTGAGATATATGTTGCCATAAATGACAAATCTAACTTTTCCTACTTAGCCATATTTCCAACAATCTCCCCCTTTGACATTGATGAAAACATATGGGAAAATTGGATAAGTCCCAAAATGTTGTACAAAAAATTTCTTCAAAATTGGCCTTCAAAAGTTTACGAAATCTTCAAAATTCAATACTTGTGGATCATTACATTTATAATTATCTTTCCTTATTAATCCTAATAGTATGTAATACTTCTCCCCCTTAGTATATTACTATAACTCCCCCTTATATTATATTCTATACAATTTTCTTGTACTTATCTCCCCCTTTGACATCAATAACAAAGGTGTCAAAACTTTGGTTCATTACCTCTTCTCTAGGCTGTTAATCAAGAGATATAATCTACAAAACTTACTATCAGAATCTTCATGTTCTTCTCCCATGTGACTTTCACTCCCTCTGACATGCTAAGGAGAGCATATAACCCATAAGATGCAATTTCTATTGCATTCAAGTCTAAGTAAATAAATTTATCAAAGGATGAATTTGTTGATAGATATTCCTCTACCTACCATTCAAGTGTTCTTATCTTTACTGATAGACATTCTCTTAGAAGTGAGAACCTTTTTGTAATCCTTTCTTTGCTAATTTCCATTAGACTTATTTCATCATAATTATCTCTAACTTGTCTTTCAATCTCTTCAACTTTAATACCAAATTGGTTGAGTTGATATGCCAATGCCTTGACTCCATCACACTTTCTTCTTATCTCCTCATAAATTTCCTTAGTGAATTTGAAGGACATGGCACATTTGGCATATAATGCCTTTCCTTCAAGCTCTCATCTTCTCAACTCTTTGACACAAGTATCAAGAGCTCCTAAGTCAATCTTAATGTTTTGACATATAATATCAAACATCTGAGCATCATGCTTTTCTTGTGCCTAAGTTGTTGCCACCTTTGAAAAGTTGGTGAATTAAACATCAAATGCATGAATCATTGCCTTAACTATATCCTTTGGATCTAGATTTGATGATCTCACAGTTAGTGTGCTTTGTAGCTTTTTAGTTACATCCATATGAGTTTTATGCAAACTCTTCACTTGTTTGTTCTTGTTGAATATCTTATTTAGATATGATATCAACTCTATCTGATCATCATCATCTGAGCCTAATAGAGCTACAAGGGTAAGAGATGTGCTTGGTGCACTTATCTTCTTATCCTCCTCTTCCTTCTTCTTCTTTTCTTCCTCTTCTTTTATTTTATTCTCTTTATCTTCTTCTTATTTTTCTCTTCTTCTTCTTTCCTCTTTTTCTCTTCTTCTTCTTGTTTATTCTTTTTATCTTCTTCTTCCGTCTTTTTTTTCTCATCCTCTTCCTTCTTCTTCTTCTCATCCTCTTCCTTCTCCTTCATCTCATCCTCTTTTTTATTTTATTTTCATCTTCATCTTTCTTTTTCTTCTCTTCTTCCTCTTTCTTTTTCTTCTCTTCTTCTTCTTCTTCTTCTCTTTCTTTATCTTTTCTTCTTGTTCTTTCTTCTTTCTCTATTCTTCTTTCTTCTTATTTTCCTCTTCTTCCTTTCTTTTCTCTACTTCTTTGTTTGTTTCTTCTTCAGAGATGGAATCACTAGATATATTTCCAAAATTTTTTGGCCATGTTCCTTAAAAGGATCTCCAACAGTGTCAATTGTAACCTTTGTGGCACCAATTTTCATGGTGTCAATTCCAATTGTGATATGGGGTGCTGCTACTGCTACTTTATTTAGATCTCCCATCATCTGCACAATTACCTTTTCAGTTTCCTCATTGACATCCTAATAATTGCCTCCCATTATTAGTATGACTCTCTTTTTGTTTCTCATATATGGTTTTAGACTTTTCAATAAGCTAGCCATATGTTCATCACTGTCAATTAGGTATATTTTGCTAGGTTGATTTTGTATGATTTGTCAACCTCTCATAGAGGTCTTTAGGAATCTCATCCTTTACATCCTCAAACTTCTTATTGGACATAATGATGTTTCTTATAATTGTATTCTCTAACTCTATCCAATCAATACTAGTATATAAATGATAAAACTTATTTAATTGTACAAAACTTACTTCATTTATGATTACATCTTTTACCTTTTCTATTTTAGGCTTCTAGGCCTTCCTTCCTATTTGTGCACTCTTCTTTATAGCCTTCTAAGGCTCTACTTGACCTTGCATCTTCTTACTTGGTAGGCTTGGCATGATCTTCTTCTATCTCTTACCAAGTCCTATTGTAATTGCTTTTATTCTCTTTTTCCTTGGAGAATCATGTGACTCTTTCTTCACCTCTACAAGTCTAATTGATTTCCTCTTGGCTTCAACCACTTCAACTTCCTTTTTCTTTTGGTTCCTTTGTCATTGGTATGGCAAGTGTGATGGGTGTCTTCTATTGTGATACTGATGCATAGGGAGCAATAGGTACTATAGTAGGAGGTGCAACCACTGTCAGTCCATTAGTAGGTCCTGTAGATGTCAAGCATGGAATGTAAATTCATCCCTTGCCGACCAATTTGCTTCATCCTCATGATGGTTTGCATCACTAAACTTGCTTCCTTAGTTGACATTCCAACTTGCTACAAAGATTTCTTCATAATTGCTTCCACTTTCTTCTTGGCAGATTTCTCCAACTGCACTTGACTAGCTAATTTCATTATTTCCTCATATGTTCCTAAGTTGTCAAACTCTTCATCTCTTTCTTCTTCAAGGATATCTTGGGAATATCCTTCTATTTCTACTTCAATTATCTCATATCTCAAGGGTTCAACATACAACATCCTTGTTTTAACTGCTTCAATGTATGTGAAGTCTGTATCCACCATAAAACAAATATCCTCTTTATACTTATCTGTAATGGAGGGTGGGATTTTAAATCTTTCCCTCATCTCTATTTGAAAAGTCTTAATGATCATATTTTCACTACCATTGACCTTCTCAATAAGGTTTCTTTTGTACACTTCAAAAATCTTTTCCATTGTGCTTCTATCACTGCTTACTATTGTAGATGTTTGCATAAATAGAAATCTTTTGATCAAATGAAAGAACATATGTGTGATTAAATACTAGAATATAAATTGACTATTCTTAATCTTCTTAATCTTCTCTAGGTTCTTTATTAATTGTGCTCTTAAAATCTCACATAAATTGACCTTTTCCTTGTCAACACGGATCTTATATGCTACTTGTATAATGGAAAATACCATGTCATTATCTCTAGAGCTATAAAACATTCTTACAACTATGATTTTTCTCAAGAATCTAACATCATTTTGCATAATTTTACTTATGATCTACTATTATAAACTGACTTGGTATTGCCAAAAACTAATTTCTTGACATTATTCTTATTGAATGGTATGATACCTTCATTATACAGTATAGTGACCTCATGAATTAGGTTAGCAAATATTTCTACCACATTATTTCCTAACCAGAACTTGTCATCATGAATTCTACTTAAAATTATCTTGGTCCATTCTTCATTATCATACTTATGGTAGAAAAGAATCTTAACTAGGTCATTATCCTTTAGATACTCAAATCCTTATTTGTAGCTCATACCCTAATTGTAAATGTTATCAAATTCCTTTGATATGTGATCTTCATCTATATTCTCAAATTTTCTTCTCAAATAGCTACCAACATCTTCTAAGTGAATGATGTATTCTGGCATTCTTGATAATGCAAAACTAGGGTTATCACTCACACACTTAGCATGATTAACTTTCAATTTATGCCTTGCTTCATCTTCCACATTTTGAATTAATGACTTATCCATCTCTATGACTAAATTTTTTACACAAGTCTTAGATTAAATCCCTTCTTAGAAGTGAAATACCTCAATAAAACATGTAAATAGGGCTTTCGGTTCTTTGTACTTGAGAACTCTTCAAGTCTCCTTCAATTCTAATGTCAAATCACTTTTTATTGCTCCTTAAGTCTTCACATGGTTGAATGATACTCACAATCATGCTCACATGGGTTATATCTTTCTGCAACAATATCTACAATAATTGCACAACTACATAGTCCATAAAAATTGTTCTTTGTTTACTATTAAACTTGTTTTCATTCGTATGGCGTCATAAAATATTTAAATGACTTGCACTTTTAACTAGAGATTCCTTATGATCATTTGTTCCTTCTCCCAACTTCACAACCTCTTATTCAATCTCTAACCTCTATTCTAACTTTTTGGTACTATGTCTTTAATAGAAAAGTGCTTAAATTCAAATAAGATGAATCACACATAATGGCTGATTTTAATCTCTCATTAGGTGCATAAAAATACCATTCTTCTAATACCACATGTGAACTTGATGGATCTTTACCCTTCACAAATACTTCCTTGATTTCTTCAACATGTTCTTTGAGTGCATCTTTTTGACTACTACTGCTGCTGTCATTCCTTCTGTCATTTCTGTTATTGTTCCTTCTAAAGTTTGGATTTTTGTTGATGTTCCTCATATCCATTTTTGAATTTTTGTATAACTAACATGCTAGTGTACTCCTTTGATTAGGTGCATTTTGATTGATTGGTGCTCTACGATTCTTCACAATGTGTCCAAATTTGTTACACTTGTAACACACAATATTTCTCCCTATTCCATTATCTCTTTCTCCTTCATTAGATATGCTCAAGGATCTCCTTCTTCATTACCTACACAATTAGTATCCCTAAACATTTTACTATTGTTGTTATTACTATCAAACTTAGGTTTCCTACAATCAATTGCTTTATGTCCAAAACTATGACAATTATAATAATAGAAATTAGTAATAGGTTTGAAGGATTACCTATACAATCTCTCTTCATATGACTAACTTCATTACATATAAAACATTTACCTTTGAAATCATATCTTGCTCATTTAGGTGGTTCAACTTGCTCTATTTGTTTGGGTTCATTACCTTTCTCAAGTTGACTTTTGCTCAATTTCTCTAGATACTCCATCAAATTTACTTGACTCAATCTCATTTTGATCAATATCCTTAGGCTTAGGGGTTCCAACAACTGGCTTTGGCCTATATTTAGATTTCTTTACTGATTTATCTCCAATGAGATATCCAAGACCTATCTTATCATAAAATCTCTGATAGAATAATCATTCATCAATTTTCTCACTACTAAAATATAGCTTCTCTAATTGTTGCTTAGCTTGGGTCAATTCAACTTTCACAATAATATTGTACTTCTTGAGTTTTGCATGCTCTATTTTGATAGAATCTAGTTTAGATGTCACTTTTGTGAGATGGGATCTTAGATCTGCATTCTAAGATTTTAGGTTTAATTCAATCTTGCTATCATCCTTCTTTAGAGTTAGATTTAGTTCAACAATCTTTCTTTCTTTAAGGTCACTACCTCATTACTATCATTTCTTTGCTCTCTAGGTTCCTTTCTAGATTTGAGATGATCAATCTTATCTTTTAATTTTTCAATGTAATCTTTTGCATCTTCATACCTTTCTTTTAGGTTGTCTCTTTCTTCAGTAAGAAGATCAATCTGTTCAAGGGCTTATTCAAGATTCCTCTTTAACTGTTCCATATTCATACAAATCTTGCTCAAATTTTTAAGCCCATTTTGAGTAACTATGCTATGATACCAATTATTAGACATAGGTAATATTGGGGGGGGGGTGGTGGTGCGGGGCAGGGGGGTGGGGCTGAATCAATATTCTACAACTTTTGCCCACAACTGAATATTGTTAATTAATTTATAAAATGCATATAAAAGTAAACCAATAATGTTGAACAATAATACAACCATACACAAGAAGAACTCATAACATTATTTTTTTAACTAGGGAAACCTTGGCCAAGGGAAAACCCCAGTGGGGATGGTACCCATAAAATGATCCACTAAACAAAAGAATCTGGTTAAGGATATTGACCCTGTTAGGAGTCTATGAAGTATATATAGTGTCTCAGTATTTGTTAGAGGACTAGGCCTTGTTAAAAGCCTCAAATCTACTAGGATTTGGTAATACAAATACAAACGTATGCAAGATGAGCCCACTACCCAAATATGCAATTATAAAATGCAGTTCTTATATAGAAAAGTGATAGATACAAAAATCTCTTGCAATTGTTTGGTGTACTTCACATATCTGTAATCATACATCATAATTCACATCATATATCCTTCACATTAGTTTGCACATCAGGGTTAAAGCACAAACCTGCGTCACCCTTTTCTAAAGGAAAAGGCTAACAAAATTATAATTGTTCACCTTCAATGATGCAGGAGCATCCAGAGGTATAAGGGCAATCCTGTGTCACCCAAAAAAATATACTTAGACTTAGTTTCTGTTTCATGTGTATTCATTTTTGGATACCCATTTGGGTCAAATAAAGGTTCCAACTCTCATAGTTCCACTATCAGTGTTCGTGTAAATCTTGAAAAAAATAAGAGTATGTAATTGAGCCATCATTTTGGTGAACTAGGAGGTGTAAATTGGCTAGATGAATGTAATTTTAATTTAGAGCATTCCAAAAAAAGAATCAAGTCAAAAGGCCCCATGGTTTGAAACTTATTGCAGTTTTTCGAGTTGTGGAGACCTCCTAAGAATGCTTCAAAGTCAGGTTAGGGGCATTAAATGACCTCAAAAAGGACCAAAAAATGGGGGACGAGCTAAGCTCCTCCATAGGGCTATAGAGCGCTTTGAGAGCTTTTCGAAAATGTAAACGGTTCATCAATCGGAGCTACGGTTCAAAAGTTATGCCTCCTGGAAGTTCAGTTACCATTTTTGGATTCTTCTAGATTTGCGTCGACTTCTAACGCAGCTTCTGGAACCTTCTATTTGGTTGGTGGATGCCTACTAGCACTTTCTAGAATGTACTCCTAGTCCTTAACCCTTCAGAGTCTATTTAAGGAGATTTCTAGCATTGTAAAAGGCAGTTCGGAGTGGAGTTTGAGAGGAGGTATTGAAGGGAGAAATTATCTCCACATTTATGCTATTGTAAGCCCTTAGGGCATGTTTTGAAGTTTATTTTCTCTGTACTGAATGTACTAGCTTATTTTTTAGTTAATACAATTTCCCTTTTTTTGTTGTGCCCATTCTGATCTTGGGTTGTGTCACCATCAAGTGGTATCAGAGCTGGTTTTCCTGAGTGTGTAGACAGAGCGCCGACTGTGAGGCAGTTTGCACCAGGACTGTGTGGTTGTGGGTTTGAGTTAAGAAGATGCCTCCATAAAGAGAGCATGGTGGAAGGGATAGAGCTATTAATCCTAAGGAGGTTAGAGCCCTCCAAAGGCAGGTACAAGCATTGCAGGAGGAGCTCCGTAGAGGAGCAACTGTGGCCATAGGTGATGAAAGTGAAGATGACAACGAAGAAGATGAAATTGGACCAGAAGGGGAATTTGTCGAGGAAGTTCTGAATCATGCAGAGGAAAGGCTTTTTAGGGCCATTACTAAGTTTAGGAAAAGACCTATAATTGAAGTGGGTGTATTTTCAGGAAATCTAAAACCAGATGAGTCGATCGATTGGATCAATGAACTGGAAGAATACTTTGAGTATGAGGATATCAGGGACCCAAATAGGGTTAAGTTTACAAAGGCCAAATTGAAAGTCCATGCCAAAATCTGGTGGCAAGAGGGCCAATTGGAAAGAAACAGAAGAGGAAAGAAGAAGATCACAACATGGGATCGCATGGTGGACAAATTGAAGAAGCAGTTCATTCTTGTGGACTACGAGCTTGATTTGTTTAAGAAGATGCATGGGTTAAAGCAAAAAGGAAGATCAATCCAAGAATATATAAAGGAATTTTACCGACTCTTGATTAGAGTGGGGCATGCAAAAGCAAATAAGGAGAAGGTTGCTCGTTATATCGGTGGGTTGCGACCTAGCATCCAGGACGAATTAAGTCTAGTAAGAATGACCAGCGTTGAAGAGGCATACCAATTTTCCCTACGAGTTGAAGAGAAGCTGAATAAAAGGTTTGAAGGAAGACAAAGAGGGTGTGGTCAAGGAGGAAGGGGAAACGGTAGATCATTTGGAGGCTGCAATGAAACCCAAAAGAAAAATGCAGATGTGGGTACTAGCAGGAACCAAAGGAATGAGGGTTTCAACCGCTCCCATGATCAAGACTTTGGAAATCAGAGAGGAAGAGGTAGAGGACATGGAAAAGGAAGAAGAGGCTTCCATGGTACCTATTTCCATTGCAATAAAGAAGGTCATCGTGCCTTTGAATGCCCTCAACGACAAGGAAGGATAGATAGGAGAGCTGAGGGCCAAGCTAGGGTTGCTCATGTGGATGAGGATGCACAATCATCACATTCAGAGGATGCAAAAAGAGGAGAGACCTTGGTAAATGAAAGAGTCCTACTAAGTGGTGAGATTGAACTAGGACAACAGAGGAGTTTCTTCTGTACCAGATGCAAGTGTGAGGATAAATGTTGTGACGTGATCATTGATGGTGGTAGCACTGATAACTTGGTATCAGAAGAGATGGTCTCTAAGATAAAGCTCAAGAGGGAGAAACATCCCCAGCCCTATTGGATTGTTTGGGTAAAAGATGATCATAAGATCCTAGTAAGTGAACAATGTTTAGTGAAATTCAAAATTGGGAGTTACCATGATGAATTTCTCTGTGATGTTATTCCGATGGATGTTTGCCATCTATTGTTGGGTAGACCATGGCAGTTTGATAGACATGCAGTACATGATGGACATGCAACCACATACTCTCTGACTAAGGATGGAGTTCACCACAAATTGAAGCCCATGAAAAAGGAAGGTGAAAAGGTATGTAGCAGTGCTAGGATTTGGCTTGTTGATAGAAGGATGTTTTTAGATGGCACAAAACATCAACATATGTGCTATGCTTTGATTCCTAGGAAAGATAAAGAAGGTAGTAATGAAATACCACTTGAAGTTTTAGATTTACTAGGGGAATTTGGAGATATTATATCTGATAATATTCTAGATGGATTGCCACCAGTAAGGCAAATCAGTCATCAGATAGATTTGGTTCCAGGAGCTAGTTTGTCTAACAAGGCTGCTCACAGGATGACTCCTACTGAAACAGAGGAGCTAAATAGACAGGTTCAGGAGCTATTGAGGAAGGGCTTGATTCAAGAGAGCATGAGTACATGTGCAGTACCTACAGTACTCGCACCAAAGAAGGATGAGAGTGGAGGATGTGTACAGATTCTCGAGCTATAAATAGGATAACAATCAAGTACTGATTTCCTTTGCCAAGGATGGATGATCTTATGGACTGCTTGAGTGGAGCTCAGTACTTCACAAAGATAGATCTAAAGAGTGGTTATCACCAGATATAGATTCGAGAAGGAGATGAGTGGAAAACAACCTTCAAGACTAAGGAGGGTCTTTATGAGCGGTTAGTCATGCCCTTTGGATTGACAAACGCCCCAAGCACCTTCATGCGGCTCATGAATGAGGGACTTAAGAAGTTCTTGGGAAAATTTGTTATTGTTTATTTGGATGATATTTTAATTTTCAAAAAGACTTTGGTAGAAAATTTATTGCATATTCGTAGTGTCCTTGAAAGGCTAAGGGAAGAGAAACTGTTAATTAATCTGAAGAAGTGTATCTTTGCAAAAAGGGAGTTAGTCTATTTGGGGTTTGTTATATCACCTGAAGGTCTCAAAATGGATCCAAAGAAGGTATAAGCCATCTTGTAATAGCCTACTCCAAGGTCTGCTACTGAGGTAAGATCATTTCATGGTCTGTTAGTTTTTACAGGAAGTCTATTAAGAATTTCAGTGGCATATGTGCACCCCTAACTGATACAATAAGAGGGGATAGAAAAGAGTTCAAATGGACTGCAGCAGCTGCGAGAAGTTTTGAATTACTGAAGAAGAAGGTGATAGAATAGCCTATGTTGGCACTTCCAGATTTTAGAAAAGTGTTCTTGGTGGATTGTGATGCTAGTGGCAGCGCTATTGGTGCTGTATTAAGCCAAGAAGGTAAGCCTATTGCATATTTTAGTGAAAAATTGAATGATGCAAAGAAGAAGTATTCTGTTTATGATCAAGAGTTCTATGCAATAGTTCAGGCCTTAAAGAAGTGGAGGCATTATTTATTGCCAAAGGAATTTGTTTTGTATACTGATCATCAGGCATTACAGTACCTAAATAGCCAAGGTAAATTGAATCAGAGGCATATGAAGTGGGTAGAGTTCTTATAGAGCTATACATTTGTGTTGAAGCATAGAGGTGGAAAATCTAACAGGGTTGCAGATGCACTAAGTAGGAGACAGTTGTTGCTTACAGTAATGCAGGTTGAAGTAGTTGGGTTTGATGAACTCAAGAATTTTTACCCTGAGGATCTTGATTTTGCTGAAGCATGGAAAGCTTGTAAAGAGCCTGTTGCTGTAGATAGAACCAAGTGGTTAGACTATTTGATTCAAGATGGCATGTTGTTCAAGGGTAGTCAATTGTGCATTCCAAGGAGTTTCATGAGGGAAAATTTGATTAAGGAGAAACACAGTGGAGGGATGGCAGGACATTTTGGTCGAGATAAGACCATTTCCATTCTGAGAGAACATTATTTTTGGCCTCAAATGTCACAGGATGTGAAATGGTTTGTACAGAGTTGTCAAGTTTGTCAAGTTGCTAAGGGATTTAGCCACAATACTGGACTATATCAGCCATTGCCTATTCCATCAAAGCCATGGGAGGACATAAGTATGGATTTTGTTCTTGGATTGCCGAGGACACAAAGGGGTAATGACTCAATATTCGTGGTGGTTGATAGGTTCTCCAAAATGGCACATTTCATTCCATGCCACAAAACTCATGATGCTGTCCATATTGCAGGCTTGTTTTTCAAAGAGGTAGTAAGACTACATGGTCTTCCAAGGAGTATAGTTTCTAACAAAGATACTAAATTTTTGGGGTATTTCTGGAGGGCATTATGGAAGAAGTTGAGAATAGACCTAAAATTCAGTTCCACGTATCACCCGCAGATTGACGACCAAACAGAAGTGGTAAATAGAAGTCTGGGCAATTTGTTGAGATGTTTAGTTGGGGATAAGCCCAAGGGATGGGATTTGATTCTACCACAAGCAGAGTTTGCTTACAATAACTCTATAAATAGGAGTACTGGAAAATCACCATTCCAAATTGTATATGGGAATAGCCCAAGGATTGCACCAGAATTGAGGAAGATAGAACACGGGGAGAGGATGAGTGCTAAAGCTGAGGAATTTGCTCAACATATCAAGCGTCTACATGAGGAGGTTCCAGCACACATTACCAAGATGAATCAAGAGTATAAAGCTAGGGCTGATAAAAGGAGAAGACATAAGGAATTTGAAGTAGGGGATCTAGTCATGGTGCACTTACGAAAAGAAAGATTTCCAGCCGGTACTTACAACAAGCTGAAAATGAAGAAATTTGGCCCCTGCAAAATTTTGAAGAAACATGACTCAGGAAATGCATATGAAGTGGAGCTGCTAGATGGTATTCACATTTCTCCCATTTTCAACATTGTAGATTTAACAGAGTATCATGATGATGGTGCAGATGAGGAGTTGGTGTTAGAGCCATGTCTAATTCCTACTTCTAAGAAGGAGGAGATAGAAGACATTCTAGATCATCGTGTGGGTAAGAGTACCAGAAACAGGCAGTATGAAGAGTATTTGGTCAAATGGAAAGGACGATCGATCGAGGACTCAACTTAGATTTTAGCAACTGAGGTTTCCCATTTGGGATTTCCTCTACCATTCATAAAGTGACAGGGTCACTTTTCAATCTACCTTGGGTGTCTGATGCAGGAGCATCAAGAGGTATAAGGGCAATCCTGTGTAACCCAAAAAAAATACTTAGACTTAGTTTCTGTTTCATGTGTTTTCATTTTTGGATACCCATTTGGGTCAAATAAAGGTTCCAACTCTCACAGTTCCACTATCAGTGTTCGTGTAAATCCTGAAAAAAATAGGAGTATGTAATTGAGCCATAATTTTGGTGAACTAGGAGGTTTAAATTGGCTAGATGAATGTAATTTTAATTTAGAGCATTCCAGAAAAAGAATCAAGTCAAAAGGCCCCACGGTTTGAAAGTTATTGTAGTTTTTCGGGTTGTGGAGACCTCTTAAGAATGCTTCAAAGTCAGGTTAGGGGCATTAAATGACCTCGAAAAGGGCCAAAAAATGGGTGACGAGCAGAGCTGGTCCGTAGGGCTATAGAGCACTTCAAGAGCTTTTCGAAAATGTAAACGGTTCGTCAATCGGAGCTACGGTTCAAAAGTTATGCCTCCCGGAAGTTCGGTTACCATTTTTGGATTCTTCTAGATTTGCATCGACTTCTAACACAGCTTTTGGAACCTTCTATTTGGTTGGTGGATGCCTACTAGCACTTTCTAGAATGTACTCCTAGTCCTTAACCCTCCGGGGTCTATTTAAGGAGATTTCTGGCATTGTAAAAGGCAGTTCGGAGTGGAGTTTGAGAGGAGGTACTGAAAGGAGAAATTATCTCCACGTTTATGCTATTGTAAGCCCTTAGGGAATGTTTTGAAGTTTATTTTCTCTGTACTTAATGTACTAGCTTATTTTTTAGTTAATACAATTTCCCTTTTTCTGTTGTGTCCATTCTGATCTTGGGTTGTGTCCCCATCATTCAATGACATTAAAATGGTATTATTATTTATAATTTGAAAATGAAATAAACCAATGAAATGTGTAGAAATAGATGAACTTTAGGATTATAATTTTTAATAATTATTTGGAATAGTATTTGATATATTTTCTTAATTTTTATAGATAATTTTTTAGTTTTAGAAATATGTTGAAAATTAAGGGTTTAGTTCCCACCACAAAACTATATGGAAATAAATGTATTTCCGTTTGAACTCAAACTATCTTATTTATGACATATATAGCTTGAACAATAAAAAATAAAAATTGACTTTAGGCTTATATTTTCTGTTTGTATTGATTCAAATTTCAACTCACCTGAAATCAATAGTTTTCATCTCCCACCACATTTTTCAAAACAAATCCATTCTAACCAAAAGAAAAATTATACATTTTGAAAGAAGACTCTCTCCTCTAGAACGTAATATCATTTTAATTTTTTAATATGATTTAATAAATTTTTATTTCTCAAAATCAATATTTTTTCAAGTGCTAAATACATGGTTGTAGAATTTTTTAATTATTATATACTATATCTAATTAAAACACTATAAACTCTATATGAAAATATTCTTGACTTTGAGCTCTATAAAATGGTGTTTAAATGTTACTAAAACAATATCATAAGAAATAATAAGAGTCATTGAAATGTCAATTTTCTGAAATAATCTTATTTCTCTAGTAATTGGATACAAACTAGTATAAAACATGCATTTAATAGATATCTCCAATTGGAAAAGTGTGAGACCATATAAAACTTAGCTAGAATAAATTTATCTAGATCATATGTTTGAAAAAAAATGATTTTTTAATAGAAATACTCAAATTCAGTCATTCTAATAAGTCAACTTGAAAGGTGACACAACTTTGTACTTTTACCGATCACATATATCACACTCACAACTTCACATTATATGATCTTTCTTTTATAGCCTTACAGTTTACAAAACTTGCCTTATCAGGCTTCAAGCTTTCACACACTTTGCATTATACACAAATAATTCTTGCCCTCTTACTCTTAACATCTAGGATGTCATGCCTAAATAATTAAGTAATTATTTTTTCACCAAAATAATTCCTTAATCCTTAAATAGCAAATTACTGATGTGTTGTATTCTAGTTTGTTCATTGCCTTTTTGATAATTCTATTATATCTAATGTCTTACTATCCATACCATACTCCACTCTTGCACATGTCATCATAACACTCTGTAGTATCTATCTTCAATTGCGCACATGTTGAATGTCACTCTATAGACTGTGCATACCAAAACTATTTCTATACTTCCAGTTAGACTATCTGATACTTAGACAATTTTCTACATCGAACTGTGAGATCTTCATTTGCATGCTGTGCCTTCTCATCCTAAAACATATTATTTCATAAATGACAACTCTAACTTTTCCTACTTGGCCATATTTCAAACCCTGAAGGGATAGGTGTGACGTTGATTCTATATTTACAATTCCATTTAAAAGTTAAAAAGGTTAATCAAAACTATACTCTATTCACCAATTCAAGATCCTTAACCTACAAAAAAAAGTTTTTGTTGTTGATGAGGGGTTTTCCTTGGTCAAACCCTAGTTTAGGAATTAACCTTGAATTGAAATAATTGAATTGTAGAAATGTAAAGTAAATGTATGAATGCTCCTTACAATAGTAGGATCTCTTCAATCATATGTAGTCTGCTTACTCCACCAATTAATTTGGATCAATAAGATGAAGATGAATGGATGTGGAAGATGCAACAAAGAATCTTGGAGAAGATCTTGCTAGATAAACTCCTTCAAATGCTTAAATGCTTGAATACTTGATCTTCAAAGAAGGAATTGCTTGAATGATGCTTAAAGACTTGAGTAATTGAGTGCTGGAGCTTGTGAATGCATGATGTGAAAATAAAATAAGAAGACTTCCTATTATATAGATCTCAAACTGGCCAATGCATCAAACTCTAAAATGACGTAAGACCCATCTTAAAGCGGTGTAATAAATAATTGGTTATAATAGGATTTCTTGGGAGAGTGAATGAATGATTATTATTTGAATTAATAAAGGTCTACACCAATTTAGAAAATTAGAGGAGAAACATAATATTAATTTATAGAGGAGATAAAATATTATCTAAGATGGGATCAATTTTAAATATTATTTTAAATTAATTAATAATTGAGGACACAATATATAAGAGAAATAAAGGTCCAACATATTTATGTTAATTTTAAATTAACAAAAGGTATAATAATAAATGAATTGTTTAAATGGAGGAAAAGAGAAGATAAATGTAAATAAATGATGGAATTACATTAAATGGGTGCAAAACCTTCATTAAATTAAAGTGCTTCCAATTCAAGATGGTACAGAGTACTCAGTCGCATAAGTAGGATAAGAATTTACAAGATATGCACTATGTTATCCCATGTTCAAACCTATTGATGTTATAATTTGACCAAGTTGTGAAATTATGAGAATAATTTAAGTAGTGAAGTTCATAGAACAATCTTAGTCAGCTATTGGAATGATCAACAATCCCAACATATTGATATTCTTATCAGTTTGAGAGATGTAATGGATAGAAATGATATATTGATGATCTATTTGATTTTGACAAGGGTTAACATGAAGATTTATAAATATACTTGGCCAAGATTCTACACATTACACTTTATGTTTTTGAGGCCGACTAGTTGAGTTATTGCTTTTGCAATCAAGTATCAACTACATCAAAATTCACAAATCAACCAACATAGTTGATGATGATGTGGCTAGTACATCTAAAGGTACAACTATATATTTTTTTGTGTATCACCATGATCATAAGTACACTCCTTTATTTTAACCTTTTCCTACAATGATGACAAATTTTATTAATGCTAGCATTTTGAAACTTGTCTTTACATGTCCTATTAGCACTAGAACCAAATTCCTAAGTCATTTAATCAAAAAAAAGTTGACAATACCAGTGTCAACCTAGTTATGATACTCAAAAGTATTATTATTTGAAAAATGCTATTTAAGATCTTATTGATTCCAATGCTATACATGTTTATGATGAGGTTAATAATATGAATAAATCCATAGCACTTTCTAATTAGAATTTATAAATCTACACCAATCCTCTTCCTTCACATTTAACAAATGTCATTAACCAACCTTCTCCTATTGCTAATATTACTTTTATTGATAAGGTAGAAGAAGCTAATCTGATGCAGGAGCATCCAGAGGTATAAGGGCAATCTTGTGTCACCCAAAAAAATGTACTTAGACTTAGTTTCTATTTCATGTGTTTTCATTTTTGGATACCCATTTGGGTCAAATAAAGGTTCCAACTCTCACAGTTCCACTATCAGTGTGCTAGAAAATCTCAAAAAAATAGGAGCATGTAATTAGGCCATCATTTTGGTGAACTAGGAGGTGTAAATTGGCTTGATGAATGTAATTATAATTTAGAACATTCCAGAAAAAGAATCAGGTCAAAAGGCCCCATGGTTTGAAAGTTATTGTAGTTTTTCGGGTTTTGGAGACCTCCTAAGAATGCTTCAAAGTTAGGTTAGGGGCATTAAATGACCTCAAAAAGGGCCAAAAAATGGGGGATGAGTGAAGCTGGTCCATAGGGCTATAGAGCACTTCGAGAGCTTTTTGGAAATGTAAACAGTTTGTCAATCGGAGCTACGGTTCAAAAGTTATGCCTCTCGAAAGTTCGGTTATCGTTTCTGGATTCTTCTAGATTTGCAACGACTTCTAATGTAGCTTTTGGAACCTTCTATTTGGTCGGTGGATGCCTACTAGAACTTTCTAGAATGTACTCCTAGTCCTTAACCCTTCGAGGTCTATTTAAGGAGATTTCTGGCATTATAAAAGGCAGTTCGGAGTGGAGTTTGAGAGGAGGTAATGAAAGGAGAAATTATCTCCAGATTTATGCTATTCTAAGCCCTTAGGGCATGTTTTGAAGTTTATTTTCTCTGTACTATTTGTACTAGCTTATTTTCTCAATTAATACAATTTCCCTTTTCTGTTGTGTCCATTCTGTTCTTGGGTTGTGTCACCATCAAGTGGTATCAGAGCTGGTTTTTCTGAGTGTGTAGACAGAGCACCGACTGTGAGGCAGTTTGCACCAGGACTGTGTGGTTGTGGGTTCGAGTTAGAAGATGCCTCCATGAAGAGAGCGTGACAGAAGGGCCAGAGCTATTAATCCTGAGGAGGTTAGAGCCCTCTAAAGGCAGGTACAAGCATTGTAGGAGGAGCTCCGTAGAGGAGCAACTGTGGCCATAGGTGATGAAAGTGAAGATGACAACGAAGAAGATGAAATTGGACCAGAAGGGGAATTTGATAGGGAAGTTCTGAATCATGCAGAAGAAAGGCTTTTTAGGGCCATTAGTAAGTTTGGGAAAAGACCTACAATTGAAGTGGGTGTATTTTCAAGAAATCTGAAACCAGATGAGTTGATTGATTGGATCAATGAACTGGAAGAATACTTTGAGTATGAGGATATTAGGGACCCAGATAGGGTTAAGTTTACAAAGGCCAAAATGAAAGGCCATGCCAAAATCTGGTGGCAAGAGGTCCAATTAGAAAGAAATAGAAGAGGAAAGGAGAAGATCACAAGATGGGATTGCATGGTGGACAAATTGAAGAAGCAGTTCATTCCTGTGGACTACGAGCTTGATTTGTTTAAGAAGATGCATGGGTTAAAGCAAGCAGGAAGATCAGTCCAAGAATATACAGAGGAATTTTACTGACTCTTGATTAGAGCGGGGCATGTAGAAGCAAATAAGGAGAAGGTTGCTCATTATATCAGTGGCTTGCGACCTAGCGTCCAGGAGGAATTAAGTCTGGTAAGAATGACCAGCGTTGAAGAGGCATACCAGTTTGCCCTACCAGTTGAAGAGAAGCTGAATAAAAGGTTTGAAGGAAGACAAAGAGGGTGTGTTCAAGGAGGAAGGGGAAGCGGTAGATCATCTGGAGGTTGCAATGAAACCCAAAAGAAAAATGAAGATGTGGGTACTAGCAGGAACCAGAGGAATGAGGGTTTCAACCGCTCCCATGATCAAGACTTTGGAAATTAGAGAGGAAGAGGTAGAGGACATGGACAAGGAAGAGGAGGCTTCCATGGTACTTGTTTCCATTGCAATGAAGAAGGTCATCGTGCCTTTGAATGCCCTCAATGAAAAGGAAGGACAAATAGGAGAGCTGAGGGCCAAGCTAGGGTTGCTCATGTGGATGAGGATGCACAATCATCACATTTAGAGGATGCAAAAAGAGGAGAGACCTTGGTAAATGAAAGAGTCCTACTAAGTGGTGAGATTGAACCAGGATAGCGGAGGAGTTTGTTCCGTACCAGATGCAAGTGTGAGGATAAATGTTGTGATGTGATCATTGATGAAGGTAGCACTAATAACTTGGTATCAGAAGAGATGGTCTCTAAGCTGAAGCTCAAGAGGGAGAAACATACCCAGCCCTATCGGATTGCTTGGGTAAAAGATGATCATAAGGTCCTGGTAAGTGAATAATGTTTAGTGAAATTCAAAATTGGGAGTTACCATGATGAAGTTCTCTGTGATGTTATTTTGATGGATGTTTTCCATCTATTGTTGGGTAGACCATGGCAGTTTGATAGACATGCAGTACATGATGGGTATGCAAACACATACTCTCTGAAAAAGGATGGAGTTCGCCACAAATTGAAGCCCATGAAAAAGGAAGGTGAAAAGGTATGTAGCAGTGCTAGGATTTGTCTTGTTGATGAAAGGAAGTTTTTAGATGGCATGAAACATCAGCATATGTGCTATGCTTTGATTCCTAGGAAAGATAAAGAAGGTAGTAGTGAAATATCACTTGAACTTTCAGATTTACTAGGGGAGTTTGGAGATATTATCTCTGATAATGTTCCAGATGGATTGCCACCAATAAGGCAAATCAGTCATCAGATAGATCTGATTCCAGGAGCTAGTTTGCCTAACAAGGCTGCTCACAGGATGACTCCTACTGAAACAGAGGAGCTAAATAGACAGGTTCAGGAGCTGTTGAGGAAGGGCTTGATTTGAGAGAGCCTGAGTCCATGTGCAGTACCTGCAGTACTTGCACCAAAGAAGGATGGGGAGTGGAAGATGTGTACAGATTCTTGAGCTATAAATAGGATCACCATCAAGTACCGATTTCCTTTGCCAAGGATGGATGATCTTATGGATTGCTTGAGTGGAGCTCAGTACTTCACAAAGATAGATCTGAAGAGTGGTTATCTCCAGATACAGATTCAAGAAGGAGATGAGTGGAAAATAGCCTTCAAGACCAAGGAGGGTCTTTATGAGTGGTTAGTCATGCCCTTTGGATTGACGAACGCCCCAAGCACCTTCATGCGGCTCATGAATGAGGTACTTAAGAAGTTCTTGGGAAAATTTGTTATTTTCTATTTGGATGATATTTTAATTTTTAGCAAGACTTTGGAAGAACATTTATTCCATATTTGTAGTATCCTTGAAAGCTTAAGGGAAGAGAAACGGTTAATTAATCTGAAGAAGTGTATCTTTGCAAAAAGGAAGTTAGTCTATTTGGGGTTTGTTATATCACCCGAAGGTCTCAAAATGGATCTGGAGAAGGTAAAAGCCATCTTAGAATGGCCTACTCCAAGGTTTGCTATTGAGGTAAGATCATTTCATGGTCTGGTTAGTTTTTATAGGAAGTTTATTAAGAATTTCAGTGGCATATGTGCACCCATAACTGATACAATAAGAGGGGATAGAAAAGAGTTCAAATGGACTGCAGTAGCTGCGAGAAGTTTTGAATTGCTGAAGAAGAAGGTGACAGAACAGCCTATGTTGGCTCTTCTAGATTTTAGAAAGGTTTTCCAGGTGGATTCTGATGCTAGTGGCAGCACTATTGGGGTTGTATTAAGCCAAGAAGGTAAGCCTATTGCATTTTTTAGTGAAAAATTGAGTGATGCAAAGAAGAAGTATTCTGTTTATGATCAAGAGTTCTATGCAATAGTTCAAGCCTTAAAGAAATGGAGGCATTATTTATTGCCAAAGGAATTTGTTTTGTATACTAATCATCAGGTATTACAATACCTAAATAGCCAAGGTAAATTGAATCAGAGGCATATGAAGTGGGTAGAGTTCTTGTAGAGTTATACATTTGTGTTGAAGCATAGAAGTGGAAAATCTAACAGGGTTGCAGATGCACTAAGTAGGAGATAGTTGTTGCTTATAGTAATGCAGGTTGAAGTAGTTGGGTTTGATGAACTCAAGAATTTGTACCTTGAGGATCCTGATTTTGCTGAAGCATGGAAAGCTTGTAAAGAACCTGTTGCTGTAGATAGAACCAAGTGGTTAGACTATTTGATTCAGGATGGCATGTTGTTCAAAGGTAGTTAATTGTGCATTCCAAGGAGTTCCATGAGGGAAAATTTGATTAAGGAGAAACATAGTGGAGGGATGGCAGGACATTTTGGTCGAGATAAGACCATTGCCATTCTTAGAGAACATTATTTTTGGCCTCAAATTTCATAGGATGTGAAGAAGTTTGTACAGAGTTTTTAGGTTTGTCAAGTTGCGAAGGGGTTTAGTCACAATACTGGCCTATATCAACCATTGCCTGTTCCATCAAGGCCATGGGAGGACATAAGTATGGATTTTGTTCTTGGATTGCCAAGGACACAAAGGGGTAATGACTTAGTGTTCGTGGTGGTTGATAGGTTCTCCAAAATGGCACATTTCATTCCATGTCACAAAACTCATGATGCTATCCATATTGTAGACTTGTTTTTCAAAGAGGTGGTAAGACTACATGGTCTTCTAAGGAGCATAGTTTCTGACAGAGATACTTAATTTGTGGGGTATTTCTGGAGGACATTGTGGAAAATGTTGAGAATAGACTTGAAATTCAGTTCCACGCATCAACCGCAAACTGACGGCCAAACAGAAGTGGTAAACAGAAGTCTGGGCAATTTGCTGAGATCTTTAGTTGGGGATAAGCCCAAGGGATGGGATTTGATTCTACCACAAGCAGAGTTTGCTTACAATAACTCTATAAATAGGAGTGTTGGAAAATCACCATTCCAAATTGTATATGGGAATAGCCCAAGGACTGCACCAGAATTGAGGAAGATAGAACAAGGTGAGAGGACAAGTGCTGAAGCTGAGGAATTTGCTAAACATATCAAGCGTCTACATGAGGAGGTTCAAGCACACATTACCAAGATGAATCAAGAGTATAAAGCTAGGGCTGATCAAAGGAGAAGACATAAGGAATTCCAAGTAGGAGATTTAGTCATGGTACACTTACGAAAAGAAAGATTTCCAGCCGATACTTACAACAAGCTGAAAATGAAGAAATTTGGCCCCTGCAAAATATTGAAGAAACATGACTCGGGAAATGCATATGAAGTGGAGCTGCCAGATGGTATTCACATTTCTCCCATTTTCAACATTGCAGATTTAACAGAGTATCATGATGATGGTGCAGATGAGGAGCTGGTGTTAGAGCCATGTCCAATTCCTGCTTCTCAGAAGGAGGAGATAGAAGACATTCTAGATCATCGTGTGGGTAGGAGTACTAGAAACAGACAGTATGAAGAGTATTTGGTCAAATGGAAAGGACGACCGATCGAGGACTCAACTTGGATTTCAGCAGTTGGGGTTTCCCATTTGGGATTTCCTCTACCATTCATAAAGTGATAGGGTCACTGTTCAATCTACCCTGGGTGTCTGATGTAGTAGCATCCAGAGGTATAAGGGCAATCCTGTGTCACCCAAAAAAATGTACTTAGACTTAGTTTCTATTTCATGTGTTTTCATTTTTGGATACCCATTTGGGTCAAATAAAGGTTCCAACTCTCACAGTTCCACTATCAGTGTGCTAGAAAATCCTGAAAAAATAGGAGCATGTAATTGGGCCATCATTTTGGTGAACTAGGATTTGTAAATTGGCTAGATGAATGTAATTGTAATTTAGAGCATTCCAGAAAAAGAATCAGGTCAAAAGGCCCCATGGTTTGAAAGTTATTGCAGTTTTTTGAGTTTTGGAGACCTCCTGAGAATGCTTCAAAGTCAGGTTAGGGGCTTTAAATGGCCTCAAAAAGGGCCAATAAATGGGGGATGAGTGAAGCTGGTCCATAGGGCTATAGAGCGCTTTGAGAGCTTTTTGGAAATGTAAACGGTTTGTCAATTGGAGCTACGGTTCAAAAGTTATGCCTCTCGGAAGTTCGGTTACCATTTTTGGATTCTTCTAGATTTGCACCGACTTCTAATGCAGCTTCTAGAACCTTCTATTTGGTCAGTGGATGCCTACTAGCACTTTCTAGAATGTACTCCTAGTCCTTAACCCTTCAGGGTCTATTTAAGGAGATTTCTGGCATTGTAAAAGGCAGTTCGGAGTGGAGTTTGAGAGGAGGTACTGAAAGGAGAAATTATCTCCAGATTTATGCTATTGTAAGCCGTTAGGGTATGTTTTGAAGTTTATTTTCTCTGTACTATTTGTTCTAGCTTATTTTCTCAGTTAATACAATTTCCCTTTTCTATTGTATCCATTCTGTTCTTGGGTTGTGTCACCATCATAATCACTTGGTTAATCATGTTGAGAGTCAACCTTAGCCTTCATTTTTACCTTCACTTGAGCCTAAACCTAAAACCTCCTATCACCTTTGATAATTCCAATATGTTTAAAGCACCTAATGGGCCTCTTTCCATTACTGCTAGGTTGCTCATATCGCTTCCCATGGTGCTTTTATTGTTCCTTTTTCATCCATGAATGTTATCACGAAAGAGCATATTTTTAATAAAAGTTTTCATAGAGATTCCTAAAATACATCTAGTGTTTGGATTCAAAATTGTAATGGTTTTATTTATCATCATTAAGGTTCTATTGATCTTCCCATGACCTTTTCCAATAAGGTTGTTTATACTACCTTTATTATCATTCCTACTTCTGAACACTTTCAAGTCAAGCTTGGGATCTCGTGGATTTCTTATATTAAAGTTGTAGCCTCTCCTATTAATAAGTGCATCAAATTTCCCCTTAAAGAAGAAATTATCACCATTAATCATTCCCTTTATAAACTCCTACATCCTTGAGATTATGCTGAGATATATGTTTATTGGCCATCTCTCCCTAAAACACCATTTGAACATCTTGACATCTTTATTGATCTTATAAAAAAATATTGTTGAGGTTTTCCTTTCTAAGGTTGGTCCTCTTGGAGATGTCTTACTTGTCCCACTTGTTTCTCATCCTATCATTCCTCAACTTGTAGTTGTTCCCTCCTTAGAATGTATGACCATTGAACCTAATCCTTCAAGTTTATCTTGTAAAACCATTTGTAACCAACATGCTCATTAGCACCATAAGAACCATCAAGATAAGACCAAAGCATGCACTCATGCTTCTAAAATTGTATCTTCTTTTCAACCTTTTCCTTCATTCAATCAACCCATGCTTGAGCTTTTGAAGGAAGTTAATTATAGTAATAATATGCCAATGGATAAACATGATGATTTTATTTGTATTTTAGATTATGTTAATCATGACATGGAAGATACTCTTGATGATCATTCCAATGCACATATTAGTGATGATGAATATGTTACCTAACATAATTTCTATGTAGTTAACACTCACTCTTAGTGAAGAGCACAATGACTCCCACCAAAGTCCTTTCTTGGATTTAGAGGTGGTTCCTACTATGTTGTATGTTGTTCCTCTTGTGAGTCTCCACCTTTCCCTAATATTATAGACTAAGATGGGGAGGGCAGGGGGAGGGAGGTAGAATACCTAAAGTGGACTTCTCTAGCTTGGTAGTCTTTGTGTGTTTGTGCTATGTTTTCCTTGTGTTGTGCTCTTTATTATATGTTTTGTCTAGATTGTTTTAGATGATTATTGTTTCTTTGCTGGCTATTGTTTTCATACATGCTCTTTTGTAGCCTTCTTGTATGTTTGCAACATAGTAGCATTCATTCTTTTTGCTCTCTATGTTGCCAACCCAAAAAGACTCTTCTTTGTATGTCTTGCATGTTTATTCCTCAATTGTGTTGTAGTTCTACTTCATTGGGAATGATGAAGTTTCATAATTGATAAAAGTTTACATATGATCTTACATACCCCAAAGTTAGTAGATCCTTTTGTGCTCTCTCATTTGTCACGTGTTCATTTCGCTTGAAATATTCTCTCTTTGGGGCATTGCAGAGTGGAATTGTTTTTAGTTGATGCATGTACACTTCAGTTAAATCTATTACTCCCATCAATTCCATTTCAATAATTTGAACATGTGGGTATACACTCTACTCAGTTTTTCATACACACATACACACATTGACAGTTTGGTTTCCTTTATTGAACTACTAATAGTTTATGGGGACTTGGTCTTTATTCTCATGGATCTCTCTTTGGACCATTGATAGTTTGGTAGGCTTGATATTTTCTTTTGATCCCTTTTTGGATTACTAATAGTTTAGGAATCATGATAATTTTTTAATCCTTCTTTTCAGTATTGAAAGTTTGGGAAGCCTTATCTTGCTTTTGATCCCTTAAGGGAACACACATCCTTATGATTGGGTCATCTTTTTTATTCTTCTTTTTGGAACATAGATTTCCCTTGAGGATGAATCCTTTTGATGAATTGACTCATATCACACACACTTTCTAGACCATTCAACACTGTCTTATGTTGCACCACACCTTTCTTTTTCATGTAGTTCACTATAAGGAAGACAAATCTTATTTGGCAAGTTGGCTACAATTTTTCTTGTTTGTGACATCTCTCTTATTATGGCTCTATATATGATGAAGATTTCAATTTGCTAGAGGTGTGATGGTTTCTTTGTCCTCTTAGTCATGATAAGATCAACTCGTTCTTTTTTATCTTCTTTATCGTGAGTTTGAGGCAACTCATACTCCTGCTAAAGTGGGGGTTAATTGTACCATATTAAAATGGGTGCTAATCTATTTTACCTCCCATCCTTTAGTGACCTTATGAACCATGGACTAATTCATGCTCAATAATTTCTTTATCATATTCTATCCCATATCTTTCACTTTCACCAATGCAGTTTTAAAGACCTCAGGGTTGGCTGCCTATGGGCCAACCCTGGAATAGGTTGATCCAAGCCAACCTATTTTGGAATAGGTTGACCTATTTTAAAATAGGTCAATCTAGGTTGACCCATTCCCTAGGGATTCTAAACCTTAGGGATACTTTCCTCTTAGGGTTATAAATTTAACAATAGGGTAGTCTTGTGGACTTGCTTTATTTTTGTACCTAAAAACTAGTATAAAAGGAAGCCTAGGAACCTCATTGTAATATTAATCATCAAACACAAGCTATCCTTAGAAATTATAACATTAAGCATTCTTACAAGCATATTTCCATCAAACGTTCAACATATTCAAAGATTTCAAGGATCCTTGTGAGAATTTACTCTTCAAGATATAGTATTTTGTGGCCATCAAGGGGGTAGATCAACATTGAAGCATTCATAATCTTCTTCATTGATGTAAATTTACATCCATGGCTCCATGATGTTGTTGTCTATTGCATTTGTGGAGATTTCCTACATCCTTCATTGTGAATTCAATGTCTACATGTAAGCACTACAAATCCTTATTGACAAGGGTTTTCTACAAGCAAGGTAAATACTTAAATATGTATTTCTTTCCTTACATGTGTATGTTTCAATTTCAAGGTTGATTCTTCAATCTAAGGCTTGACCAAGGCAATCCCTCATCCACCCCAAAAAAAACCAAAAATTTAGTGTATGTAGGAGAAGGATAGCCGAATTGTGACAACATATCTAAAAATCATCTGTTGAACCATTTCAAAAGAAGTTGGGTCAAATTTTCCATTGTATCCTAGGAACATGGTGACTTTCATGTAAAATGATCAAAACATGTTGCAGTAAGTTGATGTATTCTTAAGGCCTTGAGAAAAATAACATTTTTTTGGGTTTTTTGATTGTGATCACAAATCTACCTTTGAAACTTCCCTCATAATCTCAATTCCACAGTTTTTAGAGTTAAAAGGCACATTCCTATACACATTTCAAGCTAAGCACTTTATCAGTCACTTAAATTTTTGTATACTTTATCATACACATTTTCATATCTTAATTGGACTAATTGTTTGTATTTAGCACTTCAATCTATCTTATACTCCCCTTAAATCAATTTGCTTAATTGCACATTTATATTTTTAAATATTTAATCAAATCCTACATTGCATGAAAAAGGAGTTGCTTGCATACTTCCTTGATATAATTAAGGTTTAGAAATTTCATCCATTTATTCTTTTGGGCTTTGCTAATCTAACTTGGGTTATATTGAGAGTTATATTTGGAAGCCCCTCTTTCTCTTGTATTGAATATTAGTGTGGAAATGGTTAGTTAATGAATTGACATCACATAGTTTATATTTAAAAATCATTAACCCCATCAATTTTCATTACCTCAATAGATTCCATTTGTAAAGTCATGGTTTTGCTATTATGAGCTACACAAGGTTCCCCTTATTCCCTTGAAGATTTAATTCACATGTTGCATCAGTGCCTTATGTCTATTTAGGTTTTTTATTTTTTCAAGTTTTATTATATCTCTCATTACCCTATAATCTCTTTGTACTTGTTTATAAAATATGGTTAGTTAGGAGATTGATTATAGTTTCATATTAAAATATGTGTTTATTAAAAAATGGAAAATATAAATTATATTAGAAAACTATTATTTTATTGTCATTTTACAAGTTTTGTCTTTGTAGTATTACCTAACTAGCAAAGGCATCCTCATGAATAATCACATTTGTCTCTTATTGAGCTACCAAAAAGTTGACAAACAATCTAAATGAACCTTGGAGTTGATTCTATCAAAATTTCAAGAGATAAACCTATTCAAATTTATGTCATTGTCATTGCATGAAAATGATGCTCAATAGTTGGCAAAGAATCTATGTAAGCTAATGGTTTGATTTCCAATGTTCCTTGGTATCCCATGATGTATTTGTAAATAATATACCACAATATGATATTGGTTTCAATCAACATGAGAATTGGGGCCACAATTATTACCAAAATTTTGGTCTTCTAAATATGATTTATTAAATAGAGAATTATGAGCTTTGTTTCTAAATTAAAATTGAGATTTTAAATTACGAATACTCTGATCATAATTTCTATTCAACATATTGTTTGTAGATAATAAAGACACATTGAAAGGAACTAACATTGGAGTAGGAGAAAAAGCATTTGGAGAAGTAGAAACCTACAAATTTATACCACTTTTATTATCATTATCAAATATGGAGAAGGGATCATACTCATTAACATATTTTTATTTTGTATTAAATGTTGGAAAATTGTTTTCATTAAAAACCATGTCTTTTCCCCTTATGATTTTCTTTACAATCAAATCCCAATTTTGAAAACCATATTGGTCTTCATCATAACCCACAAATACACCTCTTTGAAATTTATGATCAAGTTTTGTCCTTGTTTCTTTTGGAACGTGAATATAGGCTTCACATCCAAATACCTGGAAGTGAGAATAACAAATTCTTTTACCCAACCATTATTCTTCTTGAATCTAAAAGTCCAACTGAAATTAAGGACTACTGTCAATTAAATAAATTATTGTGTTACATGCCTCAATCAAATTTTTTTTGTCCAAATTGGCATTGGAGAACATGCATCGAGACCTTTCATAGATTGCTTGCTTCATCCTCTCAATTACTTCATTTTATTGTGGAGTGACATGAACTATTGTAATTTTGTGGATGCCATTATCCACACAAAAATAATTAGATTCTAAAGAGAAAAAGTCACCCCATTATTTCTTTACAAATATTTGATCTTATTTCCAATCCTATTTTCAACTAATGCTTTGAAAACCTTAAATTTATGAAATGTATGAGACTTTTTATGGTGCCTATATGTTTACACTTTTATTGTGAAATCATCAAAAAATATAACAAACATAATTTGTTCCTCCAATAGGACCAAATACATCAAAATATACCAAAACTAATGGAGTGCTCTTCTTTTCATGTCTAAAATTCAAGAAGTTGATCCACTTCTATTTTCGATAAAGACAATGTTAACAAAATTACAAATCAACAAATTTTAGTTGTTCCTTCCTGTGCTAACATCAAGGCCTTTCTTGCTCATGTAATTGAGCCTTTGATACCAATTTGGAGTTGTTGTCCATAATTGACAAGGGAGCTCCCACTTCACTATTACTTTCAACAATATACAAACTAAAAATTTTGTTACCTTTTACAATAATCATGGATCCTTTAGTTACTTTCCATGTATTAGCTAAAATGGTAAGAAAGCCTTGTGTGTAGAGATGAATTGCTGAAATAAGATTTCTTTTAACTTTGAAACATGAAACACATCTAATAGTGAAGAAAATATATCATATTTATCAATAATTTCACATTCTTTTTTGTCTCCTAAATATGCATCTCCAAACTTACTTTTGTGATAGTTTGTAAAGTATTATGTGCATGGTGAGGTATGAAATGAAGTGTCAGAATCCATGACCCAAGAGGCTGAAGTAGTGTTTCTCATTAATAATGTCAAGACACCATCATCTTTGTTATAAGCTATGTTTTCTTCATTGTCCCACACTCTTTCTTATGCTCTTTTGTAGTTTGTATAATATTTCTTTACATATCCAACATTTCCCCAAAACCAATAATCACCATTTTATCCTCTTGAATTTGATCTCCTTAGTAATTTGGATCTCCAATGATGACTAGTTCTACCTCTATTATGGCTCCTTCCTCTATTCTTGGTGAGTGCCACTGCTAAAACTTCACTGATGAGGATTCTTGATTTTCTTCTCTTTTCTTCACTAAGACAAGTAAGTACCACATCATCATAAACTAATTTTTTCTTACTAGTAACCAAAGTGCTTACCATTGTCACCACACCATCCCAACTATTTGGTTAAGAAAATAGCAAGAGAAAAACCTTGTTCTCATCATCATGAGGCATGCCAACTGAATTAGCTTGACATATTAATTTATTTAATTCATTGTTGTGATTAGACATAGCAGTTATTTCCTTCGTCTTGATCTTTTAAAGTTTCTTCATGATGAAAGCTTTATTTTCTATTGATGCCATTTCTTACATGGATTTAAGCTAGTCCCAAATGACTTTTGTTGAAGTTTTATTTGCAATATTGAAAAGAGCATTTTAAGATAGCAAGAAAAAGATTGTTTCCATCACCTTACTATCAAGTTTATCCCAATCTTCATCTTTCATTAAAGAGGGTTTCTTTATTTTTTCCAAGTGTAAGTGGAAGATATTATTTTATCAATGATGATTGCATTTGTACTCTCTATAAGTTGAAATTCCATCTAGATTTTTTTCTACCTATAATTATTCCATCAGTCCAAAATTTTAACCACTAAAATTATGCCCAACAAATATACCTTTTTCTAATATTGTTGGAAATTTTTGTCCCCATTCAACCCATCATTGATAACTGATTAGAGAGATTTTCAATGGGCTGGATTCTTTGTTTTCAGGTTAACATGCTAAAGTTGGTGGCTAACATTTCATGTTGGCTCAATTTCTTCATTGAATGAGCTAGCTCGATTTGTTCCTTAACTAAGCTACAGTTTCTTCTTTTGTCAAGATAACTCGACTTTCTCTTGCTCAAGTTGGAACATACCATGTTGATATGATGGCTCTCATGTTTTCATGATACATCTACCCATCCTCACAAAAATATGAGATGCTGCCACGTGTTTGATCTTGGGTTGGTCGGTTGATGCTATTTGTGTGGGTGGTTGACTTGACATGTTGTCTTATGTCATGCTACCATGTGTCCCCATTCTAGTGTTTCCTCATACTGTAGTGCTTCCTCAAGGCTCTAAAGCCCATAATTGCATCATGATGCCACATGTCTCCACTCTGACATTTCTTCATGTTGTAGTGCTTCTTCAATGCTGTGAAACTCAAAATTGCACCATGCATCTTCAGGTGGTCATGTCCCATCTCCAGCATTTAAGTTACCCAATATGAACATGTGCAGATCAACAACAAAGATTTAATGAAAGGTTAAAAGATTTCCATCTATTTTGTCAAACAAAAAAATACATTGATGAGTCCCATGTTTTTGCATGATATCTACTCATCCTCACAAGAACATGAGATGCTACCACACATCTCTATTCCAACATTTCTTCATGTTGTAGTACTTTCTCAATGCTTTAGAGCCCATAATTGTGCCACATGGTGAGGGTCCCACCTTTTGTGGTATCCATATCCTTCATTAGGAGGAGTTTCCTTGCTGCATCTGGGTCATTCATCTCAAGGGGAAGATTTGTGTTAATTGTGGTGACTTAATCTCTTGTTGGGGACATTCCCTCATCATCTGGGTCATCCATTTCAAAAGGATGATCTAGATCGACGACCAACATTTATTTTTAGGAAAATTAGATTCCCCCCAATAAACTCTACATTTTGTGAGTAGATAACACATTGTATTATCCTTTCTCGTGGTTTTTTACAGAGATGCAAATCAACTTCTTGTGGCCATGACATGTTACAAGGGCCTATGGTTCAATTTTGAGAAATTTCTTGGGCCTTGTTTGCATGATGCGAATGTCCTCCATGCCTCTTTAATGCATGTAATGATCAAATCTTTGGTGATTTGATCCCTTTTATGGCTGAGTGCATTTGTTCTCTAGTAGTAGTTTTACTTCATGATCAAATTTCTTTTTGATTCTTTAGTTATTGCTTCCTCTTCAACTTGACTCCACCTTGGTTGGGGTTTGGGCTTCAAGTTAGATTTGAGTTATCCCTAAAATCTTTAAAAGGTAGTTGTAAATATTTCTTAAGGGTTCTTCTCTGTTGTATTTTTGTAGTAGCCTTATGCTCTACAACTGTATTCCTTTTGCCTTCCATTAATGAAATTCTTGATTTTACCTCTTGTTGCCATTCATGATTTGTTGATGTATTTTTCCTTATTTTGAGTGTTTCTTTCCTACTTCTTAGAGTTATATGTTGTGTTTAACCTATTTATAATTGTTGTATTTTAAAAACTATCCTTTCTTTCAACATTTAATCAATTCCAAACCTGCATGTGAATTCTCAAGAAATAGAATAGAGTTGAGATCTGTGTATTTGTCTAACTTATTCATGTGTTGTACATTTGTAGGTAGATATTGTAACCACACTTCAATTTGGTGCATCACCTTTCCCTTTCAACAATTTATTTTTTCAACATATCCTTCCCCCTTTTCCTTCCCAAATATATTCTAGGTGTACCCTAATAATAATGAAGTTGACCTTCTCTAGAGATTTAGCCTTAGAGCACAATTCCCACACTTGGAGGTTGTTTCCATGTTACACAAGGTCACTTGAGGATCATACTTGAAGAAAGGGTGCAAAATTTCATGTCAACAATTTTTGGCACACCCGGTGGGACAAATTAAACTTCATAAGTCCACTGTTTAGCTAGTTGATCTCTATCCATTGAGAATTTGGGTGTTATTCTTAGTGAAATCAGCCTCTAGAGACATTTCATCTAACACTATGGAAACTCTATGCATTCACTAGTTTCAACATACCAAGTACTAATTTGTGTAAAGATCTTTTGAATTTTTTTGTGTTTCTCAAACTTTCTATGAAGTTCCTTGTTAAACGCTTCTTCATGGATCCCCTTCATGAAGATGAATTTTTCAATCCTTCATATTATGAGAATTAAAGTGATTTTGTGGCCTACCTTTACTCTAGTGGGTAGAGAGAGTAGCCCAACTAGAGGAGGAACTTATAAGGAAGTTGGTTATTGTAGTAGAGGAGACAATGCTCAGTCTTGCCTAGTTGCAAGCAACTAAAGAATAATTGCCCCCAAAGTGAATACTTTCTCACTTCAGGTAGAGCAATCCTCCCATTTTGTAATAGATGGAGACACACACATTACCATCCATACCATCAGAGCCAGCCCCTACTGGCCAAGAGGATTCAAGTGTTGTAGAGCACAACTTGGTGAAGGTTGATTTCTTAGACCAAGCACCATTAAGAGGATGCCCCATAAGGCATCTAGCTCTACAACATGCATGTTTCCCCCAATCATGCTCATTCCAGAGCATGAGGGTGAAGACTAAAAGGAGGAGAAATTATGTCTTGCTCAAGATCAAGGCATCCCATTGCTAGAGAGCTTCCTTCTTTTCAACATCGGGAAGAAACTCCATGTGATAGTGTGCTTGTTGTTCTTGCTATTATTTTTAGCTATCACAAAACTATTCCCTCTTGGATATAGAAAATTTTGTAGTTTCTAAATGTAGAGGCAAAATTTTGGGGAGTTGTAGGCAGGATAACATGTCGTTCTTTTTGGTGACTCCATACCCAATGGATTGTTAAAGGCTAATGATCTATGTTTAGTAGGAAAGAATCCCCTCTAAGTCTCCAATAATGTTGGCCATTTTTTCCTTGCATTCACCCCATCATTGATAATTGATTAGAGAGATCTTCAATGGGTTGGATTCTTTTTTTTAGGGTTAACACACTAAAGTTGGTGGCTAGCATTTCATGTTGGCTCAGTTTCTTCATTGATCAAGATGGCTTAGTTTGTTCTTTAACCAAGATATAGTTTCTTCTTTTTCTATGTTAACTTAGTTTTCTCTTTCTTGAGTTGGCTCATGCTATGTTGATATGATGACTCTCATGTTTTCGCAATATATCTACCCATCCTCAAGAAAACACAAGATGTTGCCACATATTTGATCTCAGGTTGGTCAGTTGATGCTATTTGCATGGGTGATTGACTCATCATGTTTTCCTATGTCATGTGGCCACACACCCCCATTCTAGTGTTTCCTCATACTATATTTCTTCCTTAAGGCTCTGAAGCCCACAATTGAGTCATGTTTCCATGCTTCTTTATTTTGACCTTTTTTCATGTAGCAGTGCTTCTTCAATGCTCTAGAACCTAGGATCATGCCATGTATCTTTGGGTGGTTGTGTCCCATCTCTGACATTTAAGTTACCCAATATGCACATGCTTAGATCAATGAAAAAGATTCAATGAAAGATTAAAAGATCACCATTTGTTCTGTCAAATATCAAAACAAATTGACAACTCCCATGTTGTCACATGATATCTTCTCATCCTCATGAGAACACAATATGCTACCACACATCTCTATTTTGATATTTCTTTATGTTGTAGTACTTCCTTGATACTGTAGAGCTAGGAATTGCACTAGTTGGAGGGGGTCTTACCTTTTGTGCTATCTGCATCCTTCATTGGGAGGAGTTTCCTCATTGCATTTGGACCGTTCATCTCAAGGGGAAGGTTTGCATGAATGATGGTGACTTAATCTCTTATTGGAGAGATTCCCTCATCATCTAGGCCATCCATTTTAAAAGGATGATCTACATTGATGACCAACATTTTTTTTTGGGAAAATCAAATTCTCCCCCCAATCAACTTTGCATTTTGTGGGTGGATAACACGTTGTGTTATCCCTTCCCACAGTTTTCTATAGTGGTGCAAATCAACTTCTTGTGGTCATGGCACATTGCTAGGGCTTGTTCTTCAATGCTGAGTGTCTTCTTGGGCCTTGTTTGCATAGTGTCAATGTTCTCCATGCCTCATTAATGCAAGTAATGACCAAATCTTTGGTGGCTTTATCCCTTTTATGGCTAAGTGCATTTGTTTTGTTATTTCTATTTACTTCCAGCAATAGTTGGACTTCATTATCAAATTTCTTTTTGATTATTCAACTATTGCTTCCTCTATAACTTGAGTCCACCTTGGTTGGGGTTTGAACTTCAAGTTAGATTTGAGTTATGCCTAAACTCTTCAAAATAAAGTTATAAATATTTCTTAAGGGTTCTTCTCTATTGTATTTTTGCAGTAGTCTTATGTTCTGCAATTGTATTCCTTTTTCCTTCCATTAATGGAATTCTTTCTTTTACCTCTTCTTTCCATTCATGATTTGTGCATGTTATTTTCCTTGCAACAAATATTTTATTGTCTAGTTTCTGAGGTTTGCATGTTGTGTTTAATTTGCTGGTGAAGTGTTGTGTTGTAGTTTTCAACTTGAATGTGAGTTCTTTGAAGGTAGATTAGGGTTTAGATCTATGTATTGGAGTGTTTAATTGATGTTTTGTGTAGTTGTGGGCATAGTTGTAACCGTAGTTCTATCTTGGTGCATCACCCCCCTTTCCCTTTCAACAATTTATTTATGTTCTTTCTCCTCTTTCCTTCCCAACAATAGTTTAGGTACATTATGATAGTAAGGAAGCTGACCTTCTTTGAAGATTTAGCCTTAAAGCACAAGTCCCACACTTGGAGGTTGTTTCCATGTTACATAAGGTCACTTGAGCATCATACCTCAACAAAGGGTGCAGACTTTTGTGTCAACTGATGCCAATTGTGAAGATAATTTGAAAGTAAAAACTAGAAAATATAAAACAACAATAATAAAATCAACTAACTATGAAAGCACGAAGTGACATTAAGATTTTATAGTGGTTCGCCAATTTGGCTAGTCCACTATCTACATGAGAATCTCTTATTACTTGGTGTCTTTTGTTTTTACATCACAATTTTAGCTTCAACTTGTCAATTGTAATTCATAATGCATCTCCAATTATATATATTTATAAAGTATCTCATATAATTAAAGAGACACTTATCAGAGGTGAAAAAAATTGTAATAATAAATAAGTAGTTGTGGGGATTCACACACCCAACACAAGTTGATTGTGCAATTATCAAAAAATTGAAAGCTTCTTCCTCTCTATTAGGAAGTCAAGCTTTATGTTCAAAGGACTGTGTCATTCATTCATTACATATATAGTTCCAAATCTGGTATGTTAAGCATTTGTGAGAATAAATAATCAAAAGATCATTCAATTTTCTTGAAATATGAAGTGCATTGATGTGGGTGAAAAAAGTTTAGGTTTGAGTTTCCTTTTATCTTAAGAAAATGCTTGAGCTAAATATTTTGATAGTACTAATTTTGAATGTGAAACTCAATAGTTAGAGAGTGTTTCTTTCCAAGTCTTTTGAATTTTCATATTCTAGATAAAGCTATTACATCTATCTATACAAGATTGTTGATTATTGCATTGTAACAAGTTGAGTGATGTATCTTTGAAAATTTGATACATAATATTATTACTCTTCTTTGAAAGTGGATGTATCCAAGCTTTGGTGAACTACTATAAATTTAGTCTTATTATATTTGAATCTCTAATTTTTGTAGTTATTCTAATTTGATTATTTAACAATTGGTATTAGAGCAAGCTGTGCTTGATTTTTATAGGAGGGATTCAGGGTTGAGTGGGAGAATTGGTATGCAAAGAAATAAAGGTTGAAAGTGATAAAAAAAAAAAAAAAACTATTAGTTCACTATCTTAACATAAAAAACTTTGTTAAATGTAAACATGTAAATGTAAAACATCATAAAACATTTAACACAAGTTTGACAATAAGATTTTGCATGGAAAACCAATTTGTTAAAAAGCACTAGCAACATGTCACCACTTTTTCAATCTTTTGAAGTGAGCTCTGTTAGGAGCCAACCCTATTAAAGGTTACAATACACACTATTAAATGTGACCTGGTTTAAGGACTTAATCACCCTGTTAGGAGTGGCCTTGTTAGAGGACTTTGATCATTCCGTTTAGAATGTCACCTTGCTAAAGGATTTACATAGACTATAAAGTCCTTCACATGACTATTAGGTCAACCTTTGACTAAAATGATTTAAATACAATTTTTTTACAATTATTAGAAAGAAAAAAAGATCTGTATGATTTCCAACTCACTTTTGCAAGTTCAAATCACTCTTTGAATCATATGTTGATTTGCTAATAAGTCCCCATTTGTTAAATTTGTCTCTAATTCACCTACAAAACCTTCTATAAATCATCATCATTCTCATCAAACCAAAGTATTCTATTTTGATCAGCTTATCAACATGAGGAGCCTTGTTTCCTCATACTGAAAACACTTTAACATGCACATACAGTCTTGCACTTGATCACTCTTTATCTCCTTCACAAATAGTTTTACCATTCTAACTATAGGTCTTCTCATGTATCCAAACACACTAAATTTTTTCATGTTCACCTCCTTATATAGGTAATTATGGCTTTTCCATTTTCCATGATCATTGTAGATCTTAGGGTTTACGATCAGGTTCATCAGGTTCATTGTATCTATCCTCCTTCTTGATCATCCTCTAGAAACTTCTCTGGTATCCATCTATTAGGTATTTACCTAATCATCACCTTGAATTTAATGATCCAACTCATTAATCTTATCTTCAACATGGTTTCCATATCCCTAGAAATCAACTAAATCAGCTAGAAATCATAATTCCTCAAATACATTCAAAATACTATCACTCAAAAATCACTAAGTTTTGAGACTCGGTCAACTAAATTTCTTGGCACTTATTGTGGCTCAGTTGAAACTAGAATCACTCAACATACCTTAATCTTTTACTTTATTACTCGGTTTAGCTTTACATCCATGATATAAATAATCACTTTATCTTATCAAGGTCTAGCTAATCAAATCTCCATTGTAGCTTCCTTTTCAGAACTCAACCTTTCCTCTTAGGTGCTATTGTTATTATTAAATTCTCGAAACCTCTTCATCAATGAGATAGATATGAGATTTAGATCAGATAGAAACATGTCTCATCAGTAGATTTGACATCAATGACAAAACACCAATTGTTTGAATTGTAAGTTTCCAACAATTTTATATAGAAAAATACTAGGAGTGATTCGCTTGTGCTTGTCTCCATCTATGTCATTTAATATATCTAAAGAAACTAAAATTACTCCATTGATGACCATATGGTGTAAATTGTATGAAAAACCTTAAGAATTGAATAATTTTTTTCTTGCTAAGCAATCAATTAATATGAAAATGGCTAAAGGTAAATATGTAGCAGAACATTTAAATAATTTTAATACTAAGATAGCTTCTATAAAATTATCTTTGATGAATAATCTCATACATTTTGAATCTTATCCTCTTTGTTAGAAAGTGAGAATAATATAGTTATGGCAATAAGTAATTTTTTTTATGGTTTGAATACCTTGAAATTCAAAGATGTTTTTGGTGTAATTTTAAGTGAATAAATGTGTATAAAAAGTCAGGGTGAGACATAAATAGGTAATGATTTTATTGCCGATAATAGTGATAGATTGAGAAAAAAAGGAAAGAATCAAATTGATCATGATAAATCACAAGAAAGGTCAAAATATAGAAGTGTAGAGGTTGGATGTTGGTTTTGTGGCAAGCTAGGCCACATCAAAAGGAATTGTTGTACATATAAGAAGGTTATGGGAAAAAAAAAGTGGAAGCCAATATGGCATGTTAAGAGGATGCAAGTGTTCTTATCCTAACCATTGAGGAAACTAAAAATCATGTTTGGGTGTTTAATTCAAGAGCATTGTTTCATGTTACTCAACATAATGAGTATTTAAAAAACCTACAAATGAATGAATTTTGTATAGTTTTATGGTTAATAATGATTCATGTGATGTGTCTGATATAGAAGATGTGTTTTTAAAATTAAATAATGGCAATAATTGGTTAAAAGAGGTTAGATATATTCCCCATCTCGAGCACAACTTGATTTTAGGTGGGAAACTTGGTTTTCAAGGGTTTGAAATCTAATTTAAATTAGATAGATGGAAGGTCAAGAAGGGGAATTTGGTGATTTCTTGGGGTAGTAAAATGGGTACCCTATATGTACCCAAAGAGACTTAGTCAAGTGGGATTTACTCATCCCATACAAACTTGTTCTTTGTCACCATAGATAGCCTCCTATTGTAGAACTTGATGAAAATATGACAAAAGTAGATGATAAAAAATTAAAGAATATAGTAGTTGAACTATTAAAGATAACTAAGAAATAAAATTAGATAATCAATGATTTGAGCTTATACATTCTACATTTTTTTTAAAGTACAGGGATTGAGCCCTTTAGATAGCATGAAGGAAGGGGACATCTATAACAAGATGAAGTGTTTGAGTTCATTGACATATAGAAGGAGTATGAATAGAAGAATCCAAAGAGGGAGTTGTTGGGTATGCAAGAGGAGGTTAAGAAACTACAAGTAACATTGGCACTATGGAAGTTTAAGTAAATAATAAAATAAGATAATGATATAGTGGGTTATACTATAGGCCCAACCACTACATGTGTGGAGTTGAGGTCCCACTATCAAAAGAAAAGTCTTTTATTTCACTCCTTTTTCACTCCAAGCATTGTGAGACCCACACAAGATGGAGTTAGCACTGAAACCTAAGATGTTTGCAATTGAGAGATTCTTTGAGTAGGACCAACATATTGGAGAGTGGGGGGATTTAGAGGAAGAAAAGAATGACTATTATATAGGTGGATGTGATATACATAAATAAGTAATGCAATTGATACTAAGACACCATATTTTTAGTAAGGTTAGATTTGATCATCCCAATAATGTGTTCCTCTACAAACCTCATGACACCAACAAAACCACTTGGCCAATGTTGTTTTTGACTAGACTACTTTTATACTTGTGTTATTGTTAAAGGTAGTGATGTTGTTGAGTGATTAGAGTCTTTTGAAAGAGGTTGAAAGGTAATAGGTTCCATAAGAAGAAAGAGTGTATATGGTACAAGGGTTTTTAGGAAATATATTAAAATGAATTTGACAAAAGAGAGAGGAAATGGAAAATTCTTAGAGTTAGGTGCAATTGCAACAACTAAGTTTAATGTACAAATTGGGGTCTTGAAAATGTATGTAGAAAAGTATAACAACATTTACTTTGGGACAATGATAGAGCCTCTATTGTGTCATTGTCATGAAGACTGCAAAGATATCAACTATGAAACCTCACACTGACCCATCATAACATAGATGATACATTCACTTTTTGATATCTCATGATTTGATATTTTGATACACTTTTGATTGATTAGACATTGATTCATATTATTGATGCCATGTGGTGATGACCTTATTATATTTTACTCATGATTCTTTGATGATATTTAATATAATTTCTTTCAGATATCCATTTTAGAAATGTAAATGGAATCAAGATTAGATCTAGTGTGATTAGATGAATTATTGTTAAAATTTTAAGAATCAAAAAGATATTGGATATATCATGAGTTTTAGTTATGCAAGTGTTGTTATATGATCAATGTTTAGAAATGAAAAGCTTATTGAAATGAAATTATGAATATCTAATGTTGAATTTAATTATGCAAGTTAAATTGATGGAGTGGAACATAATAATATAGATAGGGGTTCTACCTTCTCGCTACTTACTAGATATTGGGCTATCTGGTTCAATTTCTTAGAAGGAAGGAAGGTTCCCTAGAAAGTAGGGTTTGATAGCATGGTTGTCTACATTGATAAAATTTTTATAGCATGGTTGTGTTTCCCATGGGAACCCATACACAATAGGAAGGTGTTTATCTCAGTCCAAGTTAGTTTCAGGTCCCCCTACCTACGAGGTGTAAGTCCTTATAGATAGTAGGGAACCACCCCTACTATTATAAAAGGTAAAGGGGATAAGATTAATGCAATTTAGATTAAAATGAAACATTTTATCAACTTATCTTAATTGATTACTATAAAACAATAATTTATTATTATAAAATAATATTGGGGCATAGACAAGTGGTAAGGCAATAGGCTTTGGTCATGTTATTTCGAAGGTTCAAATCCTTCCATCCCAGGTGGAACAATATTATTGAATCTATAGTTGTGATTTTTCCTAGAGATACTAATATTAAAATTGAGTGTGTAGGGAATTTACCATGGTACTAAACTAGAGAATCAATGATGTAGTACCCAAGTATTTTCTCACAATATTACATTCAGTAGAGAAAGAATAGAAAGAAAAAAATAGAGAATTAATACACAAATTTTGAAACTCACATATTTTCCATTCACCACCCTCCCTTCTACATCGGTCTCAACTTCTTAAATAACCAAAAACACCCTAAATTCAAAAAAATAGAAAATTGCCTTTTATTGTAGATTTTTACAAATCTTGAAATTTGTCATTTTTGGTAAGATTGCAAGTTAACTCCTAGAAATCTGAAAATAAAACTCGACTTTCCTTAAACTATGACATCTAGACCTTCCAACTAGTCTTCAAATTTGGAAATACTCATTCAAGGTTATTACAAAACACAAACTCTAAAAAAGGCACAAAGATTACAGAAATAGGGTTTTGGGTGTCTAAACAATTTTTTTGGGACCTAAAAAATAATTTTTTTTTGGACATAAAGGAGTAGAGTTGAATTGTCAAACCACCAAACTCCTCCTAGAGAATCTACTATAAAAATTTGAGAGAAAACTTAGGTTTGAGTGAAAAGTTATGACTCATGGAAGTTGATGCATCATTCTCAAATTTGTGAAAGATGTGCAACTCCAACAAGTGAGTGGCCATGAATTGATGTAACTTTTTAAAATATAACTACATCATTGCCCACTTAGATAACCATGTACTCTCTATTTTTGGTAACCCATTCCACTGTATCAAGTATCTATTATGTTGGCCATGCCTTGTGGAGGTAGTTTGCTTGTCATGAATTTTGGCAATCTTTTCCTTCTTCTTATTGAGAAGGTGGTGTTGCCAATCCCTGCCCTATTCATACTCTTTCTTTGTAACATCTCCATTGAATGCATATAAATTGGAAACATTAAATACAAGAGAGATATCAATATTTTCTGGTAAGCTAACCTCATAAGCATTATCATTGATCTTTTTGATGATTTTGTAAGGCCTAATCTTTTTATACTTCAATTTATGGTATGTGCCTATAGGGAACCATTCACACATCAAGTAAACAATCACCAAGTAACCTTAATAAAATATTTATTGTCTTCAAGTAGCATTTGTAACAATCTTGTAGCTTGCATTAGTGTCTTGTAATTTTTGTCTGACATCTTGTTGGAGCTGGCGAATGTGTTCAAAAAAAGCTACCCCATCAAGATCTAGAATACCTTAAGGGTTCCTACCATAGACAAATCTAGAAAGGGGATTTTCCTTTAGATCTATTAACATAACTATTCTAGGAAAATTCCATCTGGAGGAATGCCAAGTCCTACTATTTGGGCTTCTCAACAACAATGCAACATAACAAGTTTCCCAAGATTTGATTGACTACCTCTATTTTCCCATTTGTTTGAGGATGATAGGCACTACTAAATTGTAACTTGGTTCCCAATATCCTTAGAGAGTCCTCCAAAAATGACTCAAGAACTTAGTATCTCTATCAGATGTAATGGTCTTTGGAAGACCATGTGAACAAACAACTTCTGAGAAGAATAGTTGTACTATCCTAGTTGCATAATTGGTCCTTTTACATACAATGAAATGAACCATTTAAAAAAAATGATCAACATTTACAAAAATAGAATCGTTACCTTGTTGAGTATGTGGAAGACCTAATACAAAATCCATACTTAAATTAGTCTATGGTTTGATGGGTACTAGTAAAGGCATGTTTAGTCCTATATTTTGTGAATGTCCTTTAGCCACTTGACAAACTCTGCACCTTGTGGCACATTTAGTGATGTGCCACTTTACCCTAGGCCAATAATACTTATCTTCAACCAAGTTTATTATTTTGTCCTTTCCAAAGTGTCCAACTAGTCTACCACTATCACATTCCTTGATAATATTTCCCCACATAGATCCACTTGGTATACATAGTTCTTTACATTTAAAGAGATAACCATCCTACATAAAATATTCATGTCTCACATCATCTTCATGAATAGAGATTGAAGCCTTTAATTGTTCTTCAATGTCCCATAAATCATCACTAGTCTCATATAAATCCTTAATAGCATCAAAACCAATGATTTTAGTTTCCATGGCAATTAATAGTGTAGCATGCCTACTCAAGGCATCAACAACCTAGTTTTGTTTTCTAGACTTATGTTTCAAAACAAAGGTGTATCCTTGTAAAATGGATATCCACTTGGCATGTCAGCCACTCAACTTCTTTTGAGTGTTGAGATATTTCAAAGACATATGATCAATAAATGACACAAACTCTTGTGTGACTAGATAATGCCTCATGTGCCTTAGTACTTGAAAAATTGCATAAAACTCTAGATCATAGGTAGAATAATTCTTTCTCACTTCATTTAGTTTTTTGCTAAAGAAAGGTACATGCTTACCTGCTTGGCTAAGAACAAACCTATTCCAAAATGAGAAGCATCACACTTGACTTCAAATACCTTGTCAAAATTTGGAAGTGCCAATATAGGAGCTTTAGTTACCTTTGTCTTCAAGAAGTTTAAACTTTACTCAACATCCATTGTCCATGTGAATTCCCTTCCTTTGGTACAATAAGTTATGGGTGCTACAATACTTCTAAACTTTTGAATAAAATTATGTTAGAAAGCTACCAATCTGTCAAAGCTTTTTACCCATTTATGCTAGAAGGAATAGGTCATTCTAGGATTTCCTTGACCTTTTCTAGATCCATCTAAACGCCAACTTCAAAAATAACAAAGCCTAAAAAGGTCAAAATTGTTTGCATGAATCTACACTTCTTCAAAATTGCATATAGTTTCTTTTTCCTTAGTACACTCAATATGATTCTCAAGTGTTGTAAGTGTTCTTATTTTCCTTTTCTATAGATCATGATATCATCAAAATAAACTAAAAATAACTTACCAATGTAAGGTCCCAATACAATATTCATCAACCACATAAATGTAATAGGTGCATTGGAAAGCCCAAATGGCATAACCATCCATTTATACAAACCATATCTTTTCTTAAATGTTGTCTTTCTTTCATCTCCCTCTCAAATGTAGATTTGGTGGTAGCCACTTCAGAGATCAATCTTGCTAAAGTACTTAGCCCCCACTAATTCATCCATCATGTCCTCTATTGGAGGAATATGCAACCAATGCTTTATGGTAATATTATTAATTTCTCCATTGTCAATGTAGATCCTCCTTGTGCCATCCTTCTTTGGAGTCAACAATGTGTGTACTACACATGGGGTCATGCTTTCTCTAACCAAACCTTTTTACATTAACTCTGCTACTTGTTTACTCAGCTCTGCATGTTGCTTGGATTCAACCAATAGGCTTCTTGATTAGGTAGAGTTACTCCAGGAATAAGATCATTATGATGTCGAACATCACATTTTGGTGGTAGACCATTAGGTAATTCATCAGGCACAATTTTAAAAAATTCCTCCAATAGCTTCATTGCATCAACTGGCACCAAGTTTTCTTGTTCTTCTCCTCTTTTCACTACTAGTGCATAACAACATCTTGTTACTCTCATTTATTTGACAACTTCTTTTGTAGACAACATAGTGTCACTCTTCTTTTCATCCTTAAGTGGTAGAAGAATCACTTTAGAGCCATCCTTCAAAAATATGTAATTATTTTTCTCCCCATCATGTATGGCCTTAGTATCATACTACCATGGTCTTCCCAACAATATATGAAAAGCATCCATAGGGATACCATCACACCATATCTAATCCTTGCAGAATTTACCTATGGTAAACCTCACTAAACATATTTTATCAACAATTGCTTCATTTCCTTTTTTAAACCATGCAATACGGTAAGGACAAGGATGATTTTCACATTGTAAATTTAATTTCTCTACCATTTCTCTAGACACCATATTCTCACAACTACACCCATCAATAATAAACTGACATACCTTTCCACTAGAAGTGTATCTAGTTCTAAAGATATTGGTCTGAAGCCATGAATCAATAATAAATTGACATACTCTTTTATGGAATGATCATTGATCTCCTAATCAGGAGGGTTTCTCCCACATTTGGTGAAACTTCTTTCTCTTCCCCTTTTGTCTGAACTAAGTTCACTCTAGGGTGCATTACTTGATTTCTTTTTGCCATGCTATAGTTGGAGCATTCAAAGTCCCTATGTCTTTCTTCTCCACATCTGAAATATGTAAAAGGTCTCTGTTGGTTTTCCCAACCTCTTCTACTGCCATACCCTCATCCTCTCTAAAATCCCCTTCCCCTTTCTTGGTTTGCAAAATTGTACTAGTGTATGTATTTATTTCAAGTGCTTGGGAGGACTCTCCTTAGCCATAATTAGAACCTCCTCAAAATGGCATTGAGGAACCTCTTGTTCCTCTTCTAGTCCTTTGATTTTACTAACTATTATACTTTTCTTCATCTTTTAGGGCTAGTTGGTAGGCCTCTTCCATATTGTTAACATGATACATGCTTAGCTCATCTTGAATAGATATTATTAGGCTATTTATGTATCTAGAAATCACCTTATCATCATCTTCTTGATGCTCTATTCACATGGATAACTTATGGAACACATTTGTGTACTCTTGCACATAGGACAAGTTTTGCTTCAAATTTTGGAACCTATGAAAGAGGGTTTGTGAGTGATCCATGGGTAAGAACTTTTCCCTTAGTTTTTTTCTACATCTTGATCCATGTTTTGATTTGTTCTTTATTTTTTCTAGTTTTTTTCTTTTGGAGGTCATCACACCATATCATTACATGTCCTTTTAACTTTGTGCATGCAAACTTCATCTTCTTTACCTCTGCCATAGGTTTTCACTTGAAAAATTTTCCCATCTCATTCAATTAATCTATTAATTCTTCTAGCTTATGACTACCAACATAGTCTAAAACCTCAATCTTGATTACTTCACTTCTACCTTCTAAGTCCTTGAGAACTCCATCTTCATAGCTTAGTTCTTCTAACTGCTCTTCTACATTTTCTTCATTTTGATCAACACATCTTCGATTCTCCTCTTCATTAGATTCATGTCCATGTTGTACTCCTTGATTATCCATTTGTTCATTGAGTCATTTAATTTTCCTTTTCTTATCAAATATTATTCTTTGCATCATGGTGACATCTCCTCTTCCTCTTCCTCTCCCAACCATCTTTCTGCTATGATACCAAATGATGCAGTACCTAAGTATCTGCTCACAATATTACATTCGGTAGAGAGAAAACATAAAGAAATAAATATAGATGTAATACAAAATTTTTGAAACCCACATATTTTCCATTCACCATCCTTCCTTCTACATTAATCTACAACTTTTCAAATAACAAAAAACAAGCTAAATTCAAAAAAATAGAAATCAACCTTTTTGGTAGATTTTTACAAATCTTGAAATTTTTCATTTTTGGTAACCTTCAAAATTAACTCCTAGAAAGATGAAAATAACTAGACTTTCCTTAAACTATGAAAATTAGACCTACCAACTAATCTTGAAATTTGGAAATACTCATTCAAAGTTATTACAAAACATAAACTCTAAAAAAGGCACAAATATTATGGAAACAAAGTTTTGGGGGGTCTAAATGGATTTTTTGGGACCTAATTTTTTTTTTTTTTCTAGACACAATGGAGCACAACTAAATTTTCAAACCACCAAAATCCTCCTATTGAAGCCACTCTAGAAAAAATATTTTTTAGGTCCCAAAAAATCCATTTAGACCCCAAACAATGACTCTAGAAAAATTATTTTTTAGCTCCCAAAAATGACTCTCAGAAGTTGATGCATCATTTTCTCCTTCATAAAAGAAACACAACTCCTGCAAGTGATTTGATGTGAATTGATATAACTTTGTTAGATCTAACTACATCACTACCCACTTAGATACAAATGCACTCTCTATTTTTGCTAACCAATCCCACTTTATCAAGTATCTATTATGTTGGCCATGCCTTGTGAAGGTAGTCTGCTTGTCAAGAATTTTGGCAATCTTTTCCTTCTTCTTTTTGGGAAGGTGGTGTTGCCTTTCTACATCCTATTCATCCTCTATCTCTAGAACATCTCTATGAAATGCATATAAATCAAAAATGTTAAATACATGAGAGATGTCAAGATTTTCTGGTAAGCTAACCTCACAAACATTATCATTGATTTTTTTGATGGTTTTGCAAGGCCCAATCTTTTTATACTCCAATTTATGGTATGTTCCTGTAGGGAACTATTCATGCCTCAAGTAAACCATCACCAAGTCACAATCAAAAAATATTTGTTGTCTTCAAGAACATCTGCAAAAATCTTGTAGCTCACATTAGCATCTTACAATTTTTGTCTAACATCTTGTTGGAGTTGGTGAAGGTGTTCAACAAAAGCTACTCCATTATCACTAATTTTGTCTCCCTATGGAAGTGACACAAGATCTAGAACACCTTGAGGGTTACTTCCATAGACAATTTGTAAAGGATATTTCTGTGTTGATATGTTAACACAACTACTGTAGGTAAATTCTACCTAGGGCAATGCCAAGTCCCATTGTTTGGGCTTCTCACCAATAATGCAACACAACAAGTTTCCCAAGATTTGATTGACTACCTCTATTTTCCCATCTATTTGAGGATGATAGGCACTACTAAACTGTAACTTGGTTCCTTATTTCCTCCAAAGAGTCGTCTAAAAATGATTCATGAAATTAGTATCTCTATTAGATATAATGGTATTTGGAATACCATGTAAACATACAACTTCTGAGAAGAATAGTTTTGCTATCCTAGTTGCATAATTGGTGTTTTTACTTACAATAAAATGAACCATTTTTGAAAATTGATCAACAACTAAAAAAATATAATCATTAACTCATTGAGTATGTGGAAAACCTAATACAAAGTCCATACTTAAGTTAGTCCATGGTTCGGTAAGTACTGGTAAAGGCACATATAGTCCTATATTCTATGAATGCCCTTTAGCCACTTGACAAACTCTACACCTTGCCATATATTTAGTGATGTCCCACTTTATCCTAGGCCAATAATACTTATCTTCAACTTAGTTTATTGTTTTGTCCTTTCCATAGTGTCCAACTAGTCCACCAATGTGAAATTCCCTAATAGTATTTTCCTGCATAGATCCACCTGGTATACATAGTTATTTACATTTAAAGAGGTAACTATCCTACATAAATAATCACCTCTCACATTATCTGACTAACTAGGTTTTGAATCCTTTAATCTTTCTACTATTTCCCATAAATCATCATTAGTCTTATATAAACCCTTAATAACATCAAAACAATTAATTTTAGTTTCCAGGTGGTTAATAGTGTAGCATGCTTGCTCAAGGCATCATCAACCTGGTTTTATTTTCTAGACTTATGTTTCAGAATAAAGACATATCCTTGTAAAAAGGATACCGACTTGGCATGTCGGCTATTCAACTTCTTTTGAGTGTTGAAATATTTGAGAGCAATATGATAAGTAGGTAACACAAACTCTTGTGGACTAGATAATGCCTCCAATGCCTTAGTGCTTGAAAATTTGCATAAAACTCTAGATCATAGGTAGAATAATTCTTTTCCACTTCATTTAATTTTTTGCTAGAGAAAGCTACAAGTTTATTTGCTTTGATAATAACAACACCTATTCCAACATGAGAAGCATCACACATGACTTCAAATATCTTTTCAAAATTTGGAAGGGCCAATCTAGGAGCTTCAATTACCTTTGTCTTCAAGAACTTGAAACTTTCCTCAACATCCATTATCCATGTGAGTTCTCTTCCTTTGGTACAATGAGTTATGGGTGCTACAATATTGCTAAAATTTTGAATAAACTTTTGGTAGAAAGTTCCCACTCCATGAAAGCTTTTTACCCCTATTATGCTAGAAGGACTAGGCCATTCTAATATTTCCTTGACCTTTTTTTCGATCCATCTGAACATTGGCTTTAGAAATGACAAAGCCTAAAAAGGTCAATCTAGTTTGCATAAATCTACACTTCTTCAAATTTCCATAGAGTTTCTCTTTCCTTAGTGTAGACGCTTAAAATTATCCTAAACACTATATTGATTCATTTAATATTTCCTTTGACATTATAGTTAATTATTTATTAATTAATTATATTTTTCATATTATTCTACTTATTTAATTAAATTTATTTAATTAAATAGGTTCACTTTCGTAATGTATTTAAGTTTAATTTAAATACTCCCCCCCAAATGTATTAAATTTATTTAATGCATAGTGATCCATAAATCCCCTTTTAAATAAATTCTATTTATTTAATTCCCTCTATTCCATTAAATTATCTAATCCTATAATTAAATTAAATCCTATTTAATTTAGTCTTAAACCTATCCTAAAACCTAGTCTACACCCATCACTTTCATCCTTCTAAGCCTACCCACTACGTAATCCCACTTATTTATCCTAAACACCTGCTAAACCCCTTTTAGCTCCTAAGTGTGTGCTCACACATGTGTGAGGAACCCTTCACACTTCTCACACCTCTCACACCTTCCACACTTCTTACACCTTTGTCCCTGACTCCTTCCTTCAAGTTTTCTCACACATGTGTGAGAAAACTTTGAATGTTGACCTTTGCATGACTTATCTCCATGTCTCCCTTGTGGCACCTATGTGGAAGCCACATAGATGCCACCTCCCCAAAGCCTCTCTCAACCCTATAAATAGAGCCCTTGTCTCAAGAATTTTCCATCTCCCTCATTTGCCTTGTTATCATGCTAGTGTGATTCTAGAGCTTTTTAGAGATTTTCATGCTTAGAACTAATGCTTGGTAGTTGTTTGCATTACTTAGATTTCTAGCTCGCATTTAGCTTTCATGCTAGTATGATGTTATAGGTTTCTTTCTTGCATTGCACTTCCATCCCATATCTTAGAATCTTTTGAGGATTGGCTCACTCATAGCCATTTCTTGAAGGTTTTCTCCACTCATTTAGTCTTAGGATCATATCATTTTGCATATCATTTTATCATTCAAAGGATTTAATAGTTGTGTTTTGAGAGAGAACATCTACATCCCTCCAATCTAAAGCACACCAACAAGGCCTCTTATGGGTGCCTTTGTTGAGCTACTTGGAGGTTATGTGAGGACTTTATTTGTTGGTTGCATAGTTGTTTTAAAACTCAAGTAGACTTAGTGGTTTTATCAATTTTATTTGAATCTTGACTGCATATGCTACTAACATTTACTTCTTTACACGTGCTCCTGATAGGTTAGGTTTTCCCATATACACTTAGTATACTCAATATGATTCTTAGGTGTTGTAAGTGCTCTTCTTTTCCTTTTCTATAGATCAAGATATCATCAAAATAGACTATAACTTACCAATGTAAGGTTGCAACATAATATTTATTAACAAAATAAATGTACTAGGTGCATTAGAAAGCCCAAATGGAATAATCATCCATTTATAATAACTATCTCTTATCTTAAATAATATCTTCCATTCATCTCTCTCTTGAATGTGGATTCAGTGGTAGCCACTGATAGATCAATCTTGCTAAAGTAATTAGCCCCCACTAATTCATCCATCATGTCCTCTATCCGAGGAATAAGAAACTGGTACTTAATGGTAATCTTATTAATTGATCTACTATTAGTACACATCCTCCATGTGCCATCCTTCTTTGGAGTCAATAATGTGGGTACTACACATGGGCTCATTCTTTCTCTGAGCAAACAATTTTGCATTAGTTCTGTTACTTGTTTACTCAACTCTTCATTTTTCATTAGATTCAACCAATAGTCTTCTTGATTAGGTAGATTTTCTCTAGGAATAAGATTAATATAATGTTAAATATACCTTTTTGGTGGTAGAAAATTAGGTAATTCATCAAGCACAATATCAACAAATTCCTCCAATATATTCATTGCATCAGTTGACATCAATTTTTCTTGTTCTTCTCCTCTTTTTACTACTAGTGCATACCAACATATTGTTACTCTTATTTATTTGACAACTTATTTTGAAGACAACATAGTTTCACTCTTATTTTCATTTGTAATTGGCAAAAGCATCACTTCAGATCCATCCTTCCAAAATGTGTAAGTATTTTTCTCCAAATAAGCCATGTTTCAAGAGTGGAAAAATGGAGGAGTCACAATCACCTCTCTCCTTGGCCACTCATAGTTGAGGTTAAATTTTTAGTAAGGGGACATTGGTGGGAGAAGGGGAGACTTTTGTCACAACCAATTTTAGCTAGGGAGTTGGGGTATTTTTTAGAGGAATTTGGAAGAGTTAATGGGTGTTCACTAGCTCTCCAATTTTAGAGACACATAGGTTTTGGAGGTTTTGGCCAAGCTAAGAAAAATGGGCTCTTCTCAACAATTCATTGTCTTTTTTCATAGGACCAAGGTTGGTGCATCTTGCCAAGATATTTCTCTTTCATTTGGAAGCTTAAGTATAGATTTTGCAAATATAGATATGTGGGAATGTAAATGCATACTTTTAAGTAGATTATTGTTTATGTTGTGTTGTGATGAGTATGAGATATTTCTTGCATTCTGATTTCTTTCTTTTTTGAGGTTTTTGGATTGAATGATTTTTATGGGTGTAAAGGCATCACTCACCCTTGGTAGGGAAGTAGTAGCCTTAGGTGAAGGGGTTAGTTGGGCATCACTCACTCATCATGTTTTCTTGTAGGTTTTTCTTAATATTTTATTGCTCTTGGGAATGAACATGTATGAAATAAACATTTGTCTTTGGAATATATGTTGCAAACTAATACCTAAAGGCCAAACACACTCTTGAATGCTTTATGGTGAAAAAATTACATCCAATCTTGAGCGCCTTAAGGGGAATTTACACACATTTCATTGGAATGAATGATGCTCAAACACACTCTTGAATGCCATTAAAGAATGAACAAATTTTTCATTGGAATGCATGGTTAGGATAGTCAAACACAATGTTGAATTCTTTAAGGAAATTGACATGCTTTCATTGGAATGAATGTTTAGATAGAAAATACACTCTTGAATGCCTAAGGTCAATGAAGCTTGCTAGGAAATATTTGGATTTGGTGCTTTAAATGAATTCACTCAATCTTGAATGATTTAAAGGAATTGGTTTTATTTTCAGCAATTTGTTTATGTTCATGATCTATTTACTTTTGTTGATGAATCCTCACTTTTTATTATGTTGACGACGTTGTCAAGTTGGAAAGAACAATTCACATTTAAAAATGAGTGTCTTCAAGAGTAGATTAGAAAACCTAAAGCATCAATTGGAAAATAATAAGTGTCTTTTAATCCCAAGACCACTTATGTATTCACTCCTCTCATGCTTTTGGGCGATCTTGAGTGCACAAGAAATAAGTGGTCTTGTTTTACACTTTTTAGGAGGCCTACTTGGGGATTTCATCACCCCTTCAGATGATCTCAACTCTAGTATTTTGGTAGAGTATAAATATTGAGAGGTGAATCAAAAGACACCTCTCTTGCAAGCATAATTTTGTCACTCTTGGCTAAGCCCCAAAGAAATTTATACCTTTGGGAAGAAAAGGTGGAGATTTGGGTTATCGTCTCCTCATGACTATGTGGCATTATTTTCTTTCATCTACAAATTTGGGCCTCATATACCTTGTGTATATCGAGGACACCCTTAGCTTAGCTTGTATATCCTAGTCAAAACCTTATAGGATTGTTGGTGTGTTTGACATGCTAAGTGTTCAAAAACCTCCCCATTTGAAGGGGACACACCATCTAAGATTTTCTTGTATATATATTTCATTGTATGTTTTGCATGTTATGTTTCAAAAAAATCCAAAAAAAACTCATAAAAGTTCTCAAATAAAAAAATTCTCAAAAATCTCAAAAATAACAAAATAGGTCTTGTTTTAAGTCCTCTTAGTCAAGTTGTCCACATCAATTCTACATCACTTCTTCTATCCATCAAATTCATCACCATCATGCATCTCTTGTCATAATCATTCAAACCATTCCTCAAAGTCTTACTTATCTCTATTCATCCAAATCATTTCCTCATCTTCCTATTCATTCAATCAAATTCCTAATCTTCATTCTAGTCATGGTTCATAAGCCACATCAAGATCCAATTTTCTCAGCCAATCTCATCATTCATCCTTAATTGCATCCTTCAAATCATCATCCTTCCAATCCAATCCCTTTTCAAACTCATTCATTTCTCATCAATTCTTAATTAAATCCATTTACATCTTCATCCAAAATCAATCTTTCTAATTTCATCCATTCAAATCTTCTTCTAATTCAAATTTCCATAAAATCTTCTACTCTAGAGTTAGGAGCACCATATAATCCTTGGACTATAATTCTAGTTATCTTGAATGACCCAAATCTTATCAAGGTTATCTCAAACCTTCATCAATATCAAATCAAATAAAATCCAATCATTATCAAGTCAAATCCAATCCAAATTATTGTAGTCTTACAACACACGCCTCATTCCTCACAAGGAATGGGGGACTCCCTAATTTTTTCAAGCTCCCGAACTCACAATTCGGGATCTGAGAAAGTATCAGAGTTAAAATGTTAGAGTAAAAAAAAACACAAAAAAATTTAAAAATTAGAAAAGCAGAAAAAATCAAAAAATTGAAAAAATATACAAAAAAAATATAAAAGTTCAAAAAAAATACATCACACATAATGCGCATGTAGGCAAAGAGCACGTCGCATGCCGGCATGATGCCGTCAAAGCGTGCCGTGCACCTTGCCAGGTGAAGGGGGTTATAAAACCCCCCTCCCTTCATTTATTTGTACTCACACATTTCCTTTGCCAAGTTTTGTTTCCTTTGTGCGCTTAAGGTAACACATCAAAACCTTGCCTCCTCTACTATTCCATGTGCAGGCCTTTTGGCATCATGGTGCTTTGGCATTGTGTGCACCACATGGTGCCCCATCATAAGTAGTGGTGCCTTCTTCTACACCACCCACAGTGTCACACACTATCCACATGACACTACATACCCCTTCAATGGCACCATGTGTTGCTCACATGGCGCTGCGCACCCTCGACCCCCTGCTAACAGCACCACCTGCCTCCACATTGGCACCAAAGCACCCTCGATCACTCTACTAACAACACTACATGCCTCACTTTGGCACTGCGTGCCTATGCCCCATTGCGGTGCCATGCGCCCTCACCCACTTCAATGCTATGCACCAAAAAGTGATGCCACTATGCGCCCTTTCTCATAATGGTGCCGCATGAACCTTAATGATGCGCGTTGTGTACCCTTTGTCACCATGCGCTTGCTTTCAAACCCGCTTTCACACCCATGGACGTGGCACACATTTTTTTGTTCTCCATCTTGCTTTAATATAAAAGTTCAAAAAGAAAAAGAAAAAAAATAATTTAAAAATAAAAAATACAAAAAAATAAAAAAAAAAAAAAAAAAAAAATAGTACTAACAGAGATGAAATAAATCAAACGGGACTTATTATTATTATTATTTTATTTTATCCAATGCTCATTTAGAGATTAATTAAACTTTGCAATTAGTTTTTATCTATTAACTGATTAACAATTTTCTCATGATGTGTAGATGATCAAATGACGTCCACATCTAGAGTAGCACCCAAACCTGTAGTTTTCAAATTCTAGGGCATTCCCTTGAAGTCAAGATTTCATGATGACCACACAAAAATTAGGGATACTGATTTAAGGCACATCGATTTGGGGGAATTCTTAAGAATTTGCAATAAGCCCACTAAGAGATCTACATTAGTCTCCTCATTAATTCATTCCAAGTTGGTGAATGCGACATCACATCTTGTGTCTGCACAATCACCTAAACTAATCATGGCCTTGGCAGAATGATTTGTTCTTGAATAAAGGGTTGTTAAGAGCATTATAGGAGGGGTGGTGTTGGACCTATGACCCAACAATATTGAGAGGGTCTTCCATCTCGCAAGAGCAGACTAGTTCATTAGACTCTCATATGAAGTGGCAGAGAGACGGTATAGGGAGTACCAGTAGGAGGCAATAGACATAATACAATCTTCTTATCCCATTAAGAAGCCTTTAAGGGGAAAGATAATAGGAAAAGTGGATACGACCTGAGGATACATGAAGGATGATATTAGTTATTCCATCATTCTCTTGAGTAGAGTTATGGGCTTACTTGCAGCAGGTCACCTTAGCACCTTTAGGGTCAACTTCATTGAGACCATCAAAGTAGCAAAGATATCACTAGACTGGGCCACCACACTAAGTGAAAACTTGTGTGAACAATTGAGGACTTTGAAGGATAAGAAGAATTTTTACATGACTTCTTACATGGTATACTTGCTTGTAGCAAGGGTGACAAACTATCCCAATTTTTATAGGCGAGATAGTATGCAAGGTCCTAATGCCTAGCCATACATAGTTTACCCTCAATTGGTGAAGAAGAAGCTCTCAACAAAAAGCAAAGAATATAGAATCATGAATGATGTGTTCATCTTTGTGATCATTCAATTCATTAAGGGAGACTATGGGAAGAGGTTAAATAATGAAGCCAAAGCTCAAATCATAGTTCTCGAAGCCTACTTCATCTAATTCAAAACATTCACATATCTTCAAGTAGTTGGTGCCTCCATTAATCCTAAGAAGCTCCCAAGATACCCAAGTGACAAACTGGTGATATTGAATATTTCCTAACAAATTGAGTTGGCCTATGAGAAGATAAAGAGACAATGGAGACCTTGCTGGGCATGGCCCTTGGTCATTGGACCTTATTAGGTGAAGTGGAAGCATGATATTCTATCCTTTGAGTGGGAGTGGGAGAACTATCCCCTTGAAGAATACAACTCTCTCCGGCCCTATTTTGACAATGTTGGGAGAGTGGAGAGTCTGGCAAGAAAGGACTTCCATCATGAGGATGCTATTGAAGATCACTAGATGAATGCCACAAATGACTATGATTTCCACATCAGGGACTACTATAGGATGACTTTATATCTAGTAGAAAAGGCTCTCTAGCTGAACATCATGGAGGAAATAAGGCAACACGATTCTAAGGAGCTACTAGACCCCCTATTCAATACAGACAAAATTGGTGAAAGACCCATTATGAATGCTGATGTTTATAGGAAGGAGGTTGATGATATTAATCATTGAGTGAGACATGTCATTAGAATGATGAAGGATTGGATCAAGAAACCTTTTCCACTTGATCCAATTCTAGATACGGTGATCTTCCATGCACGTACCTACCCAAAAAGAGTTAGAGGGAAGAAAGTAACAATTCCTACCTTTGCAGCTCAGTCTCCTATCAGGCCAGAGATGGTATACTAGCTTGATTTCCCTAGTTGATATTATCACCCTCCTAAAAGGAAGGGAAAGAATAAAAGAAAGAGGACCTCTCCTTAGAGGATTCAAGTAGAACAAGTTGAAGAATAGGCACCTCCCTAGCAATAGGAATAGAGTCCATAAGGGTCCCAAGATACTGGAGCTACCCAAGTCCAGGATGAATTGCAGTTGTCTCCCATTGTGTCCAACCAACCATAAGAGGGAGAGATTCCACAAGCTTCCATTAATCTTGTGCAAGAAGAGCCAACTTCTCCTTCTATCCCAAAGAAACATAAGAAGAGGATTAAGATCATAATGAAAAAAAGGTAAAGGATCAAAAAAAATATTGGTGCCTTCTCCATCTATTTCTAAAAGTGTATTAGAGGGAGATGAAGAGGAGGAAGAAGAAGAATCATAAGAGGAAGAGGAACAAGTGCCCCTATAGGGAAGAACTCAGCTAGCAAGAGCCACAGAATTACAAAGGAGAAAGAGTGGAATGGGTACCTCACTATCCACCCAAGCAAAACTCTTAGAACTCTCTTCCTCAAAAGATGAAGTAAAATAGTCGGTGGATGAGCAGAGTGAAGAGGGTGATGACATTTTTTCAATGTTAGATTTTGATTCAATGCCTATGGGTGCAAAGTTGATTGGAAATAAGATCAGGGACACCCCTACAGGGGAACATCACCAAGAAGACCAGACATAATGCCACCAGATACATAGGGTCCTGATCTTACTCCTCCACCTCCACCATGAGTTATAGTGGTAGAATAGGGCTCAGTGACTCCTCCACCTTAGAGTTTGGAAGAAGTGCAGGTTCAAAAGCAACCATCACAAGAAGAGGAATCAAAACAAATGATGACTGATGAAGTGTCAAAGGAGGGACAAATATTGTAATATTTTCAATCACCTTCCCAAGACACCAAGGTTTAGGCTACAAGGTCTACTAAGACTGAGGCTATAGAAGGAGAGCCCTCCCAATAGGATACAACTTCGAGCAGGAGCGAAAAAGGGAAGGAAGTTTTAGAACATACTCCTTTGTCATCAAGAGCTAGGTCCTTAGAAGGACACATCACTAGATGGATCTGAAAGGAAATAGTGAGGAGTACTAAGCCTCAATTTCATGCTTTAGAGGAAGACATTTGTGACATTGCAAAGATTTTGAATAAACTTGAGTCTCCATCACACGAGGCAACACCATTGGCATTTATCACCAATGTAAGGAATGATGAACTATTTTCACAAGTGGCTCTCCCTCTTGAAGGCACAGATGTAGAAGGTCTTGGTCTTGAGGATTATGAATTGAAAGATGTTATGGTAGGGAGGCCTACATGAGATTTTTCCTGATTAATGATGACTCTAAGAGTCAAAGAGGTCCTTAAGCATGTGGAATAGGATGAGGCCAAACTCTAAGCACTTTGAAGGTAGGTTGAGATCCTAAAGGGATATCTAGCTGAAGTAGTCGGTCCTCTAGATCTTGAACACCCTGAGTAGAGCTTGAACACTCTACTTAGAGAAGGGGGAGGTGTGCAACTTGATCCATTTTTGAAGGCTTGTTAGGAGTGGCATGAAAGTTTTGAGGAGAAAGGTGTTATGATCATCATAGGGAATTTAAAGTTACTGTATGCTACACAAGAGAATGTGAATAAAATCATAGCAATTTTGAAGCAGGACTTCAGCATTATGGATGAAGTACAGGCCTGGAATAAGGATTTACAAACTCAGCAAGTCATAAAGGGCCAAAGATACCAAGTTTTGATTGATGTATTTACTGAGAAGAATTAGATATGAATGATGACTGGATAGAAAATATGGTAGATATCAATAAAGTAATGGGAACATTACACGAGGAGATTCATCAGCTCAAGGACCAAGCCCGAGAGCAAGTTTTGGAAGTAGAGAGACACTGCAGTGATGCATGCTTGGATATTTTTGAAGATGAGGAATGAGAAAAGTTGTTACCTATAGAGATAGTAGTGGAGAATTTTAGGAAGATTTTTGTGGAGGTTGTTGATGATGAGGACATCTGACAAGCCTTTAGGATAGAAGAAGCCTTGTTAGAATTGGATACCAAACTCAGAGATTTCGCTGACACTTGAATTGAGGTAGAAAATTATAAATAGAAGGTAAAAGATAAATATGAGGATTTAGATCTTTCATATGTAGCTAAGATTACTGGGATGATCGAGAAATTCAAAGGCAAACATCTAAACATAGCTATGGGATGAAGAAGAACAAAACCCAGATGCCAGAATTTTAATTTTGACACTTAGTAAAATTTTGAGATTTTGACCCAATTGAGGTGCATAGGTCTATAGGTCTATAGCTTCATAGGTACGCAGGTCCACAACTCTTCAATTTAGAGGTGTGTTGATAGTTAACTGCTAGTTTCAAAAATAATGCTTTCCATGTATCAAAAATGCATTCTGACGACAGTTTAACTTTGACACATGCCTAGTAAAGGACCAACTTCTATTTTTGGCACCTCTAGATGCTCCTACTTTGACTATAGGCCACCTCTTATTTCTTCTCTCATATTTTATTTATTTTTGACATGTAAAGGGTTCATGCATCCAATTAATGAATAAAATATGGATGGAGTCTCTCTAAGCATCAGATTAACTGTTAGATTATATATATTTAGTTTGTTTTAATGTTTTAAAAGCATTTTATTACATGAAGATATCTCTCACTCTCAACACAAATTGAGGAGACAATTTCTTATAAATACCCCTTGTAATATATAACAAAGGCCACTGCTATTATGCAATAAAATTATGCTTTTGGTGCTTGCATTTGGAGTGTAGTGATTCTTACCTGAATGTGTCATTGTTTTGTGAATTTTGTTCATGGAATTGTGATTGAACAAAAGGTTTATTGCATTATTTTTGGTTGTGCGATCTTTTAGTTCTGGTGTTTGCTACAGATTTACAAATTTTGTTGACCTATCTAGCTTGAGAAGAGATCATCAAATTGTGTCTACACAATTTTTCATCTCACATGAGCTCACTTTTTGTGGCCTTGGGATTTGATGAAAGGTGAAATATCATACAATTGTTAAAGTTTCTCACTAACAATTGCATTAATGGAATCTAGGAAGTGTTGCTCCTATTTTCATTGATTTCCTACCAATTTATTCAAAAGCTTAATTCATAGTGTGTTTTTTTTTGTAGCTTATTAGGTTTTCAATTTCATGTTATTTTCTTTCAACTTCATTATTTTCTCTGCTAACCCCTTGTTAGAATAGGAACTCATTTTAGTTGCATTGTTAGATTGCATTTATTGAAAAATAGAAAATACAAAAAATAGTGTTCTTTTGTATTATTTTGAGATAGTGAACAGATTTTGCTTCATTCTAAGATCAAAATAGAACTAACAAAGGCCTCCTCATGAACAATCACATTTATCTTCAACTGAGTGGATTTTGGTATGTCACAAGACAAATACAAAACCTTGGAGTTGATCCAAAAGATTAGCTTTTTAAGAGAGGAATTTTGTGAAGGATTCCTGCCATTGGCCTCATGGAGAATGACTACCCAATAGAAGTGGCACTAGAAGGAGGGCCACACTTTTAAATCTCAGAGAAAAGTGGAAAATTTTCCAAAGTTTTGAAATTCTACACTTTTTTGCAAAATCTACACTTCACACAAGTCCCAATTTTTTTTTGAGTTTTTTGAGAAATTCAAGTCTGTAGCTCCACAGCTTTATAGGTATGCAAGCTCATAGATCCATAGGTACATAGGTTCATAGATCCACAACTTTGCAAGTGCATAGGTGCACAAAACTCTATGGTGCACAAAATTCAGAGAGGTGAGAAAGTGTACTTTTGCAGAGGTGCACTTTTTCCAAAATTGATGCAAATTGGAGGATATTGATCCAAAATCCCCATTTTAGCAAGCATTAAGGTCTATGCCAAGTGCACACAAGTTTCTCAAGCTTACCCACATCTTCAACCCATGTAGTGACAAGGGAATACCTTCAATTCAACCACATCCATTTGAACTTTCATCATCTTCTTCAACTCCACCTCCACTCCAACCACCTAGTGGACCACCACATATTCCAATAGCTACTCCTCAAAAACCACCATTAGGTCCACCAAAGCCTCCAATGGCCTTTTTCACAAACACTGTAGACTCAACAATAAACTTGAGAGGTGCATTCCATGCCCTCCATAAAAATCCTGAGAAGTTTTACTGAAGATTCATCTATGATGAAACATGAATTGCCAAAGATCATGTCAAGGTATTCAAGGAAATTTGTAATTGCAAGGAGGTTGCTAATGGGGATGTGGTTCTTTGTTTATTCCCCTACTCTTTGGGGGAAATTGCCTTCAATTGGTACATTAATTTACCACTTGGATGCGTTGGAGATTGGGACACATTCAAATTTTTTTTCTCAGAACAATTCAAAACTTTCATCAACCCAACTGTGATACATCAACAATTCATATCAATCAAAAGGGAACTAGCTGAAATAGTTTCTCACTTGAACCATCACTTTCTTATGGAATATCACAAGCTAGAGATGCCATACACTATACTAGTTGAAGCCACTATTCAGATTTATCTGAATGTTATGGACCACCTTACTACAATTTTTCTGAGAAGACTTTCACAACAAATATCGACACATTGGATAAAGTCTTTGTGGAGGAAATCACCTTCACTAAGAAAGCTAATCCTAATAGAGGAGGATTAATGCTTCTAGTTCTAGCTATCACAACAATGCCAACATACCTTGCCAGAGTACCCATGATGCCTAGTCAATTCATACCTATGAACCCTGTTCCATTACAACAAGCACCTGCTCTACAAAATCCCGCTCTAACATATGAAGGATTTGAACCTCTGAAAGCTACCTTCTTTGAGCAATAGACAGTAGCACTCGTTGAAGTAGACAATGGTTTTGTTTTTGAATTTGGTTAGATGAAAAAGACTATGTCTCAAATGACAACGAATTGACTTGTCTTAGGTTGTCTCAAGGACAAAACAACAACTTCCAAAGAAACAATACTAGTCTATACAACAACAATTATGGCCATAATTATAACAAGAATTTCAGTGGAAACAACAAAAATGCAGGAAACAACAACGGGGGAAACAACTTCAATCCTCCTGATCATAATAATGGCTTCCAAAGATAGAATTGATAGTGGAACACTCGACTAAATAATGGAAGTATTTTTGCTAACAACAACAATAACAACATTCAGTATGTAGATGTTAATCAGTATTTCGATTGTCAGAATGCACCCAACAATGATGGTTCGTATTACAATGGGAATCAAGAGATGACTCAAAGCTCACAAGAAAATGACAATGCTCCTACTATGCAATTTAATGATGTCTTACTAGAATCCTAGATTCTACATAGAGTGTATAGGTAGAATATCCAGCTAGCGAAGAGTTCTATTTTCCATTTAGTCAGGAACTTGTCATTCAACATGATGAGATGTTTTCTTTTTGTAATGATAATTAAAATACGTATAATATTAGAAATAGAAAGGAACCTTTGTTGGATGGGATCCATCCAAGTTTACAAGCAACTCCTCTCGATCTGAGAGCAAGTAACAATTTCACACCAATTAGGCCACCATATGGAGGACAACATAATCAAAATCAAGTGAATGTACTGTTGGGTGATGCGATGCACTCCCCTGCCCACAGGTGGTTAATTATGTGGTGTTCCATGTTCACTAACAGTCATGGCTTTTGGTGCAACGGTAAATGGGCACAAAAATTGGTATCAGAGCCTGGTTTTGGCTTGGTCATGGGTTCAAATCTCCCTGGTGCCTTCCCGACCTACGTAAGCACCTGGTATGTGCGTCGAGGGGGAGATTGTTGGGTGATGCGATGTGCTCCCCTACCCATAGGTGGTTAATTATGTGGTGTTCCATGTTCACTAATAGTCATGACTTTTGGTGCAACGGTAAATGGGCCCAACATGTACCAATAATACTAAAAAATCTTGCTTGATCTACTGAGAAGTATAGTGTTGTTAAAGACTTGAAAAGAACCAAAGCAAATATGTCCATGTTTGACATGTTGTAAAATTGTTCACAACAATGAGAAGTGTTCATGAAGACTTTGGATCATACGAAGGTATCCCACAGTACAAATACTATCCCTCAAAAGATAGTGTCTCAACAAGTCAATGTAGTAGAATTGATGCCCGCTATGTTTAAAGACAATGTTGAAGGACCCCCATTTTTTCTTAGCATCAAGATATATGGAAAGAATCTCAACAATTGCTTAATTTATTCAAGAGCATCATGTAATGTCATGCCACTATCAATAACACAAAGGTTAGGGGTAAGTCCTCAACCTTCCAATCGAATAGTGATACAATTGGATAAGACAGAGGTAAAAGTCATCAATGTGTTGAAAGACATTTGAATACAACTAAAAATTGATCCCCAGATTCAAAATGTCATTGATATACATGTGGTGGACATTCTAGAGATGTATGGGTTGCTCCTAAGTAGAGAGTGGATGAAATCCCTAAGAGGATGGTTTTCTATGGATTTCACTTAGTTATGGTTACAATGGAAAGGGTTGAACAATCAAATCAAGATAGATGCAGAACCCAAATTGAAAATGATGATTACAAATTACAATGCCCCAAATGAGATAGCATTCTTACAATTAAATTTGGGCTCATACAAGGTGATGGAATTTGACACTATTCTAATCAAAGCATCCCTAGATCAAGATAAGGAACTCAAGATATCAATCCCAAAGGATGAGATCATGACACAATTCATAGATAATATGGTGACTAATTGCAATGCTTGGGAGAAGAAGTTGATCCCAACATCTTACTTCTCCTTGAATTTTGTCGATTACACAAAGTTAGTCACTTTTAGTTTGAATGATTGTCATGCTAAGAAGTAGTTGCAAGGGTGTTAACACATATAATGCCAGGCAAGGATAACCACATTTTAGAATATGGACTTGTAGCAGATCAAAGTAATATAAACTTAGCTAAGTCAACAGGGCAGATCAAAGAAGAAATTGAAGATCTAAATGTGTCATATAGTGATACCTCTTTCGATGGGGGAGGTTTGTCTCCTCCTCATCTAGGGATGATTAAAATTAAAAGAAGATGATATGTGAAAGGTAAAGGATGGACTTTAGTAGTCATTCATCTTGAGCCTAAGGTTGAGGAAATCAAAGAACTGATAGGGAAAATTCAAGAAAAACATGTACTTCCTCTATCCACAAATTACAAAGGGGAATAATCAAGTCCTACACAAGGAAAGTTACAATGGATTCCTAGGAAACAGTTGTTCAAGGCTCAAGTTAAAGAAAAGTTAAGGATGAATAAGCATAAAGTTAGAAAACCTAATGAAAATACAATTTGGACTCTTCGCTTTGATGGTTCTATGTGCAAATTGGGAGCCAGTGTAGGTATCAAATTGGTCAACCCAAAAGGTGGGCCCTTCTATGCCGCATATCAATTACAGTTTAGATGTACTAACAATGCTGCAGAATATGAGGCATTAATTCGAGGAATTCTTTTTGCACTTGAGAAAGGAGTCACTGCTCTCATAATTAAAGGAGATTCTCAACTGGTTATACGAAAAGTAAAATCCATATACTCTTGTAGTGATAAAAGATTCCTTGCTGATAGAAAAATGGTATGGGATATAATGGATGACTTTAAAGCTTTGAACATAAGATCCATTCCAAGAAGAAAAATATGGTAGTAGATGCTCTCCCCATTTTAGTAAGTGCTTTACAACCAGTCAAAAGAACCAAGTTAAGAAGATTTTTAGTGGAATTGGTTGTGGTTTTGTCCATTCCTAATAGTATCACAAGCTTTTAGGTCTTTCAAGATGATCAACTTATACTTGAGTTTATCATGTGCAGTCACCATTTTGAGGGACAAGAAATTGATGACAATCTAGATGAAAAACCTAAGGATGATGAACTTGAAGATGAAAATGGAATCTTGAATCTAAAGACTAACACTATTACCAAGGGGATGGTTGAGTTAGAGAATATTTTTGATTGTGATGAATCAACACTAAATAAAAGGACAATCCAAGAAAAGGGTATTAAGGAGTTTTATGAATACAACTTGGGAATTGAAGAAGATCTGAGGATGGTTTGAATAGGGAAAGCATGCAATACCCAAGAAAGGGAAGAAATGCTCAAGTTTCTTACCAAGTATAAAGATGTTAGCACTTGGAGCTATGAAGAATTAAAGACATACGACACCAAGATTATAACTCATGACATTCCATTGAAACCAGATACCAAACCTTTTCAACAAAGGCAAATACCTGTCAATCTTATCCTCGAGCTCCTAATAATGAAGGAAGTCAAGAAATTACTAGATGCCAAAATCATATTTTCCCATTCATCATTCTACATGTGTAGCTAACTTGGTTCCCATGTATAAGAAGACAAGATAGATTTGTCTTTGTGTTGATTTTCATAACTTGAACCTGTACACTCGAAAGTGTCCCACTCTAAACCCTTCTATCCAAACGATTCCATGAGTTTGGAATGCTTGGATGCTGGCTTAGAGCTCCCTATCCACGGAGTGCAAGAGAGTGTATTTCAAGCTCAAGGGCTCTTAGATGAGCCTTAGAGATACTCTTATTGCTAGTAAACCATGCAATGGGAGGTTCCAAAGACAAGATGCAAGAATGCAAATGTCCCAAAGAGTTTCTCAAGAATGCAATGCAAATGAAGATTAAGCTAAAATGAGATGCAAAGTGGAGCTATGCTAAAACATGTATGAGAGTGTTACAATACCATTATTAAGCTATGTGAGATTAAGCTACATGTAAAAATGAAAGCTAAGCTAAGCTAGAATGCGATGATGCCATGGATGAGAGAATGTAGACAAGAAATAGAAGTTCTCCACAAAGCTCCCAAGAAACCTGTTAGAAAACCTGCAGCATAACAATATTCAAAAGATGGATGATTTGAGGGGGAAAGCTCTCTCTCTTTTAAAGTCGTACGGACGGTAGAGATCAAGATGAAAATGGTGGATGATCAATGGTGGAATTTGAAAAGAGGAGTGATCCATGTGCACACATAAGTCACCAATAGAATATAAGTTGACTTGTCATATAAGACAAAAGTCACAAAGCCTTTTCTTTTAATTGCAAAATAGAAAAAGGACTTTATGTGTGCACTTTAAGTGGGTTAGAAGAATGGGGTGTTTTACTTAATTAAAAGGGGACATGTTCTTTTAATCAAATAATGAACTTAGGATAGCATAGTCAAACTATAGGTTATAATCAAATAAATTGATTATTAGCAATTTGGTCTAGATAAATGATTAAATTAATTTAGCCAAAATGCTGAAAAGGGGGCTAATAGTCTAGATGACCATTTTTAGGTGATTACAGAACCTAGCATCTCAAAAGGACAATTATCCTCTACCCTCACTTGATGAGGTTCTACAAATTGCAAACATTTCAAAAATGATTTCTTTTCTAGATGGATATTTAGGATATAATCATGTGATGGTTGATGAAGAAGATCGACTAAAAACATCTTTCATAACTAAATGGGGAACTTTTGCCTACAAGAGAATGCCTTTCGAGCTGATTAACACAGGGGCTACATTTTAGCAAGCCATGGATGAAGCTTTTAAGGGATTGGTAAATAAGTGTATAGTCATCTATATGGATGATTTAACCATCTTTTCAAAAGATCGGAGCACTCACATTGCTAATTTAAGGCGGGTATTCAATAGATGTCGTAGGTATGACATATCCCTCAATCCCAAGAAGTGTTCATTTGGGGTCACTAAAGGAAAGCTCCTGGGTCATATCATTTCTAAGGCTAGAATCTTCATTGATCCTGATAGAATTGAAGCTATTCTAAAATTAGCACCTCCTTATAGTTGAAAGGAACTAAAGTCTTTCTTTGGGAAGATAATTTTTTTGCAAAAATTCATAAGCGGATTTACAAAGATAGTCCGTTTGCTTAATGATTTACTCAAAAAGGAGGCTAAGATAGAATGGGTACCTAAGATTAAGAAATCATTTGAAGATATCAAAGTGGCCATTCCCATGGCCTTAGTCTTCGTGAGTCCTAATTATGAGTTACCTTTTAAGATCTATTCTTTTTCTTCATAACACTCTTGTGCATGGATCTTAATATAGAAGAGGGAAAAGGAGGATGAAAGTCCAATTTCTTTTATGAGTTTCCCCTTGAAGAACATCTAGTTGAAGTATTCAAACCTTGATAAACAATCCTTTGCATTAATCAATGTAGTGAAGAAGTTCCATCATTACATACTAAGAAGTAAGGTGTATGCAATTGTACTTGATCCAATAGTAAAGTTGCTTTTGATGCGAAATGAACTTGGTGAAAGGAGAGGTAAATGGATGGCCATAATTCAAGAGTTTGATCTCAAAATTTAGCCTATGAGATTAGTTCAAGGTTAAGGGTTGTCAAGAATGATAGGTGATGACTAGGGTGAAGATGAAAAGGAGTTCAAGTTCAATGATGAAACAAACAAATATGATTAGAATAAGATGATAGTATCACAAGTTGAAATTAATTAGGGTGTGGTGACAGATTTTTGGTATCAAGACATTATTTATTTTCTTCTACAAGACCAATGTCCCAGTTGGATGAACAGTTCACAACACAGGGGACTTAAAATGAAGTGTGAATCTTATATGCTACATGACAACAAGTTGTAAAAGAGAAACTATGAAGAGATTTATTTGAAGTGTTTAGGCTATGAGGAAGCAAAGGAAGTCTTGGAAAACTTTCATGATAAGTATGGTATAGGACATGGTTCGGTAGAAGCAACAACCCACATGATTCTAAGATTGGGTTATTTTTGGCCCTCGATATTCAAAGACACTTTTGAGCATGTACGCTCTTGCCATATCTATCAAACTAGTGCCAACAGAGAAAGGAAGCTAACAATGCCCTTACAACCTATGTACGAGATACGCCCCTTCATAAAGTGGGGGCTAGATTTCATTGGTTTGGTTAACCCACCATCATCAATTGGACATGCATTTACTCTCACAGCTATGGATTACTGCACATAATGGATGAAAGCAGAAACATTCAAAAATTGCATTGGTAAGGTGGTGATAGATTTTTTGGAAGAACATATTATTACCAGATTCAAAATGTCATTCGTCCTTATGTGTGATAATGGGTTTTATTTTACATCAGCATTCTTGACCTAGTGGGCATTTGAAAATCAAGTCATTATCAAGTTCTCTTTGAATTACTACCTGTAAGGAAATGGGGTAGCATAATCTACAAATAAGAATGTGATCATAGTAATAAGATGACTATTGAAGGAGAACCCTAGGGATTGGCATACACAACTCAAATATTGCCTATGGAGAGATCAAGTGAGAGTAAAAAGTGCTTTGGGGACTTCTCCTTATTGGCTTGTCTACGAACAAGAACTAGTGTTCCCACTTAATCTCAGAATTCCTATTTTGAAATTCATGAATGGGTATGCTGAAGATGCTGACAAAGTACACATTAGATTGATGAATCTTTTAGAGATGGATGAGAAATGGATAGCTACATTGGAGCACGTGGCTAAACATCAAGTTGTTGTGAAAAGATGGTTTGAAAAGAGAGCCACGATTAAATCTTTCAGAATTTTTGACCTTGTCCTACTTTGGGATAAGGTAAAAGAAAAGATGGGTAGTCATACTAAGTTTCAATGCTTGTGGACAGGTCCTTGTCAGATCACAAAAATTCTTAGAGAAAACACTTTTAGGCTCAATTACTTATAGGGGGAATTTCTTCCCTTGCCCATAAATGGGTAGTTTTTGAAGCATTATTTTGAAGCCTAAAAGACAAAAAAAACAAAAAAAAAAAATAGTTAGATTTTTATTTCTACATTTAGTTTAGATTTTTATTCTTGCAAGTGCATTTATTTCTGCAAGTGTGTTTGCTTTCATGTTGCATGTTTGCTTTTAGTCATGTGTTTCTTTTCAAAGTTGTGTCAGTCCTGGGGGGTAAGGTGTACTTGAGATTTTCTCTCAAGATTTTTACTAACCACTCTTTGGTTTTGATTTCAAGAAGAGGTATTTCTTTGTCAAAACATTTGGATGATTATGTGTCTTGTACCAACTGAGCAACCAACGTTTCTTGTGGAAATAGGGGATTTTCAGTCTAGAGATCAGGAGTCCAGACCAACAAGTTTTCAACACTTCAAAAATTTAAAAGTTTGATTATTTTAGGTGTTGTTGAATCAGAGTCAAAGATGATGAGGGATGATGCAAACTTCAACTAGTTCAAATAGGAGGGGTCTCCTCGAAAGGTTGCTAAGGTCATTGTTTAGCGTGAGAGTTTTTAAAAGTTCTAAAAGAGGAATGCAATGGATGTTCACAAGAGATTGAATCCAAGAAGTGAAAATGATGTCCTAACTACACAGTCTAAGTGTAGTCAAGATATAGAAAAAAGAGAAAAAAAGAAAAAGGAAAAAAGAAAATAAAAGAGAAAAATACAGTGTTAAGACTGAAGGATTCCAAAGATTTGAATGGCAAAAGATACGTTCTCAAAACCAAGTATCTTGTATCAAAAACATTGCTTCATACAAACTACATGGAGTGATTATTCAAATTTTCTAGCAAGCTAAAAGAATGTGGCATCTCACCAAGAGCCCTCAAATTAATTCTATCATCTGATCAAGCAAGTGATCGATGAATAGCCTTCATGGAGATTCTGAATGAATGAGCCAGGAGGAGTGGAAGATTGTTTTGAGTTGTGAAAAAACTTTGATAGACTGCATCTTGAGATGTTAAAAGGAATGAATACACATGCACACATTGAGCTTGAAGGTTTCAAATTCTGAGATATTGATTGTAAAGTCATCAAAAAGACACTCGAGATGTTCAAAGTTTGGTGGGTGTTTGACATATGTTGGAAGAATATTTGCTGATGAAGAAATGTCTTGGTCATTTCTTCCTTTTTTGGGGGCTATTTTTTGTGGTCTCACAACACACACCCCATTCCTCACGAGGAATGGGGACCCCCTACTTTTTTCATGCTCCCAAACTCACAATTTAGGAATCGAGAAAGTATTAGAGTTAAAATGTTAGAGTACAAAAAAAACTAAAAAAAAACTTAAAAATTAGAAAAGGACAAAATATCAAAAAATTGAAAAAATATGAAATTTTTAAAATAAAAGTTCAAAAAAATCGTGTCACACATAATGCATGTGCGTGCAGGCAAAGAGCGTACCATGCACCGATGTGACCATGCTGAAGCGTGTTGTGCACCCCATTCAATGGAGGGGGTTATAAAACCCCCCTCCCTTCATTTCTTTTTACTCACACATTTCCTTCATTGAGTTTTGTTTCCTTTGTGCACTTAAGGTAACACATCAAAACCTTGCCTCCTCTACTATTTTACACGTGGGCCCTTTGGTGCCATGACGCTTTGGTGCTACATGCGCTATGCACCCCACCATAAGCAATAACACCTTCTTCTACACTACCCATGGTGCCGTGTACTGTCCACATGGTGACATACACTCCTTACTTCCACGGTGCCGCACACTTCTCACATGGCACCATGCACCCTCGTCCCCCTACTAATGATGTTGCGCACCCCCACATTGGTGTTGAAGCACCCTCGATCACTCTACTAACAATGCTATGCACCTCACTTTGGTGCCGCATGTCCATGGCCCACTATGGCACTACATGGCCTCATCCACTTCGGTGCCATGCACCATAAAGTGATGCCACTGTGCACTCTTTCTCACAATGGTTCCACATGAACTCTAAAAATGTGTGCCATGTGCCCTTCAATGCCACGTGCTTGCTTTCAAACCCGCTTTCACACCCATGCGCATATCACACATTTTTTTGTTCTCCATCTTGCTTTAATATAAAAGTTCAAAAAAAAAATATAAGATTTTTTTTTTTAAAATAAAAGAATTAAAAAAATAATAAAAAAATAAAAAATAAAAATAAAATAGTAATAATAGAGATGAAATAAATCAAAAGGGACTTTAAATTTTTTTTATTTTATATTATCTAACACTCATTTAGACATTAATTAAACTTTGCACTTAGTTTTTATCTGTCAACTGATTAATGATTTTCTCATGACATGTAGGTGATCAAATGACATCAAATTCTAGGGCATTCCCTCGAAGTCAAGATTTCATGATGACCATGCAGAAATCAGGGATACTAATGTAGGGCACACAAACTTGGGGGAATTCTTAAGAATTTCCAACAAGCCCACTAAGAGATCTGCATTAGTCTCCTCATTGATTCATTTCAGGTTGGTGAACGCAACGTCACATCCTATGTTAGTAAAATCACCTAAACTAATCATGGCCCTGGCATAGCATTTTGTTCCTAAAGAAAGGGTTGTCAAGAGCATTATAGGAGAGGTGGTGTTGGACCTATGACCAAACAATATTGAGAGGGTCTTCCATCTCCCAAGAGTAGAGTAGTTCATTAGACTCTCACGTGAAGTGGTAGAGAGATGGTATAGGGAGCACTAGTAGGAGGTGATAGACATAATACAATCTTCTTATCTTATTGAGAAGCCTCTGAGGGGAAAGATAACAGGAAAAATGGATATGACCCAAAGATACATGAAGGAGGATATTGGTTACTCCATCATTCTCTTGAGTAGAGTTATGGGCTTACCTACAATAGGTCACCTCAACACCTTTATGGTCAACTTCATTGAGACCATCATAGCAACAAAGATACCACTAGACTAGGCCACCACACTAAGTGAAAAATTGTGTGAACAATTGAGGATGGTGAAGGATAAGAAGAAGTTTTACACGACTTCTTACAGGGTATACTTTCTTGTAGCAAGGGCAAAAAAATATCCTAGTTTGTATAGGAGAGGCAATATGTAGGATCTTAATGCTTGGCCATACATAGTCTACCCTCAGCTGATGAAGATGAAGAAGCTCTTAGCATAGAGCAAAGAATATAGGATCATGAATAATGCATTTATCTTTGTGATCATTCAATTCACTAAGGGAGACTATGGGAAGAGGTTATTTGATGAAGCCCAAGCACAAATCATAGTTCTCGGAGCCTACTTCATTGAGTTCAAAATGTTCACATATATTTGGGTAGTTGGTACCTCCATCAATCCTAAGAAGCTCCCAAGATACCCAAGTGACAAATTGGTGCTATTGGAGATTGCCTAACAAATTGATTTGGTCCATGAGAAGATAAAGAGACAACAGAGACCTTGCTAGGCATGGCCCTTGGTCATTGGACCTTATCAAATGAAGTAGAAGTAGGATATTATATCCTTAAAATGGAAGTGGGAGAAATTTCCCCTTAAAGAATAAAACTCTCCTTAGCCCTATTTTGACAATGTTGGGAGAGTGGAGAGTCTAGCAGGAAAGGACTTCCATCATGAGGATGCTGTTGAAGATCACTAGATGAATGCCACAAATGAGTATGATGTCTGCATTAGGGACTATTGTAGGATGAATTTGTATCTAGTAGAAAAGGCTCTCCAGCTAAAAATCTTGGAGGAAATAAGACAACAAGATTCTAAGGAGCTATTGGACCCCCTATTTAACATAGACAAATTTTTTGAAAGACCCATTATGAATGCCGAGGTTGATAGGGAGGAGGCCAATGATATTAATCATCAAGCGAGGCATGTCATCAGAATGATGAAGGATTGGATCAAGAAACCTTTTCCACTTGATCCAATTCTTGATGCAGTGATCTTCCATGCACATGCCTACCTAGAAATAGGTAGAGGGAAGAAAGTAACAATTCCTACCTTTGTAGCCTAGTCTCCTATCAGGCCAGAGATGGTATACCAACTTGATCACCTTGTTGGATATTATCAACCTCCTAAAAGGAAAGGAAAGAATAAAAGAAAGAGGACCTCTCCTCAGAGGATTCATGTAGAATAAGCTAAAGAACAGGTGCTTCCCCAACAACAAGAACAAAGTAGGATGAGCTAAAGTTACATCCCATTGTGTCCAGCCAACCATTAGAGGGAGAGATTCCATAAGCTTCCATTCCTCTTATGCAAGGAGAGCTAGCTTCTCCTTATGTCCAAAAGAAACATCATAAAAGGATTAAGATCCGAATGAAAAAGAGGCAAATGATCAACAAAAGATTGGGGCCTTCCCCATTTGTTCCTGAAAGTATTTTTAAAGGAGATGAAGAGGAAGAAGAAGAAGAATTAGAAGAGGAAGAGGAAGAAGTGCCCCTATAGGGAAGAACTCAGCTAGCAAGAGCTACAAAATTATAAAGGAGAAAGAGTGCCACAGGTACCTTTCCATCCACCGAAGCAGAACCCTTAGAACTCTCTTCCTTGGAAGATGAAGTACAATAGTGGGTGGATGAGAAAAGTAAAGAGGGTGATGACATTTTTTCAATGTCAAATTTTTATTTTATGCTTGTTGGTACATAGTTGATTAGGGATAAGATCAGGGACACCCCTACAGGTGAACCTCAATAAGAAGACTGGATGCAAATATTGCTAGATACATAGGGTTCTTATCTTACTCCTCCATCTCCACGATGAGTTACAGTGGTAGAATAGGGCTCGGTGACTCCTCCACCTCAGAGTTTGGAAGAAGAGCAGGTTTAGAAGGAACCATCACAAGAAGAGGAACCAAAACAAATGATGACTGATAAAGTGTTGAAGGAGAGACAAATAGTACAATATTCTCAATCACCTTCCCAAGACACCAAGGTTTAGGCTATAGGGTCTACTAAGACTAAGGCTATAGAAGAAGATCCCTCCTAATAGGATACAAGTTCAAGTAGGAGCGATAGAGGGAAGGAAGTTGCAGAACATATTCCTTCATCATCAAGAGCCAGGTCCTTAGTAGGATGCATCCCTAGATGGATCTAAAAGGAAATAATGAGGAGTACTAAGCCTCAATTTTTTTTTTCAAAAGAAGACATTTGTAACATTGCAAATATTTTGAATAAACCCGAGTCTCCATCACACAAGGCAATGCCATTGGATATTATCACCAGCCTAAGGAACTAGGAACTGTTTGCACAAGTGGCTCTCCCTCTTGAAGGCACAAATGCAGAAGGTCTTGGTCTTGAGGATTATGAATTGAAGGATGTTATGTTAGGGAGGCCTACATAGTATTTAGCCCAATTAATGATGACTCTGGGAGTCAAAGAGGTCCTTAAGCATATGGAACAGGATGAGGCCAAAATCTAAGCACTTTGAATGCATGTTGAGATCCTAAAGGGATATCTATCCAAAGTAGTTGATCCTCTAGATCTTGAGCACCCTGAGAAAACCTTGAACACTGTACTTAGAGAAGGGGGAGGTGTACAACTTGATCCATTTTTGAAGGATTTTTAGGAGTGGCAAGAAAGTTTTGGGGAGAAAGGTGTTATGATCATCACAAGGAATTTGAAGTTACTGCATGCTATGTAGGAGAATGTGAATAAAATCATAGCAATTTTGAAGCAGGACTTCAATATTATGGATGAAGTATAGGCCTAGAGTAAGGATTTACAAACTTTGCAAGCTATAAAAGGCCAAATATATAGGGTTTTGATTGATGTATACATCAGAGAAGAATTACATATGATTGATGATTGGATAGAAAAGATAACAGATAGCGATAAAGTAATGGGAACATTACATGAGGAGATTTATCAGCTCAAGGACCAAGCTTGAGAGAAAATTTCGGAAGTAGATAAACACTACAATGATGCATGCTTGGATATTTTTGAAGATGAGGAACAAGAAAAGTATGTTAGAGAGAAAATAGTGGAGAATTTCAAGAAGATATTTGTGGAGGTTGCTAATGACAAGGACATTCGACAAACTTTTAGGATAGAAGAAGCCTTGTTAGAATTGTATACCAAACTCAGGGATTTTGCTAACACCTAGATTGAGATAGACAATTATAGATAGAAGGTAAAAGATAAATATGAGGCTTTAGATCTTTGGGATGTGGCTAAGATTACTAAGATGATAGAGAAATTCAAGGAAAACATCCAAACATAGCTTTGGGATGAAGAAGAACAAAACCTAGATGTTAGAATTTCAATTTTGACACTTAGTAAAATTTTGAGATTTTGACCCCATCGAGGTGTGTAGGTCCATAGGTATGCATGTCCATAGCTCTACATTTTAGAGGTGCACTGAAAATTAAATGCTAGTTCCTAAAATAACACTTTCCATGCATCAGAAATGCATTCTGACTGTAGTTTAACTTCAACACACACCTAGTAAAGAACCATCTTCTATTTTTGCCACCTCCAGATGCTCCTACTTTGACTAAAGGCTTCCTCCTATTTCTTCTTGCATATTTTCTTTATTTTTGACATGTAAAGGGCTAGTGCATCTAATTAATGAATAAAGTATTGATGGAGTCCCTCTAAGCACCAGATTAACTATTAGATTATATATATTTAGTTTGTTTCAATGCTTTAAAAGCATTTTATTGCATGAAGATATCTCTCACTCTCAACACAAATTGAGGAGATGATTTCTTATAAATACCCCATTGTAATATGTGTCAAAGGCTGCCATTATTATGCAATAAAATTATGCTTTTGGTGCTCACATTTAGAGTGTAGTGATTCGTGCTTGAATGTGTCATTGTTTTGTGAATTTTGTTCATGGAATTATGATTGAGCCAAAGGCTTATTTTGTTGTTTTTAGTTGTGTGATCTTTTAGTTCTAGTGTTTGCTACAGATTTATGAATTTTGCTGACATATCTAGCTTGAGAAGAGATCATCAAATTATGTCTACACAGCTTTTCATCTCACATGAGCACACTTTCTGTGGCCTTGTGAATTGATGAAAGTTGAAATATCATATGATTGTTAAAGTTTCTCACCGACCATTGCATCAGTGGAATCTAGGAATTGCTGCTCCTATTTTCATTGATTTCCTACCAATTTATTCGAAAGCTTAACTCATAGTATGTTGTTTTCTATAGCTTATGTATATTAGGTTTTCAATTTCATGTTATTTTCTTTCAGCTTCTTTATTTTCTTTGCTAACCCCTTGTTAGAATAGGAACTCATTTTAGTTGCATTGTTAAATTACATTTATTGAAAAACAAAAAATACAAAAAAAATTGTTCTTTTGTGTGTTATTTTGAGATAACAAACAGATTTTGCTTCATTCTAAGATTAAAATACAACCAGAAAAATCCTCCTCATGAACAATCACATTTATCTTCAACTAAGCAGATTTTGGTACGTCGCAAGACAAATACAAAACCTTAGAGTTGATCCAAAAGATTAGCTTTTTGGGAGAGGAATTTTGTGAAGGATTCTTGCCGTTGGCCTCGTGAAAAATGACTACCCAACACAAATCAAATTAAAACAAAGTTCAAATTTTCTCCTAGTCCTAAGGTCATATTTCATCCATCATCAAATCTTTCATCACTCTTTGTTTAAGTTCCATGGATACAAATTGGCTCAATCAAATGGTTGAAGATCTTAAAAGGAAATTTGGAGTTATACCTCCCATTTAGCCTACATATCAAATCACTCCTCAAAAATTCATATGCAATTCTAATCCATCTCACATTTTCTATTCTTCCTCTATCTTTGACAAGGGAAATCCACCTCATTATCCTTCAAGCACATACAATTTTATTCATAGCCCACACAATTCCTCAAAACATAAATGTTATTGCCAAAGAAATTGAGGAACTGAAGAATTCCATCTTGAGCCTAGAAAATCAAAAGGAAAAGTCCACCTTCCATGACACATGTCCTCTTCCCCCATGTTTTGAAGATCATAACCCTCATGTCCCATCCAACTCAAATCTTTCATGTAATTCCCTATACTTCCAGCTTAATGTCCAAAACCATCATCCCAATCCCATACCCATGCCTCAACCTTCAACCAATCCTAATCCTCCAAAATCAACATCGACACCTTGAAATAAGTATGTCTTTATTCCATAATCATTGGTAGAAAGCTTGTCTAAATACAAAACTAAAAATGAAGTGATCTAATCACCCAAAGTCACACATCCAATGCCATTTAAGGAGCTTGTTCCAAAGCATGTCATTATAGATTCCTCTTCTCCTCTAGATCCAAGCATTTCTCCATCCATTATTCCCTTATCCCTCAAGATCCATTTATCCCTCTTAGTCCATCTCATGATGCCCTTACTAATCAAGATCAAGACATTCCATGTACCGTGCACATTACTAATTCCATTCCATCTCAAGATTTAACATCCATAGATTATCCACTTTATTAATATTCTCCACTAATACTCCTCCATGTCAAGATCAAAATGTTCCATCTCATAATTCCATTCCATGCACTCCATTATAAGTGCTGATAGATAAAATTTGTGACACTTAGGCAATTTTCTAAGTCTTCAACCCAAAAACATATCCTTAAGATCTTCTCACTTTATCCTGATAAATTTTTTCCAAAAATGATAACTACATAGTATGTAACCTAGCTAAATTGACATAGTAATTGAGCCTATGAGTATGATTCAAGGTAGTAGTGTTACTATTCTATTTGATTTAGGAGCTACAAATTCCTTTATATCTCTATTTGTAGTGGAGCATTGTGGGATAGTGGAAGTTAGCCTTAGAAGCTAGGGTTTCATTTAATTCCTTGGTTTGTGGTTGTCAAATTCATATTGGGGACATGATCATTATGTTTGACCTATGATTTACCCCTATAGGTTTTTATAATGTAGTTCTTGGCATGGATTGACTATGTGCCCACATTTTCAAGATGGATTGTTGATAGAAGAGGGTTGAGTATATAGATGAGCATGAATCTCCTATGTTGATATTAGAATATTAGAATAACCAATATTCATTGCCATAGTTAGTTAGAATCAATAGGTAAAATAATTAAGCTTTACATGCCAAAATAAGAAAATCCTTTGGTAGTCAACCTAGCTCGGTATAAACTAATTTTGGAGTGATTTCCTCTATTAATTAATAAGAGCTTGGTTAACACTACGAACTTCCAAAATTCATTTGGTAATCGAGTGAACTTGGTTAAGACTCACTTGGTTCAATTTTCCTTTGTTAGCCAAGTAAGCTTGGTTAACACTCATTTCTGCATAAATTCCTTTGATGCTCGAGTGAGATCGATAGATACTACCTTTTGTATAGAAAAGACTTAGTAACACTCAATAAATAAGATGAACTGTCTTCATTGACCAAGTGAGATTGACATGTACTGACTATCAATTGATATAACATTTGTGTAACATCAAAGACAACACACAATTAATCAATTGTATCCAACAGAGACCTATATCTCTTCACATGATTCTTGCTATGCATCTTAAGAGATATTTGTTATTCACTTTCACCATTAGTGATAGAGAGGAGGATGCAGAGAGGGATCTTTCTCTCAATAATTTCCTATCTTGTAGGAGTTTGTAGATGTTTTCCCCTTAGAACTTCTAGGTATTCCATTAGCTAGGGTAGTTAATTTCTATATAGACCTTATGCAAGGAGATTAACATATCTAGAAAACCCTACAAGATGACTAAATGTAAGCTCAAAAAGCTCAAGGTTTTGTTAGAGGAGCTCTTGGAGAAAGGGCACATTCATTCTAGTGTGTCACCATGGGGAGAACCAATGATCTTCATGAAGAAGGATGGGGCACTTAGATTTTGCATTGATTATCGATAGCTAAATAAAGTAACTATTAAGAATTGATACTCATTTTCTAGGATAAATGAATTATTTGATCAACTAAAGGGTGCTCAAGTATTATTGAAGATAGATTTGAAGTTGAGGGAGAACCAGTTATATACTAACTTATCAATGTGTGCTTACTTTAGACATGGGGTACATTACTTGGGTCATGTTATATTGGGTGATGGATCTTAGTGGACTTGTTAAAGACTAAAGCCATTATGGATTGACCAACACCCACTAATGTTAGAGAGATTAGGAGTTTCATGGGGTTAGCAAGATATTAGAAGTCATTTTTTAGAGGATTCTTTGGTGCAACATGTCCCATCACATTCCTTCAGAGAAAGGGAAATAAGTTTGTGTGGACAGAGAAGTATGAGAGATTTCTAGGAGCTCAAGAGAGCACAAAATATTGCATCTATTTTTGCAATGTTATATCCTTCAATAGATTTTGTGGTATGCACAGATGCTTTATTGGATGGGATAGGAGTAGTTCTTATGCAGAATGGTTGAGCCAAAACTTACGAGTGTAGGAAGCTAAAGAATTATGAGTTCAATTACCCTACTCATGACCTAAATATCACATTAGTAGTTCATTCTTTAGTGAGATAGTGCCACCTTTACATATTTGAGAATCATTTAGATCATTAGAGGTTGCAGTATATATTCACACAATAGAACCTTAATGCTAGGCATAGGAGATGGCTGGAGTTCTATGCGAGTAAAATTTTGATGTACATTACATCAAGGTTAAGGAGAATGTAGTTGTAGATGCCTTAAGTAGGAGGTGACATGAGATTTCATCTATTACCATGGGTACAAGCTTGAGGGAGCACATTTTGTACCATTTCCTAGAGGATAGATTTTATAGAGAATTATCAGTTTGTCCATTCTTAGATACCCCTTGAGGGAATATTTTCTCATTATTTTTTTGAGTCAAATGGACTATGAGGTCATAGGGGAAACATCTATGTACCCTCTATTAGTGACTTTCTTGAGTTCATTATTTTAGAGGTTTACAGAGAACCTTATGTAGCACATCCTAGAGTGAAGAAGTTACATGCCAATTTGAGATATTTATATCATTGACTAGGCATGAGATTAAAAATTGCCAATATTGTTGCTAGAAGCTTAGAGTGTTAGAGGGTGAAGGTGGAATGTAAACATCTAGGTGGAATTCTACAGCCACATAAGATACTCAAGTGGAAGTGGGACACTATTTATATGGACTTCATTATTGGCCTCCAAATGCCTTCTCATTACCATGATCTCATCATGGTGATAATTCACATGTTGATCAAAGTCACTCATGTCTCACCTATTTGTACCACCTTTATAGCACCAATAGTTGTAGATGTGTTCTTGCAAGACATTGTAAGACTTCATGTAATTCTTCATAAGATCATCTTAGATAAAGACTCCTTGTTTACATCATCCTTTTGGAGGGAGTTACAGGTAGAATTGGGTACTAGATTCAATTTTAGTACAACATATCACCCTCATAAAGATGGATAGATAGAGAGTGTAAATCAAGTATTGGAGGATATATGTATGTGATGGACCATCAGGTCAAGAGCGAAGAGTACTTGCATCTAGTTGAGTTTCCTAGAATAATGAAAATCATTCTTCTATAGGTAGGCCACCCTATCAGGATTTATATGGTAAAACCTACAAGACACCACTAAGTTGAGAAAAGATGAAAGCTATGGTATGTATTGTACCTCAACTAATTAGGGGAATGGAGTAGCAGGTGGTCTTGATTAAACAATGCCCTAAAGCTTAGGATAGGTAAAAGAAGTACACAAATGTAGAGAGGTATTAAGACTATATCATTGGAGACAAAGTATTTTTGAGAGTGCATATGCAAAAAGGTTTGACCTATTATAGAAAAGATTCTAAGTCTAGGCCTCATTTTGTTGGACCCTTTGAGATTTTGAAGCAGATAGGACTAGTTTCTTATTGTCTAGCCCTATCACCTAGCCTATCATGCATCCACAATGTATTTCATATTTCTATTTTGTAGAAGTATATTTATGATGAGTCTCAAATTATAGATTGGGATGCCTTGTAGGTGGAGTTAGAAAAGCATCTAGTGTTGGAGCCCATTCACTTTTTGGCTTGATAGACCCTTGCACTTTGAGGCAGAGAGTTGGACTAGGTTAGGGTCTATTGGGATTGTTATGATAAGGTCATGGCTTGATGGAAGGATGCAACACATATGAGATCATAGTTCCCATGTATTTTTAATGAACTCTAGGAGGAGGTTCATGCCTAGGGGAAGAGGATGTGAGGCCTCACCCTGACCCATCATAGTATAGATGATATACACATTTTGATATCCATGATTCAATGTTTCAATACACTTTTGACTAATTAGACATTGATTCATATAATTGATGCCATGCGGTGATTACCTTATTATGTTTTACTCATGATGCTTTGATGAAATTACATATGTATGCTTTTAGATAGCCATTTTGGAAATATAAAGGGAATCAAGATTAGATCCAGTGGGATTAGATGAATTTTGGTTACAAGTTTAAGAATTGAATTGAATTGGTTACAAGTTAAATTGATATATCTATAAATGTGATTTTTCCTAGAGATACTGATATTTAAATTGAGTGTACAAAGAATTTACTATGGTACTTGCTTTCACAAAAGTTTTCACCCTTGTACAAAGTTTTTACCTAAGGAAAACCTTGTGAAACATGGAAACAACCTCCAAGCTATGGGACTTGAACTATGATGTTGAGTCTTTGGAGAAGACTGACTTACTTTGCTATTAGGGTGAACCTAACTATAATTGGAGAGGAAAAGGGAGAAATAATTCATAGAAGAAAACTACCTAGTCTATTCTAAGGAGGTGATGCACCAAAATAGAGTGTTTGACCTTATCTCTTCCAAAGGATGCATAGTTAACCAACTATAATCTCAAATAAGACATGTTCAGACCTCTCTTAATCTAGCAACCACACATGTAGATTAGACAAAAAAAGAATGCTATCGGAAGAAACTTCACTTAATATCATTCAAATGCTAGAAATAGATAAAATCATATAGTTGCAAAAATATAGACAAGAACATTAACCAGAGGCAAAGAAGTCTTGCATAGTGTGTTAATGGATGAAAGAGACTTAATAGAGAATTACAATGGCCTAGAGGCACATGAAATTACAATAGCAAGTATGGGACATTATGCTAGAGAATCAAATGAAGATCAACCCTTACAAAGATTGCAAAATCTGCCTTTATAGCTCAGGCATAACTAAGATATCTTCTCCTAGAAACTAAGCTCAACCACTTCCATTAAGTGCCTTAGAGAACAAAAAAGATGATATAAACAAAAGATTAGATCGAGTACACTTGTAGAGACATGAAAATCATGGAAACCTTGACTGGAGAAAACCTTGAAGTGATGGAAACAACACCAATCAATGCTAGAAACCTCAAAATAGGCAATCAGGTGGTGGAAGGGATACCCTTGCATCATTCATAGTACAAAAATAAATAGAGTGGTTGGGATTGATTAGAAGATTGAATAATGTGAGAAAACCCTATCTTTCTTTATTCTTGGCTTATGAATTAGTAAAGTCAACAAGTCAATCCAGTCACACAACTGGAATAAGCCATGTGGGCCAATCGTGTTATCTCTTTTTGCCACCTCATGGAGTCTTCACGTGTTTGATCACTTTAACCAACTAATCATGCCACCCTTTCAACTTAACTATGACAGCTTACAATACTATCAACCCTAACTATGATGCCAATGTAAATATGCCTTCCTTTCAAACTGGGCCTGCTGGGACATGTGGTCATTTATCACTTTCTCACATTGTCTAAAGATCAAGTACATCCATAATGTGAGAAAGTGATGATATTTGATCATCAAATGATCAATGATCATGAGAGACCCTTGTTATCATGTCACTTTTCCCTTTACATTTTTAGGCCTAGTGGACATTCAACATCCACCTCATCAAACTCCTGACCAATCAAAGACCACTGACTGGCCACGCTACTTTGTCATATCCATCCTATTTTAACAAGTCTTACTTTTTTGGCCCACTAAGGGGAATGGCATCATGATTTATAGATGGTAGAAAGTCTCTTTCTTGCATTATACAATATTTTGACAATTTTCAAAATGCAGGGAAGCACCAATCATTGATTTTGGAAGATTTGATAGCAAATAAAATACAAGCCCATAAGATTAAAAGTGTAGCTATAAAATATAACATAAGGTATTTTCATGCCCCATTTATTTAAATTTTCAAATATGTGAACATTGCTACATTTGAATTCAAATATGGAAATTTTGGTAGGAAAGCAAAAATGACCAAAAATTAGGCGACTTAGGGGGAGCAAGCTAACTATGCATAAACCAGTATCTTGCACATCCATTGGGAAAAAAAGTCATAGAAATCATGAAGATCTTCCCAAAAAACCCTAAAATCCTAGAAAACATGCCTAGTAACCTCAAAACTACCTCTCTATAATTGTAACTAGGAACTGAAACTCCTTTACAACCTCTACAAAAAACACATGTGCTCTTGCACTTCTTGGAAAATAGGAAACAACAGGAAGAAAACTAAACTACTTATGTACATGAAACATTCATCTTTCATCAGAAGTAGGATAGAAGTAGGACTTAAGATATATTCTATTAACTGGAATAGGCATAATTTCACCGCTAGGCCTACTTAACTAAAAAGAATTGACTTGCTTGCAACTGATAACCACATAGGGACAACTCCATAGTGCATCAAATTTTGAGCACCTCCCTAGTTTTTCCCTATTTGCATCCCATTTTAGTACAAGGTCACCTTCTTTGAAAATCCTGAACTCAGCCTTCCTATAGAAACTTCTCTTGACTTGATGTTGATGTGTTTCCAAGGTCTGTATGGCCTAATTTCTTTTCTCCTTTAGCTACATTAGTTCTACTATTCTTACTATCACAACATCACTTTCCATTAGCTCTAACTAATGAGCTAGTTCTAGAAATGGGACTTCTAATGAGATTGGAAGCTTTGCTTCCTTTCCATATACCAACATAAAGAGTGAATTTCCAATTTCCCTCTTAGGTGTTATTCTATCATTCCATAGTGATATCTTCAAATTTTGATGCCAACACCTTTGGTTATCCTCTATAGTACTTTTCATAACCCTAATTAGCTTCTTTTTAGATGACTCAACCAATCCATTACCTTGAGGATAGTAGTTTAAGGATGTGCTCAACTAGATATTATGATCAACTACCGATGCAAAAATCTAAGCTCCTATAAAATATTTTGCATTGTCTAAAATAATGGTTGAAGGGGCACCAAACTTGGTCATAATTGCATCAAGTCCATAATTGAAGATTATGTGGCATTCTTCAATGCGACTACCTCTATCCATCTAGTGAAGTAATCTATAGTAGCTAGGATCCATTTATTACGAGAACTACAAGGAGGATTTATAGGGCCTATCAAATCCAATCCCCATTGAGCAAAAGGCTAATCCACCTAAATAGGGTGAAGTGGAAGAGCTGCAAGCCTCTACTTATCAGAAAAGAAAGCACATTTTTCACACCTTCTCACATACCTATTACAATCATGGAACAATGATGACCAGTAGTAACCAACTCTCATGATCTTCATTATAGTTGTCCTTGCTGAAAAGTGGCCACCATTAGGACCATCATGTAATTCTTCAATCATTCTTTGATTTTGGTCTATACCAATGCATCTCAATAGGGCTACATTGAAATCCCTCCTAAAAAGGGTACCATCAAAAATGGTATGAGGAATTGAATGCAATCTAAATTATCTTCTTTTTGCCCTATCCAATCCTTGAGAATATCCATTACCTGAAAAGAAGCTCATCATGTCATCCATCCAATTCCTTGGATTCTCATTTCCAACCTCTCATTTTTCTATCAATATCATAGCAACTTCCTTATCTAATTCCTAAGATGAGATCATCTTCTTGCATAATCCTTTCCCTCTTAACAATTTGGAAATTTTAATGTCCATATCATACTCCATCACCTTGGTGATCCAATCTACTCTTTTCTCACTAATTTCCTTGCTCATAATAATGTCCTTCACACTTGCATGAGGAATTATCAAATGGATCTTGTTATGAGATAGAAGGTGTCTAAATTTCTTCAAAGGTCTTATGACTACAAGGGCTTGCTTCTCCACATAACTATACTTGTCTTCATACTCTTTAAGCCCTTCACTAAAGAAAGCAATAGGTTGCTCTTCATTTTTATTATTTTATTGAATCAAGATACCAAAAATGCTTGACTCACCTCTTAAGGTATAAAGAATGAAATCCTTAGTAACATTGGGGTTGATAAGGGTAGGAGGTGAAGCTATGGCTACCTTGATCTCTTCAAAACTTGTCTTCCCTTCTTTTGAATATGAAAAGACCATGTTTTTCTTAAGCATAGTTGTAATAGGTTTCACCATGGTAGCAAGATTAGGGATAAATCTCCTCACAAAATTTATTCTACCAAGAAAACTTTGTAGCCCTTTCTTATGACTAGGAAGAGAGAAATTATTGCCTTTTTTTCTCTCTAGATCAATGGTTAGAGCATCCTTAGATACAATGTGTCCTAAAAAATTTCCCTAATTAGTGGAAAAGAAACTTTCTTGGATTTAGGGATACTCTATACTCTCTACATCTTATGAATACTTGTCTAAGATGGCCAAAATGATCTACTACATTCTTTGAATACACTATGATATCATTAAGGTATACCAACACAAACCTTTCAATCATGTTCTTGAAGGCCATGTACATTTCCTTTTGAAATGTGGGACCTGCATTAGTTAGCCCAAATGACATCCTAGTATAAGCATAGTTGCCCTACTTTGTGGTAAATGTAGTCTCATATCTATCTGACTCCTTGACCAACACTTGATTATAACCAGAGAATTCATCCAAGAAAGAGAACCTCTCTGAACCACTAACCTTGGATAGGATATGCTCCATGGAAGGAAGGGGATGATGATCCTTAAGGGAGGTCTGGTTAAGGTCCCTAAAGCCACACACAGTCTGATATCTCCATTCTTCTTCCTAATAGGGACATGGTTTTCTACCTGTGATGAGTGCTTGATAGTGAAAATTTTATTAGCCTCAATAAAATGAGATAGCTCTTTTCTCATTAAGGGTTCAATTTTAGGATTCACTAACCTTTGTTTCTACCTTACAAGTTTGATATTATCAATTCAATCTATGGTATGCTAAAAGAAACTTGGGTTAGAACCCTTCAAATTATCAGATGTCCAAGAAAATACATTATTAAATTCTTTACATAGATGAATGAAATTCTCTTGCTTAGTTTTAGTACATACCTTCCCCATGTTTAAGGAATTTCCATTAGCAATCATGACTAGTATATGATCATCCTTTCTTGTAGTGAGGTTCATGCCTCTATCTCTTTCTTGGTCATCAGGATTGATGACACTCTCTAAGTTAATGAGACCCTTAGGTAACTTGTTGGAACTAAGATTGATGATCTAATCCCCATATTGGTCATGTAACCTAGATTGATTCCTATCTAAAAATTCTACTTCAGTCTATAGGAAGCTCACAATTTGTGCATAAGCTTCAAACACTTGCCAATTTACATTGTTATTAGGCACAATATGCTGAATCATTTCTCTAATTTTCTTCTTCTTCCCCTCCTCAAGATTCCTTGGCACATCATAAGATGCACCAACTACTGCAAGTCTATCAATATGTCTATTATCTCTCCTAGGAATGCTTTGAATATTAAATGAATTGAAACCTTCAAGAAAATTCCACGCTCTATGTTTATAAGACTTTAGCAAGAAATTCTTGTGACATTTTGATTTCTCACCTGATTGATGATCAACTTACTATCTCTATATACACTTAAGGCTTGAATTCATCTCTTTTGAGAAAGTAGGAGCACCTGAATTAATGCCTCATACTTGACCACATTATTGGTACAATTGAATTGAAGACTAAATGAGAAGTAGTAACTTTCAAATGTAGGAGTAATCAACATCACACTAGCCCCTGATCCATTCTTATTCCTTGACCCATCAAAGTACATGCTCCATACCCCACTTGTATCTTCTTTGATCTTCATAAAGTTAGGGACAAGAGCATCCTTTTCTAATATGCAATAAGTACCAAGGTTTGTTTCTAGGGTTTCTAATATAGGATCAAATTAGTATACATTAGCCCATTCATCTAAGAGAAAATTAGGTGTCTCTACTAGGGAGGTAGCAAGATCATTTACTATATCATTTTCATCCATCGCTAAGATAGTACAATTCATATTGATGAGGTTAGGAGTGTGGGGCTCAATATGAATGAGGGCTAAAGGATTTTCTTTGATTGAAGCTTTAGTTCCATATCTTGTTCTTAAAAATATGTATGACCAATCAAAAGATATTTAGCCACCTATTTGGGCAGTGAAATCTTTTGAGAGACAAATGGAAAAGTGTGGCTTAACCTCAGTAATTGATATGTCTTGAACTATAGTACAACTAGGGCATGCATGTGGATCCATCTCAATATTCCTAAGGATTCCTATAGTCTTAATAGTACTACCATCTAATTGCAATATATCCCTAACAAAGGGCTCATATTTTATTTCTAGGAGATCAACTACACACTTAAGCATTACTAAACTACTAGCCCTTGAATCAATCTTGCAATTATGGACTAGTTTATCCCCTATAATCAAAGAAACATAAAATGGAGTAGGTTTAACCTTCTTACTTGTTTCTACCTCCCTTGATGGCTGTACTAGACTTGTGGCACTCTCCATCCTAGATGGCTGATCCTTTGGTTCAATGTTCTCCAATTCTTGCTACAACAACCTCTTTTGCATAGATATAGTAGCAACAACGTCCCATATTGAGATATTCACATTTGTCTTCTTAATTTGATCTAGCACATTGAATGATGCATTCGGTATAGAAGCCTTGGGATCTACACATGTAAGAGGTGGAGATGGAATAACTTGAGGGCCATTCACATCTCTTTTGATACTATCCTATCTTTGTTGTTGAGGAGCATTAGACTAATCATTTTCTACTTGTACATGAGGTATTGCATTTGATGTTGAGGCTTGATTGGGAGGAGGAGGGCTAGCATCTTGAATAGCTCTTCTTTTTCTCCTAGTATTGTGAGTAATGGAATCCTAGTTTACATTACAATGTTCCTCCAATTGATGATTCATGAAGAAGTAATCACCTTGTCTTTGCACACATGAGGCATCTATGGGTTGGCTCTCATTATATGATTGCCCTATTGTAGGATCTTCAGTGGTCAAAGCCAAATAAGATTCAAAATTTTGACACATAAAATAAGCATAGGAGTAATTACAGGCAAGGAAAAAATCTTGATCTTGAGCCATGTTTTTTTGAGGGACTAGAGCCCTACTCTGATTTGTACCTAAAGTAGAAGCATGGCCATTCTGTCTATTCTAATCAAAAGAATTGTTACCATGATTTTGATTTGGAGACCTACCATTGTTCAAAGTTTGATATTGTTGTTGAGGAGCCTTATTACCTAAGTTTACTATCTCTCCAAAGTCACCACTTTGTTGCTCACTTTCTACATCACAAAGAAGCTATCTTCCAACTTCTTCTCTTGACCTTGCAATCTATTATCTATGTTCAACATTATAGATTGCATCATCTCCTTAATTTAGTCAATTCCATTTGAAGATGTGGAAGCTTGAGGGGTTAGAGCAAGGGGTTGTGATGTGGAAGGTGTGGGAATAGGGGTTATTGTTGGTTGATGATTTGGGATATTAGGGAAGAAGGGCATAGAAGGCCTTGAAGCTAACTTTCTTTGTTGTATAAATATGTTTTCTAACCTTATTTCTATTTCATAAGCATTAGGTAATGTATCTCCTCCCATGGTTTGGATTGTAGTGGCACTATCACTATTGAAGGCTCTGAGGTAATGTAAGAATGCATTTTCAGGGGCAGGCTTCATTGGAGTTGGTATTCTATCCCATGCTTTTTGAAACCTATAATTGAAATCTGTCATATATTCATGGGGGGCTCTCTTTATAGTAGTCAAATACTCTAAAAGTGAAAGATAATCACTCTTATCCTCAAAATTTTTGCATAGGGATGATCCTAATCCATCCTAATCTATTATAGAATTGTGAGGTAACCCTCTATACTATTGCAATGCTTTTCCTTTCAAGGATGAGGCTAGGAGCCTAACTACATCATCATCTTTAGATATTCCATGTATATTAGAAAAATTTGCAACCTCTTGAATATGTTCCAAGGGGGAAATAGAAGTTTCCCCAGTAAATTAAAGCATAATTTTAAGAGTTGATACTAGTATGTCATGTCTTTTGGCTAATAGGAGAGAACTTCCACCATTAAAGGTGGGAAACGCATGAGCTCTAGGTTGTACCATATAAAAAAGTGGCCCATTGATATGAGTAGATGGTATTCTAGGTTGAGATCTAAAAATAGGAGGAGTGGAAATAGATCTTGTAGGTGTGTGCATTACTACTGCACTCCTAACTAGTGATAAAAATACTCCAGTCTTTCTTCTTCTAGGATTGGAAAATGAAAGATCTTGGTATTGAAACTTACCTCTAGAAGATGACCTTGTTTCAGCTTTGGGCATGAATCACAACAAATATGGTCTAAAACTAGATGTGAAAGTGGAGTAGAGTAACCAAGTGCTTGGATATGAGCCTCTTGAGGCTTGAAATATTGAGATCAACACTGTTTCCTCAGCATCAATCTTGAAATTCTTCTTTCTTGACACCAGTAGACTTGAAATCTTCTAATATGAAGTCCCACTAGGTGTGCCAAAAAATGTTGTCACAAAAGTCTAGACCCTTATCCAAAGTTTTTACCTAAGGACAACATTGTGAAACATGGAAACAACCTCCAAGCTATGGGACTTAAACTGTGAGGTCGAGTCTTTGGAGAATATTAGCATCCTTTGCTACCAAGATGCACCTAATTGCACTTGGAGAGGAAAAGGGAGAAAGAATGCATAGAAGAAAATTAACTAATCTATTCTAAGGAGTTGATGCAATAAAGTAGAGTAATTGACCTTATCTCTTCCCAAGGATGCATAGTTAACTAGCTATAGTCTCAAGGAATACAGATTTAGACCTTTCTTAATAAACCAACCACACATAGATCAGACAACAAAAGAATGCTATAGGAATAAAATTCACTTAATATCATTCAAATGTCAAAAATAGATACAATCATATAGTTGGAGAAATAGAGACAAGAACATTAATTAGAGGCAAAGAAGTACTGCACAATGTGTTAATGGTTGAAAGAGACTTAGAAGAGAACTACAATGGCTTAGAGGCACAAGAAATTATAGTAGCAAGTATGGGACACAATGCTAAAGAATCAAAGAAAGATCAACCCTTACAATGATTACACAATCTACCTTTATATCTCAGGCATAACTGACATATATTCTCCTAGAAGCCAAGCTCAACCACTACCATTAAGTGCCTCAAAGAACAAACAAGGCAATCTAAACAAAAGATTTGATCTAGTACACTTGCAGAGACGTGAAACCCTGACTGGAGAAAACCTTGAAGTGATGGAAACAATGCCAATCAATGCTAGAACCCTCAAAATAGACAATTGGGTGGTGGAAGGGATGCCCTTGCATCATTCATAGTGCAAAAAATAACTTTGGAGTGGTTGGGATCAATTAGAAGATTAGATCACATGAGAAAACCCTATCTTTCTTCATTCTTGGCTCATGAATTAGCAAATTTAGAAGGTCAACCCAGTCATGCAACTAGAATAAGCCACATTGTCCAACCGTGTTATCTCTTTTTTCCACCTTGTGGAATCTTCATGCGTTTGACCACTTTAACCAACTAGTTGTGTGACCCTTTCAACTTAACTATGATGACTTACAATACTGTCAACCCTAACTTTGATGTCAACTTAACTACACCTAGCTTTCAAACTAGGCCTGTCAGGTCACGTGGCCATTTATTGCTTTTTTGCATTATTTAAAGATCAAGTAAGTCCTTAATGTGAGAAAGCGAAGATCATTGATTGCCAGAAAATTGATCATCATGAGAGACCCTTGTTATTTTGGTACTTGGCCCTTGAAGTTTTTGGGCCCACTAGACATTCAACATCCACTTTATCAAACACATAGACTCTTGACCAGTCAAAGCTTGCTGATCGACCACACTACTCTGACATATCCACATTGTTCTAACAAGCCTTACTTTTGCGAGCCACCAAGGGTAATGAAATCATGATCACCACATGGTGGAAAGCCACTTTTTCACATCATACAACATTCTAACAATTCTTAGAATATAGGGAAGCACTAGTCGTTAATCTGGGAAGATTCAATGGTGGATGAAATATAGACCCATAAGATAAATAGTGCAGCCAAACAATATAACACAAGATTTTAATAGAAGGTATTTTCATGCCCCATTTATTTGAATTTTCAAATATGTAAATGTTACTACATTTGAATTCAAATATGATAATTTTGGCAGGAAGGCAAAAATGACCAACAAACTTGAATAAGAGAACTAAGGACTAAACCCATGTGAACATAGTAAAATCCAAGGTTGAATCTATTGAAGAGATTTGAACCTCATTATTATGTATTTTATTTTTTAAATGTGATTTGACTATGTATATTAGTTTAAATTCATTTTGTAAATCAGAGACATCTCACTTGTAATGTGTAATGTGCTTTTGTGGTTCCACTTGACACTTGTAATGTACATGTGTGAATGACATGCTAATTAGGGCTTGGAAAGAAGTACTTAAATGAAAAAATATCTTAATAGAGTGCTTAAGTTAATACCATTTCTTGATAAAATGTCATGTGGAGTCCCATCAAGTGAAATTCAAATTCAAACTTCATAAAAACTTTTGAGGTTGAAAAAGTGACCTTGGGATGCATTTTTAGTGAAAATAGCCACTTTGTATGGTAGTACTATGAGTTAGGGGCTTAATTTTACCCATTGGTAAGCCTAGAACACTTATATGACCCTCCAAATAAGCTACTTTTCAAGAGTGGCGAAAATGGAGGAGTAAAAATCACCTCTCTCCTTGGCTACTCATAGTTGAGCTTACATTTTTAGTAAGGGGTGATTGGTGGGATAAGGGGAGAATTTTTTCACAAACAATTCTATCTAGGTAGTTGGGGGAATTTTTAGAGAAATTTGTAAGAGTTAGTGAGTGTTCACCCACTCTCTAATTTTAGAGATACCTAGGTTTTGGAGGTTTTGGACAAGCTAATGGAAATGGGCACTTCTCAACAATTCATTGCCATTTTGCATAGGATCAAGGTTGGTGCATCTTGCCAAGAGATTTATCTTTCATTTGGAAGATTAAGCATTGATGTTGTAAATATTAATATGTAGGAATGTAAAATTCATAATTGTATGTAGATTGTTGTTTATGTTGTGTTGTGATGAGTCTGAGAGATTGCTTGCATTGTGATTTCTTTTTTTTTTTAATGGTTTTTGGATTGAATGATGTTTATAGTTGTAAAGACATCACTCACCCTTGGGAGGGAAGAAATAGCATTGGGTGAAGGGGTTAATTAGGCTTGAAAATGTAGTTGATAGCCTCTTCTAATGGAGAAGAGAGGAATTTCATGGAGCATGGGCTCCATGAAGCCATAATAATAATTATTATGTTTTGGGTGTCCTAAGGGAAGATTTTTTGGAAGGAAAATGTGTTGAGAAGCATTGTGACAACCTTGAAATCCATGTTATGTTAATGGAAATAGTATGACAATCTCCTCTTGAAAATCTCATCTTCACCCTTTTTTTATGGGTCTATTTGTGCTCAATTATGAAGCTCATGGTTGGGGGTGTTAAATGTTGTAATTGTAATGTTTATGCATATGTAAGTTTCAGTGTGTGTATATTTTGTTTAGAGTTGGTTCTCCAAGCTCGAGGGTGGTCTCACATAGACCTAGGTTGAGAGATGAGATCTCCATAGTATTGTTCAAATGTAATTAAAGGTTTGTGCGTTAAGGAAAAATTGGAAAAAACATGAATTGGTCATCATGTTGGTGCATTTTGAACTAGAGACAACTTGATATTTTGTATTGTGCATTGTAATGGATATCTCCACCTTGCACATCTTTGTTGTATTGCATGCTCAAAAAAGTTGTAGTGGGAGAAAACATGGGAGTTTTATATACATAATGTGCCATTGTTGTGCTAAAATGCATTGTATTCCAATTGATTGAAACCAATGTTGCATTATGATAAGTTGGGTTGTAATGTATTTTTAATTCTATTCAAAGAGATCTTTCTAATTGTATTCATTAGTTCTTGAACGAAAAAAAGAGTATTTGGGAGCTATTGCAAATAAAATTAATTTTTAAAATTTCATGAATTGTATTCAATTTTTACTTGAAATAGTGAGTTGATTTCATATTTGGAATGGAATTGTTTGGAGTACTCATAACTTAATTGCATTTGTGAAGAAATTAACAAATTGAATTCATATATGATATTGTTAATTGATAATATCTGGCATAGATGTATTAGTATTTCAGTAAATAGTATGTTTTATTTCTTAATCTAAGTTCCAATGTTTCAATAGACTATTCAAATTAAATGCATGATCACAACAATATTAATAGAAGTTAGTGTTAGAAATAGGGATTATTGAAGGGCGGGGGGGGTGGGGGTGAATTAGTAATCTACAAACTTTAGTTGCCAACTGGATATTATTACTTACTTTAAACCATGCATAACAAAGCAATAAAGTAACGATGAATAGTAATAGTAAAAATGCATAGAGATGACTCATAACACCATATTTTATTAACTAGGGAAATCATAACCAAGGGAAAACCCTGGTGGGGATGATACCCACTAGATAATATACTGATATATAAGTTCCTTGTTAGAGGATGGACCTTGTTAGGAGTCAATAAGAAAATTCACTATAAGGATTCCCTGTTAGGAGACTTTGAATCCCTGTTAGGAGATTCCAACCCTATTAGGAGTTGTGGAATAATGTATGAAAGAAGAGCCCACTACCCAAACATGCAATTTCAACTACAAGAGGAGCTCATTGCTCAAACAAGTAATCTATTGTTATTTTCCTTCCTTCAAGGATCTTTGATCTTTAGTTCAATCTTGGATCATTAGATAGCTCATATAAAACTTTGCATATATCACTTTCACAAAAGTTCACTTAGTTCACAATCTTAAAAGATAGTAGTTTGCTTACACAATACACCAATACTACACACCTCTTATCACAAGAAGTCCTTTGCATAAATACCATGCCTTTACATAAGATATTGCTAGATCAGATAAGACCATAATTCACTTTTCCATGTTACAGTAAACATCTAGGATGTCAGCCCTAATTAGACAAGTAATTTTTTTGTAAAGAAAATAATTCTTTCCTTTAATTCCATTGTCTTGCTTCATCAAAACATAATTATCTCTATTTTGTACAGTCCACACAAACTTTCAAGGTTATACACATCATCACCAATATGTATACAAGGTTATACACATCATCACAATTATGTATACTATCTCCATGTAACTTCCCTTGTCATAATATGATGTTTGCAACATGTTCTAAACAAAATAATACATTGTTGTAAACCAAATTCTATACTTAGGCAATTTTCTGATTACCAAACACTAAGTACCTTTATTTTCTTGGTTTCCTATCAATATGTACATCAATTGTTGCCATAAATGAAAACAATTACATATCACAATTAGCCTATTGTCAACAATCTCCCCTTTTGGCATTGATGGCAAAAAAATAGGGAAAATTGGCTAAGTGATAAAAACTTAACATAAACAACATATAAACATTACATCTATTACAACTTGTTCAACTTTACATATATGCTCCCCCTTACAATATATTTTATAGTTTTACAATATTCACATATATTTCTCCCAACAATCTCTCCTTTCTTCATGTATACAAGTTTCACATCTCTCCCCCTTCAACATCAATGACAAAGGTCAAAATGTTAAGATTCTATCCAAAAACTATCAAAATTGCTGAAATTGATGTCTTCCCTTATGCCTATATAATCTTCATACAATCATCAAAATCAGCCTTCAAACTATCCATACCTTTGTTCCATGTCTCCTTGGTAGACTCATTTGAAGTGAGAATTGCACATAATGCACATGATGCAATCTCAATTGCATTGATACATGAATACAGAAAGTTTGTATATGTGTCCTTGGCCTTGACACATTCCTCTAGCTACTTCTCAACAAAAGATAGTTTTAGAGTTATAGATTCTCTAAAATAAGATGTTCTCCTCAATATCTACTCTTTCTAAAGTTCTAGTTTTCTAATGATGCTATGAACACTGGCAACTTGACTCTCAAAATCATCTACTTTGCAAGATGGATGTTGGATCTGGCTAGATAAAGCCTCTAGCTTACTCATCTTTGTCTCTATCTGACTAGATCAATATCTTTAGTCAGTTTCTATGATAAGGTACACTTAACATATAAAGATTTCCCTTCCAATTGGCATTTCTAAAGTTCTTTTATACATATATCAAGATTGACTAAGTTGTTCTTGATGTTTTGGCAGATGGTGCTAAACAAGTTAGCATCATGGAAAATTTGAGCCTTCACCTCTACAAAATTCAATTGATTTGTAAACTCTTCATCAAATGTCTTTAGCACTACTTGTTCTCTCTGTTCGGGATCTAAATCAGTATGTTGAGTTGCCAAAGTGCTGTGCAATCTATCAGTCACTTCCATTAATGTTCTCTAGAAAATTTTAACTATCTTATTCTTCTATATGAGTTTAGATAAGGATGAGATTAGATCTATTTGATCATCATCATTAGTAGCCAAACTAGCAAGAGAGATATGGTTTAGTCTCATCCCCCTCTATTTATTTGCTGCTTCTTTTTCTATTTTCTCTTCCTTTTCTTTCTTATCTTTTTTCTTCTCTTTCTTTCTTCTCTTCCAATATTTTCCTCTATTCTTCCTCAATTTTCTTTATTCTCTCTTCTTCTAAAATCCTTTTTTTTTCTTCATGTTCCTTTCTTTTTCTATCTTCCTCAAGAAATTTTTGTTTGGCTTCTTCTATCTTCTTCTTCTCTACTTCTAGTAGCCTCCTCTCTTCCTCAATTTGTTTCAACTTTTCTTCAATATCTTCAATGTCCAGTACATTTGGCTTGGATCCACCAAATGGATTGGTATCATCAATGTTAAGAGTAACATTGGTTTGATCAATCTTCATAGTGTCACCACTTAATAACACTTTTGAGGTTCTAGGAGTTGGAGGAGATGCCACTTGTGACTCTATCAACATCTTACTAATAGCTGCTATAGTCTCCTTTCTCAACTTATCCTTTTCACCAATCATAAACAAAAATGGCCTCAATTTGTTCCTCAAGTATGGAGCAAGGTTATTCAATAATCCTTTTATTTCACCTTCATCATCAGTCTTGCAGATAGTCTTTAGCATAGACTTCTAAAGTTAAAGGTCTTGTTCTCTTGCAGAAGTCTTCTTATTTATATGTTTCTCATAGACTTTCTGGTTCACTACTCCAATATCCTTCAAACTTAGATAATATGATATGATATATCTCATAGTAGATATATCAATCTGATCCTTCTCAAAATTATTATATAAATCATAAAAATTGTTCATCTAATTTTTTTCCCCTCATTGGCAATCATTATGTTGATCTTCTCAATCTTCAGCTTCTAGGGTTGCTGAGCTTTTCTCACTACTTGTTTAGGTGGAGTCACCTTTCTTGCTTTCTTAGTTTCATGTTTCTTTTATTCTTCATCACTTGACTCAATTGACAACAATGTTTTCTGCCTCTTACTAGGTCCTCTAGCCATCTATTTGACTCTCTTATCCTTTGTCAACACTACTTCAACTAATCTCTCTGATTATATTTTCTGCTCACAATTAGATAGAAAAGAATGGAACATGGGAATTGGTCCCTAGACCAGCAGACAAAAATGTGATAGGAACTAAATGAGTACTAAGGAACAAGATGAATGAGCATGGAGAAGTTGTAAGAAATAAAGAAAGATTGGTATGTAAAGGTTATTCATAGCAAAAAGGAATATTATGAGGAGACTTATGCTCTAGTGGGTAGAATAGTAGTAAGATTATTCTTAGCCTATGCAACACAAAAGAAATTCAAAGTATATTAGATGGATGTCAAGTTAGCATTTTTGAATGGAGAACTTGAAGAAGAGGTATACATTGAGTAGCTTGAAGGATGTCCTTTGATAGATGACAAGGACATAGTATGTAGACTAAGGAAAGCATTGTATGGATTGAAGCAAGCACCCAGAACTAGGTATGCAAGGTTAGACAAGAATTTGACAAAGCTTGGATATAACAAAGGTATGGTAGATAGTAATCTACATTGGAAAGAAAATGATGATGGTTTGATGATTTTGGTAATATTTTTTGATGAAGAAGAAAGTAAGAAGTTTATAGAGGAGATGAAGAAATAATTTGAAATGAGTATGATGAGAGAAAAGAAATATTTCCTAGGATTGTAGATAGTACAGAATAAAGAAGGAACCTTTATTTCTCAGACTAAGTACTTGAAGGATTACTAAAAAGGTTTGGTTTGGAAATATATAAACCTATTGGAACACCTATGGTAACTGGACACAAGTTATCTACAAAGGATGAGACATCTACTATTGAGTAGAAGAAGTACACATCTATAATTGGAGGATTGCAATATATGACTCACACAAGGCCAAATATAGAAAATACAGTTGAAATTGTTGCAAGATTCTAGGCTGATCCCAGAGAAGCACATTATGCAACAACTAAAAGAATATTTAGACATCTAAAGGGAACATCTAAGTTTGGATTATGATATGATAGATCTAATGATTTTACTCTAAGTGCTTATACTAATGCAAATTGGGTAGGTAGTATGGATGAAAAAAAGAGCACTGGTGGATGAGCTTTCTTTCTTGGAGGAAGATTGGTTTCTTAGTTAAGCAAGAAGCATGATTGTACATCTCAAAGTACAGTAGAAGCAGAGTATGTTCTAGCAGCAAATAGTTGCAATCAAGTTATTAGGATAAAGTAGATGCTAAAGGATACAAGGATAGAAATCAATGAACCTGTTGTTATACATTGCAACAAAACAAGCACTGCAAATATGTCGAAGAATTTGGTATTGCATTCAAGGACTAGGCACATTTCTATTAAGTATCATATGTTGAGAGCAAAAGTTGTAGAAAAGGAAATAAGATTGGAGTATGTGAGCACTAAAGAGTAGATTGCATATATATTCACTAAGCCTCTTCCCAAAGAGACCTTTGCATATTTGTGAGGTATGCTTGGGTTTATGCCCCTTCCTACATCAGAGTAGAAGATGTAGGAGTGCATTAATCTAGGATAATAGAGTGCCATTGTTTGTATAGATTGGATGCTGATACTTCCTATATGGGGGAGTATTTGTGATGGATAGAGTTATCTAGGATTCTTATTGATGTTGTTTTGAAAAGTGTCTTTTGACACTCAAGCTAGTAAGTATCAGTTGTTATAGAGTTTAATGCATAGATGTTGGTTGCAAAAACCTTTGACATTGATGTCAATGGGGAAGAAGTTTGGCATGAAAAACATTCTACTATGGGGGAGAAGTTTGGCATAAAAGAACACTATGGGTGAGAAGTATTGTAGGAAAACATTATGCTAAGGAGAGAAGTTTGGTAGTACGCATGAGTGTAGTATGTGGAATGATAGTTTGGTATAGAGCACATTAAGGTATATCAATGGGGGAGTATGATTGATGAAGAGGATTTGAAGACTGACACTCTTTTGTTGGTATTCTTGGAACTAGATGTTTTTCATCTATGTTGCCATCAATGCAAAAGGGGGAGATTGTTGGAAGAGTGGAGAGATTGTTGGAAGAGTGGTTGTAAGGATGAATACTGATGGTATGATGATATGTGACATTAATGATTGAGTTTGTCATTGATGTCAACATAACATATTTGATGTCTTCTGTGGTATCTGATAGAAGAACAATAGAAAGATTAAGTTAGTAAAAATAATTAGTTGAGCATGATAACCACGTGAGGTTATGGAGATACTTCTGAGTATCTAGTATATGTAGTTAATGTCAAAAGAAGAAAGGATAAGTCTAGAAGAAGTTATGTAAGTTTTTGTGATGTATGTTCAGAGATAGATTTTACAAAGGCATGTTTTGGTAAACTTGTTATATCTCTTAGTAGATTTGATATCTTGAAGATCAAGGTTGAGGAAATGAAGAAGACATGTTGGTGATGATGTGACTAAGCTCACTCATCATATTATTGCATGTACAAAAATTTATTCAAGTTGCAAGGCAAAAGATTAAGGTTATTGCTAAGTGTAATGTGTTCTTAATGTGCTCCTATAATAATTGATTGAAAAGGAATAACAACCAACTTAGGGAATTATTTTATGGACTCAGTATAAGGAAGGACATTTTCCTTTATCATGATATGGATAAATGTGAATTATGAATGTTCACTTAGCAACAGAGAGTGTAGAATGTGAAGTTGAGTAGAGTAGTGCAGAAGTGAAGAAAACTTCATTGTCGAGATTTTGTTGAGTGATCTGAGGTTTGGTATTTGACTTTGAAGTTTGTGACCTAGTCTACAAGGTTTGACAATGATTGGTCTAGTTGAAAGGATAGAGGAATGAAGAAGATAATAGTAAATTACTTGTTTGAGTAGTGAGCTCTTCTTGTAGTTGAAATTGCATGTTTGGGCAGTGGGTTTTTTTTGCATACATTTTAACACAACTCCTAGTAGGGTTTGAATCTCCTAACAGGGATTCAAAGTCTCCTAACAAGGACTGATTGTACTAAATGTTGCAATAGACTCCTAATAGGGTACATCCTCTAACAAGAAATATTTATATTAGTACATTATCTTGTGGGTATCATTCCCACAAGGCTTTTCCCTTTGATCAAGAGTTTCCCTAGTCAACATATCTAGTTTAATTGTCTATGTGCATCTTTGTATGGTTGTTGTTTATTTTGGTTGAAAGGTTAAGTTTGTTTAAAGAAGATAAATGTTTTAATTGTTGGATAACTAATTCACTCCCTCCTCTTAGTTATCTTGGTGGACTATTGTTTCTAACAATTGGTATTAGAGCATTAGGTCCTTCAAGAAAAAGTTGTACAACTTTGGGAGATCCATGGCAAGCATGTTTAGAAAAGATAATTTGAAATTTTATGGAATAAATTATGATAGCTAGAAAGGAAATATAAAGACACACTTGTTGTGTATGGGTCTAGGATATTGGATCTTGACAAAATCAATGAAGACAATCATTGAAGAAAAGGAGCTAGAAAGGTTCTCTAAGGCAGAAAGAGATCTTTTCATGTGTAATATGAGAGCTAGAGAAGAATTATTGACTGCACTTCCTAAAATTGTGTATAATTAGGTAAAATCACTTGCTACTTCACATTTGATTTGGAAAGCTTTAGAAAATAGTTTTGAAAGTGATGCACATTCTAAGAAGTTGAGGCTACAAAGTTGGATTTGTGTGTTTCAAGATGCTAAGATGATGGAAGATGAATCTGTAAGAACATATATAGGTAGGATGTAAAATATTTTTGTAGGTATTAAAGCTCAAGGAGGAACTAAAGAAGATGATGAGGTTATATGGAAGATATTGAATACATTAACGCGACCATTCAAGTTACTAATTCAAATGATACAATTGTTGATATCATGTACCAAAGATTTCACAAATGAGACATTTCTTGGAAGACTTGAAGTAGTTGAGAATGAACTTAGAATGTCTAGAGAATTGAATAGAATAGAGATATCTTTCAGTGTCTTGAATATTCAACCTAACCTATCAAGGAGCACAAGTGCTAGAGGAGATTTTTCTAGTAGCAATAGATATGAGGAAGATAGAAAGATTGATGAAGCAATAGCCCTTCTAGTAAGAAGAGAAAAAGGAGGTAAGAAAATCTTTAAATGTTGGACTTGTGATGAATATGGTCATTATGTTGGAATACTTTAGAATAACTAAGAGTGGGGGGGGGGGGGGGGGTGTGAATTAGTTATTCAAGGTCCAGATGTATAAATAAAACTTTTTACAACTTAGTGAACCCATAAAACATTCATAACCATGCTTGCATCCTACTAGATTATGCAATAAAAAAACTTGTATATTACTAACAAATCAACTTGCAAAAATGTAAAGCATGAAATATAATAGATTCATGAACACACTTGACACAATGATTTACATGGAAACCCAATTTGGGAAAAACCACCAGTAACATGCTACTCCTTTTCACTCTTCTAAAGTGATTCCCTATGAAAGGCCAACCCTATTAAAAGTTGCAATACACATTGTTAAATGTGACCCAATTAAAGAATTTCAATCACCCTGTTAGAAGTGAGCCTTATTAGAAGACTTTAGGACATTCACTTGGAATGCCACCCTATTAAAGGATTTATGAATGATTGTTTAGTCAACCTTAATCCAAAGGATTTACCCTAGACTGATACAATTGTAGAGAGTAATAGTAAAGCTTTGATCTCATACAACTTACAACTTCTCTTGTAGATTATAGATCTCTTTTTAGTCCTTAATTTTCTTGGCCTTCATACTTTAGCTTGTTCACCCTTCAAGCATTCATCTCCTTAAGCCTTCTTACTTAACATGCCATTACATATTCTCCTCTTTGGTCACTTGATGAAGAGAAACCCTTGACTCCTCTTCCTTAGGTTCTCACGCATGAAAATTTTTGCTTCATGACTAGATATTCCTATAAATAGGAAATTAAGATATTTTCCCACTCATTTTCTATCATCCAATTTAGGGTTCAAATGAATTAGGTAGGATACAATGTATCTACCCTATATCTTGTATCTCTTCTAGAAGTTTCTTCTAGAATCCATTTGAATTCACCTAATGGTTTACCTCAAATTTTGTGCTACCAGCTCATCAACCTTATCTTCCTCCTAGTTCACAAGTTTCAAGAAAACAAATTTGTCAGCTTAGATTTGGTGAATATTCAATCTTTAACATAATGCAGTAGCTTGACATTATCAACCTTCTGATGCTCAACACATATTGTGTTGCTTGACATCTATCATGAAATCTCAACTAAAGTTTATTGATGTTTGACATCAACTAAACTTTGCTTGGCATCAACTATCTTGCTTGACATCAACTAGAATTTTCTTTCACTTGGCTGCAACTGACTTTCTACTCAGCTTGCACTATCTTTGCTCGACACCTACTATCTATTTGGTCAAGCTTGGTACACAAACTTTGTGTAACTTGTTCTTCTAAAATTTCTTAGTATAAGCCAACATTTGTAACCTTAAGTAGATTATCAATACATCATGTCATCATTGTCATAACTGATGTACTTTATTACATAATCATAACTCCACTTTTCCTCTAGGTGCTTTTGTTACATCTTATTGATCAAATCCTCTTTATCAATAAACTATGTGATAGTACTTGAATCTTATAAGTAGTTGTCTTACCAACAAATAGCAGGTTTGACATTAGTGACAAAATAATGATTGAAACATAGTCTCCTTTAAGTATCTCCCTCTTTCAATAATCTCTCTCAATAATGATGCTATCAATCAGTTTTCAACAATCTTCCTCTTTGGTATTGATGGCAAACCAAACTGATCAACCAAGTCAATCAAATGATAAACATCTTGTTAAACCAAACTAACTAGGTTAAAATAGTAAGAAAATACCAAAAAGAAAACTTTGTATCAAAATTTCTCCCTCTAGCAACAACTTCCATCTTTTGATTTGGTTACAAAAACTCTTTCTTGTAACTCCCTCTTACTAGGAAAATTAGGATTTCTCCCTTTTTCTTACACGTATCCTCTTCTAATCAACAACATCAACAATTATCTAATCTCCCTCTAAGATCAGTAGCACTCTCATCTCTTTGACAACAACTTCTTGATATCTCCCTCAACATTTATAAGGAATATATCGCTTTGTGATTATACATTTCTTTGATCTATCTTTTCTAGATCTAGATCAATTTCTCATTTCTCTATTTTGGCTCTTGATCAGTAGAATATCTCCCTATTTGACAACATCACCAAAAGACATATACCAAAAATTTGTCATCTTAAAATATGTAGATATAAGCTTTTGTGGTTTCTTCAATTTCTCCCTCTATCATCTTGCTTGTGACTATTTTGAAGTTTTAGTTCTATGATTACTTTAGGTAGCTCCTAAAGTAAGATCCTCTACATCAATTATCATATGAATATCAACTTGTTTGACATAGGTCACTCCTCTTCTTACTTAGATAGCATTTGGTAGGGGTATCACCCCTAATTTACCTCTTAGATACTCATGAGCATCCTTAGGTAATGGTTTTGTGAATATATCAACAATTTGCTCTTTTCTGTTGAGATATTCTATCTTCACCTCTTTATCTTGAACTAACTCTCTCAAGTAATAATACTTGATTGCAATGTGCTTTGTCTTTGTGTGCATCATTGGATTCTTTGATATATTGATAGCACTTGTATTATCAAAATAAAGTATCATTGGTTTTGTGATCCCTTCCTTTATTCCTTTGAGCAGCTATTTGATCTATACAATGTTTGTGTACTTTATAGTAGCAACAACATATTTAGCTTCAATAGTAGATTGTGAAGTACAACTTTTTTTTTGCTATTCCATGTAACTAGTCTCTTGCCTAAGAAAAATGCTCCTCCACTGGTGCTCTTTTGGTCATTGAGATTTCTAGCCCAATCTGCATCAGTATAGGCTCTCAATTCAAACTTTTCATTGTTCTTATAGTATAGACAAAACTCTTCTGTTCCTTTTAGATATCTCATTATTCTCTTCACAAACATTAAATTATTTTCCCTAGGATTAGTAGAGAATCTTACAACTATCCCTATAGATAATGCAATATCAGGTCTTCTATGTACTACATATTACAATTTGTGAATAATAGACTTGTATAGCTGAATCATCATTCTTTGTCAACTTATGTCCTATCACCATAGGTGTACTTACTAGTTTGAAATCCTCTAATCCAAAAGTTTTCAATATTTTCTTGACATACTTTGACTGAGTGATGTATATACCATGCTTCATCTATATACTTGCAAACCCACAAAAAAATTGATTTCTCCAAACATAGACATTTCAAATTCTTGCTTCATCTAATTTGCAAAATCCTTACATAAAGCATCTTGTGCTCCAAATATGATATCATCAACAAATATTTCAGAAAGCAAGATACCTTTGCCTTTCTCTATCTTTATGTACAAATTGCTACTATCATTAGTCCTTTCAAATCCAATTTTCACAAGATAATTATGAAGTCTCTCATACTATGCTCTAAGTGCTTGTTTCAAACCATATAGAGCTTTGTGCAGCCCACAAACCATGTTTGTACTATTATCATCAAAAAAACCTTCTAGCTATTCTATGTAAACTTCTTTCTCTAGTATGCCATTCAAAAATGTAGATTTAACATCCATCTGATAAACTTTGAAACCTTTGTATACAACATAAGCAATTAGAGTTCTTACTCCTTCCAATCTATCAACATGGGAAAATGTCTCCCCCTAATCAATTCCTTCTTCTTGTGCATATCCCTTGCAAACTAATCTTGCTTTGTTTCTTGTGACTTCACCATTATCATCTAGCTTGTTTCTAAATACCCACTTGGTGCCAACCACATTTTTGTCTTCTAGTCTAGGAACTAGACTCCATGTTTTTTTTAATCTATTTGTTCAATCTCTTCTTCCATGGCTTTGTACCAATCCACATCTTCTAATGTATCTTTCACTATTTTGGGTTCCTTCATGCTTAGGAAACATGATTCACTTCTCAATCTATTTCTTGTCATTGGCCTAGCATCTTTATCTCCAAAGATTTGAGTAGCAAGATGATGTCTTTTCACATACTTAGACAATCTTGGTTCAGTTCTTGTTTCTTCAATTTGTCTTTCAGCTTTAGAATCACTAAGTATATCTTTGTTAGGCATCTTAGTATCTCTTTCAGATGTACTAATCTCAAAATTAGAATGTGCATCCACTTCATTCTGTAGCTTGACATTTGAACGTAGCTCAATGCCTAAATGTAACTTGACATTCACAAGATGTGACTCAACAATCACTAAAACTTGCTGTTAGTTTGTAACTTGATTTGCAACATCTTATTTGGTAGGAATTCCTTCATAAAAGTATACAAATGATTTGAATTCTTTTGACCTTTTCATAGGTTTAGCCTCATGTAGTTTTGTAAATTCATCAAGATTCACGTTTTCACTTTCCAAATTTTTTTTAGTGTTAGTATTCAAACACTTATAAGCTTTGCTTCTTATGGAGTATCCTCAAAATATACCTTCTTCACTTTTTGCATCAAGCTTGCCATTCCTAACATCTTTAAGAATGTAACACTTACTTCCAAATACCTTAAAATATTTTATGCTGGGTCGATATCCATACCATAGTTCAAAAGGTGTTGAATGAGTACCTTTCTTGGTTTACACATAGTTTAGGGTATAAACAACTGTACTTACAACTTCTCTCCAGTATTTTAGAGCAACGGTCTTCTCCATCATGAGTGTTCTAGCATAGTCCATTATAGATCTATTTCTCCTTTTAGTTATTCCATTTTTTGGAGGGGTCTGAGGGGCAGATGTCTATCTTTCAATTCCTCTATCACTATAGAACATCTAAAATTTGTTTGATGTGAATTCTCCTCTATCATATCTCAAGCATTTTAGACTTTAACCTTTTTCTTTCTCAACTCTTGCTAAGTACAACTTAAACATTTGAAAAGCATCAAATGTTTGTTTGAAAAACATAATTGTTTTCATCCTAGAGTAATCATCAACAAATAACATGATGTACTTATCTCCCTTGTAGCTTTGCACCTCAATTGGTCCACACAAGTTAGTATGAGCAATCTCTAGTATTTCTTTGGAGGTATATGCTTTACTCTTAAAGCTTGACTTTGCCATTTTGCCTAGCTAACATTGCTTGCACACTACATTATCATGATTCTTCAACTTAAGAAAACCTCTAACTTTCTTCATGTTGTTGATAATAATTATCAAAATTAACATGACATAACCTCTTGTGCCAAAGCCATAAATCATCAAATTTTACAAGAAGACAAGTAGCATCCTCTATATCAAGACAAAATATATTACTTTTGGTTTGATCAACTTTTCCAATCAGTTCCCCATTTGTGTCATATATCTTAGTAGTCTTGTTTTCAAATTCAACCTTGCATCCCAAATTGTTCAATCGTGACACACTCAACAAGTTATAGCTTAGTCCTTCAACATAGTAAGCATTGTCCCATGAAATCTTATCTGTGAGTTTGATAGAACCTTTTCCTTTTATCAAACATGGTGCATCATTACTAAATCTTACACTATTTTCTTCATAATAGTTTAAGGTAATGAACTTAGTTTTGTCTCTAGTCGTGTGATGTAAGCATCCACTGTCAATGATCTATCTATCATTTTTGTTCACACAAGTCACAAGTGTAGTTGTCTCATCTTCATCAGATTCATCCTTCATTGCAACATACACTACTTCATCATCATGTTCATTAGAAGCATCTTCAGCAATGTGGCAAGACTTCTTGCCTTTGTCTTTGTAACCTTTACTGTCATCTTCTCTTCTGATTTTGTACTTGTCACCACCTCTATAGTTTTTCTTCTATATACATCTTGTAGCAATATGACCAACCTCATTGCAATTAAAACAAATGATGGGTAACTTACCTTTGAACTTGCCTTTACCTTTGTGAAATCCTTTTGCCACTAATTCTTTTAATTGTTCAACATCTTCCTCATTTGTATCACTATCACTAGACACATATTTTATCTTTCTCTTCTTCTTCTTCTACTTCACTTCATTAGAGTCCTTCAATAACAACTTAGCTTTCAAAGTAAATTCAAGACTCTTAGGTTTGTAATTATCAAAGTTAGATAGCTCAAAAGAAATGAGTCTACCTATCAGACCTTCAAGTGTTACATCATTTCATGGAATACATCTTAGTTCTTGAATTATAGAAAATCTAATAGCATAAATAGGTAGTAGTGTTCTCAAGACTTTGCTTAACAGAGTATCATCATCTATATGACCAATAGCTCCTCTTATTGCACTAAAAACTTCTTTTATTCTAGCAACATATTGAGCAACATTTTCACCTTCTTCCATTCTCATATCATCAAACTTACCTCTAAGACTCTTAGATTTGGCTCTTTGAACATTCTTATCTCCTCCATAGATGGTGGATAGGGCATCCCATATTTTCTTTGCACTGTCAAGACATTTAATATTATCAAATTCAACATAGCTTAGGGTAGAGGCAATCTCCAACATAGCTTGATTGTGTTTTTTCTTTTTCTTCTTCATATCTTTAATAGTTAGAACTCCAACTAGATCAACATGTTCCAAAAAAATGGTAGATTGTGCATGATCTCCAAGTCCTTCAAGGTATAGCTTCATCAAAATTTTCCATGTAGAAAAGTTATCTCTATTGAGCTTGGGTACTTCTCTTTTAGACATCTCAATCTTTGTGCTTCTAGTACCTTAAAACTAGTCCTCTTAAGTAGATGGCTCTGATTCCAATTGTTGGAATACTTTAGAATAATTGGGGGCTGGGGGAGGGGGGGGGTGGTGCTGAATTAGTTATTCAAGGTCTAAATGTATAAATAAAACTTTTCACCATTTAGTGAACCCATAAAACATTCATACCCATGCTTGCATCCTACTAGATTATGCAATCACTAAAACTTGTATGCTACTAAAAAATCAACTTGCAGAAATGTAAAGCATGAAACATAATAGATTCATCAACACACTTGACACAATGATTTTTGTGAAAATCCAATTTGGGAAAAATCACCAGTAACATGCTACTCCTTTTCACTCTTTTGAAGTGATGCCCTGTGAAAGGCCAACCCTCTTAAAGGTTATAGTACACATTGTTAAATGTGACCTAGTTAAGGGATTTCAATCACCTCATTAGAAGTGAGCCTTGTTAGAGGACTTTAGGTCATTCACTTTGAATGCCACCTAGTTAAAGGATTTAAAAATTACTATTAGGTCAACCTTAATCCAAAGGATTTACCCTAGATTGATACAATTGTTAGAGAGTAAAAGTAGAGCTTTGATCTAATAAAACCTACAACTTATCTTGTAGATTATAGATCTCTATTTAGTCCTTAATTTTTCTTGGCCTTCATACTTTGTAGCTTCGACAGCTTGTTCACCCTTCAAGCATTCATCTTCTTAAGCCTTCTTTCTTAACATGCCATTGCAGATTCTCCTCTTAGGTCACTTGATGAAGAAAAACCCTTGGCTCCTTCTCTTCCTTAGGTTCTCGCACATGAAAACTTTTGCTTCATGAATATATATTCCTATAAATAGGAAATTAGGATATTTTTCTACTCATTTTCCATCGTCCATTTTAAGGTTCAGATGGATTAGGTAGGATACAATGCATCTACCCTATATCTTGTATCTCTTCTAGAAATTTCTCCTAGAATCCATTTGAATTTACCTAAAAAATGGTTTACCTCAAATTCTATACCACTAGATCATCAACCTTATCTTCCTCCTAGTTCACAAGTTTCAAGAAAACAAATTTATCAGCTTAGATTTGGTGAATCTTCAATCTTTAACATAATGTAGTAGCTTGACATTATCAACCTTCTGATGCTCAGCATCTATTATGAAATCACTTGGCATCAACTAAAGTTTATTGATGCTCAACATAAATTGAAATTTTCTTGGCATTAGTTATCTTGCTCAACATCCACTAGAATTTTCTTTCACTTTGCAACAACTAACTTTCTTCTTAGCTTGCACTATCTTTTCTTGACACCTACTATCTACTTGGCCAAGCTTGGCAGACAAACTTTGTGTAACTTATTTTGCTAAACTTTCTTAGTATAGCCAACATTTGTAACCTTAAGTAAATTATCAATACATTATGTCATCATTATCTTAACTAATCCTTGTACTTCATTATATAATCATTACTCAACCTTTCCTCTAGATGCTTTTGTTACATCTTATTAATCAAATCCTCTTTAGCAATCAACTAAGTGATAGTACTTGAATCTTATAAGCAGTTGTCTTACCAAAAAATAATAGGTTTGACATCAGCGAAAAAATAATGATTGAAATACATAGTCTTATTCAACACATTAAGCATCAAAGTTTCCTAAAAGGGAGAAAAACTATAAGGGAAATCATAAACCTAGAAAAGATAGAGATTGTTTGTATGTAAATGAAAATGATGATTCTGATGATCAAGCATTAAGTGCCAAGGATGATGAAATTAGGCTTGTGGAAATTAAAGAAGAAATTCCATAGAGGGTAGCTTTGGTATCATAGGTTGAGAAGAAATCTAATTAGATAATTGATAGTGGTTGTTCACATCATATGACTGGTGATATGAACAAGTTTGTTGACTTCAAAAGTCAGGATGGAGGAATTGTCAGAGTTGGAAACAATGCATCATGCCAAGTAAAAGGTATTGGATCTATAACTCTTGATGGTAAAACTAATATTGAGGACGTATACTTTGTTGATGGTGTAAAGAACAATCTTTTTAGTGTTGGACAACTTGTAGACAAAGGTTATCAGTTGCAGTTCATAGAAAAAACATGCATGATTAGAGATAAAGATGGAAAGGTAATTGGAATAGGAAACCTATCTAGAGGTAATGTATTTTAGTTGAATCCTACTAAAATGACATATTTAGTTACTAAGGTAGATGACAATTGGTTACAACATAAGAGATTCTATCATATAAACTTTGATAATATTGCGAGTACTAATAGAGTGTTTGCTGTTAGAGATTTTTTGAAGATTGTAAAGCCTAATAACACAATTTTCAAGGAGTGTAATTTGGCAAAGTATTAAAAAAGTTCATTTCCTAGTAAGAAGTTTACCACTACAAAAAATTTGGAGAATATACACATAGATCTTAGTGGTCCTACAAAGACTAAAAGATTCTATGGTGAAAGGTATTTTTTGATTCTAGCTAATCATTTTGTGGATTGCATTTCTTAAAGAGAAATCTGAGGCATTTGACAAGTTTAAGATATTCAAGAATATAGTTGAGAATGAATATAGTGTAAAGATTAAATGTTTGAGATTAGATAGAGGAGGATAATTTACTTCAAATGAGTTTAACATGTTTTGTGAATAAAATGGAATTAAAAGATAGCTATCAGCTTTGAGAACCCCTAAACTAAATGAAATTACAAAGAAAATGAACAAGTCTATTATAGAAGCTGTAGAGCTATGCTAGCAAAGAATGATGTATCCAAGACATTTTGGAGAGAAGCTATGAATACAATAGTCTACTCTATGAATAGAGTACAAGTCAGGAAGGATACAAATAAGACACCTTATGAACTGTGGTTTTGTCACTCACCTATAGTTAAGTATTTCAAAATATTTAGAAGTAAGTGTTACATAAAGAGAGATGATAACATTGGTAAGTTTGATGCTAGAAGTGATGAAGGTATTTTTCTTAGTTCTTCATTTAAAAGCAAGTCTTATAGATGTTGTAATCAGAGAACTAAGACTATTATAGAAAGTACAAATGTGAGAATTGATGAGAAATTCATAATTCAAGAGAGAATAGTTGATTACAATTCAACTGATGATGTTGTTACTAAGACAAGGAATGATGAGATATTTCTTGAGACTAACAATGATTTGCAAAATGAAGGAGAGCCAAGATAGGAATTAAGCTTAAAACCTTTAGTAGAGCCAAGAGTAGAGATAAAAACTCCTACTTTAGGAAAGAACATGGATAAAGAATCACCCATCCGAATAGATCATGAGAAGAAAAGATAAAGGTGTCATGAAAAGAGGCAGAGTGAATGAAGAATTATACTTGATATATCAAGTTGAGCCTAAGAATTCAGAGCATAGTTACTTTGAAGAGGCTTAAAAACGTAAGTAAGATCCTTATGGATATGGAATAGTTGATGAAGAACCTCAAAGAAGCTTTGATATCAATTGTTAAAAATAGGGATTACTGAGGGGAGGGGGTGAATCAGTAATTTACAAACTTTAGTCACCAACTGGATATTATTACTTACTTTAAACCATGCATAATAAAGTAATAAAGTAATGCTAAAAAATAACAATAAAAATGCACAAATATAACTCAGAACACCATATTTTATTAACTAGGGAAACCGTAGCCAAGGAAAAACCTTGGTGGGGATGATACCCACTAGATAATATACTAATATATAAGTTCTTTGTTAGAGGGTGGACCCTATTAGGAGTCAATGAAAAAATTCAGTATAAGGAGTCCTTATTAAGAGACTTTGAATCCTTTTTAGGAGATTCCAACCCTATCAAGAGTTGTAGAATAATGCATGCAAGAAGAGCCCATTGCCCAAACATGCAATTTCAACTACAAGAGGAGCTCAATTCTCAAACAAGTAATCTACTACTATTTTACTTCCTTCAAAAATATTTGATCTTTAGCTCAATCTTGGATCATCAGATAGCTCATATAAAACTTCACATTTATCACTTCCACAAAAGTTCACTCACTTCATAATCTTACAAGATAGTAGTTCACTTACACAATACACCAAGATTGCACACCTCTTATCACAAGAAGTCCTTTGCATAAATTGCATGCCTTTACATAAAATATTGTTGGGCCAACTAAGACCTTAATTCACTTTTCCAAGTTAGAGTAAACATCTAGGATGTTGGCCCTAATTAGACAAGTAATTGTTTTGTTAAACAAACAATTCTTTCCTTTAATTTTGTTGTCCTGCTTCATCAAAACATGATTATCTCTGTTCTGTATAGTCTACACAAACTTTCAAGGTTATACATGTCATCGCCAACATGTATACTATCTCCATGTAACTTTTCTTCTCATAATATGATGTCTACAACATGTTATAAACAAAATAATAGATTGCTGTAAACCAAATTCTATACTTAGACAATTTTTTGATTACCAAACACTAAGTATCTTTATTTTTGAGGTTTCCCGTAAACATGTACATCATGTGTTGCCTTAAATGAAAACACTTACATATCACAACTAGCCAATTGTCTACAGTTCATTTATAACTAAGGCCTTGAAATTAAACCCATGAATTTAATTAATAAACTAGATGCCAACAATTAAAAAAAAAATGCCGAAACAAAATGGTTGAGAAAAGAGAAATAGTGTTGGAAGAGTGCATTGCACTCTCTCAAAAATATATGGGACAGGGGGAACCTGCTCTATAAAAAGGCTATAATACCTAAATTGAGTCATAAAATGAACCCTCACCCTCAACTAAATGGGACTAGCTATCCACCGTCCAACTTGTACATGCCTAAGACATACATACTATTGCCCATGTCTCCCATACCACATACCATATTATGTGTCAGGGTGTTAGAGTAAGACCATTGGATCCATGGTATGTGTCAAGGTGTCAAGGAAATGGACTTGAGATCCATAGTTGTCCCTCCTAGCCATGTGCAAATATGATAGGTTGTCCATTAACTGTAGCATTAAAAATGGGACTTGCAGTTTCTTAATTTTGGTTAAGTGTCTGTTTGCATTGAAAGTATAGTTAAGTGAATGGTAATTTGATGACTAATATTTACTAGTTATATGAGTAGATAGATGACTGATAGGTGTAGGATTCTAGGGTCTAAAACTTTCATGGTTCACTAAAGTCCATATTTTGTGGATGATTTCTTGAAGACCTTGTGGTGTCTCGCAAATCCTTGGACAATTTCTTGAAGATCTTGTGGTTTTTGGAAGATCCTTGCATGATTTCTTGGAGACCCTATGGTGTTTCATAGATCATTGTGTTATAAAAGGCCTTTAAAATTTCTTGATAATTCTTTTGGTGTTATCACAAATCCTAGTGCATTTGGGTATGAAGAATTTTGTAATGCATTTGTAAAATTTTAAAAGATCATTGTGTTACTTTGTTCCCCTGTTGAGGAAGAATCTCAGCAATGGGGTCTTGTAGATCCTTGGAAGATTTCTTTAAGACCTAGTGGCATCTGGTAGATCCTTGCACGATTTCTTGAAGACCCTATGGCGTCTCACAAATCCTTGTGTTATCAAAGGCCTTTGAAATTTCTTGACAAATATTTTGGCATTGTTACAGATCCTAGTGTGTTTGGGTATGAAAAATTTCCTAATGTATTTTTAAATATTTATAAGATCATAGTGTTTTCGGTTACAAATCATTATTTATTTGAAATTTGTGTTATTTTTCCCTTGTTGAGGAAGAATCTCAGTGTAGATCACCCATATCGATTCAATGTGGTTCCATGGGTAATTTATACTGAGATTCTTCTTTAATGGTCGATGAAAGGTTGAGATGGAAAAGTGGTGGAAGATTTTTGATTTCCCTAGGCTACAATTTCCTAGTCCCTCTATAATTCCTATCTGATGTATTTCTTATTAAAAAAACCTTAAGGTATATCTTTTTAAATTTTCTTTGAAATAAGATACCAATACCATAAGCATCTCCCTTTCTTACCATAATCTTTGGTGGATAGAACAATTTTTTTGGAACTAGTGGTAACCAAGTCTACACAAAACTAATTATGTTGTTCTAGTTTAGCATAGATTTTTGATAAAGGTTTATGAATTTTAACTTGTCACATCTATCATCTGCATCCCTAGTCAATATTGTCTTCTAAATTTAACCTTTTGGCATAATCTAGTTTTGTTGTTGAAGATTAATCAACTTTGGGAGATGTTAGGCTCTCATGATGATTTTTTGTTATAATAAATGACTTTCTTCTTGGTCCTTTTTCCTTTTTCCTTTCTATTTCTCCTACCCTCCATGTTTTTAATAAGTAATTGTTTTCATTTTGCAATTTAACATGTTCTTTTTCTCTTGATGATTAATCGTGATTTGAAATGTTGATAAAAATCACTCACAAACTAAAGAGTTATATCCATAAGCATTCTGATTATTCACATGGATAGTGGAAATATCATGTCATCTAAAGATTTTCCTTTTGACCTTCTTGCAATATTTACTAGGCAATGAAATAGACCAAACCACTAAAGTAGACTAAAACAAGTGAGAGATTCAACTGTAGTCATATTACCAAAACTATAGATAAAGATGGGTTGCTCTTATAGACAATGTCATGCCTCACATAAGTTGAAGAAATATACTTACATATTTGATGCTAGAAGTCATGAAAAAAACTTTTTAACATAGTCAAAAGACAAACGAAACATATATGATGAACAATGAGTCACACCAAACCAATCCAATGGTAGCAATGCTGGTAGAACTATAAAGAGAAGATAAATTTGGGTTGTGCTAAGATAAATTAGGGCCTCACACAAATTGACCTATTACCCAATACTCTAAAATAAGTTTGGGAAAGAGATATAGAAAACCTTTCTTTCTTGTAACAGTCTAGAAGATTTTTTTTCTATTGTTATAAATTTTAAATATGAAAAGTAAATATAATGTTTCATAGCACAATTGAAAATGTTTAAGATTAGCATTAGGCTATTTTTATAAATTTGATAAGTTTCTCATTGAAATTTATAAATAGATGGATATAATATAAGAAAGAAATCATTTGATAATAATAAGAGTTGCATCAAGTAATAAGTTTCTCATTGAAATTGATGAACAACTAGATATAATATTAGAAAGAAACCATTTGATGATAATAAAAGTTGCATCAGTTAATACCGTGTTAGTTCCTACATTGTTGAGAAGCTCTACTTTATAACAATTCCTATGTGGAGTCTATGGGATTTATACAATCATTATTTCTAAAGTAACATTACATGTTTAGGTAGGGAATGATAAGAACATGATAAAACTAAGTTAGAGACACCCTACACTTAGAGAAACAAAATTTAGTGATGATCATCTATATTATAGTAGCTAAGCCTATGAAGAGTAATGATGTCATGATTCATAGGGTACAAATCTTTTGTATAAACTCCAATCTAATTCCAAATAGTGTAGGTCCTACATGATCTCCCAAGTATCCAAATGTTGTAACTTAAACTAATCTATTATATTACTGCTCATCTATAATACTAGAAAGCTTGTGTTAGACCATTATACATAAATGATGAATAAAAGTGATTAAAAAACATTTGAATTGCTACATGCATACCATGAGAATGATGAATTTTCCCATGAGAAGGCACACTACCAGAAGTGTGTAGTAAGCCAAGAGTGGGATTGATGTTAGTGGGTACACAATTAATGTTGGTGTAGGCAAATATTTCCAACCACTTAAGCTTTCCACCATTAGCATACCACAGAGGACAATGCCTGCTCATCATAATCTCTAAAGAACCTAATGCCCAATGGAGAACCTAGTGCAAATGATATGATAGATTGATGGGGGAAGATCTTTCAATGCTGGCCTAGTAGGCATGTAGTAAATAGATCACCAACCACAACAATGCATTTTGAATCCTGTCAATATATCCTCTATCACTGAACTATATATCCAATCAATCTACATAAGAAAACAAAAATTTGAGTAAATTATGTTTTTGATCAAGTAAGCATGGTTTTGAAAGGAATTTGATTAAATTATGCTATGATGAATAGGTTTTAAGATTATAAGAATGACTTGTTTTCCATAGTTCATTTTCTCCTCATATTCATAGCTAATCACATGAATGACTTCCTCAATAAGAGAAGTTGAGTGTGAAAACTCTAGAACACTACCTTTCTCCATTAGATTGGAAGTAATAAATATAGGAAAGTGCCAAAATTTATTTTCAAAGTTATTCTATGAAATTAATGATGAGTTCTTATGATCTTCATAGCCTACAAAACAATTTGCAGACCATGAACTTTGTCTTCATATCCAAAAAGTTGCATAGATATAACCTGCATGTGTTTTCCTTAGTAATGCATGGTCACCAAACAACCAATAGTATGTATATTACAACTCCCTCTAATCCTATTTTTATTATAAAGTTCCAATTTTCCTAATGGTTCTGTGGTCACAAACATTCCTAGGAATTTCACCTAAACTACAAGCATTGGAAGGAAAAATCCATTTAGGTTAATGATATCATTGAAAATAAAAATGTCATCCATCAAAGAAGTAGAGTCTGGTCCTACTAGATCACCAACTGGGAAAACATTCCATGAATCTTAGATGAAGTCCACTCTAGGATCATTACATTCAACCATAAGAATCTCATCTTTCATACACAATCTCCTAGCAAGAGGGTAGAAATAGGCCAGAGTTTCCAAGACGCTTTTCTTCAAAGCCTCCACCATGGAGGAAAACCCTTTTCTTGGGGAAGGATAGATAATCACCTTCTGGTTGTAGTGAAAAGTAACATAAGGAAGATCAAATTTTATGAGACACAATACTTACACTTAGCTAGCCTACTTGGTAGTACAATGGTCTTCTAAAGTACAATGAACCCATGCTTCTCCTTCCCATTATCTATTATTCTAGTGGCTCTAGCATCTATGATTAACTAAGTAGAAGTACCACTAAACATAGCATAAAAAACTTTTTAAAGTTCCTCTTCCCTTCTTGGGTTTCACATAGAAAAACCTCAAGGCATCAATCAATACTTGTATTGCAAGAGATGTAGATACATTGATCAAGACATTAATCTAATTTTAGTGAGATTATAATGGAAAGAAACTCATATGCCTATTCGTCACCTCTCCAAAAAATCTTTGTGAAGAGTTACATATGATAGTACATATATGTATACATGTGGGAAGACCTCAAATGTAGGCTAGTTAAAATGTTGCAAAAGCATAGAAAAACTTTATTGATTAGGCATAAATGGGTTTAAGTTTGAGATAATGAAAGAGTTGAAGCTTAATTGATTGAGTATAATTGATGATACCAATAATGATATTCATTGATTATATCTTTTATAGAGTTCAAACAAATCTGATAGAGTTAGAGAATAGTAGATGGTATATACATGGAGCTTTAAATGTAGTTCAATTAAAATGGTGCACAAAATATTAAAAAATTCAAATAATTAATTAGGTCTTATTGTTTTTAAGGTGGTGAGAAGTTGAATGGTTTCAGATAAATCTATGTCAATCAAGTTTTGTTGAGTGTAAGGCTCTAACATTATAAGAGATAATGTGAGGTCATATTTTAGATGAATTTGATAGAATTAATACCTCTCAACCCTTGGCTCATAGTTGAAGAGGTTAACTCATTGACTCACGTACTCATGCTCTCTTATTAGATAACATAAATTTTATGGTTTCCATCATTGGATTGGTTTTCTCACAAAATTCATGCCTCTATTGAGCATCCATGGTCACAAGTCTAAACCTCCAATAAAAAAAAAGTTATAATTTTATTTTAGTGTAAGCTTTCTATAACTCTATCTTTTCATCAATTCAATACCAAAAAAAAACTTGAAAAATATTAAGTTCTAAGATAATCAAAGGTTGTATTTAGTTGACTATAATTAGTGAGAGCAATGTGTTGATTATGTCATCTACCTCAATTCAAAAGAAGACTTATTCATATTTTGTGCTTAAATCTTGGTTGATGAATACTCTCTACAACCTAAAAATATAGATCTTATATTTTATGATATGTCATCCACATGTTTGAATGGTTTAAATCCAATGACAATACATGATATACACACCATGTGTAGTCTTGGAGACAATGATTATGATTATATGTTATGCAAAAAAATTCCATCAAGAATGCATCTCCATGTAGATAGATAAAAATTCAAATAATTTTAAATATAGATAGATATAAAAGATTGGATGATCTCCATATTTAATGTTGTAGACAATGAAGCAATAATTTTTATTGTGTTTTGTTAAAAGACCAACATCACAAAACTGTTAGAATTTGTAAGGCGTTGAATGTATCAGGAAGTTGTGTTTAGTAATAGTCCTATTATATTATTGAAGACTGTATAGAATGTTAAAATTAAGCAAAAAATTAAAAGAAATCAATGATTCACTTGAGGCACCCTACATACTAGAAAGAGTGAAGCCTTTTGTAGATATGAAGAGGTGCTCTACAACAAGAAAACAATGGATACAAAAAATATGCTAGTAATATGTAGTGGTTTGAAAACACCCAAAAAATAGATTATCCTTTGAGTACAAAGAACAGTGTTGAAAATGTCTAATTCTTTTTATTTCCTTTCTCAGGAGAGAAAGGTTGTTGTGTAGAGGACTTCTCCAAGGTTTGCCAAAGATGGCCATGTGAGTGTGAAAATTAAAATAATTATCATTTACAACCATTTTGAAATTTTATAGTTTGAATGAATGGTGTGTGGATACTTTCATTAACTTATAGTTAATTTGAGATACAAAGCAAAAAACCTAGAGTGGTGGTTTTTCCATCGAGGGAAGCAGTGGGAGATGTTGCAATTTCTGAGTGTGATACTAATGTTGCTGGTGAAATGTCCCTCAATTGTACTATGTTTCAAATTTTGTATCCATTTTTGATAAATGATATAATCTATAGGAAGATGGCACTCATATGTATTATAGTTACATGTTATAAGTTTTTTTTGTATGGTAATGTTTATGTTTGTGTTATGGTCCTGTCTATGTAGGGGAGGGGTCAATATAGAATTGAAATTTTTTCCCAAAGGAGGATATATTACTACCTTGTTAGAAGTTGTTCTATTAATTGGGGAAAGAAGTTTTGGGACATTGCAAGGATGAACCTACTTAGGATGCAAATTCACAATCTCCCATTTATTGAGGCACCTTGCAGTGGGTGACCTTTTGTAAGGAATAGAAAGTGATGTAATTATGAGTCAAAATCAATAGGATATGTCTTTAAGAGGGCCATACATGTTTATTACTAGATGAGGATAAAGTTTTATGCCCAAATAAGGTGTTTACAACAATGCATATGCAAATTGTACAAGGTCTCCTCTGTTGAACTCCTGAAAGAGAGTCTAGCCAAGATTAAAGAGGAAATGCATTACTATGAGAGTGATGAGTTGAGGAAGTAGAGTTTGAAAATGGTTTTAGCATTGATTAAGAGAAGAGAGATCATGGTATGATCAATTTGATATAATAGTTTGTTCTTTACGTGAAAAATCTGTGCAAATATGTGAACCACTTTAGAGCAATATGTTGATATTATTTAAATGTACCACTAACAAGGCACTCCATCTTTAGCCAATATGGGTTCTATGGATGGAGTTGTTGAAAGATCAACATATGCACCACCTTCTATCTTAGTTATAGGTGATAAGAGTTGTGCACAATAATCTTGTGCAGGACAAAATAAGTCTAGTAAAGGGAAAATAACCTATATAAGTGCTAAAAAAATTATTGACTTTCAGAATTATATATGTGGGATTCCTTATGTTGGAAAAAGTGAGAGATGAAGGCAACAAGGAACAAAAAATATTATTTTTATATTTCTATAAAATCAAATAACATATTAGTTTTTTTAATTCTCACCACTCTTGCATTTTGTGGTTGTGAACATTTTGGTTTGATATCTAAAAAATGGACTACATGTTTTATTCTATGTCAGTCATCTACCACAAAAGAAACTATTGCAACAATAGTAAAGTGTGAATATGGGTATGTGCTTTCTCTCCCAAATTTTGCATGTGAGTCTAAAATTGACATTGGTGAAATGCATGAGTGGTAGGAAGTCTATATTAGGAAAACACAGACAAGCAATGTTGGTTGATCAAAATGAGATTGAAGTTTGGGTAAGTAGTATGTGCTTGGCACAAGAAATGCATTATTTTACTCATATGTTATTGGTGCTTTGAATTTCATTATAATGCACTCTTCATGGTAATGGTGGTGTGCAAGAAAACAAGCAATAGTTGAACATCTTGAAGAAGTTGTATGCTTACATTCAATTTAGTGATCAGTAGAGACTTTAGTTTACAAAATGTTGATAGTATCATCCATGTGACTTAATACATATATTATTTAGTTATATGTAATGTAGGTTGATATTGGTGATGTTTCTTTTAACATTCCATCCATGATGGAGGCCCCAGATGGAGATGTACGTAATGTATTTTGGGTTATTTTCCAAAGGAAGATTGGTTTAGAGTTATTGTAATTTGAGAAAGCATTTTTCTACTTTTTATGGGTTAGGACATAGCAAGGAGAGATGTTGTGATGTATCTTGATTCTTTGGTTGAGAAATACATAAGGCTAGTTGGAAGTATAATATCACACCCATCAGATAATCAAAAACCTAAACCTTTGGAAATGGACATAGAAAGTTAGATAGATGCACATAATAAGTCATAGTGTCATCATGAATCAGTAAAAGTGATAGATGGATCCTTTCTTTCTATTTGTATGCAACAATATAATCATAATTGGGATAGACAACCTGGTTTCCTCTAAGCATTTTTTACAATTGCAGGGAGTGGATGATGATGAGGGAGACAAAGAGGAAGCAATTTTCTCTTATGCTATTGGTGATCATGTAGACCTACAATGTCAAGGTATATTGGTAGGTAAAGGTATCATTGAAGGTGTGGGTAGTGATGTGATGTGCCACAACAAACCACTTTGTTTAGGGGTTGTAAAAGTCAAAATTATAGAGGTTCTTGACCCGATTGCTAGGCTACCAGACCCTCATTCTTTTTCTAAAGTTTTAAGTGACTTGTTAAATTCATTTGAAGCATGGAACATCTAGGACCTATCCTCTTATACAAATTTGGAGCACCATAAGGTATTATTGTCTCTCTTTTGTTTTTTCCTAAGCTAATAGTTTATTGATGTCATTTATTTTGAGGCTACACTCATCCAACTTGTGTGCATAACTTTAAGCTAAAGTGTAGGACACATTGAAGGTGGCCAAAGAATCCAATGATCCCTTTCCTACCCCTAAAAGACTTAGCCCCATAATTCACATGTTAGGTATAACCCCTCCAATGGTGCATAAGGACCCCAAGAGGCATTGTAGGTTTTATGAAAGAATTCTCTATGTTGTCCAAAATAGACATCAAAGGAGGGGTAAACTAGTGTCAAAACATTAGGGATTTCTTTATACACCATCATAACTAGCAATGGTCTCCAATTTTTTCATTGAATAGTGTACAAAACATTGTTAGTAGGGTTACTAAGCATTGTTGATGCCATTGGTCAAAATTTTCCCTTCTTCAATGGAATTGGAACTGATTCTTATTCCAAATGTGCAACCATTTCCTTTATATTTGTTTAATTCTCTACTATGTTAAGTCCTTATTTCTAGTTCAGTTGGAGCATTCAAACTATGGTTTTTGATTTATGCATGTTGATTTGTTGCACTTTGTTGTTAATGTAAAATAAGAGAAATCTAAATTTGTTTGGCATGTTTATCATAATTGGTTGTTATCATATTGTGGTTGTTCTATGGTGTGATTCTACTTTAGTTATAATTATTGTCTTTATAGTTGTGTTTAGTCTATTGGTGATGACTGAATCGGATCAACTATTTTTATAGAGTATTATTTCAATTTATAATGTATCCAATGTTTATTTCAAATGTATAGTAACTTCTATCATAAATTGTTGAATACTTTTCTTCAATTTGATGGATGTTTTAATAAATTGGAGATGATTTGATCTTACCACTATATTAAGTAGATACTCATACTTCCACTGAACAATATTGAGCAGGTATTCTACTATTTTTTGGCACATTATCTATTTATTCTATTCGCAAAATAAAAATTTTGTTTTATTTTTAAGAGATTTTTTTTATTAAACTTGATTATTGGAATGTAAGCATAGTTCTTATATGTTGATGTAGTCATGGGTAGTCACAAAGATGTCTATAGAAAGGAAGCTTATGATCAATCACTATTTGATATCCCCATGACTACAAATATAGGATTGCCAAAGTCTACTACTTCTAGGAAGCATGGAAAGATGAATGACTCATTGACTAAGAGGCAATGAAAAAGTTTAGATAAAGTATCTCTATGGGGTGTATCAGATATTGGTGGTGTGGTGGGCCAAGCAATAGTCATGACAAGGTAGGCTTAAATGATCTCACCTTGGATGGCAACTTCAATAGCTCACTTCAAGAGAAACATAGTTAGCTTCAAGAGAAACATATATATTTGTTGTCAGAGAATTTGGCTACATGTGAAGTAGATAGTAAGTGCTTAAAGTTGCAGAATATCAAATTGGAGATGAAAAATGCTCAATTGGAGATGAAAAACAAAGAGCTTGACATGTTGCTGATAGAGGTTAAGGAGAAAAATATGGAGTACTATCTTCAACTATATGAATAACAATTGATCAATCACAATCTAGAGGGTTCACTTGCTATGAACAAGAAGATGTTCTCCAACTCAACCTGTATGTACAAGGACATGTTAGATGTCTTCAGAGGTCAGAGTGAAGGGTGGAAGGCAAAGTATATTGATGTGGCTAGTTTTCCTTCTGATAGAGGGGAAAAACCAACTTCCACCCCATCTTCAACGTGTGGATGTGAAGGTGCATGAAAATGTGGTTAGATGCACATATGTAATTGAATATTTTGAGCCACATGTGGCTATTGTTAATTTCAATGACAAATCCTAGTTGTAGAAAACAATGTCATATAAACCTAATGTTTGGATATATAAACCAATGACTTCTGAAAAAGGGAGACCATTGACACATTTGACAATTTGGTACATTGATAATTGATCTCTGAAATATATTTTGTACATTGTTAATATTTTGTAAATAATCACGGATCCACTTTACTTGTTAATATGTTAATGGAATTTCATTGTTATATGCATATTTTTGCTCTTTATTTTGCAAGGACTAAATGAAATATTTGTCATGGATGGATTGAAGTTTTTTCTTACTAAGTAAATCTTTCATATATGATGACTTTTGATTGTAATGTCATATAAGCTGCAATTTATTAAACTAAGGTGCATTGCTGCTCATTTCATTTCATACACTATGTAATGTAGGAAATCCAATGAATGGATGAAACAAATTAAAAATGAAGTATTTATTTTCTACAAAATTAGTATGTGTTTGCTATGAATTTGGTATGTGTTACTTTTTTTTTCTATGGTTGGTTGAATGTAGATGTTACTTTCATTTAAAAAAATGTTTGCATGGTTCTGAGGCTACAAGAAACCATTAATAGTTGACATGAAATGGAATATGTCTTCAAAAGTAGTGGAAAATTACTATTCAATTTATTTCAATTAGATGTTATCAACATACAATAAAGGAAAGTATTGCTTTGTGGAGAGAAACCATATCAGAATCAATTCAACAATACCTTTAGAAGAAACTATTGAACTTGAGCAACTGATCCTTACCAATAAATATGAAGTATACCAAATTCATAAGTTGAATTTTATTGTAAATGCATTTTCTATACACAACCTCTATATACATGGTTGACAATGAGATGCATTCCCTTTTAATGGCTCTAATAATAGAAAAGACATAATGTCAACAATCTTTACATATATTACAAAAAAGCATCATTACCACCCTTTTAATATACTAAGAATTTAGATACATTACACATGTATTTGGTATAGTCATCATCCTTGTAAATGTACACATAATTTGTTGACACTTCCATTGAAAATTCTTGTCCGGCCATTTTGTCGATTATCATTGACACATGATCAGCCATGCCATCTATGGTCTTCAATTCTGAGAGACCATCTAAGAAACTATCAACAAACAATCATCTCCATTTTTGTACTAGCATTGGCAAACCATCTTTGAGGATACTAGGCAATACATGTGTAACATCACACTCAATTTTTATCATATCAAAGCGTAGCTTCTCAGCCTAGTTTGCGTGCTTTTTCAAGATGTTGTGTCCAAACCATTCATGCCCTAAGTTTTGAGGATCATTTACCCTCATCTCTTCTTTAATGATGACCTTTAACCTCTCATTCTCTTATATAGCTTTGAAAGTTCCGAAGTAAAGGACCCAATACTTTTCCACCATCTTTATTAACTTGTGACATCTATTTTCAACAATTTTAATTGCCAAGTCATCCAAGTGATCACATCTTTTCATAAGTATGTTATCCAATTTTTGTGTTTTATTTTGCTAGAAACTTACATCCTCCATACCATCCATATCTCTTTGTCCCTGATCGTGGTCTGTAGTTTCAAAATTAAAGCCTTTGCATTTCCCTCCCTCTAACATAATAACTTTTTGTTTCCATTCTTCCTTTTCAATCTTTGAATTTTCAAACTATGATTTGTACTTGTTCATCATTCTGAACAACTCATCTACCTAAGTCTAGTTCTTCATTGTAGTAGTAAAATTCAATGATGCCATGTGTCTTGGGTCTATTATGCTTAGTTTATGGATTTTTATTTGACACAAAGCTTCATTACTATCCATCACAATTGGTCTTTCATCTATGTGAACTAATCCCCATGGTAATAAATATTTCTCCTATGGATCCTTCACTGATGTGTTACCAAGGTTTTTAGAATCCTCTGGTTTACAACTTTTACTCCATCTTTGTGTTTTTCATAACATTCATGCATTGCTATACATTGCAAATGGAAATCCTAGTATATCAAAACACCAACACAGTTAACTATTCCCTGGCTATATGTGGACTTATGTCCTCAATTTCCTTTTGCACCTTATCCTATACCATTTCCTCCATCATTTCACTATACAACTTATTTGAAGTTTTTCTTAACTACCTTCATCTATATTGAAATAATAAATATATAAACTCATTGGAATATATGAAATCATCATTATTTATGAACTAGTTATGTTCAATTTCCCTACTATCAAGTGATCATACTATATAGAGGAGCTCCAAACTCAATTCACTAGTGACAAAGTCCCCTAAAATAGGTCGATGTTTACCATAATTGTCTTCTCTTTCTTCTATGTGCTCCACCTATATGTATTGTTGACATGATAGATTACCAATGGAAATTTCTCATTCTTGCAGAAACCATTGGGAACATTATTCAAAATCTTGTCTTTCTCTTCTAACAGTTTGAAAGCTCTCCTAAGTGGATCTGTGATACCACTAAGAAGTTCTCTATTAATCTTCTCTTTTCTTAATTTCCACTTGAATTCTTTCTCCACATTTCTATACATCTTCTTTTTGTATAACACTTCATCCCTTTCCAAGTTCCTAATTAGACCATCAATCAGTACTTCCCTATGTTCAATAGGATGCCCCTTCTAAGAAGCCCTTGTCCTTTTTATATGTCCCTCTAGATCAATTGCTCTACTTGACTCACCCTGAATTAGTCCATATCTGCTAAGTTTCTTGATAATACAATGAAAACTCTATAATGTCTTGACCACAAAATCCCCAAATGACATTGTGCTAGACAAGAATGATTATTTTCTCTTTGAAGTTAAGTGTTGTATATTGGAGATTGCCATTTGCCACACAATTTCTAGATACATGATTCAATTAGCTACTATGATGAGGAGGTTGTGAGGGCATCCTTCATAACCATATACTCTAATTCTAGTAAAATTTTCAAATGCATTCTAGTCACCCCAATTGTGGTCCATTGGGCTTTGGTCGAGATACTATTTAGGCCTTAGGAACACTTTTATCTTTGGTGATAGGGTATGATTGGACTCCCCCCTTAGCAATTTCATAAGTGGTTACACAAAGTGCTCTTCAAAATATAAGTAGTTTGAAACTAGGCATCTCCAATCCCAAACCTTGACCGATAACTTCTTAGGTTACCTAAACCCCTAAATATCATACTCCTGAACTAGTAGTCCTTCTTCCCAAGCATTACTCTCTTGGATGAAGAAGAGAAACATATGCACCAAAAAAGACTAATGCTTGAAACACAACTTGGACAAATATTTTTTCAATACGAGTAGGTCCTCATTTATCTTGTTAGCAACAAATGTTGCAAAATCAAAATTCCTAGGCTTGTTTGATTAAATGTCAGTTGCAACAACCATCAATGAAATGTCCATTAGTGGGGGTGGGAGGCATCATTTCCAAATACCTATCCAACTAACATGTAAGTATACTATAAGTGAGGGTGTAACATAGTCATATCAAATGGTAGATTGTCATTACTCTCTAATATGGCTCTTGCACCACCAATCTTTGGGTGATGGACAAGCAATAGAGAAACCTTGTAGAAGCTCTCCATATAGAAATAATCCTCTCTTAATTTTGGTATATTCAAAATTTTTTTGTGACTCATCTCCAGTTGAAAAACTTTCTCAATTATAGGTTTTGTAATGCTAATCATTGCTTTACCAGATTGTAATTTGACTATATTCATTTTTGGATCATATCTATTTATAATTTACACAATAGGTCAGTATTGACAAATACATTTGGAATGGTGGTTTTGCCTACATTCATTGTCCATCCTTGACAAAATGGGCATCTTTCCAATCTTCTATTGTTATGAAGCAAAAAAAAATCATATCCCATCTTTATTGTCCATACATCCTTGACCTCGCCACACCTATCTTCAACTCCCACCTCCCCTGCCTTCACTCTTTTTGGATTTTAAGAAGATAGTGGTAGCTAGTCCAATAAATCTTGTTTTAGATGTCTCCCCTCTACTTTATGCCTCTTATGTTTTTGTTTTTCATTGGATTGAAACATTCAAACATCATTTTTCTTCTTTTCCATTCACTTTCTAGGCAAAAAAGGTTGCATTTCATTTAAGTTGTTCAAATCAATCTATGAAAAAAATAACGGCCCTAACTAGATTCAAATCTCAATCTTTCATTGCCAATAAAAATTTGTTAATTTATTTTTAGTGGCATTGATTAAGTATTCTTAACACCCATTCAAAAAAATAGGAGTCACTTCATACACGAATATCCTCCCTAAAAACTGTACAGTTGACCAAATTTCAAAAAACAAAAAACATCATGGATTGTTTGAAAATTTCAGCATTTGATCTTCATGATGTTCATAGTTTTTAGTAAAAAACAACACAAAATTTGGAAAAAAATCACTATGTTTTTGTGAATTTGAATAAAAAAGTTTGACTTTGTTTTGTCCATAATGCATTTTGTCTAGAGATTAGCCTGACCTAAAAACCCTCAGTTTAGTTCATTTCTTAAATATTGAGTGGAAGGTGTAGCTCACCTAAAAGTTGTGGTTCTAAATCCATTTTTGCAACTTCCACAAGCATGAAAAACTCTAATTCAACCAAACATCTATTGGATGATACAAAATCCTAGCTTTGATTGTGAGTATCTTTCTTTGATGCCTTGCCTCACTCAAAATTAGAGGTTTGAAAGAATTTAAGGTTACTTCTCATGGTGGACACCTTTGAGAAAATGAAAATTTTATAGTTAATGAGATGTATTTAGTCACATTGAAAACCTCAATTGGTAGAAATGTTCTTTCTTGGTTTGATGTTTCTATTTGATCATGTATCTATGGGTCCCAATCTTTATTGTTATACTTATATTTTCCACTGAATGTGCAAATAAAAAGTTTGACACCTTTGTGGCCACAAATAATTGAACATTCAAATAGGCTATGCACAAGTAATTTATTGTAAATTTGTTAAATGTTTTCAGGTAGTTTAAATATTATCAAAAATGCATTATAGTTTCATCCATATTTGCATACTATTATTGAATAGTTAGTGTAATTTTTCAAATGCATTCATTCATATTTTCATTATACAATGCGATAAAAGTATACAAAATTCATTAATTATTTTTTGGGTAATTTAGGGTTAAGGGTTTATGAGTATTATCAAAGCCACATTATAATTTCATGCATATTTTGATATTGTCAATGAATCATAATATAAAAAATGCATAATAGTTTCATCCATATTTTCATTATGTAACCATATACATTTAGGGTCCATACATTTATATGCCAAAGAATTTTATCCAAACTATGCCTTGACTTCTTTGTCTATTTGTTTGATGCCGCGCCTCACTCGAACCATTGAATAAGCATTGTAATCTATCATTTGATATTTTGTTAACTAGTAATGAGATTTATTTTTCACAAGCACATTAGAAACCTCAGTCGATAGAAATGTTGTTTCTTCATTCAATGTTTCATATATGTTATAGTTACAATGATGAGTGATAAAGTAGGCTTATCGCTATAACATATAACAATCATCAAAAAATGGAAAATAAATATAATCACTATAGATATGAGCAAGAGAGATGTTGTATTTCCATAGGTCATGGTGATGAGTGTTTTTAGTGATTAAAAAGGAGGGGATATCGGAAACTCCAAATTTTAACTCATAGCTTAACCACGCGAAGCTACAATTATAAGCTTTCACCACTTCACTATGCTGAATTTAAGTCAAACTTAATCTCTTGTAAAGCTGCAATGGCTTAAAATTTAGCATGTCAAAAACCTTAATCGATAGAAATATTTTTTCATTTGATGTTTCTTACATTGGTATAGCTACAATGATTAGGCTTCATGAGTTGGAATACACTAAAATGGTAGTAGAAATGTGTTTAGATTGCTTAGGGTTTCCAAAAAAATTGTTTATCCTCATAAAAACCTAGGGAAAAAATTATGTGCTTTGTTTATGATTCAAACTATCACAACATCACAAGATTTTATGATTGACCAAAGGTTTCAATAGAAAAATGGTAAAAGCTTCAAATTATCACAAGGTTTAGCTAAGGTTAAGATTTTGTGGTTATGAAGATGTGAAGTAAAGTAGTAGTTAATATAAACAAATGGTTGCAACATCACATGATTGAGAACGGATCTGTATTTGACAGTTGCAAATGTGCAAATAGTAACTTGACAGTTAAGGTCAAAGTAATGACAAGGTAACTATCTGAAGCATCACAACATTGCAAGTGATAGAAATGTTAAGTCCCAAAGCATGAAAAAGATGTGAAGTAATAAAAAAGAGAGGTCATTACTAGATTTTAGGGGTCAATAAGTTAAAGTAGTTATCTTAAGTTGTTAAACTACAAAGAATATCTGACGGTCAAGGTCTAGGATATCGCAACATCACTTGCAGTTAGATAAACCTTGAAGGAAAAATTGTAAGGATGTGAAAGATAGTAGTGGTTATATTTTAATGTTATCTCACACTCATGGGTGGTTAAGAGAAACCTTAGGTTAAGGTGGCAAGGCTATGAAAGCTTGTAATCGTGCCTTAATAGAGTTAAGAAAGGAGCTAAATATTTTGGTTGTGATGTTGCAATGACATGAAAAGGTTAATATTAAGTGGATATCACACTATCATAGGTTAGTTAGCATTGAAGGGATTTCAAGTCATGATGTTGTGATAAAGAAGAAATGGTTAAATTATGAAGGTCATCACAAGATCGTAGGAGGCTAAACAATTAGGAGTGTTGAAGTTGTGAAGCAGTGAACAAAGAGAATTACAACATCCCAAGCATACTTAATAGTTAAAGAAAAGAGGTGCAAGGTTGTGAAACAATAAAGATAGCCCTATTCACATGGTTGTAGCTAGAATAAGAGAAGAGAGGAAAATATGGTGAAGCAACAATAAGGTGGTCATCACATCATCGCAACTTTAAATTTTAATGCATAAAATAGTCCTCAATGGCCATGTTTGAGCTAGATAAGCAAAACATGAGTTAGAACAATGAAATATGAAAAAGAAAAGATTTTGTTATCTTTTCAAAGATTGATAGGTTTTTTTGAAGTGTGCTTATTTAATTTCCATTAATGCAACACTCTTGTTGCAGAAACAAATAAATTAGAAGAAGCACAAAATTTTCATTACCAGTTATACAATTTGTTTGACTTTTCAAAGTGAATTTGAAGTTGTAGAGTTATTTGAAGGGATTTAAAAAATATACAACATTCAAAATTGGTTAAATTACTTGAAGAAATGGCTCAAAAGGAAGTTGAATTAATAGCACACAGAGAAATTGAAGAACTTGCATCACATACAAAAAATCCCTAGCTCATTTGTGGAAGAATGGATACATATTTTACCTAGTTCAACTAATGCACAAGTTGCAAATGATCAAACTTTTAGAGATCTCTAAGCATTCTATAGAGACGTCAAGGTCCCAAATAGGAATGTATATGAATTGTTCTGGTTCTTCTACAAGAATAGAATGAAAAAGGTTCCAATTTGCAACCCTTGGATTAGAAATTTGGGCAAACTAATTATGCTAGAAGTATTTGTGGATGTGGACCTGGTACAAGCATTAATCAAGTGTTATAATCCTATTAGCAAGTCATTCCAATAGAGAGATAGAAGAATTTTTAGCAAGTCATTCCAATAGAGAGATAGAAGCATTTGATCTAGGAGGCCTAATGTCATTGCCTATTGACATTGATAACCTAACTAAGAATTTCAAGAGCCAAAAGAGATTTTATATGGGTAGGGAAATGAAAAGACACATCCATTTGTCCATAAAATAAAAGGGAGAGATTCCAAAGAATAAGGAAGTGGAAAAAATCATGCTTCTTGAATTATTTAAGAGGTGTTTCCAAAATACTATCTTTGGCCTTAACAAAGTCTTAGGTTTAGATGGAACCATGAATGGCCTAGGAAGACACTATGTCATGGCATTGAATATTCAAGACCCCAACACCAATGTTGGGTATGACTGTCTGGCATATATCATCAAGAAGATCCATGAAGAGATCATTATTGGACAACAAGGAATATTGGAGAACTTTAGGTTCCCTCATTATTCAATGATCATGCATTTGATCTTATTTAAGAATGCCAATTCATTTGATCAAAGCTTCTTCAAGTGCATAGAGGAATGGGGAGAAAGACTATCGGTGCAAAGGTGGACAAGGGTATGGTAGAGATTGTACCCATACTCAAATGATATTTCCTTTTATAATGATTTTGTGTATCCTATTTTAAAAATGATAGGATTGGCTAATGAAAGAATCCCTAGAAGTATTAGGAAGGTTGTCAAGCCTAAAATGTGTTATGATGCTAGGAAACAATTGACACATGATTGGAGGAGTGTTTATCTATTTGAGGACTTTAATATTATCAAGATATATAGGTTCCCTTAGCCACCCCACGTTCTACCCAAATATGTCCCAGAAAGACTAGGGTTTATTGAATTATTTTGGAAATTAATTTTTCTAAACAATTTTTTTTTGCGAAAACTTGTCAAGAAAGGAACATTATTTTGTTTATGCACTAAGGTAGAAATTTTTAGATAGGAAAGAATCCTATAGAAGAGACTGATGCCTATTTGAGAGGCTAAAAATTGCCAACTAGACTAGCCAAAACATATAACCCCTATAATGTAGTTAGGCATGCCCTAAAAAAATGAGGGGATATAACTTGTCCCTACAAAACCTATGTGGTAAGAGGATGTCATTGCTGATAGATTGAATAAGGAAATTTGTAGAGAAAGGATGATAAAATACAAATATGTTCCAAGCTTTGAGTAGGAGATGAAAAAAGAAAATCCATCCTTTAAGGGATTTTATCTTGAAGATGACTATTGGTCAAGGTTGGATAAATGTGTTGAAAATTTTGATGAGATTTCAGCACAAGTTCCTGAAGCAAAAAGAAAGAAAGTTGACCCTAACTACTCCAATAAGGACATTGTTGTTGAAGTTAGTGCTGATGTGGTAGATCAACCCAAGAGCTTAGAGTGGGCATAATAGAGGAACAAGAAGAAAAAAATGGTGGAAATTCCACAAAAGGCTTAGTAAAAGACCTTGCAAATTTTTCCTAGAGGTAGCCAATATTTTGATGATGTTAGAAGGAGATATCTAGTAGCTTAAACCTCTAAGGATGAGAAAAGGGCTAAGAAGTTGCAACTACAAGCTCAGATGATAGATGATAGAATTATAGGAGCAAATGAGTTTATGAGTGATGATAATTTCATCAAGACTATAGAATTTAAAAGCTTATTGTTCAAATTGAAATAGAATGAGCTATCTCTATAAATAAACCTAGGTAATTCTAATAAGGTAGTTGTTGGGTTAGTACAAAAATTGCAAGAATATGATCCTACCAGTGAAACCCTCACTGTAGAAGAGGCAAGGGGCTTAGTGAGAAGAAGTGGCATGATTATTTTCCTAGGATGGGATATCAATTCACCTTTTTTGCTAGACCAAATGAGAAGACAAGACAAGTCTATCTCATTTGAAGATGAAAATCATTTTGAAGAACTAAGAGGGTCAAGCTATAACATTGATTCTTAAACAATGGAAATATGAACTTTGGCTCCAGAGGATCAAAAGCCCTCCCTTATGGAAATCAATATTTTGGAATGTGTACTCTACCTCCAGTAGCCAAATATATGGAATGCCCACTTCAGTGGCTCTACTGGGTAAGAACAAGATGGATGTTCTTCAAGAATAGTTGGAAGGAGCTTATGAAAGGTACATTAAAACTAGGGGGAACTATGAGGAAGAAATAAGAAGACTTATGTCTTAGAATAGAAAACCCGCAAGTTGGAGAATGAAATAGTAGCATTAAAAAACACTATCAGAATAGCTACAAAAACTAGGACAAAGGTGTGCAAATGGAGAGCCATGTACCTAATATAGGGGATGCATCAGGCCAAGCAATGGATATAGATGAAGAGGATCTTGAATCAGGCAAGGAGATTGAAATCAGAACAATCAAGAACTTGTTGATTCATAAAATAAATGCATTAAAATTGGTCTCTCAAAGTGTATAGAATAATTATCTTGTGTTTCAAGGATTAGAGTAGATATGTTTAGAGGTAGTTTCCCTATTGTCTCCACTTTTCACCACATGGGGTCTTTATACTTCATTTTTTGATAGTTTGGTACCTTTTTTGGCATAGAAAAAGGATCTTCTTAAGGTAACAATTATAAATACAAGAAAGATGATCAATAAAGTAAGAGATCTGAGTGGTTTTTTTAATGGAAATTTGTAGCTAATTTTGAATAAAATGAAAGTAATTACTAAGAGAACACCCAATTTTGTGCCTACAATTTTGGAGAGTGATTAAAGTGTTGGAATTATAATAGGAAAGGTAAACTTCTGAGGGGGGTTGGGGGAGGTGAATCAGTAGTTTAAACTTGGACCCATAAAAACTTTCACCACACATCCATCTCATACATTCAATGAGTAAACTAAAATAACATATAAAGCATATACATCTAAATCATGTAAAGACATAAGTAGTCATACACATATGACACCAGATATGATTACCCAAAAACCCTCCAATGAGAAGGTAAAACTGGGGTGGGGATGAAACCAAAAAATCTTCACTACTACAGTAATAAAGTGTATTCAATGAAGGTTACAATTCTTTGACCATGAAATATGATTTACCCTATGAAAGGTCTTACTTGTTAAAGGCTTACAAAGACTATAGAATCTCACCTTGTTAGAGGATTTCAACACCCTATTAGAAGTGTGAATTACTAAAGGACTTTAACTCATAATTAAGTAAACACCATGTTAGAGGATTTCAAAGAGCCTGTTAGGACTACTCTATTAAGAGATTTTGATTGAAATCACTTGTTAGAATGTCTCAACTTTGATCATGTAGTTAGCACTTGATTGCTTGATAATAGATCACCTTTGAACAATATCTTCTTGATCCTTCTCGATTAGATGTCTTTTTGATGTATCCTTTTCCTTTCCTCTATTCTACTCTAACTAATTCTAGAATGTAGTTTCACTTCATAACTTCTAAGCCACCATGAATGCTTTATTTGACACGTAAACTTCTCTCTCCACTCCTTCAATTTCTTCCACACACATTTTCTCTCACTAAAGAGTTTAGGGTTTGTCCTCCTTAAGATGACTTAGTGACTTAAGGTTAGGTATGAATCTACAACTGAGATTCATCCATTTTGCCACTTAATCCATCTCATTTTCTAATTGACTACATGTACTTGCATAGGGAATCAAACTATAGATTCATCCTTATCTCCAAAATATCAAAATTCAATCTTAATTTGGCTCAAAAATGGCTTACATAGTTGTTTGTGCCTTTACAAACAAATATGTCAAAACTGTCTTATTCAACATTTGAAGTCTTTGATGCTTGGCATACACTAATCTCTCTATTGTGACTTAGCACCCATATTTCCCAACATCCAGTGTTTACTTAGCTCCTATGTCACTTGACATATACTATCTGCTCGACACTTGAGTGACTCAGTGCATGAGTGGCTCGAAACTCACTATGACTTGACATGGTCTAATATATGTTGTGCTCAACATGTATTACTAGTTTAGCATGAACTAAGTAAATACCTTAAGTGTATTGACACTCACTTGTCAAAACCAATATGAGATAAAAAATCTCCCCCTTTCACATGAGTGTCAAAAACACTTGAGTATACATTATCGTCCTTGATCTTACAAGCACAACATATCTTAACTCGACTTATATACAAAACTTCAAAATTTCCAAAATTTTGTAATCACTTAGATACCTCAAAATTTGATAACTCCCACTGAGTTGGTATGTCTATTCTATATACAAAATTTTGTGCTCCTACTACATAAATGTGTCTTTGCTAATACACTTTGACTTCATGCTATTTTGCTAATGCTCTTTCATTTGATACTTTTGATATGTTTTGATGCTTGCTCTCCCTTAGCTATTTTTGTCTTTTCTTTGTTCCTCTTATTTCTTACTCTCCTTGTATCTCCCAAAATTCATATTTTTTATTACTCCCAAAACTAATATCTCCTCCTTTTCTCTATTTCTCCACCAAAAGTATCTCTCCCCTTTTATCTTATTCTCCCTTTTTTTGAGACTTCTGTCAAATGGTCTATACACTTATTATATGTTTGTCCAAAAAAGATTTATTGACATCCAATATCATCTTAAGAGTTTCATCCTAGTTCTCACATGCTACATCCAATGGCTTGATTTGGATTGCTAGCTCAGTAGCAAGATGGACTAGACCATCTAAGGTAGAAAGATTTGGCTCTTTCTTCATTAAGGTTTTGACATAGCCTAGCTCCTTGTGCAAAATTTTCATATGGGGCATGAGAGTTGTTTGGATGCTAGTTAGTTTGGCCCTTATGTTGGCTTCATCTACTATCAATATAGCTAATTGACTCGGTGTTTGAAGCAATGTCCTAAAATGTTTCTCCTTGTAAGCTAGATTCATTGGTAGTTTTGCACCTAATGCAGTAATTAGGTTTTTAGACTTAGAATGTGACTCCTGGTCTCTTGGGTGAAGAGTGAGGGATTACGCAATTTAGTGTATGATGAGAATATTTTATCAAGTACCTCCTTCACATCCTCAACCTTAGTTGCCAATGCAACTTGTATTAGTGCTATATCAACTGATATTTTCTCATTTACTTTCTTTTGGAACTTCTTTTCTGACCATTCTAACAATTTTGCATTAGTATCTAGGTATTTATTACTAACCTTCTCCAATATATCTTTAAGTTGTTCTATTAGTGGCTTGGTCTCATTCAGAGTTGGCAAAATGAATGCATCTAAAAAGGTGTCATTAATGTCTTGTAGTGCTTGCTTTTGCCTATGTTGCCTTCTAATCATTTCCTAATGCTTTTTCCTTTCTAGGGCTTGCTACAATATGCCCATTTTTTCTATAGTCACGATGTCATAATCATATTTGGGAAAAATGATTTATTCTTGAAGGTTCACATATCCATATTGGATCACTTCTTTAGCCTTTGATGAACTTGGGCTCAGATTGAGATCTATAGTGGTGTAGCATCTGTGCTCAGCTTTTGAAGAGTATGACTTGATGGAGTGCCAGATACTGGTAAGGTTAGCAGGGCTTGGATGAAATTTTTCTCCTTCAATTGTGGTGTCATCTCACTCTCTTTAGGCTTTCCCTATTTTCCACAATAATCTGACTTGCACCTTGTCCTTGTGTTGTTAGTGTAGATAAGTCTATCTAACTTGTTTCTTGCTATTCTACAATAGCAACTTGCATTTCCACTATGCTCTTCTCTACAGTATCAATCTTGTCAATTGTAGCAAACTTTTTAGATGTATCTTCTAGTATTTGGACCAAAGGTTGTACATTAGTGAGTGGAGGGATAATAGAAGGTGGTTCTTGTGGATTCACCTTTTCCCTTGCAACATTAGTCACTAACTTTTGTAGCTCATCCAAACTGACCAAAATAGGATTATCACAAAGTTTGGTCTACAATGTAGACTGATCTAATATCTTCTTCACATTATCTTCAGTAAGGGGATTGATGTTCTAAGCGAATAGATCAAAAAAATCCTTGACAGTTACTATTTCAATAGTCTCACTTATGACATGTGGAGGAGTGACACTTAGAAATTGTGTGTCTTGCACACTCTATTCTTCTGGCTACTCTAGCTTAGCTATTTCCTTGTCATCTACTTGCATTTTTGTTCCTCCTCCAAAAATGTCAACTTTTTCATCATCTTCTTCATCACCTTTCATTCAATGGGTGCTTTTTCTCCTTCCTTAACTGTAGTCAACACATAAATGAGCTTCCACATATGTGTGGACTTCTTAACAACATCCTTAATATTATTTTGTAAGATGCTAAGGGCTCTATATTTAGATGTGAACCTAACTGCATATTTCTTTATAGCCTTAGCAATCTGTGCCTTAGTTAGTTTAGACTTTACTTGGGCTAGAGATGTTTCTCTAATTTGTTTCTCCAAGTCTAGGAAATAGTGCCATTTTTTCTCAACTCTATCATATAGACTCTTTGGCATTGAGTTGGCAATCTCTAGTAGAGTTGTGTTGAATTTTACTGTCATGGAAAAAATGGCTTCCTCCACTTGATTTTTCTCTGCTTAACCCAAATTATCAAAATCTACATGACTCAATCTTGATAGGTCTACACTATTCTTAATATTTTCACATAAATTTTCAAGATCTAACAAAGGATTATGACTCATCACCTTAGATTAGCTATTCTCATTTGATTCTATTTTCTCTTCATCAAACTCAACTTTGGCCACATACTTCCTTCTTGGCCTTTTTTTCTCTTGGCCTCCTTGTTTTTCTTGTTTTGTCTTTTCCTTGGCTTTTTGGGTTGTTGTACATGTACTAGCTCTTTTAGTAGGTGTTTTAGGCTTGGGCTAACTCAACTTAGCTACCTTCTTAGCTTTAGTCACTAGTTGAGCCTTAGCCTTCCTCTTCTTTGGCTCAGTAGGAGTGGGTGATTCCTCAGCTTCTTCTTCCTTGGCACCTTTAGTCTCCTCTTCTTGGTCTTCTCCCATACCTTGAGTCAAGTGGTTCTTGTGCTTGGTTTTCTTCTTCCTCTTCATCCTCTTCTTATTCTTATTCTTCCTCCTTATCACCCTCTCCAAACTTAGCTTTCAGTTTCTTCTCTATCTTCTCCTTTTTCTCCATGGTAGAGGGAGTCTTCAATTCCATGGTAATTTTGGACTTTACCACCTCATAATTTCAAAATACCTTTGCAATTTTATTAACTCTTCTACATGTAAAGCTATTATAGCTTTAGAGGCCTCATCCACATTTATTTCATAACCTAAGGGTCTCAACCATCTCACCCTTGGTGTAGCAACTTGTACAAATGTATAGTCAACATACACAAGAAAACATACATCATTATAGTGTTTCTTAACTAAGGATACTAGTATTCTCAATCTTTCCTTCATTAACTTCTTGAAGTCTTCAAAATAACTTGTTATCAAAAATTCAAAATTCTCTCCTAATTGTTCAATGTACTCACCAATTTGTACTATTACTCATCTATTGGTTTTCCATCCCATAGTGCCAAATGAGGGAAATGTGTTTTATGCATAAAAGAATATACAAATCAATATAGAACCAAATTTACATTGTGCACTCTTTATTTTTTTGATTGATCCAAGGCTCTCCATCAATTGTTGTAATTGTAGCTCTGCTAGATCATATGTGTGATCTTTCTTGACAATTTTGTATACCACATGCACAGCTATATAGGGCACACTATTCAATCTACTAGATTGGTAAAACTTGTGTGAAATCACCCTTACATCAAAATTTATTAGAGGATCAATGATTGTGTCAATTGTCATACCTCTCTTGTTCTAGATAGCTCTAGTATTTTTCTCAATCACTTCCTTAGAATTACTTTTTAGTGTCTTAGGCCAATCTAGGGTTGGGTAACCAGTAACCCTATGGATTATTCTCTTAGTAATTTTGATAGGTCCATTATCCAACCATAATGAACCATCATGAATTCAGCTAAGCACTATCCTTATCCACTCTGTCTTGAATACATTCAAAAAATCTAGGGCTCATGTTAATCCCTTCCTCTCAACAATTTTGATTTCTTCATTCAAAATACCATTATCACAATTTTTTTTGTATGCTTCCCAAATCTCCATATCACCAATGCTTCCTATCTTATAGTTGTAGCATTTTCTTACATCTTGCACCATTATCACATTTGGTGGAATCATCAACAATGCACCAAAAGGGTCTTGTTTATAAGAAATATTAGGAATAGCTTTTGAAAATGAGTTACTTGACCTCATTACTCACTAATTGAACATTCAAAACTTCCTTCCCCTCTACATTCTTCAAACTAGATGCCATAATGTGAAACTAGGGTTTACAAAATTTAAACTGCATAGCTTGAATCTTGATAAATACCTTATGAAATCTAATGATTTAATGTATAATCACTACTAGAATCTTCTACAACTATTTGGAATGAATTTCTAGATCACGTTCTACTTTGCTTGCTCTTTCTTGAATTTGAAATAATGACAAATGAGCTAAAATTGATTAAATACCCTTTGACAACCCTACAATAAATGTTGAGTGCTTATACAACTATAAGCTCAACATAAACCAATTTCAAGCTCACTCAACATCAATTGACATTTCAATTACTTGGCAACCACTATGAGCTGAGCATCAACTAGCCAATTTGTAAGCTTGGCATCTTCTAGCATTTCACTCAGCACACATAGGAAACATTTCATGCTGGACGATAGCAAAAAAAAACTTTAAGATTTATCTTGGATTTCTAAAAACATCTTGCATCTTTATTCATGCTAATGTAATCTTTTTAGTGCTCAGTTATTTTGAAATTGATATATGATATTACCTTTAAGTATTAGTCCCACATACCTCTTGATTTCCTAGTTTGATGAGGTGTGATCACTTGACCTATTGAGTGATGTGATCCCTTCTCCATTTGATGTACTAAAATCATCTTTCTTTGTCCATGTCTTATTCATCTCATCTCTGATGTGTTCAACATCTACCTTGCCTTTACCTTTATCAAATTCACAACTTGGTGCCTTTGACCTAGTTGAACAATGCCTGCTGATGTGACTAGTCTTCTTGTCTTCCAGTATTAATTTACCTACTAATATATTACCTATTTCTATCTAATATCATATCATTACAATGTCATTTTCATCCATATGATAGAGTAAGTAAGCATTTAAATGAGGCATTTCTCTAGTTATTACTTCAGGGCTCTGGTCCGTAAAATAAACTCTAATTTTGTATCTTATGATCTGAAAAGAAGTAAAAATGTCTTCATATACTAGATGTCCACTAATAACTATTGCATCTTCAAAATTGTATCCTTCCCAGGGCATATAGGCCACTAAAATGTTTTTTCCCAAAGAAAGTTCTTCCCTTGCTATAGCTTCAATGTCTGCTATAATTTGTCCCCTCTTTACATATTCCACTTGGTGAACTCAGGGTTTTTGATGCATATAGAACATCAATATAGAATCAATTCTATTTCTATATTGTATCAAGCAATAGATGAAGTTATGATTATATTTTCAACATTGATATACTTTTATTTTCCCCCTTGCTTGGCTATAGCTATACTTCTTGAATCTAGAGCTACTTGACCCTTCAATCTAGTTCCAACAATACACTTCTCAGGTTAAACAAGTGGAAGTGCTTGACACTGCATATTAGAACCCATTAAATCACAATTCACATCATTATGTTTGATAAAAGGAATAAGAAAAACTCCAACAGAAAAATATTGGGAAGGGAAAATACTTCTGAAATGAATTTGATCCCATGCAAAAAAAAAAAAATTCTTGTTGATATTGAGCTGTAGTTAATTGTTCCTCTAGAACCCCTTAATTTAATGCCAGAGAATTTCCTATAGCTATCCGATAGTATTCATCTTCTCCCGGTAATAGATAAATCATATGGTCTTTGTTCGATCTCTCTGATAGCCTATAGAATGGACTTTTTAAAGAGTCGTAATGACCAAGTGTTGCATAAATAGATAACAATCCAATAAGCCAAACATTTATTCCTTTGGATGTCATAACCAGACAAATACATCCATAATGACTATGATGAATATCCCATGTATGAAAAGTAGACATTCGACTTGTCAATCCTCCAAGGCCCAAAGAGCTCACTTTTTGACTATGAACTATTTTTGCCAATAGATTAGTTTGATCCAAAAATTGTGATAAGGGATGTAACCCAATTTTTTTTTTGAAAAGTACCCATTAATTAAATAGAAGTTTCCAATTTAATAAGTGTTATTCTCTTTGTAGCATTGATTGATGCAGGTTATATAGTTTTTTCAACTGCTTCTCTGAAATCATATATAGCTAATCACAATTGCTCTTGTAATAAATCTACTATTGAATGAATATATCAATTTTTTAAGTGATTAATATCATCGAGTGTACCTACTCCAAATTTCACTTTGATAAGGTAATCCACAACAACCAATATATCATGCGGTAATAATAAAATTTAATTCTCGAGTATATCAAGAGTTAGTTTTTTATTTAGATTTTGTCAACCAATCTTTCCTAATAAACATTTCGTTCAAAAAAATGTTGTTACTTTTTCATATATAAACTCAAAATCCAATTCTTCTTCTTCTTCTCCTCCTTCTTCATTTTCATCACTTATATAAAGTTTCAAAATAACTTTCCGCTTCCTACCATACCAATTGTACTTGTATGTCTAATACTCCTTTGAATATTGGAAAAATGCTTTAACATTCTTATAGTTAAAAATATCTTCAAAATTAGGCAAGAGCCTACAACATAATGGTAAATTGTGAGCCTCTTATCGAAGAGGTCTTGCTTCCAAATCTACTCACAATCACACTTAATAAATTATAATAATGATAATTAATTACAACACATAATAATTAATCTTGGCTTCGACCTCTTACCGAGCCAAAAAAAAAAAAATTCAAAATTTAGACCCATAGCCAATAAGAAAAGTAAAACAATTTTTTTTAATTTAAAAATTTATAAGAATCCATATCTTTTTTTTTTTATTAAGCTCTAATCTTGATCTTCCTCCCCAATCTAAAATTATTGTGCCAATCCAAATAATGTTTCCTGGTGGTTTTCGTTTCCAAGTGTAATAAATATTAGGACTTCTTACTATTTGTTTGACCATGACTCTATAATTTCTAGTTATTACAAAAGTTCCTTTAGAATTCATCAAAGGAATATCTCATAAGTTTTCTTAATCAATCTTGCTGGTACATATAATTGACAGTTATATGTAAGAGACATATATACAACATATCTCTCTTTAATGAAAGGTTTTGTTAGTTTATATTCAGAACCAAAAAGAATAATTTTTATCTTTTTATTTAAGCTTTCAATTTTTGAAAAGTTATTGATTTCTTCTATTAAGCCTTGATTGATAAAATGAAAAAATCTTTCAAGTTGTATTTTACCAAATTGGGGAATTGTAAATATTCCTTTATTTTCTTCTAATCACATTGAATGTTTGAGTAAATTTTATATTTCGATATTGTATTCCCCATTAATCTAGATGAATAAATTTGACAAAAAATGACATGTTTTGTTCACTATATCAAAAAAAAGAAAAAAAGGAAGCTATTTTATTTTATTATTAGAAAATGATGTATGATGTAAATATTTCTATAGTTGTAAATTCTCTAGTTATTTACAAACAAAAGTGGATATAGTATACTAATTGGGTACTCTAAATTCCTATTCTATACTAAAGGAAGGAACTTAAATTCCTAACTGATATTAATAGGTTATAGGTTCCATTTTGATAAGATAATTGAAAACCAATCCCTCTTTTTCCTATTGGAAAAGTCTAAATCCCCTATTAGACCTTGGGACTATAAATTAGTTATATGGCATATCTTAGTGATAAACAAGAATACATGAAATACCTTACATACCATCTTTGATAAATAAAGAAAAATATCATTTTCCCTTAGGATAAACTAGATATGGGGATGGTGACATAGCCAAGTGGTAAGGTAGCAGACTGCAAATCCTTGATCCCTATTGGAATATTCAAATAGGAATAATACTTCTAAGATGGGGGGTCAATCAAAAGTACTATTCTTTGACCATTAAAACTTTTTCTTAACTGAAAGTAAATTGCATGCATTTAAACATATCAAACAGTTATGAAAAACACATAAGCATTACCACATAACACTTGAGATTTTGGTAATCCAGAAACCCTCTAGAAATAAGAAGGTAAAACTAGGGTGGAGATGACACCCACAAAAATTACTGCAGCAATAAGGTTTAACCACTTCTGATGGTCTGCCCTGTTAAAGGCCTGCCCTATTAAAAGCTTTACACTGTATCAATAGTGACCTGATTAAAGGATTTCAAACACTTTACAAGAAGTGTTACCTTGCTAAAGGATTTCGTCACCTATTTATAGGATTTACAAAATAACTACTAAGCTAACCTATTACCATAGGATTTTCTTTCTAATACAATTGCTAGAGAGTATTAGGTATAATAAACCTGATAGCTTACAATCCTTTGATTGCTGAATAAAGGCACTTGATTTGCTTTTTCTGATCTTGATCCTCTGTGATCTAATACTCTTCACTTTGAGAATTAGTTTTCCTTGCACACCCTCATCCATCCACCATAGGGTTCAATTTGATTTCATCTTCCTTATAAAGACATTCGAAGACTTATGGTTAGGTATGGATCTATGATCCATATTGAATCTCTATTTCTCGCTTATTCCTTGCACATTTACAATTGGCTGCATGTTGATTGCATGGAAAATAAAAAAGATTCGATCTTATCTTTTAATCCTTCGAGATTCATCATATGTTGGCTGTAAAAATGATTTACATATGAATTTGTGATGTTACAAACTCATATGTGCATTCTGTGTTGCTCGACACTTACTGATCTCTAATACTCGACACTTATATTAAACTGGCTTACTTGACACTTGTATTTCTATATTGCTCGGCATCATCTATGACTGGGCACTCAAATGTCACTCGGCACTTGTATCATGCTCAACACCTGATCTTCACTTGGCACCTGAAGGCTTCCCTAACTTGGCTCATGTTGTGGCTCGACATACATGGTGTACTCGGCTCCAATGTAGAAAGTGATTAAGTGTGTTGGCACTCAAGTGTCAAAAACCATTTTGAGACTAACAATCTCCCCCTTTGACATGAGTGAAAAAAATACTTAACTAACCTTATGAGTACATGTACTAATCTTCTTGGTATATATAGAGGTTTTTAAAACCTTAATCAAAATTTGTAATGTACAATATATATATACCTCAAAAGTATTGTAACTCCCCCAGAGTTGATTGTGCCATTACTAGTGCTATCTTGGTAACCAAAATTTTTTATGCTGTATATCATGCTCCACCTTTTTATCTTGTCTCCCCCATTATCTTGTCTCCCCCTTTATCTTTTCTCCCCCTTTTTTTATTATTATCTTATCTCCCCCTTTTTGACACTTATGGTAGAGGGTTTTTAAGGGTTAAGACCATATTTTGCCAAAAATGTGCTGTTTACTTCCATAATCATCCTAAGAGCTACATCCCAATCATGCAAAGCAATTTCCAATGATTTATGCTGGAGGGTAGCCTCTGTAGCAAGGTAAATAAGTCCTTCTGAAGTAGAAAGATTAGGGTCTTTCTTGAGAACAGCTTCATCATAAACTTGTTATTTATGGAGGATTTCAAAATGTGGGGTAATAGAAGATTGGAGCTATAATAGTTTGGCCTTGATAGTGGCCTCTTCTGCTGTTAGAACATGCATTTCTTTTTGAGTGTGAAGTGTTTGAGTAAAATTCTTAGCACTTTGAGCTGGATCTTTAGGTAGTTGCATGCTAGAAATATTCAAATTTCTCTCCAGGCTCTTTTGGCTGGTCTCTTGTGTGAAATATGAAAAGTCACACAACTTTTTGTATAATGAGAATATATTCTCAAGTACCTTTTTGACTTTTTCTATGACCTTTGCCAATTCAATATGAGAAAGTGCTATTTCAATGGATATTTTCTCATTAACCTTTCCTTGAAATTTTCTTTTAGACCATTCCATGAGTTTTGCATTTGTCACCTGTTCAACAATATTTGATAATTTTTCCATGATATGCTTTGACTCATCTAGTGACTAAATACTGAAAGCTTCCATAAATATATCTTTAATTTCATGCATTGGTTGCTTTTGTTGATACTCCTTTATGAGCATCTCTTGTCTCTTTCTTCTATTTAGTGCTTCCTGCACCTTATTGATTTGATCAATGTTTATTGTTTTTGAGTCATAACTCGGTATGACTATCTCCTCATCTAGTTCAGGGTCTCCATAGTGAAGTACCCTTGCAATATTTGTAGAGCTTGATCTTGGTGCTGATATTTGTAAAGGCTTTTGTGAAGGAGTCCCTGAGGTAGGAAAATTTATCAATGTTTTTATTGCCTCCTCCTCTTTAGGGGTTTCTTCTATTTTCTCCTCCTGCTATCTGCCTTGATCAGTTATTGTAATTGTAGGAAGTGCACCTTGAGTTTGTGCTCTAGGATCAAATGTAATAGTCTGTCCTATTTGTTCTATTTCTTTGTCTACTACTATACTAGGCTTCTGAACTATGGTGTCAACTATGCATGTTGAAACAATTGTTGGCATTTGAAGTTGACCACTAGTAGCTATAGAGATGTTGGAAGGTAGTTCTTGTGGATTCACCTTATCTTTAATTGTGTTTTCTACTAGTTTTTGTAATTCATCCATACTGACCAATATTGGATCTACACATAATCTTGCTTGTTGCGTAGATTGGTCAAGGATTCTTTTGAGATCCTCTGCAGTTAATGGATTGATGTTCTGAGCAGAAGTGTCTAGAACATCCTATATAGTTATTGTTTCTGTAGGTGTGATGGGTACATGTGGAGGGCTTGGTGGTGGCAATTGTGTGTCTTGCACACTCTGATCTTGTTGTTGCTTTTCCTCAGCTGTTCCCATTTCATCTTGCTTTTGTGTCTCCTCCTCTATTTCTCTCTTTTCTTCTACCTTCTTCTCTTCTTCTTGTTTCTTTTCTTCTTCCTTCTTTTCTCCTCTACCTTGTTCTACTTCTGTCTTCTCTTCTTTCCTTTTTCTTCTTTCAATACTCCATCGATACATAGGTTTGCAAAGGCTTCTCTAATTTCCATGTCTCCTAGGGATCCTATCTTGCAATTGCAGCATCTTCTTACGTCTTGGACCATAACAATGTTTGGGGGTATGCAAGAAAGGGCTCTGGCTGGGTTGTTTTTGTATGCCACTTCAGGAATAGGATGAAAATTGGGCTTCCTGACTTCATTAAACACTAGCTGGACTTCAAACAATTCTTTTTCTAGGGTTTTCTTGGAACTTGAAGCCATTTATGTAAACTAGGGTTTCTTTTACACAAAAATATGAAACTGTGTAGCTCGACACAAATGAAAATACCTCAAGACCAATGAAAACACATTGTAGGAGGTTACAATTTGCTTGGAATACTAGATTCTCTATTGTGAAGTCACTTTGTGCTCCTTATCTCCTTTGCTTCTTGATCACAATGAAGAAAAATGTTTGAAATCATGTTAACATACCCTATTTCAATCACATTAAATGCTCAACTGCAAACTCGGCTTATGAAGAATTTTTAACATTACTTGGCTTGCACTACATTTCTATTTTACTTAGCTTCCATAGGAGTTTCTTAACTCGGCATCAGTCATCAACTTGGTCGCTGTTAGGAACTCGACTTCCACTAGAATTTTACTCGACATCCAAAGACAGCTCGGCATCATCCTTTAAAATTTTGTCTTGGCATCTTGTTTCATGCATTGCTTTGATTCTTCATGATTTAGGGCTGATGTATGATACTTCCTTATATCTATCAACCCTATAGACTCATCTTGAGATTAATTGGATGAGAAATGATCACTTGACCTTGTGGGTGAAGTGACCCTTTCATTGGATGTACTTGATTCATTATTTTTCTTCCATGTCTTCTTCATGTTTATTCTGATGTATTCCTCATCAATCTTTTCTTTGCCCTTGTTTGATTCAATTTTTGGTGCTTTTGACCTTGTAGGACAGTTTTTGCTAATGTGACCGATTTTCAGGCAATTGAAACATGTGGTTTGGCTTAGCCACCTGCTATAATTCCCTCTAAAATGTGTTCTTATGCAATTCTAGGGTATATTTCCATATTCCTGACAATAATGACAGCTATATCTATTGTTGTAATCCCAATGGTATGGACTTTCATTTCCTTTTGTTTTTGTTTGTTGATTTGATGTCCACATAGGCTTTGATCTGCATTCAAATGCTCTGTGTCCAAACTTCTTACAATTATGACAATGTCCATCAAATATTTGTGTCCTTGTAACTCTAGATCTACAATCTTGTGTCATATGTCCTTGCATGTTGCACTTGTGATAGTAACTTTTGTTTTTGAGTGTGTTTTTCGGATTGATTCTTCTACTCCTGCAAACATAGCAGTATGTCCCCTTTTATTACAGTAATGACAAGTAGGTTTAGAATTCTTACCTTTGTCACTTCTTTGTTCAACACTCTTTGATGATTCTCCAATTTCAGTGATATTGTATCCAAGTCCTGATGTATCATGGGCTGATCTTGGAAATTTCATCAATTGTTCAAAGTACTTGATGGCTTCACTTGATTTGTTGAGATTCTCTGCTGTCTCTTTTTCTCTGTTCAATTCATTTTGCATCTTCAAAGTAGAGATCTCAATATCTTTCATATTGAGTTCATGATGAAGATTCATCATTTGGGCAAGTGTATCCATCTACATGTTTGAGATCCTTGTCAATTCAGTACATTTTTCTTCAAGTTTGCAAGATTTCTTTTGTCATCTTCCATCATGACTTTATCCTCAACTGCTCTTTTCTTTTGTCCAGTGATTTCACATAACATTATGGCCTGAGATTCATGTTCCATCTAGAGAGATCTTATCTCATCTGTTTGAACTTTGTTTTTCTCCATCAGTTCTGCTATTGCTGCATCAAACTCTTTAGTGTCTCCATTGGTACATAGTTTTGTGGTATCAATCTCCTTATAGTTTATATCATTTTTAGCTATGGCTATATCCTTCCTTCTCTTCAAGGATTTTTTTAATTCCTCCCTTGCTTCCTCTACTTTGTGTAGAGCCAATTGCACATCAATCACTTGATTGTCAATAATCTTCCCAAGTTTGGAGAGTTCTATCTTTAGATCTTTTTCTCCAAGTTGTTAGACTTCTTCTTGTGAGAACCTATCAACTCTGATACCAATTGTTGGAATATTCAAATAGGAATAATGCTTCTAAGAGCGGGGGGGTGGGGGGGGGGGGGGGTGAATCAGAAGTACTATGCTTTGACTATTAAAAATTTTTCTTAACTGAAAGTAAATTGCATGCATATAAACATATCAAATAGTTATGAAAAACACATAAGAATCACCACATAACACTTGATATTTTGGTAACCTAGAAACCCTCTAGAAATAAGAAGGTAAAACTGGGGTGGGGATGATACCCACAAAAATTATTGTAGCAATAAGGTTTAACCACTTCTGATGGTCTGCCCTGTTAAAGGCCTACCCTGTTAAAAGCTTTACACTGTATCAATAGTGACCTAATTAAAGGATTTCAAACACTTTACAAGAAGTGTTTCCCTGCTAAAGGATTTCATCACCTATTTATAGGATTTACAAAATAGCTGCTAAGCTAACCTATTACCATAGGATTTTCTTTCTAATACAATTACTGGAGAGTATTAGGTATAATAAACCTGATAGCTTACAATCCTTTGATTGCTGAATACAGGCACTTGATCTACTTTTTCTGATCTTGATCCTCTGTGATCTAATACTCTTCACTTTGAGAATTAGTTTTCCTTGCACACCCTCATCCATCCACCATAGGGTTCAATGTGATTTCATCTTCCTTATAAAGATATTCAAAGACTTAGGGTTATGTATGGATCTAGGATCCATATTGAATCTCTATTTCTCGCTTATTCCTTGCACATTTACAATTGGCTGCATGTTGATTGCATGGAAAATACAAAAGATTCGATCTTATCTTTTAATCCTTCGAGATTCATCATATGTTGGCCATAAAAATGATTTACATCTAAATTTGTAATTTTACAAACTCATATGTGCATTTTGTGTTGCTCAGCACATACTGATCTTGGATGCTCAACACTTATATTAAACTAGCTTACTCGGAACTTGTTTTATTTCTATATTTCTCGGCATCATCTATGAATCAGCACTCAAATGTCACTCGGCACTTGTATCATGCTCGGCACCTGATCTTCACTCGACACTTGAAGGCTTCCCTGACTCAGCTCATGTTGTGGCTCAGCATACATGGTGTACTCAGCTCCAATGTAGAAAGTGATTAAGTGTGTTGGCACTCAAGTGTCAAAAACCATTTTGAGACTAACAAATCCCTAATTCAAATTTGGGTGTTGCCTTGGTAGTCTAAACAAATACAAAAGTTTCTATTTGTATTCATGTCTTTTGGAGACAACTTGTGTAGCTTCAGGTGCTATTGCTAATATAGAAAATAAAATTCAATTTTATCATTAATGTTTGATCTAATAGGTAGTTTATAGTAATTAGTTACAATAATTTTTTTTGAGAAGCCTCTACTATCGACTCATCCTTTCAGAATAGGAAGGTACTTTGCACTATTTTGAATAGTTCCATTGTCATCAAGAATCAATAATGATATATATATATTTTAAAACTTTTTAAAAACTTTTTATAAAGAGAGGGATTCATATGGATATAGTCGGTATCGCTTGGGCTGCTCTAATGGTAGTTTTTACTTTTTCTCTTTCACTCGTAGTATGGGATAGAAGTGGAACATAATAGAATTTGGATAGTCCTTCTATTTTAATCATTTTGTTAAAAATAGATAAACAATGATTATTATGATGATTAAATCATTACTATCATTAATTATTTATCTATCGTTAAATTAAATTATCAACAAGATGATTTATAACATCAAAGTGATCATGTTAAAAATAAAGTTCTACTTCAGATTTAGAAAATATGAAGTAGAGTTTTATACAACAAACCATACTATTTTTAACTATACATTTGTTAAAGCATATGGAGCATTAGTGCTTTGTCTTTTCCATATAATGTTTTTGCCTTTATAATTTACAATTTTGTATATTACTATGGAATAGTAAACAATGCGTATTCGTAATATAAATATTTTTGAAAATATTATTCAAATCAAAATAACATCTATATTTTTATTTACATCAAATTTTCTAGAGATATGTAAGAAATTATGTCTAATTCCCATGAGACAAATTATAATTTAGATCTACTTATCCAAAATCTGTATATAAGTGGTATAGATGATTTTTTTTTTTGTAATTACTTCTCAAAAAAAAATCTACTGACCACTATTACTTTTTTATAGTTACAATTTAGACTAATTCTAGATTCTAAGTAATCACTCTCGTTCACTTTGGGGCTTCATTTGCACGTAAATGATGATTAGAAAAGTAGTGAGCATTGCAATGAATAATAGAATAACAATAAAATCAAGGTTATTTACTTCCATGATTGATTTTCGCTTCATTTTAAATAACTTGATATTTGATCTCATAGAGTATCTCCTTTTTTTACAAAAAAAAAAATTTCATTAATATTTGTCTCAATCAATTTTTTTTAAAAAAATGTTAATGTCTATTATATATTAGAACAAGATCTATCTATATAGAGATAGATGATTTTGATGATCTTAGAAATAGTCAAAAACCAAAAAGGGTCTAGTAAAAAATTGATGAGCAAACAAAAATATGAGAGATGAACACAAAGTGAACCATATTTTCTCTTTGGTCTAGAATAAAAAGAAAAATGAAATAGATTTTTAATTCCATTTTGTTTCTATTTTTGATAAAAGAAGTATTTTTACAAAGTCGAGTTAGTAATTTAAATTAATAGATTACTTAAGATATTAACCCTTATTAATCAAGATATTAACCCTAGATTCATTTCTCTTTATCAACATGGTTCTAATTATGAGCTTCATGCCCCTCTTGCTGAGGGACATGTCAGAGCTAAGGGCATTCCAGTTAGATTGAATAGGATGATAGTTCCTATGGATCTATATAATTAGAGCTTGTGATCAAAACACACATTGCAGTATACTAGGTCTTCTAATTCTTTATGAATTTTATTTAATAGATTCACAATATAACTGGGATGTTGTTTGAAATACCAAATATGAACAATTGGACATGCCAATTTAATGTATCCCATTCGATATCTTCAAATTCGAGGATCAATACAAGTTCAACTCCACATTGAGTACAAAAATTGGAGTCATAGTTTTCCTTCTCATTTTCTATCATTGGAGGTTTTACACAAGCATAAACTCCCCTTTTCTTAGGTCCAAATATCCTTTCTTAGAGTAATCCACCTCTTATTGGTTCATAAGTTCTATAATCTAAAATCTGTTCTATGGTCACTTGTTCGAATCTTTCCCATTAGGTAATATTCTTTTAGACCAAGTGAGAATCTACTCAGGAGAAACTAATCCAATTTGAAGTTCTTCGTGTTTATTCTAGTCATTCATAAAAAATAATTTTTGATTCATTTTGATCAATCTTCCTTCTTATCTATCTGAAAGTCTATCTTAGATAGAATAGTATGACTCAATTCTAGAGCTAAAGATCATAGTTCTCGACTAAGCAATTGTCATGCCCAAAATTTCAGGCAAAAACACACAACAATTTTTTTTTTTTTTTTTTTTTATAATTACAAATCTAACTATTTTGGATTATTGAATTCAAAGGAAGAATCCATCCATATGACATGTAACATAAATAAATAAACTATATTTTTAACAACATTTATTCTATCTAATTACTTTTAAATCTATAATCTATCTACATACAAAACATTTCTAAGGATAATAATATCATAACTAAAAATTAAATAACTAAATGAGTAAAAGTAATATTAACCCTCCTAACTTCTATACCAATTTATAAATCAACTACTCCATTTAATTTAACCTATAAATCCTTGCATCATAACATAACACTTACTAACCTTAAGGTGCCTTAATTACAATTTTTTTTATAGACGAGTAAACTTTAATTGAACTTTCAAAGATAAAATATATCTATAACTTAAGGTAAATTAATCTTAACCCAATACTAATATCTAAATCAAGAAAGATAACTATCTAATCTTAGCAACATCATAAAAATCAGTAAACTTTATTAACACTACTTACCCACTTATAATCCTAACGTTCTAACATACTAACTACTTTAATACAACTAATCCCAAAACCAAGGTACAATACTATCTTAACACTTTATTAATAAATTAACCATTACTAGCTAACAAACCCACCTCCAACATTTAACTCACTTTAGATAAAACACTTCAATTAAATCTAACTTATACTAATTCTTAGTATATAAAAAAAACAGCAATGACTATACAACTTTATAAAGTACTAATTTACTTTCTTAACAGAATATAAAACTACACTTAATTAACACAAAATCTAATAACAATTTCTTATAATACATTCTAGTATTTAAATTATAAAATTTAAATTATATAATCATAAACTAACTAAAGCTATAACTTTATTTGAAATACAAAATGAAAGCTAGTAATAAAGAAGAAAACAACTAATCTAACATTCTACTATCCTAACCCTTTTAAACCTACTAAACTTTAGCACAAACAAAAAAAAAACTAATTAAAAAATCTCACAATGACTATTTAACATAAAAATTAAATTAAATAAATAAATTAGAATTACATCCTAACACCCAAACCCAACCCCACTAACTTCCACCTAACTCTAGTCCACTTGGCAAGTGCTCCCTTCACTTACCATACCCACCCACTCCAAAAGAAACCTTAACATGCTTGGGAAGCTCCCAACAAAGTTCATGTAGGCCAAGGTCTGCAAAATGCAGCCCAAAACCTGCCACCATGTACGTGAGGACAGCACAAGACTTGCTGACCAACCAAGCCTCCCTCCAAGTGATTTAGGGATGAAAAAAGGTTTGGTTTAAAGAAACAAAATTTAAAGCAGCCATACTCCAAAACATGCAACGACCAAACATGTGAGCAAAGGAGTATGATGTCATCTTGCTACAGCAGTAATGAGTGCCTTATTCCATGTGATGGAGACATGAGACTATGTGAAAAGGGATAGGTAGGGGCTTAAGTGGGTAGTGGTAGTTATGTTTAAAAGTTTCTTATGTGAGAATGTAAGATATTTGCTAGATGTATATCATTATATTATATTATATTTTCTTCCTTATTTTATTTATTTATTTAAATATTCAACATTAAATATGTTCAAAGAATCTAAAAAGAATCTTTAGATGCTCTGTTGTGGGAAGAGCATTTATTTAGTTCCCATACAAATTCCAGCATCCTATAGGTGGATGTTTTCTCTCTCTTTTTTTCGTTGAGAATATATATATTTTTTTGAAAGCTCTAAAGAACTAAGTTACATGTTTTTTATTTACAACTTTCTAGTGATATTGTTTGGATTCAAATTTAATGATTCTTAGGAACAACTTGAGAAGTGAGAAGCATATATCTCAATTTATATTCAAATCTAAAGATTTATCGACATGTCTAATAAACAAATAATAGCATCCAAAGTAGGTTATCCAAACACTAAGTTTTTGATTTAATTGCACTTATTCTATTATTGCACATTCACACAAAATATACTTAAGGTTGATCGTTCCATCCTTTCTTCATTTCGTCTAATTAATATTAATCTTATGAATACGATTTCAAAACATAAGAATGCCTAAGGAAGAATGAACATCATCACATCTGATTTTTTTTTTTTGATGTGCATCCATATAACCAAAAATTACAAAGAAAACTCATGAGAAGCAATAATACTCAACCACTATTTTATTGGCAAACTTGATTCAAAGGCTCGGTCGAGAAAGAACTAGGAAGAAAACCTGGCGTCATTGCCATTTCAACAAAGTTATTAAATAAAATTTACATGGGATTCCAATCCCAAAATTATAACAATCAAATAAATTTTTTTCATGACCCTTATCAAGGGATCTATATCATTTTCTACAATACATTGCTAAGATCGTGGAGGGAATGAAATCTGATCAGGTGACAAACAAGCATAACAAGGAGACAAAATCAAACATCATATCCATACTAGGTTTTCACAACAAGAATTCAACAATGAATCAAAACTAGGGAAAGGTGGATTTTTCCAAGAGGAGATGTCAGACACAACACAAACTAGGTACCCAATCGGGGCTATAATTCAAGAACTTTCGTTCTTCCATTCTTACATACCAAAAACTCATACATGGTTTGTGCTGACAGGTAGGGGCCCATAACACCCTACCCTCTCTCCCTCTTCTCGTCCTGAGAAGAGACTCTACAATGTTGGAGTCCAACTAAAAAGACCTTTCGTGAAATTGGCCACTTCAGCCCTATCCAAGGGTGAGTAATGCCAAAACACCCATACAAGGAAACTTCAAAATTCAAACAAAAACATGAAAGAACAACATTCAAGAAACATGGTTTCAATCGTTCCCAACATTCCCAATATACATACAATCATACAAATAAACTATGCCAATAGCATAAGCATGAAACAAGCATAAACAATCTGAACAAAGGAGATGAAGAAATCCTACCTTCACAAAGAGGTAATGTTAAATGAACAATTTGAGAAGAGCTTTTCCTTCCTTGCCTTCAATCTTCCAAGACTCCTCTCTAAAAGTAGAGATTGGGTAACAACCAAAACTACTCCAAAAAGGGCCTCTAAATAAGATCCAAATTCAACCACCAAAAAGGACAATAACTTCCCCCACTCATCTAAAAATCTAGAAGTTTCTAACTCAACCAATCCTAAGGTTAACCACTAAGTGGAGTTGAGGTTATGCAACTCATGGTAACCACTTTCAATTTTCGCACAAAGGCAAAAATAGACTTTTTGAGTGACCTCAAAAGTCAACAAAAGGGGCTTAGGGGGTGGAAAATACCCCCAACCCATACCCATACCCCTTGGGTATAAAAATTTCATGTTCTAAGGCCTTAGGAATTGATTTGGGACCCAAAAAATGCTAGGAATAATTTAGGACCATCTAACAACTCCAAAATGTAGATTAAGCACTAATCTGGATTAGGGGTAACTAAGCTTGATTAAAAATTGATTAGCAAAAAGGGCACTAACTTAGCCAACTTGGGTCCAAAGCTTACACAGAAAACCCTAAGTAGCATGTTGGAAAGCACATACAATTCATGAGTGTCAAGTGACACTATAAGAACATAATTACGAAACATTAACATTTACAGATCATGGAAAGATACATTCATACATCTCACAATACAATTAAGATACGAACAATGTATGGTTTCCACAAATGGCACATGGGGATCAGTTCCATTCCCCCGTCGAGTTTCTTGACTAAAATATCCTGCACACTCATTGCAGACATCAGTAGCCCCATAAAATCACATGCACATATGTATATACATATCAGGGAATCACATAAATTAAAACATACATCTTTCAATCAATCAGGGTTTATCTCATCCTACTCATATTCTTAATCATTAAAATTTCATAATCAAAGTGTTAATTTTGCATTTACTTACTTAAATACACATGTTCATAAAGTGTTAAATGATGAAACCAAATATCTAAAAGTAATCATCACACAACATGAAATAACATAACATAATATGTTTAGTGTATCCGATAGTGTCTCGACATATCAAGCTATAAGTACCAAAATAATAAGGTATCAACTATGCTACGAATGGTCAGGGCGAGGCCTCATAGCAATAAAAAAGATTCTATATAAGTGGTAGGTTTAGGCATTGGTTCTCTATTGAAAATGGTACTAAATATTTTTTCACAAGTGTCCATATGATCATATTTTAAAGTAAGTATCTCATGTAAAATATAAGCAACACCAAAACCTTGTAGAGCCCAAATTTCCATTTCTCCTACGCGTTGTCCTCCTCTAGACAATTTTTCTTTTAGAGGTTGTTGTGTAACCAATGCATAATGCCCACGGGAACATGCATGAATTTTGTCATCAACTTGATGGCACAATTTTGATATATAAGCTATTCCTATTGTAACAGGTTGTTCAAAAACCTTTCCTGTTCTTCCATCAATTAATCTATGTTTTTTGGGATTATCAGTTTCAAATACCCATGGATTAGCTATTTTCTTGCTTGCTTTATAAGGCTCAAAAAACACTAGTTTTCTAGAATCTTCTCGCACATACCTTTCATCAAAAGGTGGAAATCTATAATGTTTTTTCATTAGTTTTCTTGCTAAACCAAGTAAACATTCAAAGATCTATCCTACATTCATTCATGAAGGTACCCCTAATGGATTTAATACCATGTCTACTAGTGTTCCATTTTGTAAATAAGGCATATCTTGCATTTGAATTTTTTTTGAAATAATACCGTTATTACCATGCCTTCTTGCTACTTGATCACCCACTTGTATTTTACATTTTTGTAAAATATATACATGAACTTTTTCTACAATATTGTCGAGATAATTGTCTTCCTCCTCCTCAAACTCTTGAAAGCATCTCACATTGATAACTCGACCTTTTACACCTTTAGGGACTTTGAAACAATTTTCTTTTCCAGTAAGTGCCTTAATATCAAATAAAGCTTGTAAAAATTTTCCTTGTAGAGTATTTATTAGTGAGTCTTCTTTTGCTTCTAGTATTAATTTACCTACTATTATATCACTTGTTTCTATCCAAGATCCTATCATTACGATGTTGTTTTCATCCAAATGATGGAGTAGGTAAGAATTTAAATGAGGTATTTCTCTAGTTATTACTTCAGGGCCCTGGTCCATTAAATAAACTCCAATTTCATATCTTATGATCTGAAAAGAAGTAAAAATGTCTTCATATACCAGACATTCACTAATAAGTAATGCATCTTCAAAATCGTATCCTTCCCATCGCATATAGGCCACTAAAATATTTTTTCCCAAAGAAAGTTCTCCCCTTGCTATAGCTGCACTATCTGCTATAATATTTTCCCTCTTTACATATTCCCCTTGGAAAACTTATGGTTTTTGATGCATATAAGTATCACTATTAGAATGTTGATATAGAATCAATTCTATTTCTATATTGTCTCGAGCAATAGATGAAGTTATGATTATATTTTCACCAGCGATATACTTTATTTTTCCCCCTTGCTTGGCTATAGCTACACTTCTTGAATCTAGAGCTACTTGACCCTCCAATCCAGTTCCAACAATACACTTCTCAGGTTGAACAAGTGGAAGTGCTTGACGTTGCATTTTAGAACCCATTAAAGCATGATTCACATCATTATATTCAATAAAAGGAATAAGACAAACTCCAATGGAAAAATATTGGGAAGGGAAAATACTTCTAAAATGAAATTGGTCCCATGCAATAAATAAAAATTCTTGTTGAAATTGAGCTATAGTTAATTGTTCCTTCGGAACCCGTTGATTTAATGCCAAATAATTTCCTATGGCTATTTGATATTATTCATCTTCTCCTAGTAATAGATAAACCATATGGTCTTTGTTCAATCTCTAAGATAGCCTATAGAATGGACTTTGTAAAGAGCTATAATGACCAAGCATTGCATGAATAGATAACGATCCAATAAGCCCAACATTTATTCCTTTAGATGTCGTAATTAGACAAATATGTCCATAATGACTAGGATGAATATCCTATGTACGAAAAGTAGACGTTTGACTTGTCAATCCTCCAGGGCCCAAAGAGCTCACTTTTTGACTATGAAATATTTCTGCCAACAGATTAGTTTGATCCAAAAGTTGTGATAAGGGATGTAACCCAAAAAAATTCTAAAAAGTACCCATTAATGAAATGAAAGTTTCTAATTTAATAAGTGTTATTCTCTTTCTAGCATTGATTGATAGAGGTAATATAGTTTTTTCAACTACTTCTCTGAAATCATATAGAGCTAATCATAATTGCTCTTGTAATAAATCTACTACAGAATGAATATATCAATTTTGTAAGTGATCTATATCATTGGGTGTACCTGCTCCAAATTGCACTTTGATAAGGTAATCCACAACAACCAATATATCATGTGGTAATAATAAAATTTCATTCTCAGGTACATCAAGACTTAGTTTTTTATTTAGATTTCATCAACCAATCTTTCCTATTAAATATTTTGTTCAAAAAAATGTTGTTACTTTTTCATATATAGACTCAAAATCTAATTCTTCTTCTTCTTCTTCATTTTTGTCACTTATGTAAAGTTTTTTATAAAGTTTCAAAATAGCTTTCACCATACCAATCATACTTGTATGTCTAATTCTCCTTTGAATATTGGAAAAATGCTTTAACATTCTTATAGTTAAAAATATCTTCAGAATTTAGACCCATAGCCAATAAAAAAAGTAATATATATATATATATATATATATAAATATATATATTATATGAGTCCATATATTTTTTAAATTATTAAGCTCTAATCTTGATCTTCCTCCCCAATTTGAAATTATTATGCCAATCTAGATAATGTTTCCTGATGGTTTTCATTTCCAAGTGTAATAAATACTAGGACATCTTACTATTTGATTGACTATGACTCTATAATTTCCTATTATTACAAATGTTCCTTTAAAATTCATCAAACAAATATCTGCCAAATATAAAATTTGGTCCTATATTTCACAAGTTTTCTTAGTTTTCTTAATCAATCTCACATTTCAGGGAGAATAAGCTAGCTCTAGGTTTAAGTGGCATTTCACCCCTAACCACATCTCATTGGCTGATTTTTCAACATTAGTCAGTTTGGACCTCTATTTAGCTTCAGCTAAGCTTCATCCTAGTCATGGATAGATTACCTAGGTTTGGATCCATAATTAGTGACAATTCAATTGCCCTATGAAGACTGGCTCTCGCTACATTTCTGATGGGTTCCCTTAACCAAGCCACTACTTATAAGTTGTTGGCTCATTCTTCAATAGGCATGTGGTCAGCTCCTGCTCGATTCATTTGGTTTATGTCAAACAAAACAATTTTTTGCATTTCATGTTCGTTGTTTCTGCCAAACAAGTACATTCATTTTTAATTTTTTTGTTTTTATCATAATAAGGAATCAAAGTAGGTCAACTCCTCCCACTGCTTGAAAGTGTTATGGCTACATATTCTATTTCAATTCTTGTTGGGGTTTTCTTTCACCTTTCTCTCATGGTACTATTTCACTATCGATCACTTAGGAATATTTAGCCTTGCAAGGTGGTCCTTGTTGATTCACAAGGGATTCCACGTGCCCCATACTACTTAGGTTAGAGTGTAAATTGTCATGATGCTTTCTACCATTGGACTTTCACCATCTAGGGTGTTGTATTCCACTATTTCAAATAGAATTTACCTAACAACATGATGCTTAGATTGCTCTTCCACAACCTCATTTTAACAGCTTAGGTTGATCCCATTTCACTCACCACTACTAAAGGAATAACTTTTTCTTTCTCTTCCTCTATCTACTAATATGCTTTAGTTTTCCAGGTTGTCCCTTGTCTACCTATGGATTCAAAAGATAGTTAAAAAGGTTAACCTATTCAAGAATCTCTGGGTCTATGCTCAATTTCCACTCCCCAAAGCATTTCATTGATTAACACACCCTTCTTCATCTCTGAGTGCCTAGGTATCCACCATTTTTTGAACCTTCCTGCTCAAGGCCATCTTAAGGAGCTACTAATATTAAAGACATGAAAGCATCTTATCAATGTCCATGAGCAATAAAATAAATCATAGATTAAACTGTCGATTATCACTAATTTTCTTTGTAAAATCATCACAGGGTGGAGATAAGCAAACTTGAACCATTGGCATCTACCATAGGGTCAACCACTATCTATTGAACCCTCTTGATTAAGTCTACCATAGAAGGTCAAAAATTGACAATAGCCTTTCCCTCAAACATAGCTCATAATTTTCATTGTACTATGCTTTCCAAAGAGAAACTCCTCCCAAAAGAAATAAGTTGTTGACCCTAGGAATTCTTGAAGTTCTTAAGAATTCAAACTTTGAAAGAACCAAGAACAAAAAGCTTTTCTTTTTTCCACCAACTCTTTGGTCTTATCTTAAAAAGATTTCCCTTCAACAACCCTTCCTGCCCAATCAGATGGGACAACTAATGCATTCCACTTCTCAAATTAGGGTTTGTGGTTAGTTTGTGACCCCTAGATGATGAAAGCATCCTTGGAGCAATCTCGTAGTTCCTATGGGGTGGAGATGATGGGGTCAGTCCATGGAATGAATTTTCCTTCTACCCCTATTTTTTGGGCTAAAAAGGGTTGAAGGGAGATAGTACATAAAGCTGTTCGCAAGGGCCAACTTGATCCTCTTCCTCGAAGATCCTATAAGAAAGATTGCTAGGAGAGCCACCAACTCCAACTATGGGCTGTGTATGATCCATACTAGATCTAACCAACTACCCAACCTCCCTTCTCTACATTCTTGAGAGTCTATATTTTTCTTAAAAAAAATTTTTAGTGGCATGTTATGGTCCTTTCTCCCATTACTAATAAAAAGTGAGCCATTGGTTCAAGTAAAAATAATATCATTACTACCTAAACAATTAGACATCCAACCTATAATTACAACAACCTGATTGCAAGAGTGGAGCTCTAAAAATTGAGCTATATCCCTGTAGATATTAAATGAAGAGACAACAATCCTACTACATAGCACATAATGGGTGGGCTATCCTGGTCTTGAACTAGAGACCTCACTCATGAAGTAAATAATCACACCTATGGTTTGAGGAGAATAAGTTCTCTCTTCATTCAGGAGCAACTCATCCTTCTTGAATACAACATACAATTTTCCACTGTACTGCACTCTCCAAGTGTACTTGCTCTCCTTCCTTTTTCTTCACCAATGGAAAGAAAAGAAGTAAAAAATTGGATGAGAAGAGAAAAGGAGGTATTAATAAGATCCTCCTAACCTAATCCTAGATAGTCCAATATTCTTTTTTGATCCTACTTTTATCATCATTTATTAGGAGATGAATAACGATTTCCTAATCTATTGATCCAAAAATTGTTCATAGTAATTGAACGAGTTGAATATTGACCAAGTATTTAGCTATCCACTATTTTAGGTTTAGAAAGAAAATGTCTCCTATCCAGATCTATACCTACTATATTTCCCACATCCTACACAAAGAAAAAAACATGAATTCGAATGATATGATCCCTCCTTCACCCTAGAATAAAAGGTGATCTTGTAGTTCTTGGTCTGTGAAGATGTGTTGTTAGGTGTTTTTTGAAACATTTTGGCTTAATAATAAGAACTTCAGCCTATGCTTGAGAGATAGCCTTACATACACTGATAAGAAATGCATGGATTTTTGAAAAAAAATAACCAAAATACATGGCTACCTAGGATCGCCCAGATCCCACGAATGAATAGAAAATTTGGTCTACATTCAATCTCACCTTAATCACCTCATCTATCCTCTTGATAAAAAAAAGTTCATTTTTTAATCTTGGTTCGAACAAAAGGAGTATGCCATGCTAATGTGCCTTGGATGATCCACATCTATGGGTTAGGCATTGATGAGCACATTGAACTATCCATGTGGTTGATAGCCTTCATAGCCTAGGCACAATGATGTAGTTATCATGGTTGTGATCTACCAATGAGATAATAGCCCAATAGCCCCCCTCAATAGTAGGGGATGCTTGCCAAAAGCAAGAGAAATCCTCTTGCTCACTTGCTTGCCTTTTGTTTTTTGAGACCTTTTCATATGTGTTCATTTTATTAATTCTATAATTCTAAATAATTAAACTAAACTTACCAATGCCATAAGCTTCTTAAATTAAAAAAAGTAACCAATACCATAAGCTTCTTTTCTTCTCTTTTTTTTTCCAAATTGAAAAGAAAAGAAGTAGATACAATACTAAAAGTAAGTTATATGGCCAAGGGTGGAAATGTAAGAATAATGATTACTTTAGAATGTACTGGTTGTACCCAAGATAGTGTTGAAAAAAATCAATGGGTATTTCTAGATATATAACTCGAAAAAATCACTGCAATACTCCTCATTGATTGGAATTAAATAAATTTTATCCTTCTTGTTACAAGCATACCATTCATGGAGAAATAAAAAAATTAGATTGAATCTAACATTTTTGCCTAGAAATATATATTGAAGATATTTATTTCTTTATCTTTGTATATATATATTAAAAGGTCACTTTCAATAGTTGCTCAAAGTATTTGATGGCTTCATTTGGCTTGTTGAAACTTTTAGATTTTTCTTTTTTCTCTCTTTAGGTCACTCTTCAATTGTTCATTCTGCAACTTCAATGTAGTTATCTCAGTGTCCTTGACATTTAATTCATAGTTGGCATTTATCATTTGACTTAGAGTATCCAATTGCATGTTGGAAGTCTTGGTTAGTTCTAATGATTTCTCTTCTAGTCTATTGGCCAAAGTTCTTTTTTCTTCTTCAATCATGGCTTTGTCTTCTATGGCTTTCTTCTTTTGTTTAGTCACCTCACATAACAGTATAGCTTGTGATTCTTGCTCTAACTTGAGATTTTTGATTTCCTCAGCTTCAACTCTATTCTTTTCCATTACATCTACAATTGATGCATCAAATTCATTGGAGTCTCCATCTACAAATAGCTTAGTAGTGTCTATCTCTTTGTATTGTGTGTCATTTTCTACAATAGCAATTTCCTTCCTTCTCTTCAAATATTTCTTTAGTTCTTCTCTTGCTTCATCTAGTTGACGTAGAATGAGTTGTGTTTCAATTCCCTAATTCTCAATAGTCTTTCGCAACTTGTAGAGTTCCATTTCAAGATCTTTCCTCAAAGTTGCAAAGCTTCTCTTTCAAAGAATAAAGCTTTGACACCAATTTTTTAAATTACAATAGGAAAGGCAAACTTTTGAGAGTGGGGGTGAATTAGTAGTTTAAATTTGGACCCATAAAAACTTTCACCACACATCTATCTTATACATTCAATGAGTAAACTAAAATAACATGTAAAGCATATACATTTAAATAATGTAAACACATAAAAAATTATAAACATATGACACTAGATATGATTACCCAGAAACCCTCCAATGAGAAGGTAAAACTAGGGTGGGGATCACACCTACAAATATTCACTACTATAGTAATAAAGTGTATCCAATGAAGGTTACAATATTTTTTGACCATGAAACATGATCTACCCTATGAAAGGTCTACCTTGTTAAAGGCTTACAAAGATTGTTAGGTCTCACCTTGTTAGAGGATTTCAATACCATATTAGAAGTGTGCCTCGTTAAAGGACTTTAACTCACAATTAAGTAAGCACCTTGTTAGAGGATTTGATACAGCTTGTTAAGACTATTCTATTAAGAGGTTTTGACCGAAATCACCTGTTAGAATGTCTCATCTTTGATCATGTAGTTAGAACTTGATTGCTTGCTAACAAATCATCTCTAAACAATGTCTTCTTGATCCTCTTGGTCAGATGTTTGTTTGTTGTGTCCTTTTCCTTTCCTCTATTCTACTCTAATTGATTCTACAATGTAGTTTCATTTCATAACTTCTAAGCCACCATGAATGCTCTGTTTGTGCATGCAAACTTCTCTCTTTACTCCTTCAATTTCGTCCATGGTCACTTTCTCTCACTAAAGAGTTTAGGGTTTGTCCTCTTAAGAAGACTTAGTGGCTTAGGGCTAGGTATGAATCTAGAGCTAAGATTCATCCATTTTGCCACTTAATTCTTCCCATTTTCTGATTGGATGCATGTAATTACATAGGGAATCCAACTAGAGATTTGTCCTTATCTCCAAAATATCAAAATTCAATCTTAAGTTGTCTCAAAAATGGTTTACGTAGTTGTTTGTGCCCTTACAAAAAAATATGTCAAAACTATCTTACTCAGCATCTAAAGTCTCTGATGCTCAGCATACACTAATCTCTCTACTATGACTTGACACCTATATTTCTTGGCATCCACTATTTACTTGGCTCCTATGTCACATGACATATACTATTTGCTTGACACTTGAGTGACTCAATACATGAGTGGCTTTGCACTCACTATGGCTCAAAATGGTCTAATATATATGTTGTTCTCGACATGTACTACTAGTTCAACATGAACTAAGTAAATAACTTAAGTGTGTTGACACTCACTTGTCAAAACTAATCTGAGATCAACAGGAAGAGTTAAGGACTAGGTGGAATGGTCAACATCTTTTGATAGCATTTTTAACCATCCTAGATTCCTAGCATACTGCAATGATAAGGTAGGTGTAGTAGTGGCGTATGACTTGATTAACATGCTCTACAAATTATAATAAAAAATGTCAAAAGTACCAAGTGGAAAAAATGCCTTGAAAAATTAGATGTAGTTAGGGATGCCCCTTGGCTAGATATAGACATAGACATAGCCATTTGGGAGGTCATTGCAGATATAAAGGCCCTACCATCTAAGGAGAGTGATTAGATAGTACAATCATGTAGTTAGGATGCAATTAGAGGAAAAAGGAACAAAGAAAAGGAAAAGAAAGTGATAGGAGCTTGAAGACAAACATAAATATGTTAAAGACACTTGTTGAAAATGCCACCTGCTAGTTTTGTGATTGCATCCACAATTTTGATCAAGTACAAAGAATGTTGTAATATAACTGAATATAAAATATCTTTGTATTTGTTTTCCAATAGGATGTTGACATGTGTCCTCCCATCTAAATCTTGTTTCAATCCTTTGTATAAAAGAATTTCCAAGACATGGAGTGATGGTTTGAAGCCTATACAATTTTATTATTTATGCTATTTTGTAGTTGGTCCAATTAGTCTCTATGTCAAATTTTATGATGTATTCAATTTTGCAATGTAGGAATATAAATGAATCTTGAACGATAGTCTTGTTATATCTGGAGTTTTTCTTGAGTATATACCAGTGATGTATTATTTTCAAGGAAGATTAATACAAATGAATGTTTTGCAATATTTGTGTCTCTAATGTCTCCATTTTAATATGATGGTTATTTTAGGATTGAATGAGCAAGGTTCGTGCAATTTAATGCAACTTGGATAGGTTTCATGTCAATTTACTATTGCTTTTAATTCAAGGAATTAAGTAAGTGCTTTAATAAATTGGTAGGGTTTATAGTCATATGAGAAGGATATCATAAGAATAGGGTTTAAGGTTAACTACTGATGATTTAATTGTAAGGAAATTAAATAGGTCAAGTTTTTCTAGTTAGACTCTGTGTAGCAATGGATAAGGCACTGATTATCAATTTTAGATGCATATTGAAAAGTTCATATGATTGCACAAAGCACATTTAGAATCAAATCAAATTTACTTTTCTATACTAAGGAATAAAAGATAACTATAGAGGTTAAGGAAATAATAGATGTCAAATGGAAAAAATGCCTTGAGGAGTTAGATATAGTTAGAGATGCCACCCAACCTGATATAGATACAAATATTGCCATTTGGGAAGTCATTGCAGACATAAAGGCCCTACCATTTGGGGAGAGTGATTAGGTAATGCAAGATGTAGTTAGAAGAAAAAGAGACAAAAGGAACAAGGAGAAGGAAAGAAAAGCAATAGGAGCTTGAAGAAAAACAAAATTATGTTAAAGACACCTATTAAAAGTGCCACCTACTAGTTTTATAACTACATCCAAAATTTTGATCAAACTAAAAAGAATGTTTGTAATGTAACAAGAAAAATATCTTTGTATTTGTTTTCCAATGAATTGTTGACATGTGTCCTCCCATATGAAGCTTGTTGCAATACTTCCTATGTAATGCCACACTTGGAGATACTTGGAACACAAGGATAAATCATGCACTAAATAATTATTTTTCTTAAGATAAGTTTCTTAACAACTTATAAAGTAACCAAGTGCATTAATGAAACACTAGGACAAGCCAATGAGAATAGGGAACATGGCAAGACTTGTAGGAGTTGATAAAATCTAACTTTGCAATGTGCCAAGATCACTTGCATGCAAATAGCTTTTTGAAGAGAAACCAAAGGAGCAAGAGCTTGAAGCAAACAACACAAGAGAAAATATTTCACAATAAGAAAATGAAATTGTTATGTTAATGGATATGAATTTATAATGATTGAGACTGAATATAAAGGCCTCAAGGAATCTTGTAGAACAATTTGGAAAGTGCTAGAAGATAAGGTTGACAACTAAGCACACTTCCACAAAAAGGTGGAACATGCTAGAAGGGAACAAACTCCCGTGTTGTCAATAATTCATCATAACAACTATTAACTACATGAATTAACCTAAGTAATCTTAAGTAAAAAAATAAAAAAATAAAAAAAAATTATTTACTCTAACACTCCCCCTTAGGTGCAACTTAGGTGAATGCTTTAATCTCACAAAACTAAGAGAAAATGTAGAATGGGTCCCAAAAACAAGGCCATGTTAGGTACCCATGAACAATGCAAAGAAATGCAACCTCTGAAAATAGAGAAAGAGGGAAAACCTCATGGGAAAAGCCGTCCCCCAAAAAGAGGTAAAAAAAATGCTGAAAAAAAACATGAAGTGAAGGAAGGAAGGCCTCAATCAGTCCCCCCAAGGACAACTTCCGTAACCCCAAGCATAGACTACAACTGAAGATATCATAGTGATGCAAAAGGTTTAGTGAAGATTTCAGCAACCTATGCATCGGTGGGACTGTACTCCAATGCAATAAACCATATTGGATCAGCTGACAGATGAAGTGCATATGCAACTCAATGTGCTTGGTACGCTGATGCTCCACCAAGTTGCGAGAAATGTGGATGGCACTCTAATTATTACACCACAAAATAGTGAGACAATTTGGAGGGAAACCAAACTCAATCATCAATTGCCAAAGCCATAAAGCCTCTTGACTAGCAAGTACTGCAATCTAGTACTTAGCCCCTATAGATGAAAGTTCTCAAGCATGCTACTTCTTGCATGACCATGTGGTAGGACCAGAGCCAAGACAAAATATGAAGCCAAAAGTAGACTTGTGATCATCAACATCACTGGCCCAATCTAAGTCAGTGTAGCCAACAATGTGTGGAGTCCCCATGGTGTAATGAATGCCATACATGAATGTACCCTAAATGTAGCACAAAATATGAGTGACAACTTACAAGTGACTCTCATGAGGGTCTTGAGAAAACCAAGAGACAAGGCTAACTACAAAGGAGAGATCAGGATGAGTGTGTGTCAGGTACAACAAGCTACCAACCAACTATCAATACAAAGTAGCATCCATGAAAGGCAAAGAGTAGGAGGTAGACAAAGTGACACCCAACTGGAAAGGTGTAGGAGTAGGCTTGCAATCAAGCATGTCAAAATGGTGAAGCATGTCAAGAGTATACTTTTGCTAATACACAAAAATCCTAGTAGAAGACTAAACAATATGAAGATTAGGAAAATAGTGCAGCAAACCAAGATCAGTCATCTCAAACTAGTCCATCAATGCACGCTTAACATGTTGAAGCATAGATGATGAGCTACCCATGAGGATAAGATCATCAACATATAGAACAAGAATCAAAATCTCATCTCCAAGATGCTAAATGTACACTGCCGGATTAGAATGGTAGCGAGTGAAGCTTGTAGAAAGTAGAAAAGAGTCCATCTTCTCATACCAAGCCCTAGGGGCTTACTTGAGACCATACAATGAGCAATAAAGTCTACAAACCAAGGAGAGATCTTGCACAAATCCTAGAGGCTGCTCCATATAAATCTCCTTAGTGATATCACCATGCAAGAAGGTACTCTTCACATCCATCTAATAAATAGGCCACCCTTGTGAAGCTGCGAGGGATAAGACAAGGTAGATTGAATTCATCTTTGCTATAGGGGAAAATTTCTTAGTGTAGTCAATACCCTCAACCTAAAAAAAACCCTTCACAACAAGATGAGCCTTGTGCTTATTAATCAAACCATAAGAAACATACTTAGTATGATAAATCCATTTGCATCACACTAGCTTTCTCCCCTTAGGAAGAGGACAAAGATCCCATGTGTGATTCTTCATCAAAGAAAAATATTCCTCCTCCATTGCACTATCCCATTCAAAATGTCCTATCACTTTTGCAAATGTCTAAGGATCATCACTGATAGCATGACTAAGAAGACTGGAACTTGCAATATGTGAATCAGTATGATAGGAAGTGGAAGGGTCACTAGCTAGATCTTGTAGCATAAACTATAGCTTGAGCCCACTTAGGAATTTGGGGAGGATACTATGGTAGAGGTAAATGGGGATCACCAAGATCATCATCCTCATCATCCATGGAACAACCTATAAAAGAGGAGGGAGTAGTGGGAGATGAAGCAGGCATTGGAGGTGAAGAATGAATTGTAGGAGGGCCTCTTATTAAATTGGACATCCTATCAAAATAGGACCTCTCTAGAATTAGGATCAAACAACCTATAAGCCTTAACATCTTTGTAGTATCCAACAAAAATGAGTGTCCAACTCTTCCATTCTATTTTCTTTTCACTGAGCATCAGGTACAAATGCCAATGCTACATTCCCACAAACTTGAAATGATAATACATTAGGCTTGACATGAGACCAAGCCTGCTTAGCAGTCATATGTTGAAGTGCCTTATGAGGCATCCGATTTTGAATATAGTTGGCACAGTTGACTGCCTCTGCCCAAAAACACAAATCCATGGACCTAGATTGAATCATACAATTAGCCATCTCCTGAAGTGTTTTGTTCTTCCTCTTAGCCACATGATTCTATTGAGGAGTGTAGGGCACTAAAAACTAATGCTAAAAACCATGCTTAGGAAAAAAATCTCTAAAAGCTTGGTTCACATACTCCCTCCATTATTCATGCATATCCACTAAATAGAAAGACTAGATTACTTCTCTTCAAATGCCTTAAAAACTCAAAATGAATAAAAAACATTAGACTTGTACTTGAGAAAGTACACCCATGTGCATCTAGAGAAGTCATTAATGAATGTAAGAACATATCTAACACCCAAAAAAGGAGTAGAAAATGACATGAGGTCACTATTAATCAACTCCAAAGGTGCCAAAGCACGAGTGGCTCATCCATGTGGAAAAACATCCCTATGTTGCTTGCCAAGTGTACAACCTTGACAAACACCATATGGATAGGAAATTTGAGGAAGCCCAAGAACAAGTGCCTATGTACTCATCTACTGAAGATATTTGTAATTGACATGCCCAAAATGTTCATGCCAAAGTGTGCTTATTAAATCTGCATGTGCAACTAAACATGAACCAGTGTCATCAAAAGACAAATCCATAAAATCTATAGAGGCGAGATGTAGAGTCAACACTCCCAATAGCCATAATCATCTTAGAATCATGTAGGTCCTAGATAACCACATCATGTGGTGAGAACTCAACTATCTTACCAGAGCTAGAGTGACAAATCTAATAGATTGATAATAGTTTAATCGATATGTTAGGGACACAAAGAACATCCTGAAGAGAGCCCCCAACTAGTGCAATAGAACCAGAATCCAAAACCAAAAGTTGTGATGAGTTCCCAACAACAATCTATGTGGTAGCATAAGGAGCAAGTGAAGTAAGCAACTGAGGAGTTTTTGTCATATGGTGAGAGCCACCAGAATCAAGAATCTATGTAGGCCCTGAAGTTGTAGCTTGAGAAGAAAGAGCATGACCTTTCCTTGTAGGGGGAATGAAGACTAAGGGGCTGAAATATGATGATCCTTCATGGCTTCCTCTAAAGCCTCCAAACATTTCTAATACATAGAAATATGATGTCCATCCTTGCCACAAAAACTATAGTTCTCACTAGATTTCTTCTTGATCTTGGAGGTAGACTCAACAGACTTTGAAAAATCTTTACCCTTTGAAGGGTTTGTTGGAGAAGTAGCTAGAGACTTAGGATTAGATTTTGATGTGTTTTTCTTTGATTTTCATTTCTTCTTTGATTTTCCTTAGAATTCTGAGCAACCAATTCTTGGTTGGAAGAGCCAGAGGCATCCACCTATTGGATCTTTGCCTGTTCCTGTGTCAACCAATCACAAAAGGTCTCTAATGTAGGTATCCTATGTCTATCACCAATGACATCCATAGTGGAGTAGAAAGTAGAAGAAAAAATTTTGATATTGTCCCCACAGCTTTGAGAGTATCAAAAAAATGCACTCATCATCTATTTTGTTTTTCTCACATCCTTCTAAAATTGCACATAGAGATTTTAAGTTCATCAAGAAGTCTTTAATGGTGGGAAAGCTAGCTGGTGATAAAGAAGTCAACTCTACATCTAGCTAAAGTGCTTGAAACTCATTCACTTGGGCAAACAAAGTCTAAAATTTGAGCCAATAAGCCTGTGGAGTGGTTAGACCATCCAAGTGAAATGGTAGACTATCTAAAATGTTTAGTGCAATCAATAACATGGCCTCATCCATTTTCTTCTTGTGCTAAAGAACCTCAAAACCTCATGTGAGAATAGGTTGATTCTCATTTAGACATGACCATAAGCCACTTGACATGAAAACCTAGTCATTTGTGCCTTCCAGGTGTGATAGTTGTTTCGTGTGAGCCGAGTCACAGATGGATCTTCTATTGAGAGAGAGAAGAAGATGGAAGTAGAAGGGTCTTATTCTAAAAGAAAATACCCTTCCCCATAAAAGATAATGATATCCCTCAAATACCACAAAAAAAACTATGGAAAGCAAGAAAAACTTAAAAAGAACCTAGATTCTGGATACAAAGAAGGAGGAAATAAAAGCCTTTACTTTGACACCAAAAATAGAAGCCCAAACAAACACATAATCTGATGAAACTAACACAATTGTCTCTATCTCTAAGTTAGCTTTTTGACACTTCTTTCAGATTGAAAAAATACCTTTGTATGCTCAAGTTATTGCCAAAAAACTAACTATTTTTCCAAAAAACCACCTTGCTAGAAAAATATAGTCACTAGATTGATATTTGACACCCATATGACTGTCACCTAGCCATCACTAGAAACAATTCTAGTCTCTAGTTTGCTAATGTCAGTAGCCGAAAAGATGATGTCAACAGGCCAAAAAATGACATCAGCATAGTGTTCGACAGTGATGAAATTAGTGGTTGGAAAGATGATGTGTCACTAGCAAAGTGACATCAACAACTAGTTTGGTAATGTAGGATGACTATAGAGTGATGTCACTATTAGTGTGGTGATAGGTCACAGAGAATTGGTGGCGGTGGCACTTGGGAGGAGAACCTTGTGGCATAGTGACCTCACTACTGGCAGAGGTGTGTGGCCTGTAGTTGGGGCTAGGTGTCATGTGGGCAATGTGACTAGTGTCAAAGAGGTGTAGGTGGCATGTGGGGTGGCCTTGCGGTGGCATGCAAATGCTGTTGTAGTGGTGCAGCCTACTTTGTATTTTTTTATTTTTGTCATAAAGTACAGTCTATATGGCAACCTATAGGGGGCTAAAAATTTTTTCCTTCATACTCGGAAGCCAAAATTGACAAATTTTATATGAATCTTTACTATAACTAGCCTTCCAAATCTAATGGTAGTATCCGTTTGGGCCCAAAGTGCTCCAAAAATTTGCTCTACCCCTAGATTGAAGAAAAATGCACAAACAAACTAGGGTTTGTGTCTTCAAATTGTGGCTTCAAAAATCCTTTGAACAAGAAGTAGTAGGGAGGCTTTGATACCATGTAGGAGTTGATAAAATTTGACTCCATAGTGTACCAAGATCACCTACATGCAAATAGCTTGCTAAAGAGAAACCGAAGGAGCAAGAGTTTGAAGCAAACAATGCAAGAAAAAATATTTCACAATAGAAAAATTAAATTGCTATGTGAATGGATATGAATTTACAATGAGAGAGACCAAATATAAAGGCCTTAAGGAAGCTTGTAGAACAAACTGGAAAGTGCTAGAAGATATGGTTGACAACTAAGCACACTTCCACAAAAAGGTGGAACATGCTAGAAGGGAGCAAACTCCTATGTTGTCAACAACTCATCACTACAACTATTAACTACATGCATTAACCTAAGTAAGCTTAAGTAAAAGAATAAATAATTAATAATTAATTAATTATTTACTCTAAGAAGACTCACATGTTCGCCTACACTAGTGAAAGTCTTACAACTACTTCCAAAAATTTTCAAGCTCCAAACCATAACTTACAAACCAAGACCACACGAATCATGAGATATACCAAGGGAATATTCTTGTTCAATCCCAAGGTAAAAGCTCCTAGCATGCTTAGAGATACAAGTCCATATCTAAAAGACATGTTGTAATCATGATTCACAAGTAGAGACCAAAAATGGTCACGAAGAAGATCAGGCTTAAAGTTACCACCACTCATCTACTAAACACCATGCTAAAAGATAAATGCTGATTACTTAAATTTGGCTAAGTCTAAGGTCTTGAAGCCTTGAAATTTTCTAGAATCTACATCTTATCTTGGAGAGGTCTAGAACCTATCTCAAATTAATCATCACATATATTAAAATACATCTTAAGTATAAGTAATTAAATATATGTCAACTTAACGATATATTTTAAACCCCATAGAATTATCTGTTGAACAAGAAAGGAGTGCAATCCTAAAGGGTACTCAAAACGCCAATAAACTCCCTAATGAAAAGTCTAGAGATACCTATTGTTTTCCCTAGAAAGTTTTTGCAAGAAAACCAAGTGACACTTTAATGTAGCCAAGTGACATTTCTCACTATAGCTAGGTGATACTTTTAGCCAAGGTGATACTTTTCACTATAGCCAGGTGATACTTCTTAGTATGGCTAGTCAATAGTTCTTAGTAAGGCCATGTGATACTTAACTAGTATCATATGATATCTTGCACAACTATGGTGCAATACTTTCTAGTATCAGATGAGATTTCTAATTAAGTCATATCATACAATACTCTTCCAGTATTGCCTAATGCTGAACCACTATCACTCAGGATTGAAAAGAAACAATTTGACAAACAATCAGAAAGGAAAAAGAGTTAGAACCTCCACATCTAGGACTACTAGATCTCTTATAGTCAAGGCTCTGACACTTGAACACATGAAATAAAAAACACCATACAACAAGAAGAAGAATACAACTATCCATCTAATCCATAACAACATATGAAGGACCATGTGGAAAATAACATCATAATGTACATACATGGTTCATAAAATAAACATCATATGAAGGAAAACATAAATAATTAAGCACCAATATGACTAAAACTCATGCACATTTCCTTCCAACCATAATAGCATCATGAGACCTCAAAGGTCCTAGCCATCTCCCATGTGTAACATCCCAAATTGCCAACTAGATAGTCAGAGCTATCTTATAAGGACATCACTACTAAATCACAATAACATCATAAGAGCAAGAAATCTAACATACTAATCCAATAAGAAATAGATGCTCCAACTAAGAAATTAACATCATCTAATTGTATGCTAAGCATCAAATACTGGAATACATCAAATAAACTAACATCATCTAAACATGATATCCAAGCATTCTAGTGAAAGCATAAATCAGAAGAAAGCATACTCCAAAACCTAAAATACTAAGTGAAAATATCCAGCAATGGTCGCACTGAAACAATAGACCATCTTTGTAAATCGATCTCTAGTAGTGATGAAGGTAGCTACACTTACCAACCATGTGGAACTCATAGGTCCACTCCCACCATGTTGATGGAGATAATGATCCAACCACAAACACAAAAAAAAAAAAATCCATGGCTAACACTCACGCTAGATAGTAAAGATGACTAAAGCCAAGGTCATGAGAAAGTACTATAGGTCCTGGTTAGACACTCAATGGATTAAAATGTAGGGGTTGACATCATGGAGAGTCACTTGGCATCAACAAGCCCAAGCCAGTATTGGCAGTACAAACTTCCTAATGGAAGGAGCATATCCTGAATCTTTTTATTATCTTAAGTTTTATTACCACTCACAAATTTTGTTTAGTTACCACTTGATTAAAACTCCCTCTACCAATCTATGGTGCCATGGTTGCTGGGCTATGAGATAGAAGCCCCCTCCATATGCTACCCTACCCTACCCATGCTCATCCAATGATGAGTGCCCGTAGGCATGTATAATCTCAACCCCAACCCTAATGATCATAACTTATGGAACTACCATGGAAGATTGGGCCTTAAAAGTCACCCAAAAAATCTATGCACATGTATTCATGTGTGCTACATCACCATCATGAAGATAATAAGACAAGGATTAGATGATAACACAAGCACATATAATCAACTAAAAAGAAATTCAGGACAAATTCTACACAAATCCCAAGAACAATAAAACCATACATCATGAACTCACTCAACTAGCCCCAATCTGGGAGTATAGATTCTACATTAGTCCCAATGATGCAACAAGAAAAATATCATGAACTCTCAATCTAGGAGTATTGATTCTACATGAATCCTAGTATCTATGAAACAATAATAAAGGTCCAAAAGATACAATAACTCTAGGCATAAAATCACTCAACCAAACACAAAGTTAGGAGTATGGATGTGGTATGCATCCCAATGCAACATAAAAGTGCAACAATGATCTAATTGGCATCCCAATATATGATCTTGGTCCATGACCAATATCATGTGAAGAAAAACTAAGAAAAATATAGGGTGACACACAAAATGAGGTAAAAACTCCAAAACTCAAAAATTTCAAAAACAAAACCCATTTGATCTTAGGGAACAAAAGCCACAAAAATCCAATAAAATAGGGCCAAAATAACCAACATAATGGGACAAAACCCCAAACCCTCATCCCAAAAAATAGGGAAATGCTTAGACTCACACAACTAGGTAGAGCTAGCATACAAAAATAAAGGGGAACACTAGTTCTCAGACTCCTAATAAACAACTACCAAAAATAGAAGCAAAAATGAAGCCAAAACAATAAAAATTGGAGAGCCCTACCTCATATCCAAAAGGGGAAAAATGGGAATCTAAACCATAAAATAAAAATCCTGTAGAAGTAGCCAAAAATTGCAGCAATCCAAGGTCTCCCTGACCTAGATCCAACAAGACCAATCTTGTGATGATCCCACACCTGTAGCTCTCCCAATAAACTCAATAGTAATTCCTAACGAAGAGGATTTTGGGTTTTTACTCTCAAAATTTATAATTCAAAAGTGATAAGTGAGGAATTAAATTCCTTTTTGGATACTTATTCACTTTTCGAGTGAATAATGTATTCAAGAAAATAACTAGAAGAACTAGTTAAATCCCGAATCAACCCAAATGAAAATAGGCTATTCCAAGCAATTGAAATTAATTTATGGAAAAGCTAATAGAAATTAAATTCAATAAAATTTAAAGCTTGAAAACTCAAAATCACAAAAATTTCCTTAACAACTTTCGCAACAATGTGAACCTCTAAATGCACATACATGCTCACAAGTCTAGTCACATAATGCAAATAAGTTTGGATTTAATAATCACCAAAAGGATTAATTTAAACATTTAAATTAGATATTCCAACTATATAGGAATGCCATTGGTAAAATGAACAGTTGAATCACTAACTCCATGTGCCACTGCCAGGATGTAAATCTTGCACACTAAATTACATGATCAAGTGCAATTTCATTTAATAACTTAGCCAAAGAAAATAATGCAATAAATCACTTAATATAACCACTTATTCAATTATACTAAAATAAACTATTTACATCACTCAGGCTCACATATATCATAATAAAGTAAGAATAAATTAAATAACCATAGCATTAAATCCATCACGTAACATAATCAAAGATATGTCCAAATACCGGATAACCAGATATCATCATAAAACATACTATCATCTCAAAATGAAATCATCATGAAAATATAATCAATTGAACAACATAGTAGTCTAACATCTATGATACTATAATCAAAATATAATACTTGACCCTCAGGTCATCTGAAATGTAAAACATAACATGAGTAACAAGTATCTCTCGGATCAAAAAATAACAAGGTAAAAATTTGCAACACATAACCAATCAATCCAACATGGGCAATCCATTTCTAATTATTTAAATATTCAATACTGGTTGATTACACAACAAGAGAAGGCACTTAAAACACATAAGAAAACACAATCATATACATGACTAACCACTAATGCACGAACCTAGTCCAATGTAGAAGGGAAATAGTACATAGTGCAATCTCTGCACACATCTCTAGGTAATCATGTAACAACATCATTATACCACATCAATCGTGGTAACCACTGGAAAAAATCTCAGTGAACCATAAATCACATCATAATCTCATAAATCAACCATAAGCATAATCAAAGCAACTGATATTGTAACATAAATCCAATCACCTCAAGGGTGTAGATCACTCATGATCTCAATCATGATCACTCACCAAGAAAGATCAGTAAGGTTGCATCCATCAGGATGACTTATAGAAATCTAATGGGAGAGGCATTAAATCCTATAAAAGAATTTCCAAGATGTGGAGTGAGGGTTCAAAGTTTGTACAATTTTAGTGTTTATACTATTTTGCAGTCGGTCCAGTTAGTCTTTGTGTCTATTATGTATTGTATTTAAATTTTGCAAATATGAGAATACAAGTGAATATTGAATGACATTTTAGTCATATCTTGAGTTATTCTTGAGTTTATACCAATAATGTATTATTTTCAAGGAAGACTAATACAAAGAATAGTTCTGCAATATTTGTGTCTCTTAGTTTTATCTTTATTTTAATGTGTCTATAACTTTCAGATTGAATGAACAAGGTTCTTTCATTTTAATGCAACTTGGATGGGTTGTGTTATGCTCTACTAGGGAACCCAAGAGAAATTAACCTAAAGATTCACTAAATTTGTCAAATATATATATATTTTAAAGTTAAAGATAATAACTTAACAACATCAAATACAATATAGCGAAAGCATTAACTCAAATACACAACACCATCATAAACATATTACATCTCCTAAGGGTCCCATGACATTGAATCACATTTAAGTTTAGTTAATACTAAATCCAATATATAAAAAATCCACATTAAATGATAACAACAAGTATGAATCCATATAAATAATATACAATTACAAGATGCCACTTGGAAAAATCAGAATGCACAATCATCCACTATAAAAGTCATAGGGTATGAAAGGATGAAAGAATATATATCAATAATAATAGACAACATCTCATAAGATCTCTGATAAACAATTACATTACAAAAAAGTATAATCATTTGACAAAAGTATAAGACCAAAAAGAAGGGTACAACTGTACAAACACCTCCAGTAATGACATCCAGCTATTGATCTTTATTGTATAAGAAAATGCACTACCATATGACCTCGTGAAACCCAAAAAGACCCACTCCCACTACTCTATGGAGATAAACTCAAGTCCCAAACAAGATAATGAAACACAAGTCATAAACAACATCTAGGTTTAAGGAATCACCTAAAAGTGAACTATCTCAAAGGGTACCAAGACACAAGTATCAACTAATCCCAGAGGCAACACAAACATGTAGAATATCTACTATGAAAGTGAGCAAGTGTCATCACATGAGCCAACTCTAAGGTTATCTGATCTAATCCTTTAATACTCTAGACCCCCTAGTGACTCTATGCAACATCAGTATCCTTTTATACAGACAAGACATACTAACAAGATAGCTCTAAGGTTACCACAATAGTCTTTTAATACTCCTAACCCCCTAGTGAATTTTTTTGGGTACTAGTATCTTATTAATTCATTTAGAACTCATTTAATGAAATATTGAAACTTATTAAAATAACCTACAATGGGTTACTTGTTAACCTATTTAGGGCCTTGGCCTCCATTGCAAGCCACTTTCCAACATGATATATAGAAAATCTACCCTAAGCTTAGTAAAAGCAAAAGATCTCAAATGACTATAAACCACACATTAGTTCTTAAACAAGCAACTGTAAAGCACTAGAATACCACTAATCATAATCATAGATTCCACCAATATGATCATCCTAAGAAGACTAATCCAAAATCAAGTACACATAAACCAAATCCATGTCATAACATGACATCACCAAAAAAAAATCATATAATCACCTCAGTCCTAAACATGAAACTAGGAAGCAATCAAAGATAATTGATCAAAGATTCAAAGGTTATATCAAGATAGTCATACCATTCACCTCAATTCTACACATGAAAAATCACCATGGTTAGGTATAAAAGATCATGTGCAAAACATCATCATGACATCATAGAACAAAAATTCCAAGCCTTGGTAAACATCCTAACTAGTCAAAGCTAAGTCAAACCCAAAAATCCCAACACTTGTAAATCACACATCACATAAAGTACATACAATATAACTTTCTCAATACCTAAGAATATGAAAACACAAAGGTTTAATTTCCACTTCTAAGTTTTCAAGTTGTCTTTTTCATTTTCAAACACAAAGATTTAATAACAACTAGAGTTTATTTTTTCTTTTCTAGGTATTACTAGTTATAGAGTTTTCAATTTCACTACAAGATTTCAGTTTTCATTTTTGTGTTTAGGACACAAGAAAAATAAATTCACAATGAGGTTTTAGAATAAATCATAGACAATTATATAATGGAATTTTTTTTCTCGAACAAGGATTTCAACCCAGAGAAATTTTGAAACAGAAACACAATAGACATGGAGAAGATAGGAATTCAAAGAACGAGCAACTACTACACAAACCCACAAGATCCTACTTGGACTTGATGCTAAAACTATGAATGCACAAACACACAAGAATCTTCCTTTTCCTTCAAAAACCCTATTTTCAGATATTGGCTTCTCCAAACTTGTGTATTTAGAAATAAGCTCTGATTTCCTTAATAAAGAGTTCCCCCCCCCCAAAATAGGCTTTGATCATGCAATCATGCGAAAAATCTTTGTCTTTAATTATTATATTTTAATTTTCATGCACACACTTTGTGCAATTTAATTAAAATAAACTTTATTAAATTAAAGCTTTCTCTTCCTTACTAAATCATGTAACATTTTTAATATAATATTTATTAATTTAGCTAATAATATTATTTAGAGTTTGTTAAAAAAAAAACTCCTTAATAAATTATTATTAAATCAAATAAACATAAATATGCCAAAATTAGAACTTTAATCAAATATTTTAAATTTAATTCTTTCATGCACATTTAAAGAACTTTTTAATTAAAATATTCTTTTATATTTTCTTTTCCTCCACTTTATTAATTAGTACAAGTACTATTTAAAGCATAGTTTATTATTTAAATTAATAAGAATAATTAAAGCACATTATTTAAATGCAACTCTAATTTAATAATTATTAATTAAATAATCATAATAAAATAATATTAAATCTTTAATATTTTAATTCTATTTTTATCCAACTTCTTAAATTAGACTTTTAAAATAAATATTTTAAACTGAAGTACATATTATCAAATGTAATCAAATAATATCATATTCTAATTCCTCTTTAACTAGATTTCTAAATTTAGACCTCTAAATTAAGACTTCTAATTTTAGACTTTTTATTCAAAGCATAAATTTAATTAGTTTCAAATATTCACATATTTCAATATTTTCTTTTTAATCAAATAATATTTATTACTCAACCAATAATATTATTTAGGGTTTATTATCAAAAAAAATTCCTATATATAATTATTAAATTAAATAAATATAAATACACCAAAATTAGAACTTTAATTTAATCTTTTAAATTTAGTTCTTTTATTTAATTAATTTTTTAATTAATTAAATATAATTAAGTATTTAATTTTCTTTATAAATTTTTATTAAATTAAATCATTAGATTATCTTTTAATTTGATTTAATTATAACTAAAAATTACAATAGATCCACAAAACCAAATACAACTCAACATAAAGTACAGAGTACCAAAACAAACTCCAAGGTCAAAATCATGAATTCATGTCACTTGAATTCGAAAAGGTGAAACTAACTCAGATAGTTGTCCTATTTTCTAAGATAATTGGCTTAGGTTAGGATTTGGACTCAAGAATTATCTCCCCACTTACACTATTGAAATAATACAATATGGTACAGTCATCCAAGAAATTCGGGGAAGTCAATACCTGATACCTACAATCTACATAAAATCTATGAATGTACAAACACATACATTCTAAACTAAATAGGCAATGACAGGAAATGGTACATTGTCTAGATCCTAACTAGTAGGTGATTACGACTCCCTTAACCACATTAGAAATGTCAAACATACATGTACACCATACACATGCAAGTATGAAGTAAGTAACCATAGAACTACATATAAATCATTCATCTAACTAACATCATGAAATAACTAAAATCACTAATTGAACATATGCATATCATCACTGAAATAATCATAAACACATTAAATAACTAGTAACTCATCACATATAAACAATTGAGTATAAAACACATCTAAATGAATCCAGTAACCAAGTACCACTAATCATAAAACACAATTAGAAAATTGGCCTAAAAGAATTTGTCAATATGACAAGAAAAGTCAGCTAGAGGTAGGCATTATAGGTTGTATATCTTTTCATTGATTTCTTTTCATTCAACAAGTTAAGTAAATTCTTTCATGAATCTTTCTTAAGCATGTGTCGTTGTGATTACTAACTTGATTGTCTTCTTATTTATCACAACCTTACAACCATTAATCTTAACCATAGTCCTAACCCTACAAACAAGTGGACAAAGTGTTTCCTAGCTGCACCACCTTAACCATAGGTTACCCTTAACTAGCATGCAAAGATGCAAAAACCATTTAACCTCATTATTGCTCTCCATCACAATCTCACAACTTGAAATACTAAAGCCTATCTAATTGCTTTCAATGGAGTGATATTGATTCATATTATCTACTTTTATTCAACAAGACACTCCTTCAAAAATGATTACATTAACTGTCTCCTGACCTTATGATGATGCAATAAAGGGTTTTTCTGCCTTGCCACTTTAACCCTTGGTTAAACTTAACCATTTGCAATGATGTGATACCCATTATACTTAACTACTATTGTTGAATTTCACATCTTCACAACTTTAATCCCCCTAAGCTAGAATTGATCCGTGATCATCTGATTGATGGTAAGTCGCTCCTTTGCAACATACACTTGAATGCTAGCATTAACAACCACAAAGATACACTGATGGTTATATTGACTGTGTGCATCCTCGCAACCCTAAGAACAATCAAATCTCAAATTGGAGTGACAAGGCAATGAAAGACTTTCAATTGATCACAACTTGAAATACTCAATATAGCAATGAGCGATAAAGAAGGTTTATCACTATAAGATATAGTGATCATTGGAAAATGAAAAACATATATAATCATTACAATGATAATTGGTAGAGATTTTATATTGCTATTGTAGATATTTAAAATTTTCTTAAACACTATATCAATTTATTTAATATTTCCCTTAACATTATAATCAATTATTTACTAATAAATTATATTTTTTATATTCTTCTACTTATTTAATTAAATAGGTTCACTTTCCTAATGTATTTAAATTTAATTTAAATACTTCCATCCCTAATGTATTAAATTTATTTAATGCATGATCCCCCATAAATCCCCTTTTAAATAAATTCTATTTATTTAAATCCCTCCATTCCATTAAATTATCTAAACCTATGATTAAATTAAATCCTATTTAATCTAGTCTTAAACCTATCCTAAAACCTAGTCTACACCTATCACTTTCATCCTTCTAAGCCTGCCTACTACTTAATTCCACTTATTTATCTTAAACACCTTGCTAAACCCCTTTTAGTTCCTAAGTGTATGCTCACACATGTGTGAGGAACCCTTCACACTACTCACAGCTCTCATACCTTCCATACTTCTTACACCTTTATCTCCCACTCCTTCCTTCAAATTTTCTCACACATGTGTGAGCAAACTTTGAATGTTGACCTTTGCATGACTTGTCTCCATGTCTCCCTTGTGGCACCTATGTGGATGCCACATAGATGCCACCTCCCCAAGGCTTCTCTCAAGCCTATAAATAGAGCCCTTGTCTCAAGCATTTGACATCTCCCTCATTTACATTGTTATCATGCTAGTTTTTTGTTAGAGCTCTTTGGTGATTTTTGGAGTTGCATTGGTACTAACCTTTGGTAGCTGCTAGATTTATATTTCATTTGCATTGTTAGTTAGTTTATTTCTTTTGTCCACAATCATATCCTTAGAATGCTCTTAGGCATGGTTTCTTTCATAACCATTGTTTGAAGCATTCTCCACTCATTTAGCATAGTATCATTCTCATATTGCATTTCTTATCAAGGGATTCAAATAGTTGTGTTTTGGAAGAGCACACCCATATACCTCTAGTCTAAAGCACACCAATAGAGCCTCTCATGGGTGCCTTTGTAGAGTTGCTTTAAGGTTGCATGAGGACTTATCTTTTTGGTTGAATTGAGTTGCAAAACTAAAGCATAGTGTTGGTTGTATTTTGCTTTGCTTTGAATATTTGGTACATGTACGCAACTAACATTTTCTTGTTTACGATTACTCTCGACAAGTTAGGTTTTCTTGAATACATTTTGGCACATCTAGTGGGATCCACGTCCCTATTTTCCCTTCAAAAAATCATCAAAAAATTGTAACTCACTATCAAAATCTGTGCATTATCATCTGCGCTAAATGCAGTGTCATCTATGATCTGTCGTCTTTGCAAATTAACATCTACATAGACTAGCATATGTGCAGATTGGTGTTTCTACTCTTGTTGTTTTAAAACCAACTATTTTGGCATTAAACCTAAGTTTTAGCGTCTGCATTTAGGTTTTATCATTTGCATTGCGGGTGGATTTAAAACTTGTTGTACAACACCAAATTATCATCTACAGTCGAGAACTATTGTTTGCAATACATATTTTTGTCATCTGCATTGTATGCTAAATACATTTGGTGTCTGCAAGTTTTAGCATTTCTAAATTTTATCTATTGTTTGTGTTTCACAAGTTGCCATTGAACTGTTAACTTGTATTCTGTCATCTACGTTGTGTGCTAACTACCTTTGTCATCTCTAAGATTTAGCATTTGCAAAACTGTTCTGTCATTTGTGTCTGACAAAGTTACCACTAACCTTCAAAGTGCACACCCTTGTACTTTTTTTTCTAAAAATTTTAGTGCCTACACTTTCTATCATCTTCAAGTTTTAGTGTCTGTGTAGTTCTGTCATTCGCACCTGCCATTTGTCGTCTCTAATTTTTTGGTAGATTAATTAACTTTTAAACAAATTATTCACTAACTGGTTGCTTGGTAGGGATTTATAACAAGTGTGTATTGTAGGAAATAGAACTTGGAGCATTAAAAAAACTTATAGTGATTTTAATTAATTGAAAAATTTATAGTGATTTTTATCACTTATAAGACTAGATGGTTAATGAACTTGTACGAAACAACCATTTGTCTTTGGAATGTATGTAGCAAATTAATATCTAAAATCCAAACACACTCTTGAATGCTTTAAGATGAAACATTACATCCAATATTGAGTGCCTTAAGGGAATTTACACACATTTTATTGGAATGCATGATGCTCAAAAAACACTCTTGAATGACATTAAGGAATGAACAAGTTTTTCATTAGAATGCATGTTTAGGAAGTGAAACACAATCTTGAATGCCTTAAGGAAATTGACATGCTTTCATTGGAATGAATGTTTAGATTAGAAACACACTCTTGAATGCCTAAGTTCAATGAAGCTTGCTATGAAATATTTGAATTT